>OY728140.1:322699331-323949331 GCA_963277665.1 Viscum album
GTAGATCGACGAGAGACCGCTCATGATTATGGAACTATCATAACGAAGCATGCATGGTTGATTTCACGAGTTTGTGAAATGGTTGGAAATACCAAAAGGGATGATTGTGAGATGGTTTGAAAGCGTATTTGGTTATTTTTTTGGAAAAATAACGTGTTAGAAAATTGGTTTAAATTTCTCTTGGATGCTTTTGGTTATAAATGGTTTTATAACTTGTTTATATTTAGTTATAAACTATTTTTGTGAAAATGCTTTATATAAACTATTTTATATAATTGTGATAACTCTTTTATCCTAGTGGTGTGAGTAGGGAAGTCATTGGGGAAACCTACTAAGTTTTATACTCACCCCTACCTTGGCACTTTAGTGCTTTTGAAGATCCTATTTTCTGGGACACAGGTAAAGGCAAAGCATATCATTACTAGTGGTTGGTGGTGATGCTTGGGAGATGTTGTGGAGCTTGGAGGTTGTGGAGCACGGGGTCTTGGAGTCTCTTGAGAGTCTTGGGTTGTTTATCCATTGTGCATTTGTTACTTTGTTTAGTCTTTCGTTGTTGGTACTATGATATGGTTGTTATAAATGAAGTTGTTTATGTCGTCTTTCATTTATTCATGAATCATGTGGTATTGTTTGGGTTTGGTTGGTTGGTTCATGGGTTATCTCTTAAAGGGTAAATCGTCCCCCACTTGTATTTGAAACCCTTCGACATTTATTTCTAGCCTTTGGCGCCTTGGGGATGTCGCTTAAGGCCCAGTAATGACTTGTTGTATTCTTAAGCCAATAAGAATAAGCGGGTCATTACAAATGGTATCAGTCATGGTCGATCCAAATGGTCTCAACTTGTTCGATCCCTGTCTAACAAGTGGTCATCGATGTTCTTGGTCTTGGGGTTGAAATTCCTTCTTGTTTATTCCAGGGGTTGAAATCTTAGACAGGAGTAGGATTGTCAGAACTTGAAAGGTATAGCATAAAAGGACGTAGCTAACCCGTTTATGTTGAACTTCAAGTTACCATGGAGTTAGGTACATAAGTGTTTGGAGACACTTCTAGAATGTTAAAAATGTCATTGTCATGGGTTTAGCCAATGAGATAGGCATAACATGCATTGTAGAGGAATGACTTCCCACTAGGATTGCATATCTCATGGTGAGGAATGAGTTATGATTGTGTGCAAAGATGTAAATTTTTGAAAAATGCATAAATTGTTTTCAAGTGAAAGATTTTGAAAATAGATGTTTTGTGTATTTTGAAAATAGGTTGATTTTCAAAAAGCATGTTGTATGTTTTCAAAAATGGTTGAACATGGAAAAAGGTTGTTCTTGGAAAAACAGTGTTTTGATAGTTTATGTGATAGAATTTGAAATGATAAGCTAACAATTACTAGAGAGTGAGATTGACGGAGTTTGTTGTTGGTTTAGAAAATAGCACCTGGTAGGCGTCGTCGAAACCAGCCCAAAGAAGCGGCGGAGAATGTGGTTGTACCAGAACCACGCATGAACCAAGAGCTGGTTCACAGTATTGTCCAAGCCTTTCAAGTTGTGGATAGGGGGAACCGGAGGAATGAACCAAGGCACATGGATCATACCATCCCGTTCATGAAGCAGAATCCACCTAACTTTTGGGGTGATGTTGAACCTGAAAAGGAAGAGGTGTGGCTAAGTAGGATGAATCGAATCTTTGATTTCATCGGCACACCAGTGGAGCTGAAAGTAAAACTCACGACCTACATGATCGAGGATCTTACACGTCAGTGGTGGGATTTAGTGGTGCAAGCTAAATTGGATGAAGGACTTACATGGGAGGATTTTGAGGAATTATTCAACAAACAATTCTATCCTCACATGTTCAAGATCCAGAAAACAACGGAATTTTTTAGCTTGAAACAGGAGAACCTCTCTGTCATAGAGTATGTGGCTAAATTCATGCATTTAGTCCGTTTTGCATCAGAGGTTACAGCGAGTGCATCATTAAAGACACGCATCTTTGAATCGGGGCTAAGGCAGGAGATTCGATCAAAGATTGTGGTACTCTGTATTTTGGATTATACAGAAATGGTGAACAGAGCAATGGTCGTTGAACATGATATCTCAAGATCAATAGGAGGAGGCATGATGATACCCACGGGAATGGGTGGTAACTCTAATGCTAGGAACAAGCGGAAGAGGGACACCTACTTCCAAGGTGGGAGTGCCAATCAGAACCAGATGGTGGGATTAGTGAACCTTCCTCCACGACCCCATAACAAAGCTGGTTGTTTTCAATGTGGCTCTTTTGATCACATGAAACAAGAATGTACAGCACCACAAAGAGAATGCCACAATTGCAACAATATGGGGCATCTTCAGTGATACTGTCGCAGTGCTCCAAGGTCTGGTGCTCGGGATAATTATCAGGTGTCGCAAGCATCTTATGCTTCAACAGGATGAGGATAGCAGAATCAGTCTCATCATCCTAATAGAGTTATCCATGGTGATTCTCGGAATACCATGACTCCTCAATCGGGGCAATCACAATAAGGAAACAAAGAGAACAGTGCAGCAACGAAGCAATTGTATGGAGCTGAGCAGATAATGGTAGATGATCAGGTTGGACCATCTACGGTGAGAAGTATGATTCTTTTGAATTCTACCCTTGTGAAGGTGTTGTTTGATATTGGTTAATCACATTCCTTCATTCTTCTCGTGTTGTTGACTCACTATGTTTAAAACTGGAAATGATGCCTTCTGTCTTGAAACTATAAACTCATCTGGGTGAAAGAGAATGTCAAGCCTTTGTGTGTAGATCATGTGCTATAACCGTTGATGGAGCTGAGCTGAAATAGGACTTCACTATGTTGGAGATGGATGTCTATGATGTAATCCTGGGTATGGATTGGTTGACAATGTTTAAGGCTCACATCAACTTTTATAGAAGAATGGTTAGTTTCACGACTGACGACGGCATTGACCATCTCTTCAGAGGAGAGAGAATGGTAAAGAAACATGAAAAGAGCTTTTTGGAACCAATGGTGGGAATGATCTCTCACCAGTTGGCAGCATTGACCTTGGCATCAATGGAAGAGATTGAGGGAAATAGTTTCCCAGCTGTGGTGAATCAATTTCCATATGTCTTTCCCAAAAACTTCTCAGGGTTACCACCTATAAGAGAAGTGGAGTTTACAATTGATCTCCTTCCAGGGACCTGTCATATTTCCCTTATGTCTTATAGGATGGAACCAGCCGAGTTACGGGAGTTGAAAGTGAAGATAGAAGAGCTGGAAAGCAAGGGTTTCATTCGGGCAAGCGTGTCTCTATGGGCAGCACCGGTTTTGTTCGTAAAGAAGGCAAATGAAAACCTACAATTATGTGTCGATTATCGTAAACTTAACCAAGTTACGATAAAGAATAAATATCCACTTCCAAACATTTATGACCTGTTTGATCAATTGAGGGGAGCTCAGTGGTTCTCTAATATTGACTTGCGTTCAGGATATCACCAGTTGGGAGTTCAGAAGGTGGATATTCTGAAGACAACCTTCAGAAGTAGATATGGCCACTACGAATATATAGTCATGCCTTTTGGTCTTACGAATGCACCAGCGGTTTTCATGGCCTTGATGAATCGGATATTTCAACGATATCTAGATTCTTTTGTTGTGGTGTTTGTGGATGACATATTGGTGTATTCAAGAACAAGGGATGAACATGATATACACTTGGCGATAGCGTTGGAAATATTGAGAGACCATCAGATGTATGGCAAATTATCAAAGTGCGATTTTTGGATACAAGAGGTACATTTTTTGGGCCATGTCATTTCTGAGAAGGGTGTTTCAGTGGATCCATAAAAGATAGAAGTTGTTCTTTCTTGGAAACGACAGAAAAATATCTTGGAAATACGAATTTTTCTTGGTATAGCTGGTTATTACTGATTCTTTGTGCATGACTTCTCACGCCTTGCTTCACCTATGACAGAATTTACTAAGAAGAATGTTCCATTTCAATGGACTGAGGAATGTCAGAGATCTTTTCAAGAGTTTAAATTTCCCCTTACATCAACACCTCTCTTGATCTTTCCAGAATCAAGAAAGAGGTATGTGGTGTATTGTGACGCTTCAGGATCTGGGTTGGGATGTGTTCTCATGCAAGGAGACCATGTTATTGCTTATGGTTCAAGGAAGTTGAGGGTGCATGAGAAAAATTACCCAACACATGACTTGGAGTTAGCTGTGGTCGTCCATGCCTTGAAAACATGGAGACATTATCTCTTTGGTGAGAAATTCACTGTGTTTATGGATCACAAAATCCTGAAACACATTTTCTCACAACGAGATTTGAATCTGAGGCAAATGAGATGGATGGAGTATCTCCAAATGTTCGAATTCTACTTGATGTACACACCAGGAAAAGGGAATTCGGTGGCGAATGCATTGAGTAGAAATTAATATGCTCAGTTGGAGAAAGAAGCTTCAGATGAGTGGTAGTTGATGTCAGTCTTAGCCGACATGCATGTGGAATGTGAAAACTGAGGTGATGTTGCGGTTTTCTTTTCAGCTACGCTTGTTCCTAATTTGGTAAAACTAGTAAAGGAGGCACAGACATCCGATGTGGAATGTGTACCGATGAGTTCAAAACTCAATGGTGGCGAGACCATTGATGGTTGGAAACTGGATACTGGTTCAGTTTTGTGTTTCAGAGATCGGATGGTGGTACCAATGGTTTTTTAGGAACAAATCCTTCATACTTACCACCATTCGAGATGGGTTGTACAACCAGGTACATAGAAGATGTATAAGGCATTGAAGGAACAAATTTGGTGGAACGACATGAAAAGAAGGGTGGCTGAGTTCGTCTCATGATGCTTAACTTTTCAACAGGTTAAAGCAGAGCATCAGAGACCAGTGGGTATGTTACAGTCTTTACCAATCCCAGTGTAGAAGTGGGATCAGATAGCAATGGATTTTGTTACAGGTCTTCCAAGAACGGTCTGGAAACATGATTCCATTTGGGTGATAGTGGATCGTCTGACCAAGTCGGCCCATTTCATTCCTATTAGTGAAACCCATATGGTGGAAGACCTTTCAAAAATATATATCCGGGAAGTGGTAAAGAGACATGGTGTACCAGTTTCTATCGTCTCAAATAGATATCTGAGGTTCACATCCCGTTTCTGGTGATCCTTACAAAAAGCCCTTGGGACTTAGTTGACAATGAGCATGGCGTATCATCCTCAGATGGATGGGCAATCTGAACAGATGATACAAATGTTGGAAGACATGTTGAGAGCTTGTTTAATAGATTTTGGTGGCTCATGGGAGGAGCATATACCCTTAGTAGAGTTCTCATACAATAACAGCTATCATGCCTCGATACGCATGGCTCCGTTTGAAGCATTGTATGGGCGTCCTTTTCATTCTCCACTATGCTGGGTGGAAATAGGTGAAACTTCCCTAGTTGGGATGATCCTTGTCCAAGAAACAATGGAGAATATTCAGATGATTAAAAAAAGGATGGAGACGGCTCAGAGTCGTCAAAAATCGTATGCAGATCACCGTCGAAGACTGTTTTCGTTTGCGGTGAGTGATCATGTCATTTTGAGAATCTCTCCAAGGCTTGGACATTGTCGTTTTGGGAAGTAGGGAAAATTATCTCCTCGATATATAGGCCCTTTTGAGATACTGGAATGGGTTTGATAGGTGGCATATCAGTTGGCATTACCACCATGGTTCAGTGCAGTGCATAATGTGTTCCATGTATCTCAGTTGAAGAATTATCAACCTGATCCTGACCATGTGATCAGATGGGATCACATTGACCTAGAGTCGGATGCTTCTTTGGTACACATACCGGTACGGATTGTGGATAGGCAGGATAAAGTCTTGCGTGGAAAAATCATCATTCTAGTGCGGGTTTTGTGGCAACATGGTCAAATTCATGAAGAGACTTGGGAACGCGATAAAGAAATGAAAGAGCAGTGGCCAGAACTCTTTCAGGTGAACGTTGGTTTTCTACTTTCCAAGGAAGGAAAGGCCAATGGTGGGGAGAATGTAGTACCCCCGGTTTCTGGTAAGTAACCCTTGTTTTATGCTTTTTAAGTACACGAAGCATAGGGTAAGTGATTGGGAAATTTTGAAGAATTTTAAAGGACAAAAAGAGAAAAATGTGGGGACGCACGGGATGCGCACGACTTGTCAAACCATGCGGAAGTCTTGCGGGTGGTGGTCACTTGGACAGAGGAGACCACATGGTGTGTGCATGGTTTGGACAAACCATGCGAGGAAACCGTGCGGAACACCCCCTTCCAGGCAGTGACTACCGCACGGTTAGCTTACAGTTTTCCTAACTGTGCGGCCTAACCATGCACGAAGTCAACCTTAGATCCTATTTTTAAGGATCTAATCCATTTAACCCTTTAACCCACTCGTTTTTTATCCTATACATCCCTAACTCGGTATTTCTCTCTAGAGAAGGTGGGAGAGCACTTACCGGATGTTTTGGAAGCGATCCGGAGGGTTGCCTTGGCGTTTAGAGGCTGGTTGATCGAGGTAAGTCTCATTTCCTTTAAGTTTTCTTAGATATCCTTATTCCCTCTTGATGGATCCTTAGATCTACACCCTAAGTGGGTATATCTAAGGTATTGGATGACTTATAAGTCGGGTTTTGGCCTTTTTGGTGATAGGGGAAGGAATCTAAGGTTGTTTCATGGAGTTTTGACCCGGTTTTCTTTGGCGTTCTTCGTGCATTGTGGTTTTCGCCTTATTTGTTGAGGTAGGCGGCTTCACTCTCGACTCCTCTTGATATAATTGATTTGGCTTAGTTTCAAATTGGTTATTTGAATGAAATTTATTGTTGAAAGCATGAAATAAATCTTCTTTAGTGATGATTTATGTTTTGAGTGAAATTGTGAAATCTTGGTGAATTGTTGTGAAAAGTGACTTGTCCTCTTGAATTTAAAATGATGATTTTAAATTGTGTATTTTCTAAAATTGGAAATGGTTTGATGAAAAATGGGTTTTTCAATAAAAAAGGTTTTTATTGAAATGGTTTTGATGAAACTGGGTTTCAATAAAAGGGTGGTTTTATTGAAATGGTTTGAATTGGTTGACCACACATGGTTGGATGGAAATGGTTTTCAATAAAAGGTGTTTTATTGAAATGTTGGTTTTGGAATGATTTTTAGGAATGTTTGTTGTGTGTTCATATTGCATTATATGAGGCTTGGTTGAAATAGGACCTTGTGCTTGGTTCCAAACATTTAATGGCACATGGTGACTTTAAGTACGAGGATTGGTTGAAATATGACCTTGTTCTCGGTGCCAAAGGTGTAATGGGACATTAGGAATAATTACCCTGTGATGACTTGGTAGATCGACGAGAGACCGCTCATGAGTATGGAACTGTCATAATGAAGCATGCATGGTTGATTTCACAGGTTTTTGAAATGGTTGGAAATGCCAAAATGGATGATTGAGAAATGGTTTGAAAGCATATTTGGTTATTTTTCTGGAAAAATAACATGTTGGAAAATTGGTTTAAATTTATCTTGGATTCTTTTGGTTATAAATGGTTTTAGAACTTTTTTATATTTAGTTATAAACTATTTTTGTGAAAATGATTTTTATAAACTGTTTTATATAATTGTGCTAACTCGTCTATCCTAGTGGCGTGAGTAGAGAAGTCATTGGGGAAACCTACTGAGTTTTATACTCACCTCTGACTTGGCACTTTTGTAACACCCCAAGATTTCATAGTGTGTTATTTCTTCAAAATAATTAAATAACTTGCACTACACGCAACACCGAGTTCAATCACACCATGACTTACAAAAATAAGCCATTCAAAAGCGGTTATGAATAGTATTATCTAAATTTTAAACTTTATATAATCCTTATAATTTTAGAATCCATATTATGAGTTTCTTTGATATAATGCAAGAACAAATTCATTTTCAGTATTGCACTTTTATCAACTTTTAATAGTGAACCCTTTTTAAATACAATATTTTAAACATATTGACTAAATGGGGACATCAAAAAAATTTAAAATGAAACATCCCAAGCTTCCACGGTACGCTTTCCTTTGAATAATACAGTAGCGTGTGTTATACGCAACTTCGAGTTTTAACACACACCACAACCGATTAAACTAGCCGTTGTGAATAGTAATACCTAATTTTTGAAATCATATATATTTTATATTTCAAAATGGACTTCATTTTTGGATTCAGAATATCGAAATTAGCCTAGGGTGAAATTTTGGTACATTTCGGATAACTTTCATATTTTGATGAATAGTGAAAATTTCTAAATTTTAATTAAAAACAACTTTTTTAATCAAAATAATTAATAGTGATAAATTATGAATTTTAGTGGTTTTAAAGTATATTTAGAATATATTTTTACCATTTAATATAATGTTGGTCATTGGACATAATTTTACAATTAAACCGAACATAAACAAGTGTCAATCTTTTGATAGTTATTATCTCTTAAAAACACGCTTTTTGTTTTGACAGCGGGAATTAATTTTAAATTAATTTCTGCCACTTCTGTGTTTTGAATTTAGGAAAATGGATTCCATATTTGGAATCAGGATGTTCAAATTGTGTAAATAGGTAACTTTTATTTTTAGACATTTTGAAAAGTTACTGTGGTAAATATTTTATTTACCATGGTTAAAGGGTAAATCCGGTAAATAAGGGTTAAAAAAATAATATTATAATAATACTAAATTACCCTAAAACGTGTCTTAACCCTATTGGTTGATACATGGTCGACCATGGGCATCTTTGGGTCTATTTGGGGACCCCATGGATCCACTTGTAAGTGATAATGACACATTATATTAATAAAGTTAAAATAAAAATAAAAATGGCATAAGCTTACATCTTTTAGAAGAACAATTTTTACATAGGGTTATACATGTTGGATTTTCGATTATAAATATTCATTAGAAAGATAAAAAGATTTCCTACATAATGATATTTTATTTATAATTTTTAGACATTAAATAATTTATTTTATTTATGACACAATGATGATGCAGTAATTACTAAAATAGTGAAAAATTAAAATAATTGATCTTATAAATACCCAAATAATTATAATATGAAACTTTTAATGAATTAAACTAATTTTCTATGATAATATGATATATTAGGATTGATTTAATTGACTTTGTTCGAAGTAATCAATCTGTTAGGAGTTTCACAAAAATCAACTATTGAATAGTGTCAAAATTGACATAAAAGAGTTCTTAAAACAAATATTATATTATTAATTGATATTAAATTCCTAAAAATCTAAGGTTCGGCCAAGAGACTTATATTATGATAGGTTCCTCATTAATGGACCACTTGGGGGTCGCTTGGATGTATATAGTAAGTTTATTAACCATATTATATAAAAATACAAAGAGACATTGTAAAAGTGAAACTAATTAACTTAGAGTTAATACTTAAAGATAAGGTTAATATAAGTACCCAAACCTGTCTAAATTCTATTGGTTGAGTGGTTTTCGACCTATCCCCACCTTAACCTTTGAATAGTCAACTTTGGAGCCATTATAAACCGAATATGAATTTATTATAAATTAATATTTCTAGCTTTTCCAAAGGTGCCCCTCAC
The DNA here is from genome assembly GCA_963277665.1 of Viscum album. Taxonomy (NCBI): domain Eukaryota; kingdom Viridiplantae; phylum Streptophyta; class Magnoliopsida; order Santalales; family Viscaceae; genus Viscum; species Viscum album. The sequence continues at coordinate 322,708,936 of OY728140.1, forward strand.
CCCTCTTATAAAAGGGCACTCCTCCTTCTCATTTCTTCACACCTCTCAAGCCACTTGGCTCGTCCAAACACTGCCCAAATAAGCTCCCCACATCCCTCTCCTCCTCCTTGAAGCTTCCCCTTAGGAAGAAAGCATTTCAAGAAGTCCTTTGGTTCCAACCAAAGTGAGTTACCTAAATTAAAGGTAACGATTTCTCTTAAATTATTTTCATTTATTTTGCTTCTCCAACCCCATAAATCTTTTTATTTCCTTTCTTTTGTAACAACACCAGTATCCTCAATATACTAGTATGTTGTTATAAGAAGGATTCAAACTACACATACACACAACTCCATCTAATGGATGATGAACATAATGTTTCTGTGGATGGAAAACTAACGCCTCACGAAACGATGATTGTTCAAATACATCTTACCACCTCTCATGGTGGCCATTATGATGGAACTGTAATTAAATATGATATTAATGATATATATTTTATATATAATCTTCTGTAATTCCATTTTATTTCATACCATTATTCGTTCCATGTTGTATATACATACGATAATTTCATTTGAGGAAGTGCGGACTACCGCCCCCTTAAAATGATATGACTCGTTCATACCACACATGGAACGTATAAAGGATGGTGTTAATGAACTTAAGTAACATATATAAAATATTATATTATACTGGAATAGTAATATACCTATGTATCATTTGGATTCGATTCTTTTAAAATAAAAATTAAATGGAAGTAGCGTTTGTGCGTACGTACGGACTACCGTCTCCACGAACGCGATGAGATTCATTCTCCATCGTATCCATTCAAGTATAATTATCATTTAATGATTTAAAAATGATGTTTAAGGACTTGATATCATTCTGGATATGAATAAGATAAAACAAACATGACTTATGTAACAAAACATATAAAAGAAAATGAGTAAGTTAACACCCGAAATGATGATAATTCTAAGATATTATTAACAAATCAATGTTAAAAGATCATATATGATATCATATTAATATATATGATTCTTGTATAATTTAATAACAATTATTTCACCATTATACAGGAGGTTAACCTACCCCAACCAAGGAAAAGTACAAGGTAAGGGTTATTTCACAATCTCTTCATTATCCGAGGTTGTATTATACGTAATAATCTACTGGGATCTCTTTATCATCCACATCCATGTTTCTTAGAAATGTATTTCAAAACATTTTTACTATTTACAAGAATATGGGTTAAAGTCATTTATACCCTTGTTTGACTTTTTATAAGAGGTTTATAAAGGAATCTTTCCGTCGTTTTCAAAACAAGGTCCTTTTTAACCTTTTCGACAGAATTGAGGTAAGAATGTTTTTTTTAACTTATACGGCGGGTGCGGTTATTTTCCGCCGTTATAAAATCGTCGAAGCTTTCCTTACAAGCTTATAAGAATATTTTCAAAGAAAATGTTTTATTGTATATGGATCTTAAATGATTTCAAAATAAAAGGAGATACTTCTTTTAAAAGAATTTTGATTTCATCTATGTCAACATCCTTTGATGGATTTTAAGATTATTTGAAGTTGATTTATTATAATACAAAACTTCTATATTGTATTGAAGGTTTTGTGATATGTTTGAATGTGGATGTGCTATTTTATACCATTCATAGTTTATGGTGAAACTATTGACATTTCGTATGCTGGTTTTAACCCGAATGTTTATGTTATATTTCAAACTTTTCTTCAGATGAATGTGCTAAACAAGTATGTTCCGGGTTGGAGACCGGTAAAAGTAAGCCCTCCAGGTTGGGGACTGGTTAAAGTAAGCCCTCCAGGTTAGGGACTGGTAAAAGTATGCCCTCCGGGTTGGTGTCCGGTTATTAGAGGCACTCCGGGTTGGTGTCCGGTTATTAGAGGCACTCCGGGTTGGTGTCCGGTTATTAGAGGCACTCCGGGTTGGGTTCCGGTTAGAAGTAACCCCTAGGTCTTGGGATGAGGCCTAGACAATGAAATTAACGTTTGGCATTATGCATTCCAACATTATGAAAGTGGTTATTGATATTGCATGTGATTATTCGATTAGTAGAATATCCATGTGAACAAGTAAATGGCATTATTTCATTTTACTTTTGCCATACTATGTTGAAGTTCAATTTTTAAAAGGCTTTTGTTTTAGTAATTCATTTCCTTAAATGTTTATGCTTATTTTGAATGTTCCACTATATTGGTATCCTTACTGGGCATTTGAGCTCACCCCTTTTTTATGTTTTATTTTTCCCAGGAAGTGAAGAAGTAAATTATGATTGACTTGCAGGGATATTATGGGTTTATAGTGTGGACGTTGGAAACATTATGTTGTTGTAGTAGTTTTTCATTTTATGATGTAATGTAAAACTTATGAATATATCTAGTGTTTCCAAGGCTACTAAACTAATCGGTCTTTCTGGATTTGATCTTTCTTGTGATCATGCCAATGTTACGTAATTAATGCACCGACTCTGGGCAGCTGGGGTCGGGGCGTTACAGTTGGTATCAGAGGAAGTTTAGTACAAACCTTGGAAGCTAGATTTAGATAAACTCTGATTAGAGCACGTAGACCTAAGATGAACTTTGAGGATTAGTATAGAAGAACTTCCTAGAATTTTGGTATTGTAGAGATTTTGTGAGTTTTCCGAGCAATACATCCCTGTCTGGATACGAGCAGGTAGAGGCGGCTCTGGCACAGATGTACCTAGGGGTAAAACCCGAAAACACCGCTTTGAGCTAGACTCGAACGGGAACTGGTGCACGACAACGGGCCTTGCTGCACTCTTGGTTACGACACTCCCGGGGGATATGCATAGGATAACTCTCATTTTCTTTACAAATCATTTTGAAGGGATTATGAGTATATACTTCCTCAAAGAAAACATTCTTATGATTATGGATTATATCCATAAATAGTTCAATTTATGTCAAGTGTTTTATAAGTATGGGATTATGTATTTTGATTCATAAACTGATCTAGTTTATGCCATTGTTTAGAAATGGCGCCCAGTAGAAGGAATGAGAACTCCAGAAATACACATGATTCAAAGAGAAGGAAGGATCATATCTTTCATGGTCTTAAGCTAGAATTTATAAGAGAAATAGTCACCCATGTATTATCATCATATGAAGAAATAATATCATGTGTTGATAAGATAAGTAAAGAGTTTACTGAGTCCTATGCCTTTGAAGGGAAGCAAGAGAAGAAAAGGCTGGAAGAGAGAAAGATGGATAAAGGGAAGAGGGAAAAGAATAATTTTCCCATATGTGGTAACTGTGGAAAGAAACACCCTGGAACTTGCCTGAAAGGAATGAGAGTTTGTTATAAGTGTGGAGGAAAAGGGCACAAAGTACGTGACTGCAAGGGTGAGAAAATGGTCTCAAATGTACAATGATTCATTTGCAAGGAGTTTGGACACTATGCGAACCTATGTCCCAGTCATCAGACTATGCCGCAAATGATGCTATTGGATAATAATCAAGTTATGATACTACCACAGATGAGGAGGAATGATTAGAGTTCTTATGTTGATTATGTCAATTGAGTGTTGTATCAACAATGTACTTGTTATAATAATTATGGAGTATATAAGGATTGTACTGCAGTACTATTTCATTAAGGACTTGAGATTATGTGGAACAAAGAAAAGTGACTCAATAGCAGGATAAATTTTTGGAAAATATATAGTTGAGAGAATGATAAACCATAATATAGTTCTGATACCGAAGTAGTGATTTTGGAATAATACATGATTGTTTTGGATAAATTATATTGGATATTCTTGACTACCTTCGAACTGATTAATGATTTGTATATTCCATCATTTTTGGGGTTTAAAACATTTTTGGATTAATGAAGTATATCCAGCTTTCTATATGGAATAAGGGAGCATGAATGTAATCAATAAGGAATATGGTAATTCAGGATGTTTCAGTGTATTAAAAGAATACATGATGAAGGTATTCATATGATATTACAGGGTAAAAAGGTTCTACATTATGTTTACCTTACTTATAAATGTTGGACTGTGAGTCTGGATAGAAGTATTTTGGATAGTTCTAGTTTGGATTATTTTGGATTACCATAAAAGGAAAACCCGGAGGATGGGCGGTAACCCGTCGCGTCCGGCAAGGCTGTGAGACTTGAACCCGCAACTGAAGGGCGACAAGGGTGTATCACCTACCACTGGCCCACGAGATGTCCTGGATTAAATAATTTAGTTTTTATTAAAAGATCTGGTATATGAATTATAAATTCATTTATTTTGGAACCCTGTATAATTTTTTTTTTTTTTTTACGTTCTATTATCTCTTAGAGTGAAAGATGAGTTTGTGGTAGAAATTTATTATTAGATAAAACTCTAATTATAAAGTAAGTATATCTCCTTATGATCTTAGACAAACTCATAAATAAATTCCTCAACATTAATAAAAGGAACTTAGAACAAAAATGTTGTCCTAGATGGTACCTTAAATCATCACTAATTTATGGCTTTAGGATTGTTGGCCTTTTCATAGCCATGTTCTCTACCACTCTCCATCAGATAATTGATGGTTAGATTTCTCCTCCATATCCATATTTTCCTACATGGAACCCTAGTATGTGTTATTTTCGGTAATCTTCATACTTTCCACTCTTTATTTTAAATAGAGGCCTCATTAATTCATTTTTCGATGTGGGATTTCAACTAAGATATTTTGAAACGTCAAAAATGTGTTATCCCAATACCCTATGTTTTGTTGAACCGATGGTATTTCAAATCATCATAGATTGATGAGTTTAAGGACCTCAATTTTACACTTGTTTGTGATTGATGACCTCAATCACTACCTATAAATATTTACGTTTTTCCTCCAATTATATGTCTCTAATTGCCACCAATGTTCTCCTAATCGAGATCATAATTTGGTGGTGACCCTTTCATTTCTCTTTTCCTCATATTAAGACTAAATTTTAGTAACCCAATTTCCGATGTGGGTTTTCCCACAAATATATTTTCTATTTTCAACCTTTTATTTTTGAAGAACAATTTCAAATTGCGAGGACGCAATTTATTGAAGGAGGGGAGAATGTAACACCCCAAGATTTCATAGTGTGTTATTTCTTCAAAATAATTAAATAACTTGCACTACACGCAACACCGAGTTCAATCACACCATGACTTACAAAAATAAGCCATTCAAAAGCGGTTATGAATAGTATTATCTAAATTTTAAACTTTATATAATCCTTATAATTTTAGAATCCATATTATGAGTTTCTTTGATATAATGCAAGAACAAATTCATTTTCAGTATTGCACTTTTATCAACTTTTAATAGTGAACCCTTTTTAAATACAATATTTTAAACATATTGACTAAATGGGGACATCAAAAAAATTTAAAATGAAACATCCCAAGCTTCCACGGTACGCTTTCCTTTGAATAATACAGTAGCGTGTGTTATACGCAACTTCGAGTTTTAACACACACCACAACCGATTAAACTAGCCGTTGTGAATAGTAATACCTAATTTTTGAAATCATATATATTTTATATTTCAAAATGGACTTCATTTTTGGATTCAGAATATCGAAATTAGCCTAGGGTGAAATTTTGGTACATTTCGGATAACTTTCATATTTTGATGAATAGTGAAAATTTCTAAATTTTAATTAAAAACAACTTTTTTAATCAAAATAATTAATAGTGATAAATTATGAATTTTAGTGGTTTTAAAGTATATTTAGAATATATTTTTACCATTTAATATAATGTTGGTCATTGGACATAATTTTACAATTAAACCGAACATAAACAAGTGTCAATCTTTTGATAGTTATTATCTCTTAAAAACACGCTTTTTGTTTTGACAGCGGGAATTAATTTTAAATTAATTTCTGCCACTTCTGTGTTTTGAATTTAGGAAAATGGATTCCATATTTGGAATCAGGATGTTCAAATTGTGTAAATAGGTAACTTTTATTTTTAGACATTTTGAAAAGTTACTGTGGTAAATATTTTATTTACCATGGTTAAAGGGTAAATCCGGTAAATAAGGGTTAAAAAAATAATATTATAATAATACTAAATTACCCTAAAACGTGTCTTAACCCTATTGGTTGATACATGGTCGACCATGGGCATCTTTGGGTCTATTTGGGGACCCCATGGATCCACTTGTAAGTGATAATGACACATTATATTAATAAAGTTAAAATAAAAATAAAAATGGCATAAGCTTACATCTTTTAGAAGAACAATTTTTACATAGGGTTATACATGTTGGATTTTCGATTATAAATATTCATTAGAAAGATAAAAAGATTTCCTACATAATGATATTTTATTTATAATTTTTAGACATTAAATAATTTATTTTATTTATGACACAATGATGATGCAGTAATTACTAAAATAGTGAAAAATTAAAATAATTGATCTTATAAATACCCAAATAATTATAATATGAAACTTTTAATGAATTAAACTAATTTTCTATGATAATATGATATATTAGGATTGATTTAATTGACTTTGTTCGAATTAATCAATCTGTTAGGAGTTTCACAAAAATCAACTATTGAATAGTGTCAAAATTGACATAAAAGAGTTCTTAAAACAAATATTATATTATTAATTGATATTAAATTCCTAAAAATCTAAGGTTCGGCCAAGAGACTTATATTATGATAGGTTCCTCATTAATGGACCACTTGGGGGTCGCTTGGATGTATATAGTAAGTTTATTAACCATATTATATAAAAATACAAAGAGACATTGTAAAAGTGAAACTAATTAACTTAGAGTTAATACTTAAAGATAAGGTTAATATAAGTACCCAAACCTGTCTAAATTCTATTGGTTGAGTGGTTTTCGACCTATACCCACCTTAACCTTTGAATAGTCAACTTTGGAGCCATTATAAACCGAATATGAATTTATTATAAATTAATATTTCTAGCTTTTCCAAAGGTGCCCCTCACCCCTCTTATAAAAGGGCACTCCTCCTTCTCATTTCTTCACACCTCTCAAGCCACTTGGCTCGTCCAAACTCTGCCCAAATAAGCTCCCCACATCCCTCTCCTCCTCCTTGAAGCTTCCCCTTAGGAAGAAAGCATTTCAAGAAGTCCTTTGGTTCCAACCAAAGTGAGTTACCTAAATTAAAGGTAACGATTTCTCTTAAATTATTTTCATTTATTTTGCTTCTCCAACCCCATAAATCTTTTTATTTCCTTTCTTTTGTAACAACACCAGTATCCTCAATATACTAGTATGTTGTTATAAGAAGGATTCAAACTACACATACACACAACTCCATCTAATGGATGATGAACATAATGTTTCTGTGGATGGCAAACTAACGCCTCACGAAACGATGATTGTTCAAATACATCTTACCACCTCTCATAGTGGCCATTATGATGGAACTGTAATTAAATATGATATTAATGATATATATTTTATATATAATCTTCTGTAATTCCATTTTATTTCATACCATTATTCGTTTCATGTTGTATATACATACGATAATTTCATTTGAGGAAGTGCGGACTACCGCCCCCTTAAAATGATATGACTCGTTCATACCACACTTGGAACGTATAAAGGATGGTGTTAATGAACTTAAGTAACATATATAAAATATTATATTATACTGGAATAGTAATATACCTATGTATCATTTGGATTCGATTCTTTTAAAATAAAAATTAAATGGAAGTAGCGTTCGTGCGTACGTACGGACTACCGTCTCCACGAACGCGATGAGATTCATTCTCCATCGTATCCATTCAAGTATAATTATCATTTAATGATTTAAAAATGATGTTTAAGGACTTGATATAATTCTGGATATGAATAAGATACAACAAACATGACTTATGTAACAAAACATATAAAAGAAAATGAGTAAGTTAACACCCGAAACGACGATAATTCTAAGATATTATTAACAAATCAATGTTAAAAGATCATATATGATATCATATTAATATATATGATTCTTGTATAATTTAATAACAATTATTTCACCATTATACAGGAGGTTAACCTACCCCAACCAAGGAAAAGTACAAGGTAAGGGTTATTTCACAATCTCTTCATTATCCGAGGTTGTATTATACGTAATAATCTACTGGGATCTCTTTATCATCCACATCCATGTTTCTTCGAAATGTATTTCAAAACATTTTTACTATTTAAAAGAATATGGGTTAAAGTCATTTATACCCTTGTTTGACTTTTTATAAGAGGTTTATAAAGGAATCTTTCCGTCGTTTTCAAAACAAGGTCCTTTTTAACCTTTTCGACAGAATTGAGGTAAGAATGTTTTTTTTAACTTATACGGCGGGTGCGGTTATTTTCCGCCATTATAAAATCGTCGAAGCTTTCCTTACAAGCTTATAAGAATATTTTCAAAGAAAATGTTTTATTCTATATGGATCTTAAATGATTTCAAAATAAAAGGAGATACTTCTTTTAAAAGAATTTTGATTTCATCTATGTCAACATCCTTTGATGGATTTTAAGATTATTTGAAGTTGATTTATTATAATACAAAACTTCTATATTGTATTGAAGGTTTTGTGATATGTTTGAATGTGGATGTGCTATTTTATACCATTCATATTTTATGGTGAAACTATTGACATTTCGTATGCTAGTTTTAACCCGAATGTTTATGTTATATTTCAAACTTTTCTTCAGATGAATGTGCTAAACAAGTATGTTCCGGGTTGGAGACCGGTAAAAGTAAGCCCTCCAGGTTGGGGACTGGTTAAAGTAAGCCCTCCAGGTTAGGGACTGGTAAAATTATGCCCTCCGGGTTGGTGTCCGGTTATTAGAGGCACTCCGGGTTGGTGTCCGGTTATTAGAGGCACTCCGGGTTGGTGTCCGGTTATTAGAGGCACTCCGGGTTGGGTTCCGGTTAGAAGTAACCCCTAGGTCTTGGGATGAGGCCTAGACAATGAAATTAACGTTTGGAATTATGCATTCCAACATTATGAAAGTGGTTATTGATATTGCATGTGATTATTCGATTAGTAGAATATCCATGTGAATAAGTAAATGGCATTATTTCATTTTACTTTTGCCATACTATGTTGAAGTTCAATTTTTAAAAGGCTTTTGTTTTAGTAATTCATTGCCTTAAATGTTTATGCTTATTTTGAATGTTCCGCTATATTGGTATCCTTACTGGGCATTTGAGCTCACCCCTTTTTTATGTTTTATTTTTCCCAGGAAGTGAAGAAGTAAATTATGATTGACTTGCAGGGATATTATGGGTTTATAGTGTGGACGTTGGAAACATTATGCTGTTGTAGTAGTTTTTCATTTTATGATGTAATGTAAAACTTATGAATATATCTAGTGTTTCCAAGGCTACTAAACTAATCGGTCTTTCGGGATTTGATCTTTCTTGTGATCATGCCAATGTTACGTAATTAATGCACCGACTCTGGGCAGCTGGGGTCGGGGCGTTACAACTTTGGTACTTTTTCATATTCTATTTTCTAGGACACATGTAAAGGCAAATCATCTCATTACTAGTGGTTGGTGGTGATGCTTGGGAGTTGTTGTAGAGCACAGGGTCGTGGAGTCTCTTGAGAGTCTTGGGTTGTTTATCTGCTGTGCATTTGTTACTTTTTTTAGTCTTTCATTATTGTGTACTATGATGTGGTTTTTATAAATGAAGTTGTTTATGTCGTCTTTAATTTATTCATTCATCATGTGGTATTGTTTGGGTTTGGTTTTTTGGTTCATGGGTTATCTCTTAAAGGGTAAATCGCCCCCACTTGTATTTGAAACCCTTCAGCATTTATTGCCAGCCTTTGGCACCTTGGGGATGTCTCTTAAGGCCCAGTAATGACTTGTTGTATTCTTAATCCAATAAGAATAAGTGGGTCATTACAAATCATGATCCTCAGATCGGTCCCATGCTCCCTTTCTCCTACGCAATCATCAAGAAACTATAGTAGGGATATTTACCTTATCAATACCTTCAATAATATAGTGTGTTTGGGCACCTAGAGGTGGCCCAAATAGGGTGTGAGATATAATCCCATTAGGTAACCACCCATAGTATGTTCCATGCAGTTAGTGAATATATATAACAACAATGTGTAGGAAAAATATAAAAAGTAAAGGAAGTACTCAAAAGTAAGAATCCTATAAGTCAAAGTTCTCATTTTATAACCAATTCATTTAATCGTTTTTATTTAATAAATAATTCTCTGAATTAATAGTCAGGCATGTGTCATTATAATCAACTTTATTTAACCATTCAATCTCATTTAATTAATAAGTCTCTAGACTTTTCATAATGCATTGTATCCACTATGTTGATAACATGATTAGAGGATTCCAAAATAGGCCATCCATAAAGTATAAACAAAGGCTAAATCCAATATTGTTCTTTGTCTTGGCAGACACATCATATAAACTATTTCATTCCATTATTCAATTTAGAACCTAAACCAATCCATGGAATTCCTAATTTGGAATCCATGTATCACTCCTAGTGTAATATAAACCAGCACCCTACAAGCCCATCCTTGTAAATCCTTAAGAACCTAGGTATCGGTCTATTTGTGGTGCAACATCTCTTCCATTCAAGTCTGCCCTTGGTGGTCCACTAAGGGATCCCAAGATTACCCATGGATAAATGATCAAATTACCATTGAGTCCATCCATGAAATTCTCATAAGAATACATGTGTCACTCAACATATAATAGTCAAGCCTCTGAGTCCATCCTTAGTAGTCCATGTCAGGAGACCAAGTGTCACTCGGGTGTAAGAAAGGATCAAGCCAAATGAGTTTATCCATGGAATTATTTATTCAATACATGTGTCACCTAAGGAATATAAGCATTAAAACAATTAAATATCATTTATTCATTTCCATTTAGCATTCCAAGATCAAAACCAAGAACATCCAACCAAGGCCTCACCTAAAAATATGTCTCAAGGTATTATCAAATCTTATAAATCTTTGATTCAAACTACTCACATAGGAAATTCATCATAAAAATAATTTCAAGCTTAAACATGATACACAAGGCATAGGCTCTATTTAACACACAGGTTTATATAAAACTAAATAGAAATTCATGCTTTATCAATAAATTTCATAACAAGGGCCAGGGGTAAAATTTAATCCCATCATTTACCTTTAATCCATTTCATTTACCATTAATAACACCAATCAAATTAAAATTATAAATTTAATTTATACATCCCATGATAAGGGGGAAGAAACACCTAAGGGTTTCTAAGGATAATCCACCCATAGTGATCCATTTACAAGGTCAACACACCCAAATGGGTTGTTCATTCAATGTTCTAAACCTATAAACATTCAAAAATGGCCTCTTTAATTACATAGGTCATGCTAAAAATTTATATTCAAGGATTAAAACTCATTGAAGGTATAAGTCCCCAGCCTTAAACCTTACTTAATCTTGAGTTATTACAAGATTTCACATTGAGGATCTTTTCGGGTTTAGAGTTTTAGAGAATTAGATCATAAAACTTGCATTGCATTCCACATATAAACAAAGTGGTTACAGAAAGATAGTATTCTTCATTCCCATCAATGGAAACACATTTAAAATAAAACATGGATTATTTCGTGACACATCCTTGACTCTATCATCTTATCATGTACCTTTCCCTTGACCTGTGAAAAACATTTCAAAAACTTGGGATGAGCATAAAAACTCAGTATGGGTTATAAAAAAAACATGGAAAGGAAACATGAGTTCATATATACATAAGAATGAAATCATAATTTACCCATAAAACATAGGTACTTTAACATACCTCATAAAATCATGAATAAATCATAGAAATCATAAGACATAAAGGTAACTTGAGGCATTCATAACATTCTTACGTAGGGAGTAACCCTCTTGGTTACATTTGGAATACCCATCACAGTATATTCCCTAAATCTCTTCGGAGAAACCTTAACATTTCACTCCTTCACATTACCCAATGCATTGGAGAGCTATATCGGGATCACCCGCCCTTAGCTTATCATGGAACCACCCGTCTTCATAATAATGCCCAAGAACCATAACATAATCGTATCACATAAAACATGCATAAAGGAAACATAACATTTCCACATTTCAATCACAAGATATCAATACAACACAAAAACATTGTGAAAACCATTTTCAATACCAAAATAAAAGAAAAGTAAAACATGGTATTTATTTTTCTTTTAAAAAGAAGGTATGGCTTGTAGAGGAAGCCGAAACTCAAATAACGGTCACGACGGCGGAGAAGTCGTTGTCGCCGCATACGTACGAAAAAAACATTCCCTTTTTTCGTTTAGTAAACGCTTCATATAAAAAAGATTCCTTTTGAATAAATGTAAAAGTCAAAGGGGTTTATACACCATATAAAAGAAAGTTGTGTATAAAATAAAATATGCCTCAATGAAAGGAGATTGAGACGAAGTCCCATACCTCGTATCCGACTTGACCCGACCGTTCTTTAATCTCCTGAATAATAAACATGAGTTAATCTCTACTTTCTTATGAATATTTTTCAAGTTCATTATTCCTTTTATACCATGTTATGAACATCATGTAATCAGTTAAGTTAATAATGTTCATTTTGTCGGTATTTGGTTCTTAAGTCAAAAATAGACTTCTTACACTTACATGTTGTTAATTTGGTCATAGGTTCGTTATATCCAGAATGATATTAATGATTTGGATAACATATATATAATATATATTCATCATATACATGTATTTATAATATTACATCACATTTAGAGGTAAGAAATGAAATGCACCGTTCATGGAGACGGTAAGCCGTACGTACGCATGAACGCTACTTCCATTTCTATTTCATATTTTCTGGAATAGAATCATAATGATATAAGAGTATATTATAATTCCAGTATAATAACATATATAATATCATTAACTTTATCCTTTACACATCCCACATATGGTATCAACGAATCAAATCACTTTCAGGGGGCGGTAGTCCGCACTTCCTAAAATGAAGATATCGTGTTTACCCATAATGGAAACCATAAAGGTATGCCCAAAATGAAAAAACAGAAGCTTAAGGAAAACATAAACATATTATATATCATATATAAAAATAGTGACATCATAATGGCCACCTTTGAAGGTGTTAAATGAGTATTGAACAATCATCGTTTCGGGAGGCAGAATTTCACCATCCACGGAAACCGTATGTTCTTTATCCATTTGATGTAGTTTTGTGAGAGTGTAGCTCAAATAAATATTATAACAACATCCTTGTATATTGAAGATATTGGTGTTGTCACAAAATAAGTAAATAAAAAGAGTTTAGGGGGTTGGAGAATCAAAATAAAACAAATGAACATGAGAGAATGAATTACCTTTAAAAGTGTAACTCCTTTTGATTTGAGCCTAAAGGCTTCCTTTGAAAAGATTCTGCCCAAAGGGAATCCTCTAGGATGAGGAGAGGGATGTGAAGAGAGTAAATGGGCAGGGGTTGGCCGAGCCAAAGGCTTGAGGAGTGTGTGAAATGAGGTAGAGGTGGGGGCCTTTTATAAGAGGAGAGGAGGGGCACTTTTGGAAAGTAAAGAAATATTACTTTATTTGAAAATGTGTTTCGGTTTTAAAAGGTCCCACATTGATATAATTCGTGGATAAGGTGATAAGGGTTAGAAATCCACTCATCCAATTGGTTTTGGCCATGTGTAGTTCATATATTTTACATTGTCTTTCCATTTTATTTAAATCGTCAAATAATGATGTCATCGCTGCATCATTATTATGTCATAAATAATTTAATTTATTTAATGTCTATAAATCATAAAAAAAATACTATGATGTAGGAAATATTTTTAGTTTTCCAATGACTATTTATAATCAAATATCTGATCTTTATAACCCCATGTAAAAATTGTTTTCGTGAAACATATTATGTTTGTGTCATTTTTACTTTTACATTAAATAAAAAGTTATTTATGTCATTTCCCAACCAAAATGTCTCCATGGGGTCCCCAAGTTGACCCATGGCTTGTCTTGGTCGGCCATGACACAACCAATAAGGTTGGGACATGTGTCTAGGTCATTTCATATTATTAAAGCATTATTTATACCTTAAACTACACTAATTACCACTAATCGCGATTAAAAACTTAATAAGTTACTATTCACCAAAAAATTATTTTAATCTCATTGAACCACATTTTACTTCTTAATGACAACCATGTATGTCGGATTTTCAAAATTCAATACACATTAGTGGTAAACTTTCATTTAACTGAAAAATCAGTTTGCTTGATTACCACTTAGTGGTTTCACTATTCATCAAAAATTGAAGTTTTTCAGAAAATTACCAAAAATTCACCCTAAGCTATATTTGATATTCCGAATTCAAAAATGAAGTCTATTTTACAAAATTCAAATCATATAAGTCGCATTAATTAATTTAATAATTAATTCCCGCTGCCAGAGCAAATAGCGTGTTTTTACAAAACAATAAGTATCAAAAGATTGACACCAGTTTAAGTCTAATTTCAAAGTGAAATTGATTCCAATGACCACCATTGGATAAAATGGTAAAAATATATTCTAATTTCACTTCAAAACCAATTCAAAACATAATCTAATCATATAAATAAATTAGATTAAGAAGCAGTTTTGATGTAAAATGCAGTATTTTTCACTATTCATTAAAAAATGAACATTGTCAGAAAAATACCAAAAATTCACACAAGGTAAATTTTGATGTCCCAATCATAAAGAATAAGTTTATTTTGACAAACATAGTTTATAAAATTGTCAAAAGATATATTCAAAAATGGTTTGCCATCAAAAGGCATTAAAACAATCTTTTAAGAATATTAGTGTATTCCATGCATAAGATTGTATTTATTTTCATTTTAAGCCTCTATAACACTATCTTAATCATTAATAGACATATATAAAAATATCTATTATTCATTACTTACTTGGGATGTTACATCCTTCCCCCCTTTAGAAAATTGCGTCCCCGCAATTTATTTACTTATCGAATAAATGGGGGTACTTATCCCTCATTGCATTTTCAGATTCTCATGTTGCCTCTTCAATCATGTGGTTTTTCCACAAAACCTTTACCTGCTTAATCACCTTATTCCGTAACACTTGCTCCATGTGGTCAAGAATCTGGACCGGTTGTTCCTCATAAGATAGGTTCTCTTCCAGCTGAACTACCTCTGGACTCAAAAGATGAGATGGATCTGGCATATACTTTCTCAACATCGAAACGTGAAAAACATTGTGTACCTGAGATAAACTCAGAGGTAAATCCACTCGGTATGCAACTGATCCAACTCTCTCCAGAATTTCATATGGTCCAATAAACCTTGGACTCAGCTTTCCTTTCTTACCAAATCTCATCACACTTTTCCAAGGAGAAACCTTGAGAAAAACATGATCACCTACCTCGAAAGATAGATCCTTCCTCCGGTTATCCGCATAACTCTTCTGCCTGCTCTGAGCTGTTCTCATGTGTTTCTGAATCAGCTGAACTTTTTTTTCCATCTCTTCTACCAATTCTGGTCCCATCAACTTCCTTTCACCCACTTCATCCCAGAAAGCTGGAGTTCGACACCGCTTCCCATATAATGCCTAAAGTGGTGCCATCTGTATACTGGAATGAAAACTGTTATTATATGAAAACTCAACCAAAGAAAGATGTTGGTCCCAACTTCCCTGATAATCCATAGAACAAGCTCGTAGCATATCCTCCAATGTCTGAATTGTTCGTTCTGACTGCCCATCTGATTGAGGATGAAAAGCTGTACAAAAATTTAATTCAGTACCCAACGACTTCTGAAAGCCTTTCCAAAAGTTAGAAGTAAACCTGGGATCACGATCCGATACAATGGAGAGAGGAACTCCATGTAACCTGACTATCTCTTTAAGATACAAACGGGAAAGTTGGTCAAGAGAGAAAGTATCTCGTATAGCAAGGAAATGAGCAGATTTGGTCAAGCGATCAATAATAACCCAGATTGCATTATTAACTCGAGATGTCTTCGGTAATCCAGCAACAAAGTCCATGGATATATTCTCCCATTTCCACTCTGGCACTAGTAAAGGCTGAAGCATCCCTTTCGGTAACTGCCGCTCTGCTTTAACCTGCTGACAAGTCAAACACTTCACAGTAAAATTAGCAATATCTCTTTTCATTCCATCCCACCAGTAATACTCCCGCAGATCTCTATACATCTTAGTACTGCCCGGATGAACTGAAAACGGAGAACTATGAGCTTCACATAACAACTCTCTCTTCAACTGTGAATCACAAGGCACACACAATCTCTTCCCAAATCTCAAAACACAATAATTATAAATGTTGAATTCAGGCAACTTACCTTTCTGAACCAGCTCTACCCTTTTCTACAACTCACTGTCTTGCTTCTGTGCTTGCTTGATTCTATCTGATAGAGATGATCTCACTGATACCTGAAACAAAATAGAAGGACTTCCTGCACCAAAAACTTCTATGCCAAAGTTCATCAAATCGTTAACCAAAGGATCACGTTCCAACCGCAACATTGTTAATGAATCATTACTTTTTCGACTCAAAGCATCAGCCACTTTATTTGATTTTCCCGGATGGTAATGAATTGTACAATCATAATCCTTGATTAATTCCAGTCATCTCCTTTGTCTCATGTTTAACTCTTTCTGAGTGAATATATACTTTAAACTTTTTTGATCGGTATATATTTCACACTTTACTCCATACAAATGATGCCTCCAAATTTTTAAAGCAAAAACAACAGCAGCTAGTTCCAAATCATGTGTAGGGTAATTTACCTCATTAGTTTTCAACTGTCTTGAAGCATAAGCAATTACCTGATCATTCTGCATTAGGACGCAACCAAGTCCTTTCAATGAAGCATCACTGTATATAACAAACTCACCATTCCTGGAAGGTAGTGCCAAAACTGGAGCTTTCACTAATCTTCTTTTCAATTCCTGAAAACAATCATCACATTCTTTTGTCCAGATAAACTTAACACCCTTCCGAGTTAGCTTAGTCATTGGACTAGATAACCGTGAAAAATTTCTAACAAATCTTCGGTAATAGCCCGCCAAACCAAGGAAGCTACGAATCTCGGTTACATTTGTGGGTCTTGGCCATTCTTCAACAACTTTTGTTTTTTCTGGATCAACAGTTATTCCATCTTTAGAAACAATGTGACCAAGGAAAGAAATTTGTTGCAACCAAAACTCACACTTGCTGAATTTCCCATACAGTTTCTTTTCTTTTAAGGTTTGCAAGATAACCCTTAAATGTTTTTCATGCTCCTCTTTACTTTTAGAAAACACCAAAATATCATCAATGA
This sequence comes from Viscum album, assembly GCA_963277665.1. NCBI lineage: Eukaryota > Viridiplantae > Streptophyta > Magnoliopsida > Santalales > Viscaceae > Viscum > Viscum album. The sequence continues at coordinate 322,726,297 of OY728140.1, forward strand.
AAACCACCAAAAACTTATCCAAGAACTCATGGAAAATTCTATTCATTAAGTCCATGAATACAGCAGGTGCATTGGTTAGCCCAAAAGGCATTACTACAAATTCATAATGGCCATATCTCGTACGGAATGTGGTCTTCGGAATATCTGCCTCCTTTACCTTCAGCTGATGGTACCCCGATCTCAAGTCAATCTTTGAAAAAAACTGAGCTCCCTGGAGCTGATCAAACAAATCATCGATATGAGGCAAAGGATATTTGTTCTTAACAGTGATATTATTCAAGGATCTATAATCAATGCAAAGTCTCATAGAACCATCTTTCTTTTTAACAAATAAAACAAGAGCACCCCATGGTGATGTGCTAGGTCTAATGAAACCTTTCTCTAATGAATCTTGCAATTTCTCCTTCAACTCTAAAAGTTCAATTTGTGCCATTCGATAAGAGGGTTTTGAAATTGGCTTAGCATCAGGAACTAAGTCAACAGTAAACTCAACTTTCTGATCTGGTATTATTCCAGGCAACTCATTAGGAAAAACATCAGGATACTCATTTACCACTGGCACATCATTAATCTGAATAGTTCCTTTATTTTCAATGACGTGTGCAAGGTAACATTCATTTCCATCTTTTACAAGTTTCTCGGCCTCTTGATATGTTATCAAAAGTAAGGGATCATTCTTGTAAACAAACTGAAAGTCTTTCTGAAAAGAAACTTCTTTAGCTCTACAGTCAATCTTAGCATGGTAAATAGAGAGCCAATCCATACCCAGGATAAAATCAAACTCTACTAGAGGTAGAACAATAAGGTTTGCAAGTAGGTTCTTTCCACAGATAAGGATAGAAAGATTCTTATAAATTCTTTTTTCCTCGACATTTCCCCCAGCTGTTTTTACCAAAAATTCAGGAGTCATTTCTTGAGATGGTATTCCCATTTTACTAGAAAAGGTTTCAGAGATGAAAGAATGTGTAGACCCCGAATCAAACAACACACTGGCATAATCTGAAAAAACAAACAAAGTACCTGATACCACTTCATTTGATGGCCCGACATCTGTTGAAGTAGTTGCAAAGGATTTCACCACCCCTTTCTGCTTGTAGTCTAACTGCTTCCCATCACTCAAGCTCCTTGTCGGACACTCGTTTTCATAGTGACCCATCTCATTGCACTTATAACATTTCACTAATTGTAAATAAAATTTGTTCTTACCTTCACCTTGATCCTTTTCAGTGCAATCACGAGCCTTATGTCCCATATTACCACATCGGTAGCACTTCACAGAATTCAGAAGACATTCCCCAGCATGCCTTTTGCCACATTTATCACAAACTGGAAACTTAGTTCTCTTACCATCAGACTTTTTTGAAGAATTCTTAACTTTCTCCTGCCACCTCGGTCTCTTCTTCTGCTGGTTGTTATAGAAAACTTGGTCATCGGCAAACTCCATTTCCACCTTCTCAGCACATCGAACAAGCTTTTCATAACTTTTAAACTCACGAGAAGCTAATGCCCTTCGATATTTTGGCTTTAATCCTGAGTAAAAACGATTGATTTTACTATCAAGGTCTCGGATAAAATTTGGAGCATACCTTGCCAATCGAGTGAACCTTTCTTCATAGGCAGCCACTGAGTCTTCCTCTTGCCTCAATTCCAAGAATTTCTTTTCCATCCTAAGTCAAACAGCCTTAGGAAAATACTTCTCAAGAAACATACCTTTGAATTCATCCCAGTCAAGAGCATCAATCTCATCGGCGTCCCTGATATTTTTAACCATAGACCACCACTGATCTACTTCACCCTCCAAACGGTAAATAGCAAGACTAACCTTTTGATTGTCTGAACACCCCATGACATAAAAAATCTTCTCCAGTGATTTAATCCACCCTTCAGCTAGCACAGGGTCATATGATCCTCTGAATGATGGTGGATGTTGCCTCATGAAATGTTCCACCACTGACATGTTCCTCTGCGGTTGGTCTGGCTGATCTCGTGTATGGATACCACCGCCATTTATCGCTTGAGTCAACTGCGCCATTACTGCAACAAACTATTCAGTTCCAATTTCGACCATTTCTGGATGCTGATTCGGAAGGTTATTTCCTTCTGTATGCCTTCCTAGCACTGCTTCCCTATTTCCTCTACGGAAAACCATTCTGAACAAACATGTCTTAGATGAAGCAACATGGTAATCTTTAAATGCTATATCATTTCAAAAAAAAATATTTTTGGATAATCATTTAATAGAATTCTAACTCCTAAAGTTATCTAAACTGACCTTTGATACCAACTATAAGGCCCCAGCCTTAAACCTTACTTAATCTTGAGTTATTACAAGATTTCACATTGAGGATCTTTTCGGGTTTAGAGTTTTAGAGAATTAGATCATAAAACTTTCATTACATTCCACATATAAACAAAGTGGTTACAGAAAGATAGTATTCTTAATTCCCATCAATGGAAACACATTTAAAATAAAACATGGATTATTTCGTGACACATCCTCGACTCTATCATCTTATCATGTACCTTTCCCTTGACCTGTGAAAAACATTTCAAAAACTTGGGATGAGCATAAAAACTCAGTATGGGTTATAAAAAAAACATGGAAAGGAAACATGAGTTCATATATACATAAGAATGAAATCATACTTTACCCATAAAACATAGGCACTTTAACATACCTCATAAAATCATGAATAAATCATAGAAATCATAAGACATAAAGGTAACTTGAGGCATTCATAACATTCTTACGTAGGGAGTAACCCTCTTGGTTACATTTGGAATACCCATCACAGTATATTCCCTAAATCTCTTCGGAGAAACCTTAACGTTTCACTCCTTCGCGTTACCCAATGTATTGGAGAGCTATATCGGGCTCACCCGCCCTTAGTTTATCACGAAACCACCCGTCTTCATAATAATGCCCAAGAACCATAACATAATCGTATCAAATAAAACATGCATAAAGGAAACATAACATTTCCACATTTCAATCACAAGATATCAATACAACACAAAAACATTGTGAAAACCATTTTCAATACCAAAATAAAAGAAAAGTAAAAAATGGTATTTATTTTTCTTTTAAAAAGAAGGTATGGCTTGTAGAGGAAGCCGAAACTCAAATAACGGTCACGACGGCGGAGAAGTCGTTGTCGCCGCATACGTACGAAAAAAACATTCCCTTTTGTCGTTTAGTAAACGCTTTGTATAAAAAAGATTCCTTTTGAATAAACGTAAAAGTCAAAGGGGTTTATACACCATATAAAAGAAAGTTGTGTATAAAATAAAATATGCTTCAATGAAAGGAGATTGAGACGAAGTCTCATACCTCGTATCCGACTTGACCCGACCGTTCTTTAATCTCCTGAACAATAAACTTGAGTTAATCTCTACTTTCTTATGAATCTTTTTCAAGTTCATTCTTCCTTTTATACCATGTTATGAACATCATGTAATCAGTTAAGTTAATAATGTTCATTTTGTCGGTATTTGGTTCTTAAGTCAAAAATAGACTTGTTACACTTACATGTTGTTAATTTGGTCATAGGTTCGTCATATCCAGAATGATATTAATGATTTGTATAACATATATATCATATATATTCATCATATACATGTATTTATAATATTACATCACATTTAGAGGTAAGAAATGAAATGCACCGTTCATGGAGACGGTAAGCCGTACGTACGCATGAACGCTACTTCCATTTCTATTTCATATTTTCTGGAATGGAATCATAATGATATAAGAGTATATTATAATTCCAGTATAATAACATATATAATATCATTAACTTTATCCTTTACACATCCCACATATGGTATTAACGAATCAAATCACTTTCAGGGGGCGGTAGTCCGCACTTCCTAAAATGAAGATATCGTGTTTACCCATAATGGAAACCATAAAGGTATGCCCAAAATGAAAAAACAGAAGCTTAAGGAAAATATAAACATATTATATATCATATATAAAATAGTGACATCATAATGGCCACCTTTGAAGGTGTTAAATGAGTATTGAACAATCATCGTTTCGGGAGGCAGAATTTCGCCATCCACAGAAACCGTAAGTTCTTTATCCATTTGATGTAGTTGTGTGAGAGTGTATCTCAAATAAATATTATAACAACATCCTTGTATATTTAAGATACTTTTTTTGTCACAAAATAAGTAAATAAAAATAGTTTAGGGGGTTGGAGAAGCAAAATAAAACAAATGAACATGAGAGAATGAATTACCTTTAAAAGTGTAACTCCTTTTGATTTGAGCCTAAAGGCTTCCTTTGAAAGGATTCTGCCAAAAGGGAATCCTCTAGGATGAGGAGAGGGATGTGGAGAGAGTAAATGGGCAGGGGTTGTCCGAGACAAAGGCTTGAGGAGTGTGTGAAATGAGGTAGAGGTGGGGTCCTTTTATAAGAGGAGAGGAGGGGCACTTTTGGAAAGTAAAGAAATATTACTTTATTTGAAAATGTTTTTCGGTTTTAAAAGGTCCCACATTGATATAATTCGTGTATAAGGTGATAAGGGTTCTAAATCCACTCATACAATTGGTTTTGTCCATGTGTAGTTCATAGATTTTACATTGTCTTTCCATTTTATTTAAATCGTCAAATAATGATGTCATCGCTGCATCATTATTATGTCATAAATAATTTAATTTATTTAATGTCTAAAAATCATAAAAAAAATACTATGATGTAGGAAATCTTTTTAGTTTTCCAATGAATATTTATAATCAAATATCTGATCTTTATAACCCCATGTAAAAATTGTTTTCGTGAAACATATTATGTTTGTGTCATTTTTACTTTTACATTAAATAAAAAGTTATTTATGTCATTTCCCAACCAAAATGTCTCCATGGGGTCCCCAAGTTGACCCATGTCTTGTCTTGGTCGGCCATGACACAACCAATAATGTTGGGACATGTGTCTATGTCATTTCATATTATTAAAGCATTATTTATACCTTAAACTACACTAATTACCACTAATCGCGATTAAAAACTTAATAAGTTACTATTCAACAAAAAATTATTTTAATCTCATTGAACCACATTTTACTTCTTAATGACAACCATGTATGTCGGATTTTCAAAATTAAATACACATTAGTGGTAAACTTTCATTTAACTGAAAAATCAGTTTGCTTGATTACCACTTAGTGGTTTCACTATTCATCAAAAATTGAAGTTTTTCAGAAAATTACCAAAAATTCACCCTAAGATATATTTGATATTCCAAATTCAAAAATGAAGTCTATTTTACAAAATTCAAATCATATAAGTCACGTTAATTAATTTAATAATTAATTCCCGCTGCCAGAGCAAATAGCATGTTTTTACAAAACAATAAGTATCAAAAGATTGACACCAGTTTAAGTCTAATTTCAAAGTGAAATTGATTCCAATGACCACCATTGGATAAAATGGTAAAAATATATTCTAATTTAACTTCAAAACCAATTCAAAACACAATCTAATCATATAAATAAATTAGATTAAAAAGCAGTTTTGATGTAAAATGCAGTATTTTTCACTATTCATTAAAAAATGAACATTGTCAGAAAAATACCAAAAATTAACACAAGGTAAATTTTGATGTCCCAATCATAAAGAATAAGTTTATTTTGACAAACATAGTTTATAAAATTGTCAAAAGATAGATTCAAAAATGGTTTGCCATCAAAAGGCAGTAAAACAATCTTTTAAGAATATTAGTGTATTCCATGCATAAGATTGTATTTATTTTCATTTTAAGCCTCTATAACACTATATTAATCATTAATAGACATAGATAAAAATATATATTATTCATTACTTACTTGGGATGTTACAGAAGGGGTGATGCTCTGAGAATTGGTCGCACGGTACAAAAACATGTATATAACCACGTGACATTAAATGGAAGGCATGAGACCACTTACCTTAGGTACTTAGTTGATAGTTTGTCTAGTATTAGCTTCTGATCCATCTCAATTCGAGTGAAAAATGAAGAATGAACAAAGAACCTACTAATAGGGAAAATTATCTTGCACCTAAATAGAACATCTGATATCCAGAAGAATGAAGAACAGATAAAAAGGAATAGATATATTACTGATGTGTATTCGATGAGACAGACAGTGCTTGAATCGGAGATTGGATGGTGGCTTGATGATAATTCATACTTTAGGCTTTAAAGAGGGCTTAAAAATGATTCCTTTTCTATGAAGAAGAGAAAATAGTAATAGGCTTAGGTTAAAAAGAAATTTATGGGAAAACATTCATTTTACCTAAAATATCTGGGTTGCATGGTTTAGGAGCACAGTTTGATCTAACCGTGTGCAAATCATGAACGGTCTGTTGTAGGGAAGGCACACCCTCACGGTTTACCGACACCTTTTCACTAATCGTGTGTAAACCATTCCAAAACACACTATCAAAATTGTAGACATGGTCGTACCACCATGCTACCCAAATTGTATATTTTGTTATAGTCATGAAGGTTTATACTTCTCTCTACCCAGACTTGAATAGTTTTATCTAACTGTGTAGCCTACCCCACATGGTTTAAATTCACCATGAATCAGGCTTATTTCACCCTAAAGGATTCGGTTCTAGGCTTTTATCTAGCCACAAACACTTATTTTTCCTCTATGAACTCAAAGGGAATTCATATTAGGCCATATTTAAGCATTTTAACTGATAATTGATGGAATTTAAAGGATATGAACCTCAAAGAAGAAGAGGGTTGTGAAAAAATTCCCCCCTTAAAGAAAATTTTTCCCAAATTTCCTTCTCAAGGGTGGAAAAGTAAGTCTGAGAATAACTTCATCCACTATGCTTGTACATCGGCCTCCTGCTCCCATGTCTCATCCTATAAATGGTAATACTAACATAGCACCCATAATAGAGAAAATGACTAGCCTTAGAGAACCTTTGGGATATGATCCACAATTTGTATAGGATTATCCTTAAAGGATGCATCTACCTATAACACAACCTCCTCATGTTTAAAGCTATGAGATTGGTCTAAATAATGACATCAAAGCTGAGAAACATGGAAGATGATGTGCATGGACCAGTACCTCTATGGTAACTACAACCGATAGGCGATCAGCCTGACTTTCTCCAGAATCTTGAACAACCCAACATATCTCGGTGAAAACTTACCATGTATCATGATCCTCTTATATCCCAGCCTCGATAAGACATGCATAGAAACCAAATCCCCAACCTCTAAATCTAGAGGTCATCTATGGTGATCAGCATATGATTTCTGATGAGACTGCATAGTATCCATCCACTTTCGAATCAACTTCACGTACTCTATGGTATCCTAAACAAGACAAGGTCCCAGCATAGCTTCCTCTCCTACCTCTAACCAACAAAAGGGTTATCGGCATGACCTACCGTACAAAGACTCATAAGGATCTGTTTGTATAGTATCATGAAATATATTGTTTTAGGTGAATTTAACCATGGGTATATGCCTCTCACAATAGCCCCCAAAATATACCGTGCATGATGGTAGCATGTCCTCAAGAACCAGAATCGTGCACTCTGACTGACCATCTTTCTGGGGGTGGTATGTTGTGCTCAAAATCTCCTATTTACCTTACCCGCTCTGTAACCCATGCCAAAACCATGAAGTAAATAGAGAATCCCTATATGAATAGTATGTGGTACCTTGTGAAGATGTACTATTTGATAGATGTACAACCTCTCAATCTAATCATCACTGATGGTTTCCTTCATTGGAAGGAAATGAGAAACCTTCATGATCCTATCAACAACAAATCATTACATGACCATGAACATGGAGAATTTAATCCCCACCTTTAGTCCAAACAGGATGAGGGTCTTCACCTTCCACACTCTCCTATAGGACTTTCCCCTTAGAATACGATAGATGCCTCATCCTTACTCTATCCAGTGGGGTTGAGTTCATAGCTAAGAATGATAGAAAATTCTTCCCCTGACTCTCATGCACCTCCAAGTGCATCTTAAAGAATAAGGACATGAGTTGACACTCACTACTAGCCTTCTGAACTTCCTAGATCTGATTCCTCTTACTCAATGGATTGTCCATAACATTGCCTTTACCATTCATGTAGTCAATCTCGAAGTCAAAATATTGTAGGTACTCTACGCACCTTTGTTTCCTCAAATTTAGATCACAATATGTAAATATATACTTGAGGCTTTTGTGGTTTGTGTACACCACAAAATTATCTCAAAGAAAGTAATGTCTCTAACAGCGCAATGCATGAACAACTTCATTTAACTCGAGATAGTGTGTCAGGTAACTCCTCCCATGTGGCCTCAACTACTGAGATTAGTATTCCACGACTCTATCTTCTTTCAAAATAACTACTTCTACTTGGTTACCTGATGCATCGTAGTAGATAGTGTAACTCCTTCTAGGATCTGGTAAAATTAGTTACATCCCTGAAGTCAATATCCCTTTCATCTCTTGAATGATCTTCTCATAGGAATCTACCCACACAAACTGAACACCCTTCTTATTCACACCTATAAGTAGCAATTCTAAGCATGAGAAGTCCTGTATGAAATGCTTGTAGTAACCAGCCATCCCTAAGAAACTCCTTACCTCAAATACATTCTTGGGATCCTCCTAGGAAACTATAGATCTCACCTTCTTTAGGTATTTTGATACTCTTTTCTATGTGGTAATGTGACAGAGGAAGTGAATTTGATCCATCCAGAAGTGGCACTTTGTGAACTTATCATATAATTGATTCTCTCTCAGTGTATTCTACATAATCTCAAGATGTTTGGAATAGTCATGTCAATTGTGAGAATATACCAAGATATCATCCATGAAAACCACCAAAAACAAATCATGATAATGATGGAACAATTGGTTCATCAGTTCCATTAAGACCGCTAGTGCATTTGTGATACCAAATGATGTAACTGAATACTCGTACAGACCACACCTTCTATGAAAGGTTGTGCAAGGTATGTCTGGTGGTCTAACATGCACCTGATGATAACTAAATTTCAAATCAATCTTTAGGAAGACCCTATCTCCCTGGAGATAGTTGAAGATATCATTTATCCTTAGAAAAGGATATCAGTTCATAACCATTACCTGTTTCAATTTTCGATAATCCACACATAGCATGAGAGTTCCATACTCCTTTTTCTCAAAAATAACCAGCAAACCCCATGGAGAAGTACTGGATCAGATAAACCATTTTTTACCTAAATCCTCTCGCTACCTCTTGAGATTTTTCATCTCAACAGTAGTCATCCTGTATGGAATAATGGATATAGGTGTAGTTCCTGGAACTAGATCGATAGAGAACTCTACCTCTCTCACCAAACGTAATCCTAAAAATTCATCCTGGAAAACATCCCTAAAATGATCGAGCACTAGAGGGAAATCATCTTCAAATGTTCCCCAATCATATAGATATAAAATCGCAATTTGGGATATCATCCCACCCAATCCATGATGCTTGGGTCGAGATCGAATTTCTTGGACATCCCATTCACCCTTTTGAATGAATTATACACCCTTTGGTTATGTAAAGGTCACCTTACAACAATATCAATGAACTAAATATTGAAAGGGAACCAACCATTCCATCCCCTGAATGATGTCAAAACCTATCATCTAGAGGATATATAGGACCTATATGAAGTGAAACCCACCAATATCAAGGGGGAACTCCCTGAACTGATGTACATCCTCTATTATAATCCCAAACGGAGTGTCAAGCATCATGAAACCATCATAAGTAAAAACATTGAGCTGGAGGCTCTCCACAATGGGCACTGATATAAATATATGTGAACCACTGTATCAAAAAGTGAAAAAGCTATAGTAGAGGAAACTAGAATAGTACCTCATACAGTATAAGGTCTAGGATCATGCTCATCAAGGGCTTATTCCACTACATACATATATCCGGAATCATGTCCATATGATATTTCCTAGATACCCTGAGAAAATGTACTCTATAGTCGATGTAAAACTAGGGTTTGACTACCACGACCCCAACCACCACCTCAGACCAATCGTCCAGCTACACTCCAACTCCCTACCTGATGAGAATCTACTGACCATTCTACTGAATGTGGAGTTGGTGCAAACACTCTCTCATTGGGTGTCGGAGGAAAAGTTATGCGGAAGCTCTATAGATGCACCATCTTTCCTCAAGATCAGCACTCAACTAGGTCTATCATACATTGTGGCCTCATGTGTCCCAGCCTACCACACTGTTAGCACCTCACCTAGATACCTGAGTGTGATCCCTATATAATGGTATCACCATGTGGAAGCTCTAGATGACTCTTCCTACTGCCGACTGATGCAGTACCAGATCAAGACGTCGAACTACCCTAGAATAAATATCTATCTTCTCTCAGGTTATCTTCTGTGATAAGAATCTAATTTAATATTCTATAAATGGTATTCATCTAAAATAAAATCACCTGTGATTAAATGTCATACCTAAGACCATCCTCAAATCCCCTAGATTTAGATAGCTCGTCACCCATCAGAATATGTGTGAAGCACTGAAGCTCTTTAAAATAGTTCATGTAATCCATAGTTGATAGTGAACCCTACATTAGGGGTAATAACTCCTGAGATATATCATCCCTTAATGTCTTAGGATATAAGTAATTATAGAAGACTATATGAAAATATCTCCAAGACATATCTTGATGATGATCCGTCTGAGTTATGAAATCCCACCATCTCTTGGCGGAATCATGCAAAATATACATAAAGAGATTTACACTCCCCTCAGGAGGAATCTCAAGATGCTCAAAGATAGATAGCATGACCTCTAGCCATGAATCTAAAACTTGTGGTCTTCTATAACCTAAAAATTTGGGTGGATGATACTGCTGGAACTCACATTTCAACTCTTCTATAGTTGGGGAAGGTCATGGTGCACCCTGAATGGTATTCACGAAGTGCAAGAACCCATTACAAAACTATTCCACATCACCTGTTTCTGGTACAATGACTAGTTTCATATTTGGAACTATTAGAGGATCCACTAGTATTCCATGGACCACCACCTCTGGATTGTAGTCATTTCCACCTTCCTAGCATATGACCAGAGTATGTCATGGTGGCATACCTCTACAAATTCCCAGTACACACCTCATATCAGGATACATATCAACGTTCATAGCTCAAAATCAAAGATATAGAAATAGTATATGTACAAGACTTCATATATAATAACACACCCATATGCCTACTATTAGATTTAGGTCTGGATGTCATAAAGATCAGTTATAAGAAAGAGATGATATCAATATCCCACTACTAATTTCATGTCTGTTCATGTTCTCTACCATAAGCTACTCAAGTTTCCATTTCATTTTAATTTTAATTCATGTATTCATTTTCATTGTAATTAATACCCATTTCACATTTTTCACAATTTATTTTAAAAGGTTAAACCAAAGGTCCACAAGATTATGATCCATGAGCGCCCATACTTCTAAGGAACCAAATCATGGGGTCCATATAATTCACACCATAACCTATTCTAGAATACCCATCACAAGAGAAGGTATATATATCAATACACCTATCACAACAACATGCAACATGTAATAAATCCAAAATGGCAAGGAATAATTCATGCAATATGATTCTAACAAGTGACTATATGATTCATGAGATGGAATACCCTCATTTCTTTAGGTTGCAACACAATTGAACCCATAATCATATAAATAGTCATATTATATTTCAAGTTCATCACCCAATGGTGGAATCAAGTCAAGAGTAATAATCAAAATTTGGAAAACTGAAATTTCATTTGAGGCAATTTGGATTTTCCCTTTATGTAGGTTAGCAATGCCCAAGAAAAAATTATTAACAAGTTCCATTTCCTTCCCATCCCTTTCTATTATTGACAAATAATAATACAAACCATAAAATATTTCTTTAACACCACTTTGTAACCTCCCATAGTCAAATTCCACTAAAAGGTTCCCTGAGCCCAGTTGGCCATATAGCCTCAAGTGCATATCCCAAAACTCCAGAGGATTGTTACTAGTAGCGAGGGCCTAGAATGAGTTTGTGGGGAGACTATTCCCTCATACCAGAGTGTATCATAGTTTAACAAACAACATAAAAGTATTGGAAGTAGTATCATAACCAGACAATAAGTGAATAAAGAAATACTAATATATAATAAATGTTAGAAACCACCTTATATTAAAATTGATCATACATGTCATCAATATCTAATAAAGCATCCAAAATATGTATACATAGTTTTTTTACAACACTTGGAAAAGAGGTGAAAATGGAAAAAAGTGTCTAGCTAGCATCACGAGCCTCAACTCAGTCCCATGCTCCCCTGCTCCAAAGAAATCATCATGAACCTGTAGTAGGAAATGTTCCCTTATCAATATGTTCAATCATATAGTCTTTTTGGGTACCCAAAGGTTTCCCAAATAAGGTGTGATATATAATCCCAATAGGCATCCACCTAAGGTCTGTTCCATCTAATCAAGGAATATATATAACAACAATGTGCAAGAAAAATATATCAAGTAAAGAAAGTACTCAAAAGTAAATATTCTGTAAGTCTAGGTTCTCATTTTATAACTAATTCATTTAATGATTTTCATTTAAGATATAATTCTATAAATTAATAGTCTTGCATGTGTCATTATTATCAACTCCATTTAACCATTCAATATCATTTAATTAATAAGTATTAGGACCTAGCATAATGCCCAACATCCCCCAAGTAGATAACATGATTAAAGGATTCCTAAATAGTCCATACATAAAGTATAAGAAAAGACCAAAACCAGTCTTGTGATTTGGATTGTAAGATGTGACATATAAACTATTTTGTACCATTATTTGATTTATAACCTGATCCCATCTAAGGAATTATTAATTGGGAATCCATGTATCACTCTAGGTGTAATATAAACAAACACCCTACAAGCCCATCCATGGAAATCCTCAAGAACCCAGGTATCTCTCTAGGTGTGGTGTAACATCTATTCCATTAAAGTATATCCTTGGTGGTCTACTAAGGGGGACCAAGTATCACCCATAGAAAAATGATCAAATTCCCTTTGAGTCCTTCCATGTAATTATCATATGAATTCGTGTATCACTTGGTATATAGTTGTCAAGCCTCTGAGTCCATCATTGGTATTCCATATCAGGAGTCCAAGTGTCACTTGGGCGTAAGCAAGGTTCAAGACAAATGATTCCATCCATGTAATTCTTTATTGAATCCATGTGTCACCCAAGGAATATAAGAATTCAATCAATTCAATATCATTTATACATTTTTATTTAGAATTCCAAGGTCAAAACTAAGAACATACAACCTAATACTCACCTAAAAAGGTGTATCAAGGTTTTATCCCAGCTTAGAAGGCTTGGATTCAAACTATTCTGATGGGAAATTCATCATAACAAAAATTTCAAGCTTAAAAAATCTATAAAAGTAACAACCTCTTTTTAAATCACAAGGGAATATAAAAATAAAGAGAAATTCATGCTTGATCAAGTAATTTAAAAAAAGGACAATAGTCAAAGTTAATTCCATCCCTTACCTTTAGTAAATTTCATTTACCATTGATAACACTAATTAAAATACAATTATAAATTTAATTTATACATCCCATTAGAAGAGGAAAAAAACCTAAGGGGTCTGAGGCTAATCCACCCATGGTGGTCTATTTATAAGGCCAACACACCCAAATGGTTGGTTCATTCAAGGTTCTCAACCTATAAAAATTCAAAAATGGCCACTTTAATTACCTATGACTTGATAAAAAATCAATTCAAGGATTAAAACTCATTTAAAGGGGGACACTCCAAGAATTGTGCACATGGGAAAGTTGTGTATATATAACCACTCGACTTTAAAATAAATGAATGAGACCACCTACCTTAGGTCTATAGTTGATAGATCATCCAATATAAACTATAGATTCAACTTAGATTGGGAGAAAAATGAAAAATGGGTGAAGAGCCTATTAATAGGGAAAATTATCTTGAAAAAAATAGCCCAATTGATATCTAGAAGAATGAATAATGGATAAAAAGGAATTTATATATTTCCAATGTAGATATGATGAGATAGACGGTGATTGAATCAGAGATCGGACGGAGGTTCAACTGAAATTACTTCAATAGGCTTCAAAGAGGGATTAAAAATGAAGCCTTTGCTATGTGGGAGAGACAAATAGAAATAATATTAGGTTAAAAATAAATTTAATGGAAAACCAGTCATTTTACACAAAATATTTGGGTCACGCTGTTTAGGGGAATGGTTTGATCTAACCATGCGTAAACCATGCACAAGCTACTATAAGGAAGGGGAACCCTCATGGTTTGACTAATCGTGCACAAACTATACCAAAACCCACTGTCAAAATTGAATACATGGTCGTAAGTACGTGCACCCCAAATTTCATGGTTTTGTCTAACCATGTGGCATCATGCTGCTCTCTTCCTAGCCTCACTTAGTTTTATCTAACCATGCGTCCTTCCCTACATGGTTTAAACTAACTGTGTGCCAGTCTTATTACACCCCAAAGGCTTGGGTTCCTAGATTAGAATGATCCTTTGACACAACTTTTACCTCTATGACCTCAAATTATATTAATATTAGGCTATGTTTAAGCATTGAAACTAAGAATTGACAAAAGTTAAAGGATCCATAGCTCAAAGAAGAATCAGGTTCTTACAAACATACTATATAATAATAATATTATTATTATTATTATTTAATGGTGTATTCGAACTTTCACAATGATAAATATTATTATTCCACCATTAAAATTAATATTCATCACCAAACATATTCTTAGTCTTCTCCAACTCCTTAGAATTTACTGAATACTCAAATTAAAATTTCATTTATAAATAAACACATTATCCACAAACTAGTGAATAAATACTTATTAAATATTCAAAAAATATTTTCTCCCGATGAAATATAAATAAAATTATTTCTAGGGATTTAGAATTATATTTATTCCATTAATTAAATTCAAATAGAATTTTGTCGAGATCCACAGAAACACTTAGTGTGTGACCCTCAAGGATTCTTTCGAACTTTCATTACCTGGGCTTTCCAAAAGTCCAATATTATTATCTAGCAATGGGTCAAGATACCTAATATAAAGAACTTAATATCACAACTTCAATAACCACATACAAACCACTTCTATGTAACATAATCTCTTTGTCTCAATATCTCATCAAGAAGGTTGCACATCTATGTAATCAACCAACATGCTTGATATATCTTTCTTTGACTATCTGAAACAATCATGTCTTTACATGATAGACACAGAATTTATGGTGAAAGTTATGTTCCAATCATAGGGTTGATATGACAACTTCCATAAATATGGATGGTATAAATCCTTCCTCAACTTATCTGTTAATAACATCTCACTCATGACACACCCAACATACCCAACTTCACCATAAACTGTATCATCGTGGTTAATGAAATACATCTAAGTAAATGATTCATAATAATAAATATAAATAATATTAAGGTCTAAGGACCATTACACACAAACTCATTGATAGGAATTTATAATTGATGAAAAACATGTTGGATCCCTACTCGCAGGTATGTTCTCATAATATCCCTTATTGGTGATTATCAAGTGTGATCTTCATGAAAATAAGTCTCATATTCCTATGAGTAATCACACCTAACAGTATACATACTATGTTCCCTGTCATAGTATATTATCTTATGGTAGACCTATATTTAATAATATCATCTTGACACTTCAAAGTTCTCATCATAGAAGGGAACTGATATAACCTTATCAATATGATAGATACCCTAGTACATTATAACATCAAGGTCATGAAAAAAATGAATAATATGTAATAAGAAATTTTATTAATATTAAAATATCAAAATATAAATTTAATAAAAGTAAAAACAGTTGGTTATAGAACACCAACTACAACATTTTTGGTTTGTGAGGTTCAATAGGACAATCTGGTCAACCACTAGAGGTTTTTTCTAGCTAAGGAGGATGAGGTTTATAGGAAGACATTGTGAGAGTTCTAGTGTCATGGATTGGCTTCGTATGAGGGGGAATTATTGATTTGGAGACTGAGTACTTATTAAAGAGGCTTGAGATAAACTTCACCCCTATCCAAACCAGAGAAGAGTGCCAAGTTTCTCTAGTTATTATTCAGATATAGAGGGTATCATGACAATCATGGATCATGTATCTCAAGTATTCGAAGGAGGTGGATGTTTTATAGGATGATTTCCTAAGCTTTTTTCATTCAGAGTTGGTTTCTTAAAAAATGAGGGAAATGAAGAGGCATGATATGCTCTCCCTTTAGTAGGGGATCCTAAGTTTGTGAGAGTTTTTTATTTTCTTTAAGAACCATCTTCTCATTATGCATGGTATTTTATCAGATGTAGAGTCTAGAGAAATCCATCTAGAAGAGGTGATGTTTTGGATTATTAACTATACAGTCAACAAGTTTATTTTTTATACATATTAAGAGGTGAATACTAAGTTTGGTTTGATTTAGAGGATGCATGTGTAGTAGTGACTGTCTTAGAATGGGTGTCATAAGAGCTCCTCGTAGAGTAGGAATTTTGGTGGAGGATCATAGATATCAAGGTAGTCAAGGTTTTTTTCGACTGGGAGTCAGCTTAAATAGTTTTCATCTTTATTTTTCTCTATGGGGGAAGTAGCTCTTGTGCATCCAATAGGAGCTCTATGCTAGGGTGTATGGATTCTTGCCTATTTATTACATAACTTTTCATTACATGGTATATATAAATGATCTTTTAATGTTTAGTTTCTTGGAATTTAGGTATAAAAAAGATGAAAACATAAAAAATTATTATAATCCACTTAAAAGGATTCTTCATGGGTTCATCCTAAGTTAAATTTATTTCATCTCATAACCTGGGGACATACATCAAAGTATAGTGGTGAGTTTTAGGCCCAGTAAGGGAACAATCAAGGGAAACAATTTATATGTGATCATGAGGAATATAAAAAAGAACATGAGGAATATCATTATGGAATAAGAAGAGAACATAATAGATATCATAATAAAAATAAAATGAATCATAACATATAAATGTGGCTACAAAATTTCAATGAGACATTCATAAGCAAATCACCAAGGTTTTTCACCAAGGTTTCATAAATGAAAATTACCCAGGTTTTACACTAAGGTATCGTAAAACATATCATCACTAGAGATTAAATTGTTTACCCAATGCATTGGTGTGCTATCAGGGTGCACCCTTAATATTAATTAATTAATCTAATCCACATATATCATAATAAAATATTTCATAAATAAGTATTTGAGAATAAATAATGAGTTTATTATAAAAAACCATGGTGTTTTAAAAGTTCTTAAAGAAATGATCATTAAGTTATTTTTAACCCACATAAAGGAAATCCAGGTTGCATGCATGTAAATCCCAAAATAAAATTGATAATTTTTACATACAGGTGAATACCCCTAGTAATGAAAGTGTTTTGGGTATTTATAAAAAGAAAAAATGGTAATTTTTTAAGTAGATAGAAAAATTTTGAAGATTAATTCGGTAGCAGAATGAGTATAAAAAATGTTTTTAGAAAATGGTAAAATGAGAGTAGACATGGGTATCCAATTGATAAAACATAATTTGGTAGTAATGATATAATAAATAATCTAATAAAAGAGGCTAACCATAAAATTTATATGACATATAAAAAATAATCTTGAATTGAAGAGAAAAGAAGGATAATTCCCTTACCTTGAAGAGTTACTCATAAATCATGATGAATGGAACCTTAGGGACTTGAGGACACATTGGGGGACTAAATGGGAGGAAAAAATATCATAAATTCATGGTGGATGGATTGGGAGTGAATGGAAATGGAGAAATGGGTGGGTATTTATAACAATGGTGGAGGATTTGTTTAATAATTTCAAAATATAGGCCTCAGAAATCTAGGTTGTGGAAAAAGAAAAACCATTGGCTTACCCATGGTTTTTACCCATGGTTATGGAAATTTGTATCATATTTTAAGTTATTTTAACCCACAATAACTAAGTATCATTTTATAATACTTATTTTGGTAAGGAAATTTAATGTTTCCAAAATTTAATTTTTTTAAAATCAAAATTCCCATTTTAGATTTTAGAAAGTCATTTATAGGTTTAGAAATTGATTAAAATCTATTAAGAGAATTGATATTAATAAAATAAAATAAAATTGAGTCATTTATTATGGTTAATTAATTATTACATCATTATGAAATAAATTTAAAGTCATTAAACATAACAAAAACCCAAAACCGTATTTTTACTATTAATAAAAAAAATAGAGTTTTTTAGAAAATTACCCTAAATTCAACCTAATATAATTTAGATGTGATGATTTAAAAATGATGATTATTTTATCAGATTAGTTCTCTAAATATTATTATTTTAATATTTAAATATAAAAATATGTATTTATAAAATAAACTGGTTTTAAAGCATAGTCAAATTTCTGATAATTAAAAATTTATTAGAAAATAATAAAATTATCTAAACATTTATATTTAAATAATAGTGTTTTCAACATACAATTTCATTAAAATAAATGTTGTTCATAAAACCTTGGTTTATTATAAAAATTTATATCTTTTCTGAATATTACGGTTTGTGTCTCAAAAATAAATTTCTCAAATTCATCTCAATTAAACATATATTTTATTAACAAAAACTATTATTAAAATGGAATTTTTTGAATAAAAAAATTATTTATTCGAATGAAATTAAACTTTATGTAACTATGGCTTGGACACGTAACCCCTTACTACTCTCACTTACGCCCCAATGTTAAGATGTGTGATGGTGGTAGTTTCATGGAATTCCACAGCTAACATTGACCGAGTGGTAATTTCAACTAACTTGAACTTATCCTAAAGTAGATTTATTTCTAACTTCACTTGTTGAATCTTGGATTGGTCTTGGTAAAGGGTGAACCCCATTTATGCTACCTCCCTCCCAATTTCTAACACATGGGTTTCATACGACATGACTCTTCTCATTAAGGCCATATATTCTCTTTTCTTCATTAATTATCCATTTTCATTACTAATTATAAACACTAATTATAATAATAGAATTATTAATAATGGGTATAGTTCTCAATGGCCAAATCCCAATGGTCACATTTCCCTTTATAATCTATAAGTACCACATCATTATTTCACTCAATATTGACTACAATCATTTTCTAAGATGTTGATGGGTGTACTAATTTTTTTTATTTTTATAGTGTTGGTCGTGGGGGAGGTGATTCTAACAGATTGGAGCAGTCCATATTTTCTCATTTTGGTGACTAAAGTATTGAACATTATTAAAGAGGTATGGTTATGTTGTGTATAATAAAATATAACACATATTTTCTCTAGAAACAAAAATAATTTATAAATAATCATGAGCCGTTACATTGTGCTTCATTAGTGGAGGTTGTGTCCATTGGTAGTGTCAATTCCAAGTAATTCATGAGTCTTAGTATGGTATGATAGGCTAGAATATTTATCTAACTCATAATTTAGAGTTTCCTCCAAGGATGCATCAATATTAGGGGAAATATGTTTATTATTTACTAAGGTAGATTAAGCTGTTAGAGTCCATCCGTGTGTTCTCTATTTCTCTAAGGGATATAGGGATGAGTGTGATAGTGGTGGTTGTCATCAGTAGCCAGGTAGAGGATTTGGACGTTGAGAATTTCATGCTATAGAGATGCTAATGCCATATGGGCTAGAGATCATCATAGGTACCATATTTTTATCATCTATGGTGGATTTTTCTTTATTTTACTTGATATAATTGAAATATTTCATTTCACCAACCTTGGTTCATTCATTGGGACTGAAGGTGGGGAGGATTCCAGTTCCCATGGTGTTTCCTACACTAGTTGGATTTCAGACTAGTTTTTTTATTTGTTTCGGGGTTATGAACTAATGATGGAGAAACATAAATCATCAAGGTATTTTTTTTATTATTAAATATACAACAATAGGATTTCTTCCTTGGAATAAACTAGTTGTATTATGTACATTCAGTTATTAAATTATTCTGGTGGAGAGTTTTGTTTTAAATGAGGTGGACCAACATGTGATGTTCGTTGGTGATCAAGATTATCGAATGGGTTGGAGGTGATTATAGATATTATTATCTGAGATGGAAGGGAAGTCTTTGGATATATTAGAGGTGAAAGTGGTGTAAATACAGAGAGTTTCTAAATATTAGTTAGTTTTTTTCACTGATGAGGTTGTGACCCTATCTCCTCAATGTGATATCAAGTTTTAGATAGAGTTATAACTGAGTGCCTCCTAGATTTTTGATGTATCCTTATCAGATGATACCTTATAAGCTACGAGATTTGAGGATCCATTTTTATGATCTTATAAAAGAGGGTTTCATCCATCATAGTTTATCACAATGGGGTTATTTTATATACTATCAGTGGATGATTAATTAATAGCCAATAATCATTAAGCCTTTCTGAGGATTGATGATCTATTTAAACAGTTGAAGGGGTAACAAGTATTTAAAGATTTATTTGCAATCTATATATAAACAGATGGGGTGAAGGAGGAGGATATTCTAAAGACTACATTTAGGTATCTTTATGGACACTTTGAGTTCATAGTTATATTATTTGGTGTCATAAACACCCCCATTGTTTTCACAGGAATAATGAACTTTGTGTTTCAGGAGTTAGTAGATTATTTTGTTGTATTTTTCACCAATGACATACTCTTGTACTCATGTTCATGGGAGGATCATGAAGACTATCTTAGGTGGAGAGAGATATCCTAGACATGCCTTTATTTTAATACATTTTCATAAGGTAAGAAATCATCTCACAAATAATCATACAATCCTAAGAATGAAAGTTTTAGTGTCTTGGAGGACTAGCTACATAAGAAATTTATTTTACACCACTTGTGAAAATTTCCTTATAATTGATCCACAAAAGACTCCACTTACACTTCCTATATGTTATATTGATCTTCATAACCTGGGGAAATGCAAAGATAAGGGGTGAGATCAAATTCAAAAAAAGGATAAACATATGAGATAACAATTGAATATCATAAGTAAACATAAGATGAGAATAAGGGTATAATCATGATACACAAAAAAATTCATACCCAATAAAGAATAGATCATAAATCATGGAATATGAATCATTATAAAAAAATATATGAATCAAAAGAGTGTTGAAACAAGATTCAACAAAAATGAGTCATGGTAGATTAACATGGTCTTGAGAATAAGTATAAAACTATGAAACATCTTTCAAATTTGGAACAAACATTTTTATAGGGAACATTACTTTCATTATCAACACAAAAAATTCCCATGCTTATGAGAAACTGAAATGTTCTCATCCATACTTATATTATGAGTTATAAACATTAATTTGATGAATTTGAGGGTGATATAGTACCCCACCCATCATCATTGATACTTATGAGTTTTACTTGAAATCATCCATTTATCACATCATAAAGAACCCATTGAAATAAAATGGGTTTCATAAAACTTTACAAATGAAAATCATTCACTTTTATAGTATAAATAACCAATGAAAAGAAAATGGGTTTAATTCAACACATATTAAGTAACCCATGGAAAGAAAGTGGGTTTCATAAGGATTCACATAAGGAAATCATTAATAATTCCATCAACAATCATATCAAGGTAAACCCCTGGAAAATAAATGTTTATCCAATGAAATCAAGTAACATCCAAGGTAAATATAATTCAATAAAGATAATAAAGAAGATGGTATTTACTCCATATAGATAAAGGGAATACGGTTAAGTAAATAATTTCCCCAAATTAATAGATCTATGGAATATTGGGGTACACCCTTCAATCAAAGGAATCAATAATAGGGTATTCACAAAATAAAGGAAATGGGTGAAAAGTTGGTATTATACATAGTAGATGATTTCTCTACACAAAGTAAATGATGAATCATTCATCCAAAAGAGAAGAAAATTACATAGGTCATCAAGAGAAATAATTTGGATGGTTAAATTATAATAATATCCTTAATCCAATATAATTTATGTCAAAGGATTTTCATTTAGATCAAAACCATTTCTAGGAGCATTAGGAAAAATCTCTTAGGAAATAAGAAATATCCATGATCTTTTTGAAGACATTTTAGAGAAAAATATTTTATAAATAAATGAGGATAATATTATATTTTAAAAAGCCATTAATTATTAGAAAGTAAGTATCATATAAAATGATAAATATGGTAGAAATATGACTTAACATGGAAAACATTAAAAGTATATTATTTTTTACACTTTGATGAAAATTATCCACATAAAAACATTAAACATTTCATTAAAACTTTTTGAGGAAGATCATGTACCATAGAATTACATCAATCAATTATTAATTTATATACAATTAAATTTTCAAAATCATCCAATGTGTTAGGACATGAAAAAAAGTAATTTTACTGACAGTAAAGAAGAAATGAGGTTAGTTCTACTTATATGAAACAAGTCGGGTAAAATATGAGTCAAGACGAAATGAAATATAAAAGGGAAACATAAAACCCCAAGAATGTACAATGGAAATGATAATAGGTTCTATAAAGAATAAAATTTATCCAGATGTATTAAATATAAAAAACAATCTTGATTTGAAAATAATATTGGAAACAAATCCTTTATATTTTGGGAAACATTTTGATTGAAACCACTTTCAAGTTTGGTATCTTTTGAATAGATAGACATTTAAGGAAAGTAAATGATATGAGTATTCAAACTCCATGAATATGGTACAATAAATTCATTTGGAATTAATCAAACCATATTAATGGTATCATGTTTCACATTAATAAATAAGTCTCAGGAAATTAAAATTAAGACAAAGACCCCCTTACCGTGTTTTCCCTCTTACTCAAAATAGTAAATGTATAATTTATTAACTTTTTTTAAAATATAACTTAAATTATAAAATATCAAATATGGATTTTTAAATTAAAAAAAATATTTTAAAAATTATAAATTCACTTTTAGAATTCATATTTGGTCTTATAAAATTCATTCATTAATTTATAATTCACATTTATGTACTAATAATTCTATAAAATTCATGTTATCTGTAAAAAAATATTTTTAACTATTCAACAAAAAATAATATTTTTTATAAAAATATGAAAAAATCATGATATTATAATTTTAAAATTATAAATAATAAAATTAATTTATATTTTTTCAAATTAAGATTTTAAAATTTATAAATTTATCTTTCAAATGAAAAATATAAAATATAAGAATATAAAAAATGATGCTTTTTAACATTAGGTGTTATTAATATTATTTCATATCAATTTATAATTTAAAATATGTTAATTTTTTAGTTCATATATAATATTTTAATTTTTTCAATTTAATATATTAGGATAAAATTTACAATACTTAGCAAAATGGTTCTTTGAAAAAAGAAATATTAATTTTATACTAAATACACTTTAGCAAATACCATTAAAGTTTATTATTTATTTTCTAAAGTTAAATTTTACTAAAGTATCGATATTAAATTATTTATTTGAATATTTAAATTATATTAATATCAATATTTATACATGGTGAATATGTATATATATATATATATTCTAATATAATATTTTTATTTCAGTATGAGTTATATTATTTTAAATTTACTACTTAACAATATTTCATTCCTATATATAGACCTAATGAATCATTTGTTCATTCCACTCTCACTTTTCAAGGAACAATTCTTATTTCATATTATAGATTTTGTATAATTCTTTCTCCTTTTTTAGTGATCCCTCTCATTATAGGTTTTATTTGGATATTCATTATCCTCAAGATTGAAGATGATCTGGAAGATTTCCTTGACATGAAGATATTATTATTTTCTACCTATTGTCCCAAATTTATTTGTGCACTTTAAATGGATGTATTTTATCCATGGTGAGTAATAATATATGTTGTTTACTACTAAGTTTTATATTCTTTTGTTGTAACATTAAACATATGAATGAATAAAGAATTGTTATTTTTAATTCTTGTCATGTATGACTTATTTCCTAATCAATTTCAATTATTAAAAAGTATAAAAAAATATTGTTTATAATTATAAACCTATAGTTTATGGAAATAATATGCTTCCTAAAAAACTGGTGTGTTATATTCTCTCCACTTAAATAAATTAAAGACTCTAAATTTTAGTTCTAACATATCAATAGAAATAAAAATGGGAATCTAATTTATGGAGATGACTAAGGATATAATTTCTAGATAGATATCAACCTTACAAACTTGGGAAACATATATCTTTCCATAAAATAGTCTTATCCCTAATTATGAGTTTTTATCTAACTATTTGGGAAAATATTATACCGTTATATATTATTAAGATGCACATTATATAATTTTTTTCTAAAGGTGTTTATTTTTATCCATTCATTTATAAAATATCATAGGATAATATGAAATGTGGTTCCCTTACTCCAGATAATTTTTCCTCTAAGTTGTGGGAATTTATACATCATTAAAATCATGTTAAATTTATTTAGATGAGATATAATAATATTTCTACAAGAGACATTACTATAAGATTCAACTTGGAATTCAATGATCATAACATTAGATGTTTCTTTGACAATCAAATCATCAAGGTGATAATTTATTTATCTTAGAAAAATTCTTAGATACAATGGAGTTCCAATAATCAAATTCCAAAAATACATCTACCACTCCAAATTTAATGGTATGTGTAGCTTAAATATCAATATTTACTTTGGTAATAGTGCCTACATAGGTATTATATTGTCCTCTTTATCTTGGACGTTAGTGATGCTCATCATCTTGGTCAATCCTTGGTTTTAGGCACTAACTTGGATAATTCCCAAGTTCCCCCACATATAATACATTAAATTATTACTTGTACCATAGGATTAACTCTATTTATTTCAATTGTGTTAACTGATCTATTCATTTTCCTATGACAGTTTGATGATTTATTACCTCCTTTACCATAGTAAAATCATCTTTTTATCCCTTTGAGTAAATTTCCTTTGTTCTTCTTCCCGTGTTTTTTACATTTAAAAATATTAATATTAATTCCTTCATTATCTCCATAATTTAAGTTTTCATAAGACTCTGTCCTTATCTTCTTTAGTGTATTTTGGAGTCTGAATAAGTTCAATTTGTTAATCAAAATTCATGATAGCTGGTTTGGTATAATCAAAATATTTCTCACTCTAACTCTTATCCTATTAGATTGTTCGTGGGGACAATCTATGCATTATCTATGGCATGCATTGTAAACATGGTTCCTTCAGGATTTAGCCATCACTAAAACCAAAGTGGTTTATATGAGATACAAAACATTAATAATAATGGGTAATTATCATAATCATAAAAAGAATTTTAATCTTAAAATCCCTTGTTCTTTTATATAATCATGTTGTCATATGCTTCATTTAGTTCAACCAATATTAATCTTAGTTTAATCTAGGTAACTTTATGTTGGGTCATCTCTTACTTCTCAACCTAATGCCTCATTGTAAGTAATAAATTAATCCTTTATAATGGTCCATAAAGGTCATATGATTAGCCCGAGAATATCCCATAGAGTTTCTAGGCACGTGTGCATTCTTAGTCCCACTCATAAAGAATCAGGGTGATGATCAAGTTAATACTCAAACAACCCTTCTCAGGGTGATTACCCCTAGGTGCATATGTGCCACTACTGCATCCACTTTTCACTATCTAGACATGGATTTATTCTATAGGAAAACTACCTACTCAAAAAATTACTATTATTTTATGATACTATCCTGTTCTTAGACTCATCTCTAGGGGTTTTCAGTAAGGATTTTCAACCTTAACACTAATGATAAAAAACAAATCCTAAAAAATAACTAAATCATGCTCTGATACCAACTATACCATCCCATGATAGACATTCCTTTTTTTTTAAAATATTTCCATAAAGTAAAAAATCATATCTCATGAATAATCAAAAAATACTTGGAATTAAAGGTTTTGTATCTTTGAGTAATATATTCATCAGAAACTTTTTTTACAACCCTTGTGAATATTTCTCCATAATTGACCTATACTATACTCCCCCTATACTTCTTGTAAATTATAAACATCTTCATAAACTAGGGGAATGGAAACATTTGAAAGGGGTGAGCTCAGATTCTCGGTTAGGGTAATGATAAGTGATAACAATTAAATATCAAAGGTGACCATAAGATGATAATAAAGGTATAATCCATATACATAATAAATTTTATACCCAATAAAGAATAAATAACAAATCAAGGAATATAACATAGAATAATATATTACATGAATCAAAGGAGTTTAAAAACATGAGTCAATGAACATAATCCATGAGAATTTAACACAGTCGTGAGAATAATCACAAGTCTATGAAACACCTCTAAACTTTTTCCCAGACATTTGTATAGGGAATATTATATTCATGAGACACTCCATCATTTACCATGCTTAAGTGTAACTAAAATGTATTCTTTAATACATATCTCATGAGATATAAAATTTAAACCAATTCTTTTAATGGTGATATAGGACCCCACCCATCATCATTCATACTTGTGAGTGACACTTGAAATCAATCACTTATGTTGTCATAAATAACCCATATAAATAAAATGGAATTTATTAAACTTCAAAAATAATAATCATTTAATTTTTTAGAATAAATAACCCATTGAAAGAAAATGGATTTTAGTTAACACAACATAAAGGACCCATGGAAATAAAATGGGTTTCATATAGATTCATATAAGGAAAACATTAATAATTGTATGAATAATCATAAAAAGAAAAACCCATGAAAAATAAATGGATATCCAATGACATAAAGTTACTACCAATGTAAATACCATTCAATAAAGATGATAAATAATATGGTATTTACCCCATAAAGATAAAGGTTATATGGTTAAGTCAATAATTTCCCCAAATCAATCGATGTATGGAATCTAGGTTGACACCAATCAATCGAATTAATAAAAAATAAGGTATTTATAATGGAAATTCATTAGGTGAAATGTTAGGATCATACATAGTGGATGATTAGTCAAGACAATTGTATTTATAGATCATTCCTCCAAAATAGATATACATTGAATATATAATATAGATAAATAAGGTGGATCGTTACATTAGAATAATATATCTGATTAAGAGTAATGTATTCCAATAGATATGGATTTATATGAAATCCATTTTTAGGATCATTAGGAAAATCCCTTTGTAAATTAGAAACATCCATGATCTTTTTGAAAAAAAATAGAGAGAAGTATTTTATAAATAAATAAGAATGATATTTTATGTTAGAAAATCATTAAGTCATTATAATGAAGTTTCATAGAAAATGAGAAAGAATTTGTAAAGATGTGTTTACATGGAAAAAATTAAAAAAAAATATTCTTTTTACACATTAATGAATGAATCCCTTATGGAAAACCTTAAAAAATTAATTTTTTAAAGAAAATAAAGCAATAGAAACTGACATTAATCAATTATTGCGGTATAGATAGGAAATTCTAAAAACCATTAAATGAATTAGGAAATGTAAAAGGGTGGTCATCAATTATAAATAAGTGATGAGGTCGGTTCCTCTTATAAGAAACATTTTGGGTAAAATAAGAGTTGAGGGGAAATGAAATATTGAGGGAATTCTTGTATACACTCTTATCAGGCGCATCCATATTTTCCTTTTGATCCTCGTAACATGTAGTTGGGTATTTCTAGTTATGGTTTATATCCATTTGGTGCTTACAATAGTAAATATTCTTATAGGAATATTTTCATAACTTCATATAAATATTAATGAAAGGACCATATATATATTTTTCATTACTAATTCCATGACATCCAAAAAATAATATTGATATTTATTCAAATACATTTATTAATCAGTTGATTTGATAATGGAATGATGATGTAACTATGTATGATGTAGTTATAGGTCAAAATTTTATACTCTAAGCGATATTAATGTAGAAAATAGGTGACTTTATGGCACATATAATGTATTCAAGATTGAGTACATATGGTCCAAAATCGTGTTTATACTACATGGATAACTCTAATTCATTTATGATCATCAATGGAAGTAAGCATTTTTTTAACTTTTATAAGATATTTCTTCCTACTAATCATATATTTTGATGGAATAGATGTAATTTTTCAAAAGTTATAATTAGAAGAGATGAACCTCCAATAGTTCTCTAAGGTATTCAAGTAAAATTAATTATCCCTTCATTACCTCCTATTACTTTTGGACCAACAGTAAAAAAGTAAAAATTATGTATTTTTCGGAGATTTCGCAATTGGATAAAGTGAGGTGTGTTTTGGGAGTTGTAATATTAGTCTGATTTGTTGATTTTTGGAATGTTAAATGTAATTCATATTGAGAAGAATTTTTTTTATAATATATTTTTTACCATTTTGGACACACCTAACTAGAAAAAATATATTTTGAAGGAATAGTTAGATCTTGTATAAATTAGAAAGAATCCTAAATTTATGTTCTTTGATAATGAAATATCAAATAATTTAATGAATTCATAGCATTATATGCACTTTATAAAGAAATTAGATTAATATTTTCTTTTTGTATTAATGGTTTGAGGTTACCAGATGGATATGCTTCTAATTTTTCTTGTTGCATCATAAATGAACCTATTACTGGGTTAAAAAGTCATGAATTCCTTTCCATCATGAAAATATTTCTGCCTATTGGTCTTATATGGTTGCTGAATTCTTCAATTTGGGATGTGTTGGTTGAAAAAACCATGTTTCATTCAATAAATTTGTGTATAAAAAACATACTATGATGCATTGAGTACACTAAAAAAATATGTAGTTCTAATTTAATGTAAATTATAAAAAATATTTCTATCTCCCTTATTTGTCTCAATGGAAAATTTAATATTTAATTTTCTATATAAATGAAAATGTGGATGGCTTGTATAATTTTGAGGTATGTTCCCATTCAAAAGATATATGAAAAAATTGAAAATAAGGTTTATACCATGAAATCATTTCAAGGGTCAATTGTTGAAGCGTACATATTAGAGGAAATTTCAAATTTCTACACATACTATTTTCAATATGAATATCCCTCATAACATAATCAAATGGTCCAAACGAGGAAAATTTTGATGATGTCAGAAACCATTGTCATTATTTAACCATCTTGAGCTTGGTTTTGGAGATCACCATTAATGATGGATTACAAATGATGAATTTCACTTATCTCATATATATGTTCTTTTCAATTGTGAATAAATGACATGATTTTTTCAGTATATAATACTTTTACAGATATTTTACAAATAAAATTAAAAGTAAATTTATATTAATTATTTTAAACATTATATGATAATCATATAAAAAAATCACACAAATTACCTCATCTATTCTAGAGAACACTGATAGTGTAATTTTACTTATTGGTTTCAAATTATGGTAAGTTAAATTGTTTATGATCGATCATAGGAAATTAATTTTTTATTTTATAAATTTTTAATTAGTATTTTTTATCTTGGTATCACAACATGGTAATAAAATTAATAGTCAATTATATGCACTGAGTAGTCCACTATTCTAAATGGTAAAATATTATAATTCTTATGTGGTTAATGGATTTTAGTTTTATACATGTATATAATGTGAATCAAATAAATCTATAA
The DNA here is from genome assembly GCA_963277665.1 of Viscum album. Taxonomy (NCBI): domain Eukaryota; kingdom Viridiplantae; phylum Streptophyta; class Magnoliopsida; order Santalales; family Viscaceae; genus Viscum; species Viscum album. The sequence goes on from OY728140.1 coordinate 322,756,074, forward strand.
ATAAAAGTTTTTTTAAAGTATATCATCAAAAAAGTGAAGTTGATATTTATGGGATGTTTAATGAAATAATTGGGTTTTGTTATCTAGAGATGAATTACGTAACAATGTTTAACTCTCATTGGTTTGATATTGATTGAGGGTTGCATGTTAATCCATGACACAGAATCATTGATATTAAATATAAAATTATTCTTGTTGTAAATGAACTTTTTCTCACATATCATGCACATCATGTTTATTATGAAAATTATTATGCTGCTTTAAGAAATTTAAATGACCGATGGAGTGTACTAAAAATAAATTCTCATATGTTTCTGTAAAATGAAATCGGTTCTATAGAAGTGAAAAATATTTAAATTTTACAAGAAACATTACTGAATATATATTTTAATCAAAGAGTCGTAGATATCAATGATTATACCCCACAAATAAGGGATAATGGTTTTGATAATTTTGATGATGTAACCAATGAAATTGATTTTATAAGGGATGATGAAATTAAATCTGGTATGGAAATTTATGCTGATAAAGAGGAAGATGAAGACAACATAATTGATGAAATTGAAGATGAAGATAAAGATAAATATAAAGAAGAATATGAAGAATGATTTATTTTTTATATTCAATAAATTTATATTAGTTTTTTCATTTGATATGTATATTAATAATTCCTAGAAAATAACATTTTCTCAACTATTTTATTTTAAAAAGGTTCTATAATTTCTAAATTATTTTTTATTTTGTATAGAGTAAAAAAATTTGTTACCAAAATAATTATAGGTTTCAGAAGGCATGAGAAGATTATGATGACATGATTCGTAGCTTGACTAAAGATGTTCTACCCAGTGATGAGCCTCCATATTCATCAGTTAGGGGTGTTAAACCCACATGAACTAATAGGATGAGTCAAGGAACTATGCGATTAATGATTTTAGATCCTATTCCAAAGTGAAATCCATCTTTTGACTTTGATCCTCATTAGAGGAAGTAAGTTTAAAAATGAATTTTATTTCTTTTCATTAAATTTATTCTATTTGTAAATTATGATAAAATTTATTCTTATTTTAATAGTGTTCACATCTACCTATTGGTTAGGCAAGTCTAATTTATTCTATTTATTAATTATGATAAAGATTTATACAGCCCGCAGTTGATCCAAACATTACAAACTTTAATGTATACAAGAATTTGTGTAGTGAAAGTAGTACAAGATAGATTATTAGTGACATACGGTGAATTATCATGGTTATTATTTTTTATATTTTATTAATTTCATATAGTATAATTCATTTAATATTCATAATTTCTTATTTATATAGTTATAGGATACATATGAGGCAGAGGTTTCTTGGATTCATGAGATTCAAGCTGAGAGAGAGGGTGGGGATGAGGCCTCATATGAGTCATTTTATGATGATTTGGCTTGGATGTTGGAAATGATGACAGGTATATAGAAAGATTGGGTGATTAGTGTAGGTTCCTAATCTACCTTGACTAGTTACTATGTTACTGAAGTGATGTCATCATATGGCCTGAAGGGATTAGTGTCATCATCATCATAATTTTATACTATAGAGTATAGGTAAAGGCTACATGCATAGGATGAGGTTATGTAGAGATTGACCAGAGAGAAGAAAGACCAGTGATGATAGTAGGAGTGGTAACACAAGAAGATGATGGATTATATACATAGACATACATGTGAATTAGGTATGGTGTTCCCTCTGCCAACTGGACTTGATCACCCACCTCCTCAGTGACATTATTATTGTATTTTTTTCTCTATAATATTATTTTTCATATATTAATTGTAGATTTATAATTATTTTTTTTGTTTATGTTATTTTTTATTATTTAGCGTTTCTTTATTTTTTGTTATATTTTATAAAATAACAAATTTTTCACAAATAATCATAGATAATTTCTTTTTTGTGATGAAATGGATAGTCTATCAAAAAAATTGATTGATAAAATATTTATTATGATGGAAAAATAATATATCACAAATAGTATCTTCATAGGGTTAATTATGACGTTTCATCGCAAATAATAGTATTTGTGATGCTATTTTTCTTAATTGACTATTTTTTGTGGAAATTCATCACAAATATTCAATCATGAAAATGTGATTTTTCTATAGTGATAGTGGTGACCCACATGTGTTCCATATATATATGATCATCTCCATAGATTTATGTGGGTTCTAGGATATTTGATTCTAGTGCTTGCATTGATCATTGTTGATCACATTTTAATCCTTCAAGTAATGAAGGAATTACTCTAATTCTCTCTAAACTACATAGAGTAATGGTTAAGGATTACCCATCGTTCTTGAGAGTATTCTAAGAGATGATCTCTCTAGGTCTTGAGAGGATTCTCTCTATAAATATTTTTGTACAATGGTGGCTATGATTTTTTGGGGTTAATAATGATATATATAGGTATTTATAGACCAAGGGTAAGAAAATAAATAATTACACATGGGCCATTATTATTATTCTAATCCCCGATGAACCTCATATCTAAATAATAATTTTATTATTATTATTTACTTTAAATTCACTAAAAAACATAAAAAATAAATATTATTTCTTTGAATAAATAAATGCATATTTTATCAAATAATATTTAATATATAATTTTTCACAATACTATTAGTCTCAATCCACCATTCCTCCAAATATTTATCAGACTCTAAATAATGTCTTTTTATATAAATAAATAAATTCCACTATATTATTTACTGATAAATAAATATTACATTAACTATATGAGAGAATAAATAATTTATAAATGTTCACATAAACAAATAAATAAATATTTTTTACTTGGTGAATATTCTATAGATAAAAAATATTATATATTCACATACACAAATAAATAATTACCAAGAAAATAAATATTTACTTAATATTTAACTCACATAATATTCTCTTGAATAACTAGTGACTAAATATATTTGATCTACCAAGCATGAATAATTATTAAACCATGCACAAGAATAATTTTTATTTAACATGCTAAAAGAATACTGAATTTAACTAAGGCTCCTGATAGACTCAATGTGTGACCCTCTAGGACCCTTTCCCAGTGGAATTAGGTTACACTAAGTCTAAGATTAGAATCTAACAACATGTTAGGGATCACATTAAGAAACAAATTAATTTCTAATTGACATAAAATCTTATATGAATTCATACTATGAAATATAATCCATTTTTCATGTTATCTATAATAAATTAGGTTGCATACTGGTGTCATCAACCTATGTGTTTGATGTCTCTTTCTGTGACATTTAGGAAAAAAACTTTCTCATAGAACACCATAGGAATGGATTTAATTAAGCAGTTTCATTCCCTTAAATGTGTATATGATATCATATTATGTTAAATAATAGAAGGGATAGATCCTTTCTCATATTATTTATTAATTCATTATCACTCATGACACACAAAATATCTCTTACCTCACCACAAGCATATGTCTTTTCATTTTTCATAAATACATAAATGTACGTGGATCATGATATGCATTAATAATAATATTAATGTTTAAGGAACATTATATACATCTTTATATATAAACATCTAATGAAACATATAAATGTAAATTTCATAATAGTGGGTTATGTTCTTATAATCTCATTAACTGAATATTACTATGGGTGTACACTAAAAGAAAGTGTCTCAAAGACCTATGAGTGTCCACTCCTGATAGTATGTATCACTTGTATCGCTTAAAATGACACCATCAGGCTATATAACATATATTTAAGAATATATTCATGTTACTTATAGGTTATAATAATAGTGAGGAACATCTATAACATTTTTTCATAGCATATAACCTTAGGAAATTATCATATATATTTTATAAAAAACATCCACCATTTGAAAATATATAAATAAATATTCAACACTATGAATATTCCTATAATCAAATTGTAGTAGGTTCTAGGGAACTAAATCCAACATTAGCTAAACTATTTTAGGGAATTATTGCTAGAATTCCTCTAAACATTACATCCTTGCTACAATAAGTTATGAATCTATTACATTTATTTTAATATTTTTATATTATTTTGATTGTTTTTTAAAATATATCTTATTGATATAATATTTAATTTAAACTAATTTATATTTAAAATTACATTTTACACGATCATCAAATGCACTGACGGATGTTAGTCAACCTGAAAATTAGGAGAGTAGATCATATGGGGGCGGCTATCCTAACTGAGAGCGGTGGAGATTATGTTGGATCCCCCAGATTATGTGTTGTATATTTTTTAGTAGAACATATATATGTTTTCCTTACAAAATTTGACTAAAGAAATTATCTATTAAAAATGATGTATGATATGATGTTTATAGTTATTGAAAAAAATTATTTGTTTGACTGCTAAAAATACTGAGTGGTGTGTGTTGTCGAAATATCTATATTTTAAATTACATGTATTTTCATATCAAGTGGACACCTATTTCATGAAAAAAATCTATTAATGAGTGGAATTTTAAATAGCTAATGATTATTTGATGCTAGTTAAAATTATCACTAACTATTGCTAAACAATCTCTAAGTTCTTAATTTCACTACTAAACCATAATTAATTAATTTTCAATAGTTTTATGAAATTATAATTTATGAAAAAAGATATTTAATTGAAATAACTACCACATTCATTATCAAGACAACTTCAAAATCTCCTCCAATTAAAGATTCGTAGTGGTTCCCCAAGGTCACTGCTAATTAATAGTAGACTCTACAAACCATGAAGGTTATATAAACAGATATGAATCAATTTAAAATTGTTTAAATATCTAGGAAGTATAATAAAACTGCCACTATAATTCATTTTCGATGTATTTCATATGGGACAATATAGGGATGTTTTATGTAATGGATTTCATAATATGAAGGCATATCATATGCTTTGGTAAGGTATATTGTTGGATATGATATAGTGATATTGAATTACCCTATTTACTATCTCAACTATGTAATATTTTATGATATAGGAATGTCACAAGTGTTTAGGTGTGTATTAATAATATGCTATGATTGATGATATGGCAGTTGAATGTTATGTTTTACAAAGAATTTGAAATGAAATGATATAACTCAAATGTTATAAAATATTCAAGTGACTTCTATGAACTCTTAGGGATAATATCTTTGGAATATATAAGTGTGTCAAGGTCATGAAATTGATATTTGATTCGTTATGTGTGAAGCAGATTCTTCCCAAACCGAAGTTATTTTCTCATTCTTTCTTTGCACATGAGGTTCTAAAATATCGTGGATGTAAGGATAATATTACCCTAGTGTTGTGTGATTTTTAAACATTTGGACAATATAGAAGGAAATTAGTCATTTTAATTCATATAACTAATCATCATCAAGTGTGTGACTGAAGATAAGATACTTAACCATCTTCGATAAGTAGTGTGTTCTTATTTTTTATGTATGGTTTCAATTTGAAAGCACGGATGATCTTAGTTTGTGATTTTAATAACTTTCACTACTTGAATAAGTATTATTCATCCTATGAAAACCATCATAAATAACCATTTTAAAACATTTGATGTTATGATTGATTTCTTAATATTGTACATCAAAATAAAAATGGATATCAAACTGGGAGTCTTAAAGAGAGTTAATGTTAGTGGGGATCACCACCAATTACTCCATGTAGTTTCAAAATGTAATATTGATTGATGGTGGATTTGATGCCCACCATCTATATCCTCCATTCCCTATAAAATGAAGGCTACCCATCCATCCTCTTCACACACTGAAAAAGAAATATAATGAAGCTTTGGAGAGGTTTTCTTTTCTTATCTAAGTGATGTCTCACTATTTCTAGTTTTATTCTCACTCTTTCTCTCAATATTTCTACAAAAGTGATAGAGAGATATGGTGATGTGAAATTTAGTTTTTTAAAAAAATAAAATAAATTATTTTGTTTAATTTATGAATGAGAGGTAAATAGAGGCTTTTTATGATCTTTTTAACATAAAACTTCAGCTACAATTAGTATGAAAGTAAATAAATAGGATATTAGTTATTTTTTATTATATAAATGTATGAATAAATGTGATATTGATTATGTGTGAAATATTTTCAGTAATTATTCATGTACAAGTAAAATAATTAAATGATTTGATGATATTTAATACCCTTACACACAATTTGTTTAAACCTAAATCCAAATAAATGATTTTTTTAAAATTATTTTAAAAAACCCTATTTTTCTGATGAGGTGGCATCGACAGTCATATAATTTAAGAGGATTATATTTATTGAGAGGCATCACATCTTCAAGAGGGATATTGTGAGAAAGATTGACTTTGATAAATTTGTTTCTCATGATACACAAGATTTGGTGCAGGAATACCTTCTATAGGTCCCTATTGAAGAAGTTGTACCCAAAAGAAAATTACTGTGTAGAAGCACCAGAGAGGTTAGCAAACCAAAAATATATGGTTCACTAGTCCCAAAAAGGTGTGACTCATTATTGGTTGATAGTAATGATCTATTTTCTTAAAAGGAGGTACTAGAGTGATCAGAAGCTGCATAATGGAAAGAAGAATTGAATTATGAGATGAAGTTAATGTGTCTAAACCATGTATAGGTGTTAAAGGATAATCTAGTTGATATAAAACTCATTATGTTTAAATAGGTATTAAATAGAAAAATGAAACCCCTAAAATTTTAATATGATACTGAAAACCTCTCAAGATGTTTTTTTCTAGGGTATGTGCAAATTTTGATCACTCTAAACCCATTTCACTACTCATATGGATTCAAAATGGTGACTCTGATTTTTTTCAATATTTTTTTTTAAGTGAACCTACCAACCTATTATTTTAAATGCCTTAAAATTGGTCACTCTTTAAAGGGAAGTGATAATAGGTCTCACATTGAAAACTGATTCACAAGAAAAGATTATATCTTAGTTGAAAAGGGGGTGTAAAAGGGGAAATCTACTACTTCCACCAGACCCCAAAAGATCTTGATGATAAGGATTTCAAGAAGAACCTTGATGGACCTACTAAGTCTTATCCCTCTCTATAAATTTTCTATAGATTTGTAGATGTTTTGCATGATTCCCAACCAATCAACTAGGTAGAATAGGAACTTAATAGTTCGGTGAAACCACACCTAGATACACTAGGAGTTGTTCAAACCAAGTAGGAGGAGGACCATAAGTTTCACTCTGATTTTAGTGAATTTATTCACGATGTACTTGGTCATTCTCATCTAATTGAGGATGCTTTTTTGAAGTCGAGTTCTTGGAAAGATAATAATCCAATGGTTGAATTAGATTGATTCATCACTATATATCCTAGTAAGACTCAAAAGAATTGATATTGCCTTAATATTGAAATAAATATATTCACTATATCTCTAAGAGCATCTTTTAATTTCAAACATGATATCCCTACATAGCCTGAGTTTGTTGAGGTCCATAAATTAGCCTCGAATGAAGATGATTTTGATGATATTTCTAAGCTTAATAATGACACCCAGGTTTTGAAGGAAGGTCTTAAGGATGATGTATATAAAAGGTTTGAGGAATAGGATCCCTAATTTCAACCTTAGGTATATCCCTTAGTAATGATTTCCCTTTAGGGTTCTTGTTATGATTTTTTCTGATGTGGCAGGTGTTCTGTTGATTGTGATGCCTTGGATTTTCCATTTTGACCAGAGTTTCATCTAGAAAGGTTTTTTATGGGCCCTATGAAGATATAGTTTTTATATTTATGTGATATATATTGTTCCTAGTTTGAAAAAGGTAACCACATAATGGGTATGGTACTATTATCTGACCTAGAAAAAGGTTTATGATGAAACTCATAATGTGTTGTTTTTCAGGTTCATTTCACATTGGAGGTGGTGATCTGTAATGAAAAATTAAAGTTGTTAAGGAGTTTCTTAGTGGATGATATATTTATTGTAAGTTTGTTATTTGTTATAGAGTACAAATGACTATAGGATGGACATTTATTTTTATATGTTCCTTGTTTTTTTTTGAAGCTACACAATCACACTATGTTTTTTATCTTCTAAAGATAGACATATATCGCCACAAATCAATCCTTCCTAGATTCCACCCACAGATATGAGTATGCTTATTAGATATTTATTAACAATTATATTCTATGGTGGTAGAGATGATGTGGAATCTAAACATGGCTATTGTATATGTCTATAACTAAAGAGGTTAGTTCTGGTTGGACTGTTCTAAAATTCCTACTCAAGAAATGTCTCAAAGTATTTCTCTTGCATGATCTTCCATTTCCTCTCTAATTGGTGAAAACATAAATCACCTCATGTAATCACTTTTACTCTTCTTTTTATTACTAATTTTTTAGGTAGCATGATTTGGGATACAAAATCATGTTTTGAGACTCTATGGTATAAAACAATAATAAAAAAATATTTGATAAAATATCAAGGTATAAAAAAATTAAGTAATAGTAGCACCTCTTGTACGAATCACTTCATTTATTCACAGTTCCATATAATGTTTAGAAAATTTGTAATCAATATAACTTTTTATTGTAATGGAATGTACAGTATTGTTCTACCATGGATGTGGGTCTCATGTGTGAACCATATAAATCTTTGGTATTCTATTTTGGTGTTCCCCCTAGTTGAAAGATTTTTTCAGTTGTGTGATTTTTTTCAATAATGAACATTTTTTCTCTTGGTTGACTCTAATATTAATTGTTGCAAAAGTGGCTAGAAAACTTAAAAGATGGAAACTCAATGTTTTTATCACTAAAGGCTTGGGAGATACCTACAACATAAGATTTAAGGAATTTTATTAATATTTATTTTCATCATTTATTTTGTTATGTGTTTTTATCCCTATAATAGTTTGTTTTGTATGAGTTGTATTCCATTCAAATTTTTTCAAAATAAAATCAGGCCTTAATTTCAATTTTTATTCCTACAATAACCACTAGTGATCTATATCTTCATCTACATCCTTGTTTGTTTCTATAAAATCCCCCTTTAGTGGTATATGTGCTTTTAAGGTTCTTCTACTTCTTGTGTGAGGGTTCCATTGGACCTTCTACAAAACTATAGTTGTAGATGGAGGAGGAAGAAGATGAAAAGTTGATACTATTCCAAATCTATTTGTGATATTTCCATCACTTTTCCTTCCTATGACTTTTTCTTTTTTCAAGTTATAAAAAAGGAATACCTTTTTTTATTCCATGTGTCCTTTGTCTATAATTTTTAAAATGCATCCCCTACCAAATTATCCCTTAAAATAAAATAAAAGTTTTACCCCTTCACCTTTAGGTCCATATCTCTCCAATTTTCTATTTTTTCATTTAAAATATTTTTTATCCTCCTCCCATCACAATGTGTCACTCAATTTTTTCAAAAAAAATTGGAAATCCAATTTTTTTTATTGATCCCACTTCAACACCTATCCACATTTTTTATAGAAATTGCAGTATACAATTCTAAAAAACAATATCAATATAAAATTGCATAAAAAATAGATATTTTCACTACCGAAAAAAACAACAGTCTGCATTTGAAATTTTCCCATCCATAATAATATTGAATCTCTATGGAGAATGATAATTCATAATATTTGATCCCAAATATGATGATGGAAAATTATGACAACTCGTGCCTCCAAATTTGAGCACTTCTAGCAACCCAAGAAGTCATAGATATCATGGAGGATGGTTACATTTATCTTGAATCCAAATCAGAACAGGCTTGTCTTCTGGATTTTCAACAGGTAACTCTTCACATAGAATGAAAGTGATATTATCAGGCCAAATGTATCATCTATAAAAGCCTTAATGAGACCATGTTTGAAATAATCACTTCATAAAAATCATCAAAGGAGATCGTGGAAAATATTCTTAAAGAATTTAAAGGTACTGACACAGTGAAGCGGATACGGCTTCAATCTCTAGATGGTGAGTTCAAATTGTTATTTAATAAATCTTATGAAACCATTATTGAGTATCATACACATGTAATGGTTTTAGAATACCAACTACAAATAAATGGATAAAATATTAATGACATGTGGGTTTGTGAGAAAATTTTGTGATCCTTATATCCAAAATTTGATTACATAGACGTTGCCCTAGAAAAAACTAAATATTTGGAGATGATTTCTATCAAAGAACTCATGTGATCTCTACAATCCCATGAATTGAAAATGAATCACCAGAGTGATACCAATTGAGTGGATCATGCCTTTCAAAAAAATTATATTTCAACAACTATAAAATGGAGAGAAGGGGGACCTTTTAAAGAGGTTGAGGTAGAGTATTTCTTGGATAATAATCTTATCCAAGAAGAGGAGGATGAGGTGGAAGAAGTCAAGATCAAGGAGGTTATGGAAAAAAATTAAACTCTATGAGAACAAGGAAAAATAATAAGGGGAGGATTCAATAATCAACAATCGGATGACAAAAGAAATGTTAAAAGAAATAATTATCACAAATATGTACATTATAACAATGAATTTTGGAGTAATAAACCCTTTTATAATGTCATGGAGGAGGAAAATAACATGAAGAACCACCTAGTTTCTTTTATGATCCACCCCAACATACAATGATGTTTGATGATGGTACTTGACAATAAGGATTATCTATGGAATCTCATGTTTGGATATTTAAAATTTGAAATTTTAAGGTTATTAGGAAGCAAGAATATGGTGAATGGGCTTCCTATCATTATACACCTAAATCAAATGTTTAAAATTTTTGTTCTAATCAAACTACATAGAAACAACTTAGTAATGAAGATCAACCAAAAAAGTTGATGCACCACTTTAGTTAGCCCGCACTAATGTGTGTTTTCCATTGAATCCAAAATCCAATGGAAAAAGTAGTTACTTTATAACATTTATTGATGATCATAGCAGGAAAACATGGATATAATTTCTCAAGATGAATACATAAGTGTTTGATTTCTTTAAATAACTCAAGGCACTGGTGGAAAATCAAAGAAACCATTTTATAAAAACATTGTGATCTGATTGAGGTGGGGAGTACACCTTAGATGTTTTTCAAGAGTACCTCAAGTGATATAGAATTTAGTGAAATGATTTTACATGTTCAGTTTTGATATCTTAAGGGTGACATCTTGTCCTGAGACTATTATCAGATAGGTGATGGAGACATATTAGGGTGTATATTTTCACATAGGTTTTTTTTCTTCTATTTTGGAAATTCAAGTCTCAAGATTTACTTGGTTTTAATTGTACTATTTGATTCATATTAGATATTCTCAAAGTTTCCCCATGGTTTCTTAATCCTCCATATTAGAGGGTTTTTAATATTAAAATATGTGTCCCAATTTATTTTTATTATTTCATTTCCATGCTCCATTTTTATTGGATATTCTCATAATTATTATTTTTCACAATTAAGATATTATATTGACTCCAATTGTATTCTGACCCAATAAAGGTAAGATGGTCACAAAAGTACCAATGGTGAAGAACTTCATGATTCCTTTTATGATCCACCCCTATGTACCAAAATTTTTATCATGTTACTTGACAATAAATATTGTCCATGACCTCTTAGGTTAGGTCATTTAAACTTTGATAGTTTGAGTTTATTAGGAAGCGAGAAGATAGTGAATGAGATTATTATAATTAGAAACATGAATCAAATGTGTGAAATTTTTGTTCTAATCCAACAACATAGAAACAAATTTGCAATAAAGGCTAATAGTAAAGCTATTGTGCCACTCGAGTTAGTCCAAATTGATGTACATAGTCTGTTAAATCCAAAACCAAATGGAAAAAATAAGGTACACCCTAAAACTTATTGATGATTATAGAATTAAAAATGGATATAGTTACTAAAGATGAATTCTGAAATGTTTGTTATCTTAAAATAATTCAAGGAACTGGTGGAAAGTCAAAGAAACCATTGTATACAAACTCTAAAATCTGATCAAGTTGGGGAGTACACATAAGATGTTTTTCAAGAGTACCTCATGAAACATGTAAATCAACACAAACTGATGTTGGGTTACACACCTCATCTCAATGGAGTAACCGAAAGGAAAAATTGAACCATTATCAACATGGAAAGAATCATGATGAAGTAAAAAGGAGTTCTTGTGACTTTATGGAATGAATAAGATTTGTGTGGAGTGTATATACTCTATATATGACCAACAAAAAATCTTGAAATAAAATGATACATGGGGCATGGGGTACTCATAAGACAAGTGTAAGCCATCTTAGAATTTTTTGTTTCATTGCATATGTTAGGATCTTAGAGGAAAAACAAGAAAGTCTTGAGGAAAACTGAGTGAAGTGTGTCCTTACGGGATATGGAGATCGAGAAATGGGATATCACTTATATTATCCCATATCCAAGAATATTATATTCATTATAGATGTTATCAATGATGAAAATGATTCATGAAAATGGAATCATGAACATTCATGATAGATCATATAGGCTTCTTGGGCTAATCCAAGTATATATATTGACTAAATACTAATGTTATTTACTGGGTAACAATCCAATAATGGATTGGCTATAGTGGCACATATATATATTAAGTGCAGGGTGTAAAATTACATTCAAACAAGCGCACATGAAGTTAGAGAGTAACACAATCCATATCCCCTGTCTAGGATAGACCAGATGACCCCATATTTATTTATATGTATATATGTTTTTAGACTCAATGGAGGTGCTTTGAGCTGGAAGAGTTCAAAAAATACAGTTACAATCAATAGTGATTTCCAAAATCAATTGTGTTATTAGCCAAAGGATTCTATACTGATGATCATTGGTTTGAAAAACATGTGTGGATCAACACTTTATGTAATTTACCCTTATTTGACGCAATGGCGATACGAATGGGCTAATGTATGACAATTTTTTTCTAATACGATCTATAAAAAAATAATAAAAAATTGTTTTCGAAAATATCAAGGTATAAAAAATTATGTTATTGTAGCACTTTTTGTACGTATCATATCATTTACCTATAGCAATGTCATAATAGAATGTGCTACAATGCTCTCCCTTTAGGGTTTTTTTTAGGTTTCTATCTGATGTGGTAGATGTAATATTGATTATGATCCCTTGGATTTTCCATTTTGACTAGAGTTTCATCTATAAGTGGTTTGGGTGGGCCCTCTGAGGAGATGGTTTTCATCTTTATGTGCTAGATTCGGTTCCTATTTTGAAAAATGTGAGCAGATAATGTGTGTGGTACTATTATCTGGCTAAGAGACATGATGATGATGGAATAACTAATGTGTTGTTTTTAAGGTGAATTTTACATTAGAGATGGTGATATATAATTGCAAAATCTTGTTACTATTTTAAGTTATTACTAAACCCCTCTTTTGATCAAGCCTTGGTTGGGTTTCGTTTGGGGATGTTTGAGGTAAATTTTTAAAAAAATTGAAGAGATTTTGGGCTATTCACGAATGGTGAACGATTTTCCCAAACCGCGAAGACCCATGCAGTGAGGGTTTTAATGGTTGGATCATATTTTGACAAACTGTGCACCCACAAAGGAGAAACCATGCAACCCCATTATTAGGGGATCATAGTTAGGGTACATGGTTTGTCTAACTATGTGGACCTTCCTAGTATACTGTGCATAGGGTAATTTTTAATCCTAATTTGTTTTCTAAAATACCACAACCCTATTTTTAGGTACCCGATGGGCCGTTATGACCCCATAACATTTTATTCTTACATGGAGGCTCACAAGAGGTGATTTTGTCCACCCTACACCCCTCCAAAAGAAAATCAATGCTCATAAAAAGGTGTTTGATCCCTTGTCGATGAAATTCCTATTCTCGTTCTCTTTCCATCATTCTCTCCCCTTTCCTCCCAAGGGTTTTATAGATCTCCATGTTATTGGAGGATCTAATCAATACTATTTTGGATCATGAATCTAGGTTTTATTCATGGGTCATCATTTTTTATATTCTTCATTAGAGTTCCCTGATTATGGATTTTCATTTCATGATCTCATGATCTTGAGGTATGTGGTTCCATTTTGATGGCCAACTATGATTAAGCCTAAATTGCTTGATTTAAGTTCAATTATTTGATTTAAATTCAATTTCTTGATATAAATGAAATTGTTTTTGATTGATTTGTTAAAAAACACAATTCTATTGAATTAGGTATTTGAAATTGGATTTTGGATGAGATTGGGAAAGCCCCCAAATACATTTAATTGGGGTGTGTTGTGAAATTAGATTTAAATTATTAAAATTAAATTGTAAAATTTAATTTTGGAACTTTAATTTTGAAATTGATTTGATGAAATTTATTTTAAATTGGTATTTGACAAAAATGGCCTAAAATTGTTTTGATAGAAACCTAGTGGTTTTATTTTGGAAAAATACATGTTTTGATTAAAAACTCGTCTCTCGGTTTTTGAATGGAAAATTGGCATATTTAAAATGGTAGAATAGGATGAATTGTATTTTAAACAGTTTTAAAATAAATTTCACATCACTTATTGTTACTAAAGAACATGAAATACTAAGTAGTTAGTGTGTTATTGGGATAGAAGTCTTTTAATGTTTTATAACTGCAACAAAACCTAGTGTAGGAGGTCACATCCCCGATAGGATAGTGATGATTCCTCTTTAAATAGTGTAAGAGGGAGGTGTGTACACATATATTTCCATGATCACCTTCGAGTGTGTGAGGATTTCATAGCCTGGAACTATCATACCTTTTGGAATACTACCATGTTTCTCATTGTTTATATTTAAAATATATATATTCCAATGTTTGTAAAAATTTTACCATAACATATGAATTTATATAAAATGTTTTGTTAATCCATTTTTTAAATGTATTTCCATAATTTGAAATGAAAATCATTATTTTTTTTAAATATTCTTTTGAAATGATATTTTCATTTATTTAAAATTGAAAACTTTATTTGGTTAATTAAAGGTTAGTATCTTTTATGGAATCTTTGGTGAGACCCTACTAGCCTTTTTTCTCACACCCTACCTGTGCCTTTGGGTGTTTGTAGATTATCTCCTTCTAGGTTCATGCAAGGGTAAAGTTCCACTTATAGGTGGTTCTTATTGTTGATCCTTGTTCTTGGAGAGTTGTGTCCACTGGGACTTGGGTGGTCATCCTATTTCTAGTTTTTTGAGTTGTACTTTGGGTAGTGTATACCTGTTTTTATTCTAGTATAGTTCTCTCAATGGAGTTTTTCTTGTATTCATACTGACTTTTTTACATTTCTTCCATTATGATGGTATAAAATTCCTTCCATCTTTCATTTTAAATGATTCTAGGTGCTAGTCGCCAACCCATGGGGATCAGGAACACCATTCGGTCCATACCAGTGTCGACTCAGGTATTAAGTTACCAGGTTATCTTGGTCGGTTCATGACAGTGATGAAAAATGAAAGCTTCAAAATATTTTCTTAGTGGAAGATATATTTATTGAATGTTCATGATTTTTTAGAGCGTACAAATAACTATAGGATGGATATTTATTTTAATATGTTCCTTGTTTTGTGGGAAGAGACACACTCATAGTATGTTTTTTTATCTTCTGAAGATAGAATTTTTTCAATACAGATCAAGAATTCCTAGATCCCGACCATGGTAATCAGGATAATAATTTGATATTTATTAATGCTTATATTCATTGGTGGTAGAGATGATGTGGCATCTGACCTTGTATATTTTATTTGTCTCTAAATTAAGAGGTTAGTTCTGGTTGGAAGGTTCTAAAATTCCTTCTCAATAAGTGTCTCAAAATATTTCTCTTGTATTCTCTTCCATTTCCTCTCTAGTTGGTGAAAACTTAATTCACCTCGTTTAATCACTTATACACTCCTTTTTATTAATAAATTTTTAAGGATCATGAGTTGGGGTAAAAACTCATTATCTGGGCCTTTGTGTCATAAAACAAAAAATAAAAAAATAATTTATAAAATATCAAGGAAAAAAATTAAGTAATATTATCACATGCTGTATGAATCAATTTATTTATTCATAGATGAGTATAAAATATATAAAAGTCATAATCAATGTAACTTATTATTGAAATGGAATGTTCAGCATTATTCTTTCATCGATTTTGGACTCATGTGTGAACCATATAAATCTATGGGTATTCTCTTTCAGTGTTCCCCCTAGTTGAAATACTATGTGATTTGTGTTATTTTTTGCAATAATAAACATGTTTTATATTTTAATACTCCATCTTTCACTACTATTATAGACTCTAGGAAAGTTTAAAGATGTTAACTCAACATGTGTGCCACTGGAGTCTTGGGAAGAACCTACTGCACAAGATTTGATGAATTTTATTTCTATATATTTTCATAGTTTTTTTTGTGTGATTATATCCCTATAAATATGGTGTGTTGTATTCATTGTATTTTATTCCATGTTTGTTGAAATAAAATATATTTTTCCTTGAAATTTTTATTCCAGTGATCACCACTAGTTATTTTCATCTTCATTTGTGTCAATGTTTCTTACTTTAAAATCCACCTTCAGTGGTATCCATGCATTGAAGGTCCTTTTACTTCTTGTGTTAGGGTTTTTTTGGTCCTTATAACAAATTTAAGTTGATAAAGGAAGTGGAAGAATATTAATAGTTAATATTATTCCAAATCGGGGTGTGATATTTACATTACATTTCCTTCCCATGCCACTTTCTTATTTTATTTTGTAAAAAAAGGAATACTTTTTGTATTTCGTGCATCCTCTGTCTCAAATTTTCAAAATGTATCCCCTAATGTGTCTCCCAAATTATCCATAACCATAAAATACTAGTTTTACACTTTTGTGTCACCTAGATTATCCATTCCCAAAAAAATAGATATTTTCACTTTTGAAAAAAACAAATGACATCATTTTCTGTGTTCCCATCCAAAATAATATTGAATCTCTATAGTGAACATGAATGCATAAGATTTGATCCCAAAGATGATGAAGGAAAATTATGACCCCTTCTTCATCCAAATTTTAGAACTCCTTATCACCCAATATTTCATGGATATCATGGAGGATGGTTACCCTAAGCCTGGATCCAAAGCTACATAAGCTGCTCTTTTGAATGTTTAAAAGGTAACTCTTCAAACAGAATGAAAGAGATACTACAAGGTAAAATCCATCATCTCTAAATCCATTGAAGAGAAAATTTTTGAAATAATTTATTCATCAAAATTATCAAATGATATATGGGAAAATATTCATAAATCATTTAAAGTTTTTGAAACAGTGAAGGATATACGACTTCAATCTCTACAAGGTGAGTTTGATTCCCTATTTATGAAATCTTTTGAAACCATTATCAAGTGTCATACTCATGTAATGGTTGTGGAAAACCAACAATGAAAAAATAAATAAAATCTTAAATACATGTGGGTATGTGAGAAAATGTTATGATTTTATTACATAGTGATTGCCCTAGAAGAAACCAAATACATGGAAATGATTTCTGCACAAGAACTCATCAAAACTCCACAAGCCCATGAACTTAAGATGAATTGTCATAGTGATAATAATGGAGTGGATCATTCCTTTCAAACAAAGTTGTATCTAAAAACTATGAAAAGGATAAAGGGGTGATATTTCAAAGAGTCTAAGGTAGAGGATTTTGTGGAAAATTATCTGAGCCAAGAATAGGAGGATGGGGTGGAAGAATCCAAAATCTAGGAGGTTGTGGATAAAAAAAATATGCTCCGTGAAAAAAGGACAGTGACGAAGGGGATTATTCTAAAATCGATAGAAAACCGACAAAAATAAATGTTCAATGGTATAATGCTAAAAAATATGTACATTATAGTAATGAATTTTTGAGAAAGAAACCCTTGTATAATGTCACAGAGGAGGAAAATATCATCAAATTAAGAGATATTTGTGGAGTGTATCATGTGTTTATGGTAAAAAAATTAACAAAAAATAAAGTTATGTGGTATCTTGACTCTGGAGATTCTCACAATTATTTTTGCACTCTGTTTTCAAAGGTGATTGTCACAATTATTATTTGTCACAATTAAGATATTATCCTGAGACCAATTGACTTTTGACCCAACAAATATTTGGGTATTGTTTTTTGGTGTTCTTACCTAGTTGAATGATTGTGTGAGATGTGATATTTAGGGTGAAACTTGGATTGATTGAACCATCCCCAAAAATTGTTTAAACCAGAACCCAAATAAATAAAATATTAAAAAACATCATTTTTCAGGTGAGTCGGCCCCGACGATCTAACGGGTTTGGGAGGATGGTACATGGAGGCCCACCATTGATCCACAGCCACATCCCACACATCATATAAATATGATATTGGTAGGGAATTTATCCAATAGCTTCACCCATTCAACTCACTCACCACTTCACTGAATCACTGTCTCGTCCCCCACAAACCCTTTTCTGTGGATGTTGTTGATGCCTCTCCCTTCTTCCCCAAATCCAATCGGTGCACCGATGTATACATTCCCACCAACAAGGACTAATAATACCTCCATCAACTAGCCTCCACCCCCCAACACTTTGGAGGAAAGTCATGTGAGGGGGGAAGAGTAGATGAAGAGGATGGTGAGGTCCATGATCCTGGGAGGGTCCATGGATCCCCTATCTAGGCTTGAGCTCATTGACACACTCCACTAGTTGGGACTCAATTATTATTTCGAGTCTGAGATAAAAGAGTCCTTATTATAGCTTTACAAGGATAAAAATAATGTATGGTGGGTCTGAATCTTGTATATCGTGGCCCTTATCTTTAGTATCCTTCATGACAACCTCATATTAATTCCCCAATGTATGTACGGTACAATGCAACCCCCGTTACAAACAATTTTTGGTGCACTACCATGTTGATTAATTTGGTTTCATAAATAGATGTGTTTGAAGGGTTCTCAGATGATAATGGAGAATTCAGGGTTGAGGTAGTGAAGGACATTTAGAAAGAATTCAGATTGTACGAGGCATATCTCTTGGGGTGGGAAGGAGATTGGGTGGAGGATGAGGAGAAGGACTTCGCCACTACGCATCTCAGCAGCATCAAGGGGAAGATTCCCCCATGATCCATGAAGAGATTGGTTGAGCATGCCTTGGATTCCCCATTGCACTGGTCGGCTTCTAGATCTGAGGAAAGGTGGATCATAGAGTAGTATGAGAAACATGAGAACTAGAACCCCACCTTGATAAGGCTTGAAAATATTGACATTAACTTGGTGCAATCCATTCACCAAAAAGAGCTTGGAAACATATAAAAGTATGTTTTTCATGATCAATATCTCTTTTCAATTATCTGACACTACTCTCATTGAGGTTGAGTTTTTTATAAGTGATATTCTTCATCTATATTTTTATGTACAGGTGGTGGGTGTAACTCTATTTGGAAAATATTAATTTTCTTATAATCACGCTGATACAAAACTTCATGTGGGGTTGTGCCATGTCATTTGAGCCACATTATAGCAAAGTTAGAGAGGAATCAGCCAAAAAAGTATGTTTTATAAACATTATTGATTATATATATGATTTTTATCATACAATTGAGGAATAGGAGATCATCACTTATGCTATTGAAAGGTGAATTATATGAATAATCACTACTCTCATAATTTATTTTGATTCAACAACAGTGCTAATAATGGATTTTTTTTTCTTGGTTTTTATTCTCAATCAAATGATTCATGTGGGACATCAATTTTTTCCAACAATTACCCAAAAACATTGTTTTGGTTTTTCTTACTTCATTCAACACCACACAAAAAAATTTCTATGACCTCCTCATAGATCAAGGCTTCAATAGAACACCACACACAGCAAAAGTGTTTAGTCTCTCCCCATTTTATGTCCCTCACAATTTCATGAAAAATAAAAATAGGATTTTTGATTCATTATTATTTTTCTTAAACATGGTGATAATATGATTAAATATAGTTTCTATTTCTATTTGTGTTTAGTGGGTTACATTGTTCAATACATGCCTAAAAGAATCCATGTGGCTTCAAAACAAATACAATCCAACACTATATGAATACTTGGAGAATAGGCTGGTTCCCATAACATTAATTATCTCCCTCATCACTACTTATTTAAAAACTAAAAGATCAGAAATTTTAACCTATGAGTAATTTGATCATGTGAACAGTGTTCCGCCTCTCCTATACTCCTCTAGCCTTCTCAATCGCCTCTACAATGATCTCGTAACCACTTCCATATGTTCATTTTAAAAAAAATATCATTTTTTGTTTTCCTTTTATTTTTTTAAAAATAATTCTTATCATCAAATTTCATTCATGATTTTTATGATTCACTAGGAAGAGATTGAAAGAGGGGATAATTGGATGTCTATCCATTACTACATGAGTGAGATGGGGGAATTTTAAGAGGTAGCTCAAGATTATATTAGAGGGTTGAACCATGAGATGTGGAAGAGATTAAATAAGTTTGTGTTAAAGCAAGAAACATTTTTCTTAGACTTTTGTGAGCTCTTATTAAAACATGGTTTGAGGGTCTCACTTTTTCTACCAATGTGAGGATCGATATGGAAAATGGATCTCTTTCTCTCCATCCTCATACAACCCATCTCACTTCAGGAGATTTGACTTGTGTATTGAAATTATGAAACCATAAGATTGTATAATCAGATATTTATGATGGTATTTTACTTTTTATTCACTCACCATTGAATCCTCATGTACTTCATCAAAATATAATTATACTTTTATTTTTTAAAATTGTGACGTGATCATTAAAAAATATCTCTTCATAATCACTTAGTTTATAATGTATTTAGAATGTGTGTTGAATGATTGTTGAAAAGTTAATACCTATGATATTTCTTTCAACACAATTACAAATAAAATATTTTTGTGCAATTATTTATTAAAATGTTTTTAATTTTCATTTATTATGATCTTATTTTTTGAGATGATATTTTTACATGTTGTTCGACTGCATATTTATATGGTCTTTTATTTTTGTTTGGGCCCTACTCATCGATTTCACATTATACCTTGCTTGGGTTAACGTTGATGGCCAATTAGATGTATAATCATCAATTTACATGGGTGGTTTGTTTTAATTATATGCGAATACAGAATCACAAAAAATATGCACTGACTATTAATAACAATTCTTATAAGTTCTTATAAAAGTCTAGTTTTATCAGTGCTAAAAATAAGGGTCGATAAAATTCAAATTTTATCAAAATTTTATTTATAATTAAGAAAATATTTATCTATTTCTTTATGAAATAATTATATTTTTTTATTGCAATCAAAGATATGTAACTAAATGTTTAATACAATGTAATTAAAATTTTAAAATTTTATAAATTTTCATGTGAATTTTAAATTATCATTGATATTATATAGTATATATTTGTCATATATATAATGTTTAATTTTTTTTATAATTTAATTAATATTATCTTATATATAAATTATAATAAAAATAATATTATATACATGTTTCATATAGTTGTGTATACATAAATTTTTGTTGATTTCACCAACACACATAAATTTCCTTCACACACACACACACATATTTATATAATAATATAGACGCACATGAAATTATATAATTTTAATTAATAATTTAAGAACTAAATTAGATGCCAATTAGGGATAGAAGAACCAACTAATATAACCAAGATACCTTACCAGAGAGATGACCCTTGACGATCTAAACTGAAAACACCAATCTAGGCTGGAATCCAAAAAACTGAAATAGACTCCCCATGGTTTTTCTCAAACCACTTTAAGTATCCTTTACAATTCCACTAAATATTACATTTTTTCCTTCTGGAAAACTCATTTAGGCTTCATTAACCATGGATAACTATTTGAAAAACCCTTATATTCTTTATTTTTCTGAAACCTTTACCCTCATGTACTATTGAAATAGTACTAGATTTTAGACATAATATTTCAAGATCATTTATCTTAAAAACTTTGAGAAAACTAAGTAAACATTTCTTGAACTCAGACATATTTTTATAACATTTGTAAAAATGAATACATCTGAATTCTATAGTGAGAAAAATCCTCAAAGAAAACCCTAGTCTCTCTAAGTCAATAACTTCATCAATCATATTGAATACATGAGTGAAGAATAAATTTTCTTCTATCACATTTTATTTAATGGTTTTGAAACCTAATTTGAAATATTATATGCTTTTCATAAAAATTTAGATCTTGTTTTTGAACAATGTCAATATAAGTCTATTCAAGAAGGAGTTATTATAACACAAAAAAAATATTTATTAAGAAAAATTATTAAGTTTTATACCGGTCTTAGAAAAAAATTTCCCTTAATAATTTCTTTCCCTAACATTGATTTAAAGGTTAATTTTGATGATGATGATGCCATTAATCTACAAAGGATTCTTTTATAAAATGGGTATGATGTATAAAAATCATTTAATAAGGAATTTTATTAAATATTATCCCACTAAATGATGACTCTTTTTTATACCAATTGGTGGGTGAAGGTCTATATTTCACAGATAATTGGGTTGTTTTAGTGGTTTCCCCATAACTTAACTAGTTTAGTGGATGGTCAGTCAATCATATCATATATGATTCTTGGATAGTCAAGTGGATAACTCTTTATCCAAATCAATCATATGGATTCACTCAACATTATTTCTCTAGTAACCTAATTCTATTCGGGTCTTCTAGCTAAGTGTAACCAAAAAAATCATAGAATGAGCATATAATACCCCATTACTTGCTTTTCATTCCTATGATAATCAAGGGAAACTGAACATTAGTATGACCTACCCGGTTTCATGATTGAGGTCATGAAAATTGTTTTCTTTGGAAGGAATCTAAAACTATCTAAATGGGAGATAATATCACCATCTTATCTCATGTATTCCCATTAAATTTAAGCAAGAATATAATGATTTATTTTGGAATCCTTTTCTTTATACTGAATCAATATAATCAAATATTATTCATGTGGAACTCTTTACACACAACTGATGAACAAGACAGAGTTAAGGTAGATGAAAAATAAATCAAATATCATACATAGTATGTGTAGGTTATGGGAACTACAAAAGCACCTTTAGTGGGTGTGAAATTAGAATTTCCTCTAATTTAGAGTTCCCAAAACACCAAGAGTGGATCTTTCACATTAAATTTATAAATAATTTTTTTTATTATTAGAAGAAATTTCCACATTGTCTTAAGTTCATTTCTTTGATGATGTTGTTGATCTTCCAAAAACCCATTCAAATTACCTTCATTATGTTATAAGTATTCAAGTGTAGAATCACTCCATTGGTGATCCCCAAATGCTCCATTGATCTTTGAGAAACACCAATTTTTTTTTAGGTTCTAGCATAGAGAATAAATTGTCTGGCATTTTTTGTCTTGATCACTCCAAGATCCTTTGGGCTATAAGGAGTTATTCTCATTCTTGAGAGGAAGAGAGGAGGGATTCAAGAGGGGGGGTTCATTGTGCACAATGATTCTCTATAATCAATTACTGATTAACCCTACACAATATACATAACCATTTACTTATAGAACTTGGGTTTAGGTTAAAATATTATTTAATTTCATACCGACCCTTAAATAACTTTATAATCTTTATTACACCCCATGCTGCATAATAATAATAGTAATATTATTATTAATATTATTATTATTATTATTATTATTATTTTATTGCATGCGATCTAACTTGGGAAATAAAAAATATTATTTTACTGGATTGTAAATTAATATTTTTCAATGAATGTGGTCATGGTTCGTTCAAAATCTTCTACATTTACTGAATATCTAAATAAACATTTTATTCCTAAATAAATATTTTTATCCACAAATAAGTGGATAAATAATTATTATATATTCACTAAAAAAAATAAATATATTTTATTCATAATTCAATGAATAAATATTTATTTAATTTATGCGATTAATAAAACATGAATAAAATTATTCCACAGACTTAAGAATAATACTTATCCCATTAATTAAATTCTAATAGAATTTAATTGAGATCAATGCAAACACTTAGTGTGTGAACCTCAAGGATTTTATTCTCATTGGCATTAGGTGGGTATACCTAAAGTCTAAGATTACTGTCTAGAAATGGGTCAAGGAACCCAAGGGAAAGAACTTAATGTGACAACATCAATAACTAAATACAAACTCTTACTGTATAATGCAATTCCTTTGTCTCAATATCTAATCAAGCGGGGCACATATATGCATCATTAACCTATATGATTGATATGTATTTCTTTGACAACCTGAAATAAATGTCATCACACCATGGACAAGGAACATAATGCGATAGTTATATTTCAATCAAATGGCCAAGAAATCAACTTTCATAAATATGGAAGGGAAAATCCTTCCTCGGCTTATCCATTCATACCATGTAATTCGTGATGTACCCAACATGCCCCACTTCCTACCAACATATGTCAAGGAAGTTTTTTTTAGTAAATCAAAGTGTGTGAGTCATGAGTTACATTAATGTTAATATTAAAGTCTAAGGACCATTACACACACTCACATATAGGAATATCTGATGAAAACAAAACATATAGAATTCGTATTGCCAGTTTTTTTCTTGTAATCTCCCATATTAGAGATTACTAAGTGAGAAATTCATGAGAAGAAGCCTCATCTTCTTGCGAGTACTCACACATGACGATTTATATATTATGTTCCCTATTATAGTATGTTATCTGACCATAGAACTATTTTTAAGAATATCATCATGGTATTTTAAGATTCTCATCATAGAGGGGAACTATTATGACCTTATCAATGTGACAAATACTATAGTACATTATCACATCAATGTTATATGGAAAAAAAATATTTGATAATATATCTATATTAAAATTAACTTCTTTGAATATTCATGTAATCTAAAGTAAAAATTAGTTGGTTCTAGGGCACCAACTCCAACAAAATCCACTTTAAACTAGAGCCAACTACTAACAACCAGTTAGCCCTCATAAAAATATTCTTTCGATGATTCTGGCTATAGCTACTAGGACTATAACATTTTCATGTCTAGGGTTAGTAAATCCAGGTGTCTGTGCGGTGGATTAGTTTACTGAAACACTAATATCTTGAGAAAATACCTCAAATAGTGATATAATCAAGTATCCACCTCTTTTTCCCATTTCAAAATCTTGACATCCTAACTAAATCCATATTCAAATATTATCATAAAATGGTAAATCTATTTCTTTTGGTATTACCCAAAATTGGAACAAGATGTTGCAAAAACTACTTTTTAAGCGACATTTGAAGCTACAACATACTCAGATATTGTATATATGAAAACCCTAGCTATAATAAGTTTTAATTTCATATTACTTTATCCATTTCTTTGATACTAGATAAAATTGAACCAACTATAGAAAAGTGTTCAATTCCTTTGATTACTAGTATTCTCACTTCTCTATACACTAGGAACTCATCCAGTTTTAGTTTTCAAAGTAATGTTGGATAGTTCTACCTAAATGTCTATGAAATTATGTTAAATATATTTCATAATCACATGTTATGCTTTATGAATTAGTAATGTAAAATGTTGGTACATATCATGGAACAATAGATGAATTCCTAGAACTTAAGCTTGTGAAATTATTATAATCTCCATAATCACTTCATATGCCCATTTATGTTATATTAGATGGATTATAAGCCAAAAACAGTTTGGTCTTTAATTTTTTAAACTTTTATTTATCAATACTATGTTAATATATGTACAATGAGTAGATTTAGAAAACTCATAGATCTATTATGTTGATCTTTTTCCCCAGAAAACAGTTACTACTTTAAGTCATACATGGTAAATTTTCATTCCTTGGTCTTAACACACTAGTAAGACACAACATTTGTTTTCCATATGTTATCAACATATCTCACTTGAGAATTTATGGTGATCCCACTATCCAAGAAGAGACACATGTCACTCACTCATTTATAAATGAATATTAAATGTTCAGAATGAATTATTTATTCACAAATTAATTTATGTAATTTTCATATCTTATTAGCATGTATCGATGTCACAAACCCTTTTATGTTATGCCAAGTAGGCATATACCATAGGGTCTCATTTTTTCAGGTTATATAGATATCATACATAAAGTTTCATCTAATTGATGTTGTCAGCAAAATAAATATCCCAATATAATGATCATAGGAATATTCTTTGAAAATTAGAATTCAAGAAGGATTTTATTCATGATGATTGGTGTAAAGTCTTTTTCATAAACTAGAACTTTCAAAAATCAATCATGATTTATTGGTGTCGCCTTGTGCCATCCATGTCAAGTTTCTCTTGAATACTCCCCAGCAATATCAAGTCATAGAAACATCCACATTATGGAGTCCTCATGTAACATCCCTCGATCCAACACTCTCTCATGTGTCCAAATCAGGTTGGTTACTGAACCTCAAGTGCGCCTCCCTGTATGCTAGTGGTTTCCGACAAGAAGTAGGGGTGTAAAGAATATAGTGGGGAGACTATACCCACTATTTCTGAGTTACTATTCATAAGTAATAAAAAATAATAATAAATATTAGAGTAACAGAAATAGAGGAAACATTATATCATACAACTAGAAGATAAATGATAATCCATGTAAATAAGTGTGTTTTTGAGAAAACAATATGTTCTCAGACTTTTGTGATCTTTAATTCCAACATGGTTTGAGGGTATTACTTTTTATACTAAGGGGAAGATGGGTATTTCATCACCGAGATTTGTAAAAAGGATTTATTTCTCTCCATCCTCATCCAACTCATCTCACAACAAGAGAGTTGACTTCTTTATTGAAAGAATGAAACCATAATATTGCATTGTTATATCTTTATGAGTGTATTATACATTGTATTCACTCACCTCCTAATCCTCCTATACTTCAACATAATATAATTATACTTTGAATTTTTTCAATTTTGACATGATCATGAAAAAATATTCCGTCATAACCACTTGGTTTATAGTGTATTTAGAATGTGTGTTGGTGGATGGTTGTAAAAGTGCATCGTTATGATATTTATTTCAACGCAATTACAAATTAAATACGTTTTTATGCAATTATTTAATAAAAGTTTTTTAATTTTCATTTATTATGTTCATATTTTTTTAAGATGATGTTTTTACATGTTGTTTGACTACATATTTATCTGGGCTTTTATTTTTGTTTGGGACTGACTCATCAATTTCGCATTGTGACTTTCTTGGGTTTACTTTTATGGCCCATTCACTGGCTAATCATCAATTCATAAGGTTGGTAGTGCTTTAATTATACATGACTATATAATCACAAAAAATATGTGCTCACTTTTATTGATAATTCTTATAAGCACTTATAAAATTGTATATTTATTAGTCCTAAAAAATGGCTGATAAAATACAAATTTTATTAGAATTTTATTTAGTATTAATAAAATGTTTATCAATTTATTTATGAAATATTTATATTGTTTGATTGAAATCAATGAAATGTAACTAAATTCTTAATATGAATTAACTAAAATTTAAAAAAAATGAATTTTCAAATGAATTTTCAAATATTATTGATATTATATTGTATAAATGTAATATATATATATATATATTTATATTTAATTTTGTTCTGGTGTAATTAATATTATCTTATATAGAAATTAGAATAAAATCAATTTTATATAAGTATTTCATATTTTTTAATATATATACAAGTTTGTTGATTTCACCAACGTACATACATATCCTTCACACTCACATTTATATATTAATATAGATGTACATAAAATTATATAAATTTAATTAATAATTTGAGAACCGAAGTCAATTCAATGCCACTTAGGGCTAGAAGAACCAAAAAAATAAAGCCATGATATATTACTAGAGAGACAACCCTTGACGATCTAATCTGAAATCACAGATCTGGGCAAGAATCTGAACATACTAAAATAAACTCTCCATGGAGTTTCTCAAACCACTTCAAGTATCCTATACAATTCCACTAAATAGTAAATTATCTTCCCTTCCTGAAGACTCATTTAGGTTTCATTAACCAAGTAAAACTATTGTAAAATCCTTCTATTCTTTATATTCCCTAGACCTTTACCCTCTTGTACTTTTAAAATATTACTACAGTTTAGAAATTATATGTCATGATCATTTATCCTCAACACTTTGAGAAAACTGATTAATAATTTATTGAACTCATACATATTTTCATAAAATTTTCAATAATGAATACATATGATTTATATAGTGAGAAAAATACTTAAATAAATCTCTATAAGTCATTGACATACTCAATCATATTGAATACAAGAGTGAAGACTAAATTTCCTTATATCACATTTTATTTAATGGTTATGAAACCTAAGTGAATTCATCTATAATTTTTATAAGAATTTAGATCTAGTTATTGAACAATGTCAACATAAGGTTACTCAGGAAGAAGTTATTATAGCACAAAAAAACTTTTTAAAAAAATTATTATGTTTTTATACCAGTATTAGAAAAAAAATCCATAAAGATATTCTTTCCTTGACAGATATTTTAAGTCTACTTTTGATGATGATAATGATTCCATTAATATTTAATGGAATCTTCTATAAAATGACTATCATGTATCAAAATAATTTAATAATTACTTTTATTAAATATGCTCCCACTAAAATGATAGCTCTTTTTTGAATTACATCATGCCAATTGGTGGGTGAAGGTCTATATTTCACTAAGAATTGGGTAATTTAAGGGGTTTTCCAATCACTTATCTTGTTTTTGAGATGTTCATTCAACCATATCAGATATGATTTTTGGATAGTTGAGTGGATAACACTACATAAAAATAAATCATATAGATTCACTCAACATTATTACTCTATTAACCTATTCCTATTAGGGCCTTCTATCTAAGTGTGGCCTAGAAAATGGAAACAATGACCATATAATCCTGTTAGGGTCACCCATTACTTTCTTTTCATTCCCAAGATAATCCAGGAGAACCTAGAATTAGCATAACCTATCATTTTTCATGATTGAGGTCATGAAAAGTGTTTTATTTTGATGGAATCAGACATTAAATATTTCTAAATGGGAGCTAATATCACCATATTATCTCATGTATTGCCTTTATATTTATACATGATTATAATGATCTAGTTTCGAATCCTATTCCTTCCACTGAACTAATATAATCAAATAATATTGATGTTTGAACTCTTTACACACAACTGATGAACAAGACAGTGTTAAGGTAGAAGAAAAATAAATAAAATATCATACCTAGGTGAGGATAGGTATGACCTCACCAAGACTTGGTAAAAGGATCTCTTTCTCTTCATCCTCATCTAAACCATCTCACTCCAAAAGAGTTGAATTGTGTATTGAAAGCATGAAACCATAATATTTCATTGTCAAATATTTATGAGTGTATTTTACTTTTTATTCACTCACCGCCTAATCCTCCTTTACCTCAACACAATATAATTTGACTTTGAATTTTCTAAATTGTGACATGATCATGGAAAAATCCCTCTTTATAATCACTTAGTTTATAGAATATTAAGAATGTGGACTGGTGGATTGTTGCAAAAGTGCATCCCAATGATATTTATTTCAACACAATTACAAATTAAATATGTTTTTATGCAAATATTTTAATGACATGCCAAAATGTTTTTAATTTTCATCTTTTATGTTCTTTTTTTAGATGAGGTTTTTACAAGTCACTACAAGAAAAAGTCAATTTAGTGGTGGTTTTTTCATGGTTGGTTTTTAGCAGCAATTTTTTAAAATATCAGCTAATTTTTTTTAAAATATTTTTTATATATTTTTATTTTTCAATTTTTTTTCAAAAAAAATATTTTTATTTTTAGTGGCAGTTTTTTAAAAATTTCCTTGAAATAACTGTGGTTCTAAAAAAGCACAGCTAAATTATAGGGAAAAATAAAAAATAAAATCTTGAATTATGATTTATTATTTATTATTTCCTATCATATACTTTTTATTATTTATAATTTTAATTAATTATAATGTGTTAATTAATAAATATTTCTATTTATTAGTTAATAATAATTTGAAACTTAAAAAAAATCTTTAATAAGTTGAAAATCCAACTTTGGCATTAAATGACCATAACTTTTGATCTGAGAGTCTGTTTTAGCTCCACAACCAGTCAAATAAAAGGTTATAAAATGAAATAAAATAACATTAGATTTAAAAAATTTAATAATTAAAAGAATAAAATTTATTATAGTTTCAATAAAAAATTTAAATCGAACTTGAACTTCAAACAACCATAACATTTGATCCACGTGTCCATTTATGCTCTACCATATATCAAATCGAATCCTAGGATGATCTTTATGCCCTATTTATGGGGAAAACCACAGTCACACTTTACAAGGCCAAAAATGCCTAGAAAGCCTCTAAAACCGAGTTTTTGGTTGGGGTATCCCAACTGTTTAACATTCATTGGAATTTCAGCCTCGTTTAAGGGGGTCTTATTGGATTTTTTCAGTGGGGATTGAATTTATTACCATGTATTAGATTCATATTTTTATTATGGTTTTGATTTTTTATCATTAATCACAATTTAGTTTTATTTATAATTAAATTTATGCATATTTTCATATATTTACTAATAATAAATCAATTGTATAAAAACATATTTATAGAGAAATGTATTTTTAAACATATAAACCATATAGAAATAAATATTTTTTATACATTTCATTTAAAATAAATAATTATCGATCTTATTTACCTTATAAAAATGCATTAATTTTTATATATATACCTATACAAGTAATGTTTATATATAAACATGTGTGTGTCAACAAGAAATATATATTATATTGAGGTGTATATTCTAATATATGTAAATAAATGCATATATATATATAAATATTTGTGTGTGTATTTTAGAAATAAAAATATGTACTTGTGTGTCAATAATATTGTGTGTATACATCATATATAAAATGTATTTTTATATAAATATGTCATTATCGTTAAATATAGTATATAAATTAATTTACTATAAAACTATATGAATATATATATACACACATATAAATAATTTTAATATATAAATATGTGTGTGTATTGATAAACATATATATATTTATATTTATATTCTAATATATGTAAATAAATATTAATATATAATATATTTAAATAAATTTAAGTATATATATATATATCATACACATTCGATGATATTTCATCATCGTTTAAGATGGTATGCATAGATTGTTTTGTCGTTTATGATTTTATTCCATTGATTTACATTCCTATTGATTTTATAGTGTCACAATTATGCTGATTTCCCCTATTTTGGTAATTTGTTATCAATTATATATATCTTTTTATATGAATTTGTGAATATCTTTTTATATTTATATACATTTGTAAACATTAATACATATTTAGATTTATATATTTTTATATCATAGATGTGTAAATATATATATATATATATATTGATATTTATATTTACTTGTGTTTATATATATATTTATATTCATGTGCAATAATATATCTGAGTGTGTTTATATATATTTATGTAACGTAAATGTACATTTATATATATTTATTTAAATTTTTTATATGTATATATATATATATATATTATGTGATTGGGGGTACAATTACAATTAAAAACACACACACCTCACACACAGGCTGGAAAGGCAGGCCATACCCCCCCCCCCCCCCCCACATGGGATAGCCCACTCATCAAGCCATATTCATTAAACACATGGTCTGTAGGCCTAGTGAGCATGAATCCCATTACGTGGCATGCAAGCCTAGTGGGCATGAGAGCCCATTACATGGCTCGTAGGCCCATAACTTTTTACCCAAATGTCCATCGGTGAATAGAAGTGCTATAGTACCCGGGCTATTATAGTACTCACTATAGTGCTTTTGCCGCTACAGTTCTTACGACAGTGCCCACCACTTCTACAGTGTCGCCACTGCTGTAGTATCACTGCTGCTACAGTACCTGCACTCCATGGGTTTTGAACCCTCAACCTCGATGAAGTATTACGGGGTGCTTACCACTAAGTCAAACTCCAACTAGATTATATGTATATATATTTATAAACATTTATATCTATATTTTATTTTATTTTTGTTTTTTTATTATTTATTATTTATTATTTATTATTTATTATTTATTATTTATTATTTATTATTTATTATTTATTATTTATTATTTATTATTTATTATTTATTATTTATTCATTTATTATTTATTATTTATTATTTATTATTTATTATTTATTATTTATTATTTATTATTTATTATTTATTATTTATTATTTATTATTTGTTATTTATTATTTGTTATTTGTTATTTGTTATTTGTTATTTGTTATTAAAAATTTATTATTTATTATTTATTATTTTAATATTTATTTATTATTGATTTACTAATGATTTATGTAGTATTATTATTAAATTACTATTAAATAACTATTTAATGTTAATTTATTATTTATTTTTTATTCATTTATTATTCATTTATTATTTATTATTTATATTATTATTCATTTATAGTTTATTTATTATTTAATTATTTATTTATTTATTATTTATTATTTATTATTTATTTATTTATTTAGTTATATATTATTTCTTATTTCTTATTTCTTATTAATTCAATTATTATTTATTATTATTTATTTATATATCTATTATTTTTTATTATTTGTATATTTATTTATTATTTTAATATTTATTTATTATTGATTTATTATTTATTTATTTATTATTTATTGATTTATTTTTATTAATAAATTATTGTTGAATTACTATTTAATATTTATTTATTATTTATTATTTATTATTTAGATGGGGACAAGATGCGGCTGCAGGAGTAAGAGGTTTACCATGGTGATGACGAGGGTTCTTAGGGTTTCCTTCTCCTCATGGTGGTCTCGCACTTCCTTGGTCATGATATGGTTTCAAAATTATCTTCCAAAGATGATAGGACTTTGTGAGGGCTTCATAGATCTATGAATGGGGCGTCTAGGGCGAACAGATTGAGGCGTAATGTGGTGATGGCGGCTGATGTTAAGGCATCTGAGATCGATTTTTCCTGATCGGATTCGGTGGAGAATGAGAACAAGGCTCGTCAGACTACGATGATGATGGTAGCTGCAAACAGGGCTTTTCGATCTGCAGTGGTCGAAACGTTTGGGGTTAATCCTTGTCCAAAGGTGGTCTTGGAGGAAGATACTATTGGATCATGTTGTCTTGGTGATACAGGTTACCGACCACTTATGTAAGAACTCGGGTTTTTAGAACGGGTTAGATTTCCGACCTTGTTTGAATTTTCTGCTTTTCTATAAAACAAATTTGGCTTCTTTTTGAGAAGTTTGGAAAATCTGGGAAGTTTCTGGAAATTTCCAGACTACACGTCGTGTACTTTAAGTACACGCCGTGTATCAGCTAGGCATGTGATGACCCGTGTGAGACCAAGTACATGTCATGTGGTGCCCATGTGTAAATTTCCATCTACGCAGCATGTAGTCTTCCTTGACATGCAGTGTAACCTCATTCCGTGTGGTGGCCAAGTTCCTGGCTGTGTGTTGACCATGTACACGGTCCAAGTTGTGCACTGGACTCTGCTTAAGTCGGGGTATGGAAAAGCCATCTACACGGCGTGTAGTCTTGAAATACAAGTCGTGTACTTTTATTTTTATTTGGGCATCCGAGATGCCATCGTGTCTTATTTCCAGAAAGGCCTTTTTCTTCTCCGTTGGACGAACCCTTCATCCGAAAACCTCTGACGAACCCAAACCCTCCTAGATTATTCATACGACCTCTATTCTTAGATCTGACGGTGGCTGTGGGACCGCATCGGAAAGGCTAACCCCGCGCACCCATCTTCATCCTTGATTCCTTGCCTATTCCTCCGTAGTTTCCATCCGAGCAGAATTTCCGAAATTTGACGGAAACGCAGATCTACCACGATTTAGACTGATTCAGAGTCTGATATCATAGGAGTATCATCGTACGAGTACGAGGTAGGTGGTGCGTACCTTCTTTCGTGTTTTCATAGAAAATTGGGGGTTGCAGCCTTCGGGCGCGACATTGGGTATTGAGCAAAACCCTGTTTAATTATTTCTAATTAATTATCTGCATTGTGGGATGCCTCTGGGTATTCCCTGAACCTGTTTTAATTGAGTGAGGTCGGGTTAGAGGTCGTTGCTCATTTGGGTAAATTCGGTCGAGGGTGCCGAAATGTGTATAAATTAGACCATCATTTAAACTGTTGTTTTTAGACTGCTTATTGAATTTCTTGAGTTAAACTGTTGAGTTAATTATTAAATTATGAATGAGTTAGGTGCTATTATGGGACGGCACACGTGTAGTGAAACTTGATTGTTTAGTAATTGCCTATTCAAAGTGATGCTTTCCAGTATATCTATGCAATGTGTGATATTGTCTGTGTTGAACTATTTAGTAATGTTGGGCGTGGCCCGGATATTTTTTTGAGTGATATTGATCACAGGTTGGGGATTTTCCTGGGTTACTTGGGTGGTTTCTACCACGGGATTGGGCGTCATGGACGTCGGTTTAGATAGTTGGACTGCCAGGTTGGTCTTGGCCCAAGTTTCTTAGATGGCGAGGCCATCGGACTTGAGCGACAGGTTCGCAGGGACATGAGATGCCAGAAGTGTTGTGTTTTGGGAACTTATTGAGGTGATTGCTGCTCATCAGGTACTTTTGAGTAGTGTGCACACAGATAGACTATGTGATGAGGTGGTACGGCCACTCTCTGGGTAGAGGCCCTTGGTAGATGCGGTTAGGTATTTTTGGTTTAGGGGTGCTTTCCATAGGAAGCCACGTGGGAGGTAAGGAGCCTTCGGGAGATAGCATTGAGGCTGTCAGGTTAGGGGAAGAGGCTCGCCGTGATTTGAGGACAGATATCGTTGTGCCTCCGGTTACTTGATTTGAGGGAAGACATCGTTGTCCCTCTAGTTATTATTTTAGGACAAGTATCTTTGTTCCTCTGGATGTTGTGCCATGGGCAGGTTGAGCTTTCGAGCTGGGTTACGATTGTTGGGCGTGCCTTCAGGACATCGGTACTTGAGACACATGGTGTCAGGAGGCAGTTGGTACCAGGTTACATGACATCCATTCCGGCATTGGCCGAAGCAGGTGACACTTTCTGGTGGCTTCCGAGCACCCGTGAAGTCTGTGTTTACTTTTGGGCATTTTACTATTTACTGCTTTTCTTTATATAAGTATTTCTGACTAAACACTTATAGTAGGTACGCACCATTGGGTGGTATCCTACTGAGACTCATCTCACACCCTACACGGGCCCTTCGGGATGCATGTAGACTTTATGAAATTTCATGCAGGTAGAGGGTCAGCCTCAGGAGCTGGACCTTAGTGTTGTTGGCATGGAGACTGGTATGGACCTTGAGGTCGTGCCTTTCTAGAGTTACTTTGTTTAGTTTCTTTTTTTGGTATCATCATGCTTACCTTATTATTTAGTGACTGTTGGTTAGCCATTGGCGCCGTTATATATTGATATGTATGACTTGCTATGGATGCATGTTTGTTGTTTACAGTTGTAGTTGTTGTGATATTCATCATGTTGTTCTGTTTACTTTCCGCTACTACTGTTTCTATATTGCTTCCACTGTTTATTTGATTTTGGATATTCTTCCGCTCTATGGGTTTGGTTTGAGTCTACTGAGTAATTTACTTTCCGCTGCATCAGTTATTATTTTACTCGTACCAATACCATTGTATTCCTCCGATAGGGTATAGCCTCCCCACTATACCTATTCAGACCCTCGCTGCTAGTAGGCAGCCTTTGGCGTTCAGGGGAGGTGCACCTAAGGTAGTGACACCCGACCCGTTTGGCATTGTTCGGGTGTCTGGCCGGGTCAAGTTTGTTACAAAGTGGTATCAGAGGAGTTCTTTACAAGGATTTAGTAGCACTGCTTTGTTGTCTACTGATGAGATTAAGACTTCTCTTTTTATTTCTGCTGGTTTTACTATTTGGGATATGGTAGACTGGAGATAGTTTGTTACTGGAACTGGGTTTCGAGCTTGTGCTTGGGTGCCTGCAGCCCCAAGTATGAGGGATGGTCCAAGTTGCCATGGGTGGGAATTGTTGTTTTCTTTTGCTCATATTACAGTTTATATGATTTTCGCCTTGGTGGCTCACATGATGTGTGATGTTCTTGATTGTGATATGTGTCCCTTGACCGTAGTGAGGGAAGTATAGAGATAGACCTTGGCCTGGTATGGCAAGGCTACTTTGCTTGGCTTTTGATAGGCACATTTTAGGGTATTTCAATTTCATATCTGCAAGTATGCTTTGTGAAGTGATAATATCATGTGAATATAATCAATTTCAATGCTTTGTGTGCTCATAAAATGTGAATAGGTGAAATTCATGATAGAATTGCTTTGTTAGTTGCAATTTGATATGACATGCTTTATATATTTGTAGAATTGCATGTTGTAGGATATTTGGGTCTGGCTCTTATGAGAGCAGGTAGGTACTATGGTTGAGGCAGTGTAACTGTCAGTATTGGGCGACTTGGTCGTCAGTTTGAGGCAACTTGGTTTTCAGGACGGGCATGGCCCGAGGTACTTTGTGATACTTGGCTCTGTTGAGGGAGGGTAAGGAGGCCGTGAGGTCGGGATGCCGAGGGTATGGGTTTCGATATGGGAGAGTAAGGTTACTTGTTATACACTGCCTCTTTACTGCTTTACTTATATGTGTAGAATATATTGTTATATATATATATGGGTTGTCTGGCCATTTATGTTATTCAGCGGGTTACTCCTTCACGGCTCGATGGAGCGTCAGGTTGGAGAAGATACAGTGCCGCAAGATCAGGTTCAGAATCTGGTGTAGGCAGAGCATGAGCCGCAGGTGCAGGCTCAGGGACAGGATCAGGTTCAGGATCCAGTGCAGGCAGGGCAACAGCCAGGTTTGGCAGTGTTCGGACCATGGCTTTATGAGAAGCTCCGAGCTAGCCTGTTACGTGTCTTGCAGGGGATTGACAGAGGCGCGCAGGGTACAGATCCTTCTATGGAATATCTGACGTGGGAGTTCTAGTCGCAACACCCACCACTTTTTCTGGGTGAGGGTGGTCCAAAAGTGGCAGAGAACTAGATATAAAGCATGCAGATGATCTTAGAGCAGCTCGAGATGCCTCCAGGGTGGAGGGTCAAGCTGGAAACGTACATGCTGAGAGGACCGGCGAAGCGTTGGTGGGATGTACAGGTACAAGCTCGTAGGAACGAGGGACTATCTTGGAAGGATTTCGAGGACAGGTTCTTTGAGAACTTCTATCCAGAGACACTAAAGGCAGAGAGAGATCAGGAGTTCTTGAGTCTTCAGCAGGGAGATATTTCTGTCATGGACTACGCAGCTACCTTCACAGAGTTGTCTCGCTTTGCACCTGGTATGGTAAGCGACGATGAAGCTAAGGTGAGGCGCTTCGAGGATGGATTACGACATGCCATTCGGGTCCAGGTGAACATCTTCAGGCTGGGTTCCTTCTCTGAGGTGGTGAACCATGCACTTATAGTAGAGGGAAACCCGAGGGATAGGCCCCATATTGGCAGGGCGACAGCTTCATGTGATGGTTCGGACAGCAGGAAGCGAAGTAGAGATGAGTTCCAGCAGGGCGGGCAGGCCAAGGACTCAGCTGGGCCACCTCGTGGAAGTTCAGTGGTGGTTTGCTTTCAGTGTGGTCAGTCGAGACGTGTTCGGGCTCAGTACGATAGGGCTCCGAAGGAGTGTCAGGCGTGTGGACAGGTCGGGCATCTGGAGAGGTTTTGCAGGAAACCTTCTTAGACAGCCAGCAGGCAGGATCCAGGACAGACTGTGGCGTCAGGTGTTGGTTCAGGTTCTGTACTAGGAGAGGGTAGTTGAGGTTCAGATACAAACGGAGGATATGATAGGGATAGTGGGACCCATCAGAGGGGTCAGTGGCCGGTGATTGGAGCAGCACTGCAGGGAGGTCAGGCATCAGGCAACCGTACTTCAGGCCAGGTGCACGCTGTGGAGCTTCCAGGGACTGAGCAGGATGGTGAGCTGACGGTGGTGGTAGGTACACTGTGGGTGTGGCCGTGATTTTCTTTGCTTTCTTTTGGAATGGCCTCTTGAGGCATGTCTAGTTGAGTGCACGAGTTGCACAGGATACTTGTGGACTGACTAGATGCTAGTTAGTGGGATTGGCATCATATCAGATGTGTTATATATTTTATTTATAT
Source organism: Viscum album (assembly GCA_963277665.1). Classification (NCBI taxonomy): domain Eukaryota; kingdom Viridiplantae; phylum Streptophyta; class Magnoliopsida; order Santalales; family Viscaceae; genus Viscum; species Viscum album. The sequence continues at coordinate 322,794,335 of OY728140.1, forward strand.
ATATGTGTGTGAGATGTGTAGCATTAGGAGCATCAAGGATGCAGGTTACTTGAGGTATCGTGGGCATCGGGGCATCGTGGATACGGGTTACTTGAGGTGCAAGGAACCAGGTTTTGATTGGAGCATCTATGAGATGCAGGACCTCTTGGAGGCGGACACCGATGCGGTGAGGGTTACATTGGGTGTCAGAAGCGACACGTGAGCACCAAGGAGGTTCAGGTGTGGCGATACGTCACAGGAGGACCATGGGTCTAGGAAATAGGTCGTTGGGCCTTGTTTTTTATTTTGATTGCTTTGAGCTTCGTTTCGGGTTTAGACCGAGTAGGAAATTCCTAAGGTGGGGATCCCCTTGAGGAATTTAGCCAGACCTTTGAGTCTGGGGTAGTCCGGGTTACTTCGAGTGGGGTGGTATGTTTGGTTCCATCTGTGGGTTTTGTTTGATATCTCGAGGATGAGCTATGTTAAGGTAGGGAGTTTGTAAGAACCCGGGTTTTTAGAATGGGTTAGGTTTCCGACCCTGTTTGAATTTTCTTCTTTTCTATAAAAAAAAATTGGCTGCTTTTTGAGAAGTCTGGAGAATCTGGGAAGTTTCTGGAAATTTTCAGACTACATGTCGTGTACTTTAAGTACACGAAGTGTATCAGCTAGGCATGTGATGACCCGTGTGAGACCAAGTACATGTCGTGTGGTGCCCATGTGTAAATTTCCATCTACACGGCATGTAGTCTTCCTTGACACGCCGTGCAACCTCGTTCTGTGTGGTGGCCGAGTTTCTGGCCGTGTGTTGACCATGTACATGGTCCAAGTCGCGCACTGGACTCCACTTAAGTCGGGGTACAGAAAATCCATCTACACTGCGTGTAGTCTTGAAATACACATCGTGTACTTTTATTTTTATTTGGGCATCTGAGACGTCATCGTGTCTTATTTCCAAAAAGTCCTTCTTCTTCCTCGTTGGACAAACCCTTCGTCCGAAAACCTCTGACGAACACAAACCCTCCTAGATTCTTCATACGACCTCCATTCTTTGATCCGATGGTGATTGTGGGATCGCATCGGAAAGGCTAGCCCCGTGCACCCATCTTCATCCTTGATTCCTTGTCTATTCCTCCGCAGTTTCCATCCGAGTGGAATTGCCGGAATATGACAGAAATGCAGATCTACCGCGATTTAGACCGATTCAGAGGCTGATATCGGAGGAGTGTCATCATACGAGTACGAGGTAGGTGGTGCATACCTTCTTTCGTGTTTTCGTAGAAAATTGGGGGTTGAAGCCTTCGGGCATGACATTGGGTATTAAGAGAAACCCTGCTTAATTGTTTTTAATTAATTATCTGCATTGTGGGATGCCTCTAGGTATTCCCTAACCCTATTGTAATTGAGCAAGGTCGGGTTAGAGGTCGTTGCTCGTTTGGGGAAATTCGGATGGGGGTGCCGACATTGGTATGAATTGGACCATCGTTTAAACTACTGTGTTTAGACTGCTTATTGAATTTCTTGAGTTAAACTATTGAGTTAATTGTTAAATTATGAATGAGTTAGGTGCTAGTATGGGATGGCACACGTGTAGGGAAACTTGACTATTTAGTAATTGCCTGTTCAAAGTGATGATTTCCAGTATATCTATGCAATGTGTGATATTTTCTGTGTTGAACTGTTTAGTTATGTTGGGTGTGGCCCGGATATTTTGTTGAGTGATGTTGATCACAGTTTGGGGCTTTTCCTGGGTTACTTAGGTGGTTTCTACCACGGGATTGGGCATCATGGACATCAGTTGAGACAGTTGGACTGTCAGGTTGGGCTTGGCCTGAGTTACTTGGATGGCAAGGCCATTAGACTTGAGCGACAGGTTCGAAGGGACACGAGGTGTCAGAAGTGTTGTGGCTTGGGAAATTATTATGGTGATTGCCACTCACCGGGTACTTTTTAGTAGTGTGCACATAGATAGACTCCGTGATGAGGTGGTATGGCCACTCGCTGGGTAGAGGCCCTTGGTAGATGCGGTTATGTATTTTTGGTTTGGGGGTGCTTGTCATAGGAAGCCACATGGGAGGTGAGGAGCCTTCAGGAGATAGCATTGAGGCTGTCAGGTTGGGGCAGAGGCTCGCCATGATTTGAGGATAGATATCGTTGTGCCTCCGGTTACTTGATTTGAGGGCAGACATCACTGTCCCTCCAGTTATTATTTGAGGACAGGTATCGATGTTCCTCCAGATGTTGTGCCATGGGCAGGTTGAGCTTTCAAGCTAGGTTACGATTATTGGGCGTGCCTTCGCGACATCGGTACTTGAGACACGTGGTGTCAGGAGGCAGTTGGTGCCAGGTTACATGACATACATTCCGGCATTGGCCGAAGTAGGTGACACTTCCTGGTGGCTGTTGAGCACCCGTGAAGTCTGTGTTTACTTTTGGGCATTGTACTATTTACTACTTTTCTTTATATAAGTATGTCTGCCTAAAAACTTATATTAGGTACGCACCATTGGGTGGTATTCTACTGAGACTCGTCTCACGCCCTACACGGGCCCTTTGGGACACGTGTAGACTTTATGAAATTTCGTGCAGGTAGAGGGTCAGCCTCAGGAGCTAGACCTTAGTGTTGTTGGCATGGAAACTGGTATGGACCTTGAGGTTGTGCCTTGCTGGAGTTACTTTGTTTAGTTTCTTTTTTTGGTATCAGCATGCTTACCTTATTATGTAGTAACTGTTGGTTATCCATTGGTGTAGTTATATATTGATATGTATGACTTGTTATGGATTCATGTTAGTTGTTTACAGTTGTAGTTGCTGTGATATTCAGCATGTTGTTCTGTTTACTTTCCGCTACTATTGTTTCTATATTGCTTCCGCTGTTTATTTGATTTTGGATATGCTTCCGCTCTGCGGGTTTGGTTCGAGTCTGCTGAGTCATTTACTTTATTCTACATTAGTTATTATTTTACTCGGACTAGTACCATTTTATTCCTCCGAGAGGGTATAGCCTCTCCACTATACCTATTCAAACCCTCGCTGCTAGTCGGCAGCCTTTGGCGTTCAGTGGAGGTGCGCCTAAGGTTGTGACACCCGACCTGTTTGGCATTGTTTGGGTGGCTGGCCGGGTCAGGGTTGTTACACCTTACTTCCTTCAGTGACTCAACTTTGGGAATAATACTTTAGAAGGGATCGGTTGCCCATGTATAAGCGAATACAAATGCTTTTATAGAGAGGATTGCAATGTGGAAAACCACCCGCATCGCACGGCTCATGTTTCCTAAAGGCGAGAAGCCCTAGAGGCTTGAAGATATGATTTGAAGAGTCTCTTTCCTATGAGGATTTCCCAATTGGAGGTGTTTTTCCCTTGGTAAAGGCTTTTTTCATTGTCTCTTTTCCTCAGATGATCATAAGCTGCGAGCAAGGAGCGTTGGTTCCTTGTTTCTAAAGCCTAGATGGCTTCATCTGCATGAGTGGTAATTGGAATTCAATGTATCATGAGCATGGAAAGTGTTTTCTCATGTTTGTATCTGACTTCATGGACTCAATTTGGTATTATGGAATCTAAGGATTCTACATGACACCGCTAGTATAATTGGGTCTCCCATTCGGCTTGACAAAGAAACCAAGCATGTGCGGTTTGGACACTTCGCCAAGATGTTAGTGGAGATCAATCTGAGTGAAACCATTATTGAAAAAGTAAACCTATCTAATACCATAGATGAAATTTTAATTGATATGGAATATGAGAAAACCCCCTATTTTGTAACATTTTTATGGTTTTTGGTCACCTTCCAAACTCACGTCGAAGGAAGCTTTCTTTTGAAAAATGTGGTATGAAGGGACACCTTGTCACACATTACCACAAGAAGGTTGACTTGAAGTATTTTTCTATGGAAAATCCCCCTGACCATGCATGTGTTAGGAATGTGGAAAGTGGGGCTATGGTTCATACCTCTGATAAAGGAATCTCTGTAAGGGGGTGTTGTTCAATGAGCAGCCTCTGGGTGAAACAAGTAGTGGCCCATCTAAATGGGCTGACCATGTAGAAGTGGATGAAGTGATGGTGCGGGAGCAGGTTATTCAAGATAATAATTACCTATCCTTTATAGATGTTTTGATCACCAATGTGGGTAATGTTGAGGTTGGCCAATTGATGATCCATGCAGGGGATGGAGAACTGTGAGCTTTTGTACAGACAAGTGAGAAAGTTAAAGTTGGAGAGGTTTGTTGAGTAAGGCAACCCCTGATCAGGTGTCTAGAGGTGATGATTTGAATTATGAGGTCTATGTAAAAGCTCATGTTGATGCTCAACTCATGTAGGAGAGGACATTTCTTTCCACAGGGGATAGAAAAGGGAAAAAGAATGCTCATACACCAATAGGATCTTCTGATCATGCACACTCCATGCTTAAAAGTAAGAATGTGATGGTTGATAGAGATGGATTTTTGATGGTGATCCCTCAGAAATATAAGGTGAATATGCCTATAACCAAAACCATACAGACATATCCTACTCAAGATCTTTCTTTTCAGGTGGAACTTCCAACTAACGGGCTCTTAGTGGGTATTAAGGAGTAGTGCTTCCCACCTAACTTCTCTGAGCTTATGAAAAATGTGTATGACCATCTTGGTAAGGCTTTGGATGAGAATGTGTTTCTGTAAATGAGAGGAATTCTTATATCATTCCTCCTGATGATGTTGAATTTGGGAGGCCCATTATAGTCCCAAGAAAGAAGGAGGATAACTGGTTCTTCTTGCAGTTGAGCCCATTTACTCGAAGAAAGAACAAAATGTTTTTGGTCCCAAAGATTATCTTCTTGTACAGAATTTGTTGGAAATTAACTTTGATGACAGATTTTGTTCTCACTCAGAGATGGGTTTTTAGGATCTCTCTTGGAAGTTCAGGATATGCTCCATCATTGAGGAATCCTCTGATTCGTCATTGGGGGAGGATCATGTGTTGCCTCCACAGGCCAAGACACGGCGGAGGGGATGTCACCCAAAGGGCAGAGGGATACACCCAAAAAACCTAGGAACTAGAGGTAGTTCTAGGAAGCGAATCTTTGTTCTTGATGTGGGAACATATGCCCTGGTTTACTTGCTCTCCCCCTTTTATGTTTCACTTTTTTATTAATAAATTTGGAGTCATAGATTTGGTTTCCAAATCCATGACTCAGCCTTTTTTGTATTATTTATTATTTATTCATTATTTATTCATTAGTTATTTATTATTTATGTATCTATTATTTTTTATTTTTTATTTATTTATTTTTTATTCATTTTTTATTTATTTATTATTTATTTATTATTTATTTATTTATTTATTATTTATTTATTTATTTATTATTTATTTATTTATTGTTTATTTATTCATTATTTATTCATTATTTACTAATTATTTATTAATTATTTATTAAATATTTATTTATTATTTATTATTTATTAATTACTATGTATTTACTTATTACTTATTATTTATTATTTATTATTTATTATTTATTTATTATTAATTATTCATTTTTTATTTTTTATTTTTTATTTTTTATTTTTTATTTTTTATTTTTTATTTTTTATTTTTTATTTTTTATTTTTTATTTTTTATTTTTTATTTTTTATTTTTTATTTTTTATTTTTTATTTATTATAATTTATTTATAATTTATTTATTTATTTATTTCTTTATTTATTATTTATTTATTTAATATTTACTTATTTATTTATTTATTATTTATTCATTTATTATTCATTATTCATTATTTATTATTTAACATTTATTTATTTATTTTTCATTATTATTTTATTATTTTAATATCTAAATATTATTTTTTTGTTATTTATTTATATATTATTTATTACTTGTTACTTATTATTTATTATTTATAAATTAGTTATTGTGTATACATTAATCATTAATTTACTTTTAATTTATTATTATTTTAATATTAATTTACTATTATTTTGTTATTAATTTATTATTAAAGTGTTATTTATTATTTATTTATTTTTCATTATTTATTTATTTATTTATTTATTTATTTTTTATTTTTTATTTATTTGTTTATTATTTATTTATTTATTTATTATTTATTTATTTATAGTTTATACATATATATATATATATATATAAGTATATTAAATTATATTTCCTTACCACATAAAGAGCCTGTTGGAGTGGTAAAGTCTTTGGAAGACATAAGGGGTTCAAATTTCACCCAATGTAGGATTTCTATATATGGAATATGCATGCATGTGCATATTGATAAATAGAAAATAAATTAATTATGAGAATTCAAAAATTAACAAAAAAATAATAAAATAATAAAATAATAAAATAATAATTACGAGGATAATAAAATAATAAAATAATAATAATTACAAGAATAATACAATCATAATAATAATAAAATAATAATTATAAAATAATAATACTAACAATAATAAAATAATAATTAATTAATTTTGAGAATAATAAATAAATAAATAAAAATGAGAATTATAAAATAAAAAAAATTAGAAAAATAATTACGAAAATTTAAAAAAAAATAAAAAAAACTTCCATGGAATCATTGAGTGAGGGTTTAAACCGCCGCTGAATTGTTCGGCGACGGTTTTGAATAACCACCATTAAATGAATGCCAACACATGATTTAGCATTTGTTTTCCAAAACCGTCGCATAACAATTTTGCAGCAGTTTAAATCGATGCTAAATGCCTATTTTGGCGTAGTGTGTCATTGGGTTTCATATATATTTGGGCTTTTCTTTTTGTTTGGGCCCTGCTCATCGATTTCACCTTGTACCTTTCTTGGGTTTACTTTGATGGTCCATTCGCTGTCTAATCATGAACTTACATGGTTTTATTTTCCACTGTAAATCACATGTGATCAAAGGACTATGAGTCTACCATGATGTGTTATATATTATGTTTGTTCACTATGTTGTTTACTATGCGTCCACATTTTTCCCTATTGCCCTATTTCCCTTCTTGTGTGTTCTGCTCGACTCCCACTTGCCTAGTTTTGGATCCACCAACCAGATTGGGGATGTTCATTATTCAACTGAGATTCTATCACCATTGAAACTTCTCATGTGTGTTTGAAATGTGTTACATCTAATTTATTAGGATGGTTGAGTGAGAGAATTTATTGGTAGAATTTAAAGGCACTGACCATTTTCTTTAAATTTTGTGTTTTTATGTCTGGTGGTTATGTTTTAATTGTGCGCTACTACAGAATCACAATAAATAAACACCGACTTCTATTAACGCTTCATATAAGTGCTTATAAAAGTCTACTTTTATCAGTGATAGAAATAAGGGCCGATAAAATTCAACTTTAATCAAGGTTTTATTTAGCACTAATAAAATAATTATCTATTTGTTTATGAAATATTTATATTGTTTTATTGCAATCAATGATATGTAACTAAATGTTTAATATTAATTAATTAAACTTTTAAAATTTTATAGATTTTCATATGAATTTTTAAATATTATTGATATTGTATTTTATATATGTCATATATATATAATATTTAATTTTGTTCTAATGTAATTGATGTTATCTTATATATAAATTATAATAAAAAAATTATTATATAAATTTTTTATATAGATGAATATACATACGTGTGTGTTGATTTCACCAACACACATACATTTCCTTTACACACACACACATTTATATATTAATATATATGCACAAACAAATATATAAATTTAATCAATAATTGAGGAATCGAAGTTGATTCAATGCCACTTAGGTATGGAAGACCCAAAGAATAGAGCCAAGATACCATACCAGAGAGAGGATGCATGGCGATCTAAACCAAAATCACTGATCTGGGCTGGAATTTGAACAGACTGAAATGGACTCTCTATGGAGTTTCTCAAACCACTTGAAGTTTCCAAGAAAATTCCACCAAATAGTACATTATCTTCTATTCCAGAAAACTCCTTTAGGTTTCATTAACCTAGACTAACTATTGGACAAGTCTTATATTCTTTATCAGCCTTAGACCTTTACCCTCTTTCACTGTTAATATAATACTAGAGTTTAGACATCATATGTCGGGCTCATTTATCCTCAACACTTTGAGAAAACTGAGTAAACGTTTCTTGAACTCATATATATTTTCATAACTTTTTTAACAATGAATACATATGAATTATATAGCAATAAAAAAGCATTAAGGGAAACCCTATTCTTTCTAAGTTGTTAACGTACTCAATCATATTGAATGAATGAGTGAAGACTAAATTTCTTTCTATCCCCTTGTATTTAATGGTTTTGAAACCTTATGTGAATTCCACTATGATTTTCATAATCATTTTTATCCATTTTTTGAACAACGTAAACATATGGTTACTTAGGAAGGATTTATTATAACACAAAGGATTTTATTTCTTAGAAAAATTCATAAGTTTTTATTATATCAGTCTTTGGAAATTGCTTCCATTTTGATTTTCTTTCCCTGAAATTGATTTTAAGGTAAATTTTAATGATGACTATGCCATTAATCTATAATGGAAACTTCTATAAAATGAGTATTGTGTATCACAATCATTTTTAATAAGTAATTTTTGTAAATGTGCTCCCAGTAAAATGATGACTCTTTTTTGAATTACATCAATCCAATTGGTGGTTTAATGTCTATTTTTTCACAAAGCATTGGGTTGTTTTAGCGGTTTTCCCATCATTTAGCTTGTTTGGTAGATGGTCATTCAATCATATCATATATGGATCTTGGATAGTTGAGTGGATAACTCTTTTTACTAATAAATCATATGGATTCACTCAACATTGTTCCTCTAATAAATTAATCCTATTAGAGTCTCCTAGATAAGTGTAACCCAAAAAATGAAAAAGATGGGCATATAATCCTATTAGGTTCACCCATTACTTTCGATTATTTCCCAAGATAATCCAGGAGAACCCAACATTAGTATGTCCTACCTAGTTTCATGATTTAGGTCTTGGAAAAGTTTTTTCTTTGGAAAGAATCTGGCACTAAATATTTGTAAATGAGAGTTAATATAACCATCTTATCTCATGTATTCCCTTTATATTTATGCATGATTATAATTATTTCATTTGGAATCATATTCCTTCCACTAAATCAATATAATCAAATCATATTGATGTGTATCTCTTTACCCACAACTGATGAACAATCCAGTTTTGAGGTAGATGAAAACAAAATCAATTGGCACACCAAGTATGTGTAGGTTCTGGGTACAATGGAATCTTCTTTGTGGGCATGAAATTAAAATTTATTTTAATTTAGAGTTGTCAGAAACCCCAAGAGGGGATCTTTCACATTAAACTAATAACTAATTTATTTATGATTGGAATAAAAGATTACCTCATCTTAGGATCCTTTCCTTGGTGATGTTTTTTATCTTCTAAAAATCCTTTTGGATTACCTTCATTTCATTATAAGGATTCAAGTCCTCTAGTGGCGATCCACACATGCTCTTTTGATCTTCAAGGAATACTAATTTATTTTCAGGTGTTATCATTGTGATTCAATTATCTTTCATTTTTTGTATTGATCGGTCTAAGATCCTTTAGGCTTCAAGGATTTTTTCCCATTCTTGAGAGGAAGAAAGGAGGAATTCAAGAGAGAGAGAGAGAGTGTGTGTGTGGTGTGTTGTGCCTAAGGACTCTCTATTTTCAATTATAAATCAACCCTACACAATAGACATAACCATCTATTTATAGAGCTTGAGTTTAGGATAAAATATTATTTAATTTCATACCAGCCCTTAAATAAAATTATAATATTTATTAAACCACATTCCACAAAATAATAATTATAAAAATATTATAATTTTATGGTGTGTGCACAAACTTGTGCAAAAAAAATATTATTTTGTGGGCTTGTAAATTAATATTTATCACCAAATGCAGTCATGTTTCGTTCAAACTCTCCGACATTTATTAAATACCCAAATAAACATTTTATTCATAAAAAATATTTTTATCCCCAAACTAGCGAATATATATTTATTAAATATTCAATAAAATAAATATATATATTTTATTCACAGTCTGATGAATAAATATTTATTTAATTTATGCGATTAGTAAAACTTGAATAAAATCATTCCTTCTCCTTGAGAATAATATTTATTCCAATAATTAAATTCAAATAGAATTTAATCAAGATTAATGGAAATACTTAGTGTGTGACCCACTTGGATTCTTTCTCATTGACATTAGGTAGGTACATCTAAAGTCCAAGATTACTGTCTAGCAACGGATCAAGGCACCCAAGAGAATGAACTTAATGTCGCAATGCTGAAAACCACATACAAACACTTTCTTTTTAAAATAATTCTTTTGGATTGATGTCTCATCATGAAGGTTTCACATCTACATCATCAACCTATATGCTTGATATTTTTTTGACTATTTTAAATAAGCATCATTACTCCATGGACATGGAATTTAATGTGAAAATTATATTTCAATCAAAACTCCAAGATATCAACTTATATAAATATGGAAGGTTCAAATCCTTTATTGACTTATCCATTAATAACATGTCATTTGTGACACACCTAACACACCCTACTTCCCACCAACATATCGAATGGAAATTTTTCTCAGTAAATCTAAATGTGTGACTCATGACATGAATTAATGTTAATCTTAAAGTCCAGATACCATTACACATGGTCATATATAAGAATATCCTATGACACCAAAACAAGTGGAATTCCTACTGGAGGGTTTGTTATCATAATCTCTCGTCTTAGAGATTACCAAGTACTAACTTCAAGAGAAGAATCTTCATCCACTTAAGAGTACTATCACCTGAAGATCTATATACTATGTGACCTATCATTGTATGTTAGCTGACTGTAGAACTCTTTTTAAGAATATCATCATGGAATTTCAATATTCTCATCCTAGAGGGAAACTGTAATGACCTTATCAACATGACAGATACTCTAGGACATTATCACATCCATTTCAAGTAGAATAATAGGAAATATGTGATAAGATGTTAATATTCACACCTTTGAATATTCATGAAATCTAAATTACAATTTATTTTGTTAAAGGGAACCAACTCCAACTAACTCTCACTTTCACTAGAGCCAACATCTGACAAACAGTTAGTCCTTACATGAAAAACATTCTTTTGCTGAGTATGGCTATAGCTGCTAGGACTACCAAATTTTCATGCCTAGGGTTGGTAAATCCATGTCTTTGTGTGGTGAATCAGTTTATTTAAACATTAATATCTTGAGAAAATCCCTCAAGTCGTGATATAACTGGGTATCCACCTCTTGTTCCCATGTCAGAATCCTTACATCCTGAATAAATACTTAGTTAAATCTTATCATTGGATGGTAAATCTTTTTCTTTTGGAATAACCTAAAATTGGAATAGGACGTTGCTAAAACTGCTTCTTAAACTACATCAGAATTCACAATGTACTAAATATTTTAGATATGGAAACAACTAGATGTAATAAGTTTTTCTTTCATATTACTTTTGAATTTTCTATGATACTAGATCAAATTTAACCAATTGTAGACAAGTACTCAATTACCTTGATTACAAGTATTATGATTTCTTCAGATACAAGGAGCTTATCCAGTTTTTTTTTCAAAGTACTATCAGACATTTCTAACTATAAGTCTATGCAATTATGTTGAATCTATTTGATATTCACCTATGATGATTTATGCATATTTAATATCAAATGCCAATATATATCATGGGACAAGAGGTTATTTCCTAGAAATTAAGAAATTTTCAATTAAACATCCTTGTTCACCCATTACTTTCTTTACTTTCCCAATATAATCTAGGAGAACCCAACATTAGAATGACATACATGGTTTCATGATTGAGGTATCAAAAAGTGTTTTCTTTTCAAGGGATATAACACTAAATATTTTTAAATAGGAGATAATATCACCATATTATCTCATGTATTCCCCTTATATTTATGAATGATTCTAATGATTTAGTTTGGAATCTTTTTCATCCCACTAAATCAATATAATCAAATCATATTGATGTATAACTCTTCACACATAGCTTATGAACAATCTGGAGTTAATGTAAATTAAAACTAAATCAATTTTCATACCAAGTATGTGTAGGTTCTAGGCACAATGGAAACACCTTTAGTGTGAATGAAATTAAAATTTCTTTTAATTTATATTTTTTCAAAACCCTGAGAAATGATCTTTCATGTTAAATTTAAAATTAATTTATTTTTTATTGGAAGAAATTATTACCACACCTTATGATCCTTTATTTTATAACGTTGTAAATATTAGAAAAGTCATTTTGGATTAACTTCATTATGATGTAAGGATTTAAGTGTATAATTCCTCTAGTGGTGATCCACACATGCTCCTTTGATCTCCAAGAAATACCAATTGGTTTATGGGTGCTAGTGCTCCTTTGATCTCCAAGAAACATCAATCTTGAAGGAGTTTCTCTCATTCTTAAGAGGAATAGAGGAGGAATTTGATAGAGAGAGAATTCTATTGTGCACAACAATTCTGTATTCTCAATTATTGATTAACCCTATAAAATAGACATGACAATATTTTTATAAAGCAGGGGTTTAGGTTAAGATATTATTTAATTGTGTATTGTCCATTAAATAATAATATAATCTTTATTAATCCCCATGCCACATAATTATATTATTATTATTATTTTATGGTGTGCGATAGCTTATGCAATAATAAATATTATTTTATCAGCTTGTAAATCAATATTTATAACCGGACGTGATCTTGGTTTGTTCGAACTCCTTGGCATTTATTGAATACCCGGGTAAAAATTTTATTCATAAATAAATATTTATATCCATATACTGAAAAATGAATATTTATTAAATATTCATTAAAATGAATAAATATATTTTATTCACAATTTGATGAATAAATGTTTATTTAATTTATGAGATTACTAAAACTTGAATTAAATTATTCCTTGGGATTGAGAATAATATTTATTTCATTAATTAAATTAAAATAGAATTTAATTGAGATCAATGAAAACACATAGTGTGTGTCCCTCTTGGATTATTTCTCATTGGCATGAGGCGAGTACACCTAATGTCCAATATTACTTCCCAGCAATAGGAAAAATCACCCAAGAGAAAGTACATAATGTCACAATGTCGATAACCACATATAAATTCTCGTTGTGTAATATAATCCATTTGTCTCAAAATATCATCAAGAAGTTTTTGCATCTTCACCATCAACCTATATACTTGATACATCTTTCTTTGATTATCTAAAATAAGAGTCATTATACCATGGCCATGGAATTTAATGTGACGGATAAAAATCAATCAAAGGACCAAGATATCAAGTTCTATAAATATGGAAGTGACAAATCCTTCGACAAATTATCTATTAATAACATGTCATTCATGACGCGCCCAATGAACCCTACTTCCCACCAAAAAATGGAATGGTAGTTTTTTTAGTAAATCTAAGTGTGTAAGTCATGACATGCATTAATGATAATTTTAAAGTCTAAGGACCATTACACATAATCGTAGATAGGAATATCTGATGACACAAAAAACAAGTGTAATTCCTATAACAACCCTAACCCGAGTAGCCGAGAGTCATTAGTCATTTTTTTACAATGTAATAGATATAAGAGATCACATCAACAAGGATCAATCAGTTTCATAGTATTGAAGAACCAGATATATACATGGTTCCCTTATTACATTGGTAATTAAATATAGAACTTAACAAAAATAAATAAACTGCCACTTGTCACTTATTAAGATATTTCATCTTCATAACCTATGGAAAGAAAAAAATAAAAGGGTGAGCTCAAATAATCTGTAAGGGTTCTATGAGACAATAATAAATGAAGTAAATTCAAAAATAAATAGACATTATGACAAGGTAAATAATATAAAAAACACATGTTATCAGTACACTAAGAATGAAAATGCATCCATAGATTTCGTCATAGTGAAAACCTCATGGAAAGTAATAATTGAATACTGAATGAAGAAAATTATTCTTTATTGGAATTTATGTATTTGGAACATTAACCATTATACCATAAATATGATTAAATCCTATAGGTAAACACTTGTCTGATTCTATTTGGAAACAAACGTGAAGGGGTTTTCACCAACTATTTTTTCTCATGAGACATGTCAATGCATCGAAGAGCAATCTATAACTAGTCCCCACCCATCACTGCAAGTCAAAAGAATTCTTCATACATAGATTCAATTCAATAACAAAACCATATGTAAAAATGGTATATGTATAAGACAATAATCATATCCATGATACAGGAAGTATGGATATTTAATTAATTATTATCATAAATAAAAGGGAAATATACCTACACCACACACAAGGAATAAGTGTTCAAAGGTAATTACATAATGGTTTCTATGAAAGAATTTATTTAAATGATACTTAGACATTCATAAGGGACAATAGGAATATATTCTGATAAATTATATCCAATTGAAGTGAAAACACGTAAAAATAGTTCTTAAGAAACTTTATAAAAGAGTCCCATTTGTGCGATTAAAGGAAAAATATAAGAGTCTCTAAAGCAGGAAAAGGAAGAATTGTTAGCATAAAACCAAAAATTTAAAAATATATTTTTTTCCTGATAATAAACGTAATTTTATAAAAATATTGTTGGATTAGAATATATTATGGAGTGTACTTGAAAACGGGTAAGAAATTGAAAAGTTCCCTTATATCGGGCTTGCTTATCGGGAGGAATTGAAAAAAGAAACCTTATAAAACGTGTCTTTACCCATAAAATGAAGAAGAATTGATCTAGGAAAACATGTTTGAAACATAAAAATATAATCTTAGAGGATTATATAAAAATAATTAAGAATTATATTGAGTTAAAGATAGAGAAAGCATAATGCAAATGAAAAATGGAGGTTCGGGGAGAATCTCTTACCTTATGTCCCAAAGTGTTCTGCACTTGCACTTAATGACCTATATAATGAAATTAGATTTATTAATAATTTAATTCATAACATATTAAACATTTATTTAATTTATTATAATTTTATTAAGTTCATTTATGGAATTTTTTATGAGTTATAAGATTCATTTTCATCATTTAGGAGTGTTTGTTTCCTTGGTTTTCATGATTGGTTCACTTGTATACATGTATGGAAGTTCATGTAAAAATGGGATTAATTCTATAGAATTGTAATTATATGTTATTAATGAACTTATATAAGAATAAATGTTCTTATATATCATTTTTTTCAGATATGAGTATGATTAATTAGATAAAACTTTAAAGATGAACGTTACTTTATTTTGGTAAATTTTCGATTATCACAAACTAGTTTAATTTTATTAATTAATATTATGTATATATACGGGATCCTAAACATTATATGACTTATAATATGTATAATAAAATCTTATTTAACCATAATAATGGTTTTATGACCATACTTTAAGGTGGTAATGGAAAATGAAAATGCATCATCCACGATGGCAGTAAATCGGCACACCATGGACAATATTTTAGTTTTTAGAATAAAAGGGAGAGGAGATGGGGATTGATGATGGAATTTCCATTAACACAATAAAATTAGAGTATATATAATATACTAGAGTAATAATTCATTTTTGGATAGAGGATTTGAGGGAAGGACAATAAAATAAATGAATTTGAAAAGAAAATAATGGAAAATGAAAGAGGATTTTACCTCTTGAATTTATTCTCATTGAGAACCTCCTTAAGGGGATTCAGATTGGTCTTTTGGTGATTCCAAAGGTTCATGGACATGGGTAAGAGAATTGGGAAGATTATTGGTCAGTAATTTTATAATATTTAATAATTAAGAGGTGTGAGGAGAAGCGGTGTTGAGGGGTGATATTTATAGTGGAGGAGACATGTGTTTTCTCATTATTTTATTTATTAGTTTATATTTTTCCTTAAGACTGTGAATATTTTGAGCATTATCACTATATATATTAAAATAATGAAGGGTAGTTTGATATTATTGTGATTACATCATAAATGAATCAATAAATAGTGTATTTAACGATTAATGTATATATACCGTAAATTATCATATTTTATTATTAACCAAAAATTCAAGTATTTTAGAAAAATCCCAAAAATTAACCCTGACTATTTTTTGACGTGTAGAATCGAAAAATTAACTCTATTTTCTGAAAATTAATTTTCTAAATATGATAAATTTAATTTTTAGTTTGAATCGTCATTTACTTGGAAAATACCAATTTTAAAATTATAACTTATTTTATAACACTTTGAAAAATTAATTAAGGTCTCATAAAATTATCTTATAATAATAAGACAAAATAATATTAATTTACGAATAAATTTTAAGAAAATAATTTTTCTTTTAAATAATGATATTAATTATGAAATTGAAAATAAAAATTTATGTTTATAAAAAATATCAACACTTAATTAATAATTTCTAAAAAAATTATTTACTTGTACTATGATATAATTATATCATTTTACCATTTATAAGATGCCTAAATTTTATTCATACTTTAATAAGTGAGGTTACTATTCTATCTATCAAATTACTATTTCTTGGGTCACATTACTATTCCAAAGGTAAAGTTACTATGTTATTGATATATGTTCTTTAATTTCTAGAAGAAGCCTCTTATTTCATTCATTATTCATTTATAAATTTTGTTTTGTGTTCTCTATGGGATTTTATATCATTTATACTATATGAAACAATTTTGTGTGAAATATAAGATATCAAATGAATTGAATTTATATAATAGGATAGATACCGTAAAATCTTAGGGTGCTATTTTCTACCCTTTATCGGAAATTTCATCCTCGAAATTTTTAATAAATATTTCCCTCTAAAAAGATGTGGGTGGTTCTTCTTCATAACATCTTTAGGTTCCCAGATTGTTTCTTCCATTTTATTGTTTCTCCAAATAACATTTACTAGTCGAGTTGCCTAATTTCTCAATACGTGCTCTCTTGTGTTAGGAATCTCTATAGACTCTTCACATTAAGAAAAATTAGTATCTAGTTATATTTCTTCATAAGTGAGTACATGCAATGGGTTTTGCATGTAATTCTTTAATAACAATATGTGGAACACATCATGCACTTTGGAGATACTTCGTGTCATTACTAGTCGGTAAGCTATAGCTCCAATTATTTCTAAAATTTCAAATGGTCCAATGTACCTGGGGCTCAATTTTCCTTTCTTACCAAACCTTAAGACACCCTTCCATGGAAATACTTTCAGAGAGACATGATCTCCCACTTGAAATTCCAAATCCTTTCTTCGATTATTAACATAACTCTTTTTTCTACTTTGAGCTACTTTAATATAATCATGAATAGTGATTACCTTTGTCATTTTCTCTTCAATAATTTTTGGGCCTATAAATTTCATCTCACTAACTTCATCCTAACAAGTTGGATTTCGACATATCTTTCCATATAATACTTCATATGGCGCCATTTGAATACTATAATTGAAACTATTATTATAGGAAAACTCCACCAAAGTAAATATTCATCCCACATACCTTGAAAGTCATGTGAGGATGATCTCAACATGTCTTCCAATATTTGAATATTCCTTTCAGACTGTCTGTTGGTGCGAGGGTGATAAGTAGTACACAAATGAAGCTCAGTATCCAAATCCCTGTGAATACTCTTCTAGAATTTTGATGTAAATTGGGGGTCTCAATCAAACACGGTCGATTAGGGTGTACCATAAAGTCTTACAAGTTCATTAATATAGAGTCCTTCAAGGCGCTCAAGTGGTAAATCTTCTTTTATAGCAAGAAAATGTGTTGTTTTTGTAAGATGATCAACAATAAATAATTTCGTATCATTCCTTCTAGGTGTCCTTGGTAGTCCTGTGACAAAGTCCATCATAATATCATCCCACTTCCACATAAGAATATTTATAATTTTCATGAATCCTCTAGGATATTGTCTCTCAGCCTTTGCTTGTTGATAAACTAGTCACCTTGATGCATAGTAAGTAATTCCCTCCTACATATTATCATGCCAAAAATGTTTCTTCATATCTCTATACATCTTGGTACTACTAGGGTGTATATAGTAATTTTAGCTATAAGCATCATCTAATAGTTCCACTTTTAGATCAGGTATTAATGGAATACATAACCTCTTTCCAAATTTCATATTTCCATCCTTATACATGAAGTATTCCAATCTTCCATCCTTAATGGATTTAATTTTCTTTTGAAAATTCTCATCATCAGATTGAGAGCTTTTTATCATATCCAATAAAGATGGTTTATCAATCATTTGAAAAAGAAGTGATGTTTTCCTTTCCTAAACAATCCCCATATCCATCTTTACTAAATCTGTGAATATAGGATGTTTCTCAATCCTCATTTGGGTAATAATTCGGTGATCTTTCCCAGTTAATGCATATGTTATCTTATTTGGTCTTCCTGGTTGGTAGTGTATTGAGCAATCATAATCTTTGAGTAATTCGAGTCATCTTCTTTGCCTCATGTTGAGTTCTTTCTGTGTAAATATTTATTTCAAACTCTTTTGATCTGTATATATCTCACATCTTTCACCATATATTTAGTGTATCCATATCTTCAGAGAAAATATTGTGGATACTAACTCAAGATCATGAGTTGGATAATTTTGTTCATGAGTCTTAAACTAGCTTGATGCATATGTAATAACTTTATCATTTTTCATAAGGAAACAATTTTTTCCTTTATTCGATACATCATTGTATATCACAAACTAATCATTTCCTGATAGTGGAGTCAAAATCGGAGCATTGACAAATATTCTCTTCAATTCTTCAAAGAATTCTAAACATTCTTTTGACCATACAAACTTAACCCCTTTACCTGTGATCTTTTTTAATGAGTTATCCAATTAGGAAGAAATCTAAACAAAATGTTGATATTAACCTTTTAAACCAATGAAATTATGTACCTTAATTATGTTCATTGTCATAGGCCATTCTTGGAATTCTTTTTTCTTCACAGGGTCAACTAAGATTCTATCCTTGGAGACAATATGGCCAAAAAAAAAAAATCCTGAATCAAGAATTCAAACTTGATAAATTCACCATATAATTCTTTCCTTCTAAGAGTCTCAAGAATAATATTCATGTGATTCTCATGGTCTTCACAGCTTTTAGAATACACCAGAATATCATCAATGAATACTAAAACAAAATTGTCAAGATATTCAGTGAATAATATGTTCATTAGATCCATGAAAACATAGGGTTCATCAGTCAATCCAAATGGAATTACTGTGAACTCATAATGTAGATACCTCATCTGAAAAGTTGTCTTTGGAATATCTTCCTTTTTTACTTGCAACTGATGATACCCGGAACTATAAGGACCTGGCCTTAAACATTACATAATATTGAATTAAATGAATAATTCACATTGAGGATCTTTTCAGGTTTAGAGTTTTAGAGAATTAGACCATAACTATTACATTACATCTCAGTGATTACAGAGTATACACTTATTCTCAGATTCCATTTTTTTCATAAAATAAAAACTCTTTTAAAAAAAGAGTAATGTCTAGTTCTATGTTTTAAACAGCATGACTTTTCCTTGATCCCATCCTTGACCCTATTCATCTTTAAGTCCTGTGAAAAACATTTCAAAACTTGGGATGAGCATAAAAATCTCAGTAAGGGTTATAAAACAAAGAAATAAAACATTATATCATAAATACATACATAGCATAAGCTCTTTAACATACCTTATGAAATCATAAGATTTATGAAAAACACATTGAAATCATAAATCATAAAGGTAACTTGTGGCATCCATATCATACTTACGTTGTAGCTATCATAGCTATGTAGGGAGTTACATTTGGAATACCCATCACAATATATTCCCTAAATCTTTAGGAGAAACATTCATGTTTACCTCTGTCACGTTACCCAATGCATTGGAGAGCTATCTCGGGCTCACCCACCCTAGGTTTATCACGGAACCACCTGTATACGTAACAATGCCCAAGAACCATAACATAGTCATAACACATAAAACAAACATAAAGGAAAGATAACATTTCCACATTTCAATCATAATATATCATTTCAAGATTTTGAAATAATAAATCCATTCTCAAAACCATTTTCAATACCAAAATATGTAAAAAGAGTATATGGTATTTTTTTTCCTTTTAAAAATATTACGGCTTGTTAAGGAAGCCAAAGGTCAAATAATACTCGCGGCGGCGGAAAGGTCATTGTCGCCACTTACGTTAAAAGAAGCATTCCTTTTTGTCGTTTAGTAAAACGCTTCGTAGAGAAAAGATTCCTTTTGAATAAAAGTCAAAGTCAAATGGTTTTATACACCGTATAAAAGAAATTTGTGTATAAAATAAACTATGCCTCAATGAAAGGAGATTGAGACGAAGTCCCTTACCCCGTGTCCGACTTGACCCATTCGTTCTTTAATGTCCTGAATAATAAACTAAAGTTAATTTATACTTTGCTTCAAAAACTTTTTCAAGTTTATTATTTCTCTTATATCACTTATTACCATGTTATAAACATTACACAGTCATTTATGTTAATAATGGTCGTTTTGTCGATATTTTGTACTTGAGTCAAAAACGAACACCTTATAATTACAAGTTGTCCATGTGGTAAGATATCCATTATCTTCAGAATGATATTAATGATTTAGATATCATATATATCATATATATCCAGTTTATACATGTATTTATAAATGTACATAATCATTTAGAGGTAAGAAATGAAATGCACCGTTCATGGAGACGGTAAGTCGTACGTACGCATGAACGCTACTTCCATTTATATTTCATATTTTAATGGAATTAAAACATAATGATAAATAGTTATATTATAATTCCAGTATAATATCATATATAATATTATTAACTCCATCCATTATACGTACCACATAAGGCATTAACGAGTCATATCACTTTGAGGGGGCGGTAGTCCGTACTTCCTCTAATGAGATTATCGTATTTACCAACTATGGAAACCATAAAGGTATGCTATAAATGAAAAATATAGAAGCATAAAGAAAACATAAACATAATATATATCATATATAAATACAGTTCTATCATAATGGCCACCATGAGAGGCGGTAGGATATAATTGAACAATCATCGTTTCGTGAGGCGTTTGGTTTCCATCCACGGAAACATTATGTTCTTCACCCATTAGATGGAGGTGTGTGTAAGTGTAGTAAGAATCCTTATCATAACAACATCCTAGTAT
This sequence comes from Viscum album, assembly GCA_963277665.1. Classification (NCBI taxonomy): domain Eukaryota; kingdom Viridiplantae; phylum Streptophyta; class Magnoliopsida; order Santalales; family Viscaceae; genus Viscum; species Viscum album. The sequence continues at coordinate 322,815,576 of OY728140.1, forward strand.
ATTGAGGATACTGTTGTTGTTACAAAATAAAGGAATAAAAAGAGTTTAGGGGTTGGAGAAGTAAAATAAAAGAAAACAATTTAACAGAAATCGTTACCTTTAATTTTGGTAACTTCCCTTGGTTTGAACCAAAAGGACTCCTTAAAGTGTCTTCTGCCTAAGGTAAGGCTTCTAGGTGGAGGATAGGGATGTAGGGATCTTAGTTGGGCAGAGTTTGGATGAGCCAAAAGTCTTGAGAGGTGTGAGGAATTGGTTATAAGTGGTCTCTTTTTATAAGGAAGAGGAGGGGATTTTTAGGAAAGTGTGAAAACATTATTTTATTATAAACATATCTTCAGTTTCAAAAGGTCCAAAACACATTAAAGTCGAAGATAAGATGAATAACCTTAGAAATAAAATCATACAATAGGAATTGGACATGTTTTGGATATTATTTTAGTCTTTATAATCTTATTTATTTAAATGATTTATTAATGAGGTAAACATTACATCATTATTGTGTCATAAATAATTTAAATTATTTGATGTCTAAAAATTATAAAAATAATACCATGATGTAGGAAATCTTCTTAGATTTACAATGAATATTTATAGTCGAAAAGATAAGCTATATAACCCCTTATAAAAATTAATTTACTAAAAGATATTTTCTTTTGTCATTTTTGTCTTTACTTTAAGTTAATTAATCTAAATTGTCATTATCACACCCAAGTGGATTAATGGGGTCCTAAAATCGACCCAAAGATGCTCTTGGTCGTAAATGACTCTACCAATAAGGTTTGGACATGTGTTAAGGTAATTTTGAATTATTATAATATTCTTTTAACCTTAAATTACCCTATTTACCTTTAACCATGGTAAATAAAAGTCAAAAGTTACTATTCACCAAAAATTATTTTTATCTCATTGAACCAAATTTTACTTATTAATAACAACCATGTATGTCGGATTTTTGAAATTCAATTCACAGAAGAGGTAAAATTTCATTTAAACGAAAAATCAGTTTTTTAACTACCACTTAGTGGTTTCACTATTCATCAAAAATTGAAGTTTTTCAGAAAAATACCAAAAATTCACCCTAAGCTATATTTGATATTCCAAATTCAAAAATGATGTTCATTTTACCAAATTCAAAACATAGAAGTTTCATTAATTAATTTTATAATTAATTCCCGCTGTCAAAACAAATAGCGTGTTTTTAAGAAACACTAACTATCAAAAGATTGATGCTTGTTTATGTCCAATTTCAAAGTGTAATTAATTACAATGACCAAAATTGGATTAAATGGTAAAAATATATTCTAATTACACTTTAAAATTAATTAAAAAGATAATCTAACCATAAAAATAAATTAGCTAAAAATGCACTTTTGAATTAAAATACAATATTTTTCACTATTCCTTAAAAAATGAACTTTATCAGAAAAATACCAAAAAATTACCCAAAGTAAAATTTGATGTCCCCATTCTAAATAAGTATTTTATTTGGTCAATTAGAATGTATTAAAATGGCCAAAACTATATTTAAAGAGGGTTCGCCATTAAAAGGTGGTAAATCGGCCTTTTAATGTAAATTATGCTTAAAATTAGATTCATTCATATTTTAAGCCTCTAAATTTTTATTGGATATGTGTAAATACATTTAACAATCATGTATAATCATATTGTAGTTAGTTTTTTTCATTCCCTCCAATACAACGGCTAGTCGTCAACTACCATTTAAAATAAAAATATTATATTATTAGTGGGCAACGTAAGATTTCAGAGAAACCCGTTGTTGTGTATCGGGTACGCTATCGAACATAGAAAACCCTTTAAGGTAAAATTAATATTTAATTCACAAATATTAACAAATATAAAAAAAATGTCATATTCTTTATTTACCTGGGATGTTACATCTTTCCCCCCTTTTGGGAATTGCGTCCTCGCAATTTTATTTACTTACCAAATAAATGTGGGTATTTATCCCTCATATCATTTTCAGATTCCCAAGTTGCCTCTTCAACCATATGGTTTTTCCACAAAACCTTTACCTGGTGAATTACCTTATTCTGTAAAACCTGCTCTCTACGGTCAAGAATCTGTACTGGTTGTTCCTCATAAGAAAGATTCTCTTCCAACTGAACTACCTCTGGGCTCAAAACATGAGATGAATCTGACATATACTTTCTCAACATCGAAACATGAAAAACATTGTGTACCTGGGATAAACTTGGAGTTAAGTCACTCTATACGCAACTGATCCAACTTTCTCCAGAATTTCATAAGGTCCAATGAACCTCGGACTCAACATTCCCTTCTTACCAAAATGCATCACACTTTTCCATGGAGAAACTTTGAGAAAGACATGATCGCCTACCTCAAAAGAAAGATCCTTCCTCCGGTTATCTGCATAACTTTTTTGTCTGCTCTGAGCTGTTCTCATGTGCTTCTGAATCAACTGAACTTTCTCTGTCATCTCTTCTACCAATTCTGGTCCCATTAGCTTCCTTTCACCTACTTCATCCCAAAAAGCTGGAGTTTGACAATGATTTCCATATAATGATTCAAATGGAGCCATCTGTATACTAGAATGAAAATTGTTATTATATGAAAATTCAACCAAATAAAGATGGTGGTCCCAACTTCCCTAATAATCTAGTGAACAAGCACGTAGCATATCCTCCAAGATCTGAATTGTTCGTTCTGACTGCCCATCTGATTGAGGATGAAAAGATGTACTAAAATTTAATTCAGTACCCAATGACTTCTGAAGGCCTTTCTAAAAGTTATAAGTAAACCTGGGATCACGATCAGATACAATAGATAGGGGAACTCCATGCAACCTGACTATCTCTTTAACATACAACCGAGCAAGTTGATCTAGAGACAAAGTATCTCTAATAGGAAGGAAATGAGCAGATTTAGTCAATCGGTCAACTATAACCCAGATTGCATTATTACCTCGAGATGTCTTTGGTAATCCCATAACAAAGTCCATGGATATATTTTCCTATTTCCACTCTAGTACCGGTAAAGTTTGAAACATTCCTTTCAGTAACTGCCGCTCTTCTTTAACCTACTGACAAGTTAAACACTTCACAGTAAAATCAGCAATATCTCTTTTCATTCCATCCCACCATTAATACTCCTGAAGATCTCTATACATCTTAGTACTGCCTGGATGAACTAAAAAAGAAGAACTATGAGATTCACACAACAACCCATTCATCAACTATGAATCACAAGGCACACATAATCTCTTCCCAAATCTCAAAACACAATCATTATCAACGTTAAAATCAGGTAACTTACCCTTCTGAACTGACTCTACCTTTTTCTACAACTCACTGTCTTCCTTCTGCGCTTGCTTAATTCTGTCTGATAGAGATGATCTCACTGACACCTGAAACAGAACAGAAGAATTCCCTTCACCAACAACTTCTATGACATAATTCATCAAATCAAAAACCAAAGGATCTTGTTCCAAACGTAGCATGGTTAATGAAGCGTTACTTTTTCGACTCGAAGCATCGGCCACTTTATTTTCTTTTCCCGGATGGTAAAGGATCGTGAAATCATAATCCTTGATTAATTCCAACCATATCCTTTGTCTCATGTTCAATTCTTTCTGAGTGAATATATACTTCAAACTTTTGTGATCAGTATATATTTCACACTTCACTCCATACAAATGATGTCTCCAAATTTCTAGAGCAAACACGACAGCAGCTAATTATGAATCATGTGTAGGGTAATTTAACTCATGAGGTTTCAACTAACGTGAAGCATAAGAAATTACCTGATCATTCTGCATTAGGACACAACCAAGTCCTTTCAACGAAGCATCCCTGTAGATAACAAACTCACCATTTCTAGAAGGTAGTTCCAAAACTAGAGAATTCACCAATCTTCTTTTCAATTCCTAAAAACAATCATCACATTCTTTTGTCCAGATAAACTTAACACCTTTTCAAGTTAACTTAGTCATTGGACTAGATAACCGTGAAAAGTTTTTTACAAACCTCTGGTAATAACCTGCCAAACCAAGAAAACTACGAATCTCGGTTATATTTATGGGTCTTGGCCATTCTTCAACAACTTTTGTTTTTGCAGGATCAACAGTTATCCCATCTTTAGAAACAAAGTGACCAAGGAAAGAAATTTGTTGCAACCAAAACTCACACTTGCTGAATTTCCCATACAATTTCTTTTCTTTTAAGGTTTGTAAAATAACCCTTAAATTTCTTTCATACTCCTCTTTACTTTTAGAAAACACCAAAATATCATCAATGAAAACAACCACAAACTTATCCAAGAACTCATGGAAAATTCTATTTATAAGGTCCATGAATACAGCAGGTGCATTGGTTAGCCCAAAAGGCATAACTACCAATTCATAATGGCCATATCTAGTACGAAAAGCGGTCTTCAGAATATCTGTTTCCTTTACATTCAACTGGTGGTACCCCGACCTCAAATCAATCTTCGAAAAATACTGAGCTCCCTAGATCTGATCAAACAAATCATCGATATGAGGCAAAGGATACTTGTTCTTAATAGTAATGTTATTTAATGCTCTATAATCAATGCAAAGTCTCATTGAATCATCTTTATTTTTAACAAACAAGACAGGGGCACCTCATGGTGATGTGCTAGGTCGAATGAAACCTTTATCTAATAACTCCTGCAATTGCTTCTTTAACTCTAAAAGTTCAACTTGAGTCATTCAATAAGGGGGTTTTGAAATTGTATTAGAATCAGGAACTAAGTCAACAGTAAATTCAACTTCCCGATCAGGTATAATACCAGGAAACTCATCAGGAAAAACATCAAGGTACTCATTTACCACTAGAACATCATTAATCTGAATAGTTCCTTTGTTTTCAACAATATGTGCAATGTAACATTCATTTCCATATTTTACCAGTTTCTCAGCTTCCTGGTATGTTATCAAAAGCAAGGGTTCATTCTTGTACACAAACTGAAAATCTTTCTGAAAATAAAACTCTTTATCTCTACAGTCAATCTTAGCATGATAAACAGAAATCCAATCCATGTCCAAAATAACATCAAACTCTACTAGCGGAAAAACAATAAGGTTTGCAGGTAGATTCATTCCACACACAAGGACAGGAAGGTTCGTATAGTTTCTTTTGGTCTCAACATTTCCTCTAGGTGTTTTTACCATAAGTTCAGTATTCATATCATGAGATGGAATTCCCAATTTACTAGAAAACTTCTCAGAAATGAAAGAGTGTTTAGACCCTGAATCAAACAACACATTGGCATAATCTAAACAAATAAACAATATACCTGATACTACTTCATTCGATGGCCCAACATCTACTGAAGTAGTTTCAAAGGATTTGACCACCCCTTTCTGCTTGTAGTCTGGCTTCTTTCCTTCAGTTGAGTTCTTTGTTGGATACTCATTTTCATAATGACTCATTTCATTGCACTTAAAACATTTTACTGACTGTAAATCAAATTTTGTCTTACCATTACCAATCTCTTTTCCAGTACAATTACGTGCCTTATGTCCCATTTTACCACATCGGTAGCACTTACCAGAATTCAAAAGACATTCCCTAGCATGCTTTTTACCACAATTTTCACAAACTGTAAACTTAGGTTTCTTACCATCAGACTTTTTTGAACAGTTCTTCCCTTTTGTCTTCCACCTCGACCTCTTATTCTGTTGTTTTTTCAAAGAAGACTTGATCATTGGAAAACTCCATTTCCACCTTCTCTGCACATCGAACAAGTTTTTCATAACTTTTGAACTCACGAGAAGCTAAATCCCTTAGATACTTCGGCTTTAATCCTGAGTAAAAATGGTTGATTTTACTATCAAGATCTCGTATGAAATTCGGAGCATACCTTGCCAGTCGAGTGAATTTTTCTTCATAAGCAGCCATTGAGTCATCCTCCTGCCTCAATTCCAAGAATTGTTTTTCCATCCTAAGTCGAACAACATTAGGAAAATATTTCTCAAGAAACATACCTTTGAATTCATCCCAGTCGAGAGCATCAATCTCATCAGCGTCCCTGATATTGTTAACCATCGACCACCACTGATCTGCTTCACCCTCCAAACGGTAAACAACACGACCAACCTTTTGATTATCTGAATACCCCATGACATCGAAAATCTTCTCCAGTGCTTTAATCCACCCTTCAGCTAGCACATGGTCAGATGATCCTCTGAATGATGGGGGATGTTGCCTCATGAAATGTTCCACCACTAACATGTTCCTTTGCGGTTGATCAGGATGATCTCATGCATGGATACCACCACCATTTATAGCCTGAGTCAACTGTGTCATCACTACAACAAACTGTTCGGTTTCGATTCCGACCATCTCAGGTTGCTGATTTGGGAGGTTGCCTTCCTCCTGATGTCGTCCCAATACAGCTACCATGTTTCCTCTGCGGAAAACCATTCTGAACACAGAAATATCTTAGGCGAAGCAACATGGTAATCTGTAAATGTTGTATCATTTCAATCTTAACATAAATTAATTTATTGACATTAATTTAACAATATCCTAACTTCTAAAGTTGTCTAAACCGACCTCTGATACCAACTATAAGGACCCGGCCTTAAACATTACATAATATTGAATTAAACGAATAATTCACATTGAGGATCTTTTCAGGTTTAGAGTTTTAGAAAATTAGACCATAACTATTACATTACATCTCAATGATTACAGAGTATACACTTATTCTCAGATTCCATTTTTTTCATAAAATAAAAACTCTTTGAAAAAAAGAGTAATGTCTAGTTCTATGTTTTAAACAGCATGCATTTTCCTTGATCCCATCCTTGACCCTATTCATCTTTAAGTCCTGTGAAAAACATTTCAAAACTTGGGATGAGCATAAAAATCTCAGTAAGGGTTATAAAACAAAGAAAGAAAACATTAGATCATCAATACATACATAGAATAAGCTCTTTAACATACCTCAGGAAATCATAAGATTTATGAAAAACACATAGAAATCATAAATCATAAAGGTAACTTGTGGCATCCATATCATACTTACGTTGTAGCTATCATAGCTATGTAGGGAGTTACATTTGGAATACCCATGACAGTATATTCCCTAAATCTCTTAGGAGAAACATTCATGTTTACCTCTATCACATTACCCAATGCATTGGAGAGCTATCTCGGGCTCACCCACCCTAGGTTTATCACGGAACCACCCATATACGTAACAATGCCCAAGAACCATAACATAGTCATAACACATAAAACAAACAAAAAGGAAAGATAACATTTCCGCATTTCAATCACAATATATCATTTCAAGATTTTGAAATAATAAATCCATTCTAAAAAACATTTTCAATACCAAAATACGTAAAAAGATTATATGGTATTTTGTTTTCCTTTTAAAAACATTAAGTCTTGTTAAGGAAGCCAAAGGTCAAATAATACTCGCGGCGGTGGAAAGTTCGTTGTCACCGCTTACGTTAAAAGAAACATTCCTTTTTGTCGTTTAGTAAAATTATTCATAGAGAAAAGATTCCTTTTGAATAAAATTAAAATTCAAAGGGTTTTATACACCGTATAAAAGAAAGTTGTGTATAAAATAAACTATGCCTCAATGAAAGGAGATTGAGACGAAGTCCCTTACCTCGTGTCCGACTTGACCCATTCGTTATTTAATATCCTAAATAATAAACTAAAGTTAATTTCTACTTTGCTTCAAAAAAAAATTCAAGTTTATTATTTCTCTTATATCACTTATTACCATGTTATAAACATTACACAGTCATTTATGTTAATAATGGTCTTTTTGTCGATATTTTGTACTTGAGTCAAAAACGAACACCTTATAATTACAAGTTGTTCATGTGGTAAGATATCCATTATCTTCAGAATGATATTAATGACTTAGATATCATATATATCATATATATCCAGTGTATACATGTATTTATAAATTTACATAATCATTTAGAGGTAATAAATGAAATGCACCGTTCATGGAGACGGTAAGCCGTACGTACGCATGAACGCTACTTCCATTTCTATTTCTTATTTTAATGGAATTAAAAAATAATGATACGTAGTTATATTATAATTCTAGTATAATATCATATATAATATTATTAACTCCATCCTTTATACGTACCACATAAGGCATTAACGAGTCATATCACTTTGAGGGGGCGGTAGTCCGCACTTCCTCTAATGAGATTATCGTATTTACCAACTATGGAAACCATAAAGGTATGCCATAAATGAAAAAATACAGAAGAATAAAAAAAAAATAAACATAATATATATCATATATAAATACAGTGCCATCATAATGGCCAACATGAGAGGCGGTAGGAGATAATTGAACAATCATCATTTCGTGAGGCGTTTGGTTGCCATCCACGGAAACATTATGTTCTTCATTTATTAGATGGAGGTGTGTGTAAGTGTAGTTTGAATCCTTCTCATAAAAATATCCTAGTATATTGAGGATACTGTTGTTGTTACAAAATAAAGGAATAAAAAGATTTTAGGGGTTGAAGAAGTAAAATAAAAGAAAACAATTTAAGAGAAACTCTTACCTTTAATTTTGGTAAATTCCCTTGGTTTGAACCAAAAGGACTCCTTGAAGTGTCTTCTGCCTAAGGTAAGGATTCTAGGTGGAGGATAGGGATGTATGGAGCTTAGTTGGGTAGAGTTTGGACGAGCCAAAAGGTTTGAGAGGTGCGAGGAATTGGTTAGAAGTGGTCTCTTTTTATAAGGGAGAGGAGGGGCTTTTTAGGAAAGTGTGAAAACATTATTTTATTATAAACATATCTTCGGTTTCAAAAGGTCCAAAACACATTAAAGTCGAAGATAAGATGACTCGCCTTCGAAATAAAATCATCCAATAGGAATTGGACATGTTTTGGATATTATTTGAGTCTTTATAATCTTATTTATTTAAATGATTTATTAATGAGGTAAACATTACATCATTATTGTGTCATAAATAATTTAAATTATTTGATGTCTAAAAATTATAAAAAAAATACCATGATGTAGGAAATCTTCTTAGATTTCCAATGAGTATTATAGTCAAAAAGATAAGTTATATAACACCTTATAAAAATTAATGTACTAAAAGATATTTGCTTTTGTCATTTTTGCCTTTACTTTAAGTTAATTAATATAAATTGTCATTATCACACCCAAGTGGATTAATGGGGTCCTAAAATCGACCCCAAGATTCTCTTGGTCGTAAAAAACTCTACCAATAAGGTTTGGATAAGTGTTAAGGTAATTTTGAATTATTATAATATTTTTTTAACCTTAAATTACCCTATTTACCTTTAACCGTGGTAAATAAAAGTCAAAAGTTACTATTCACCAAAAAATATTTTTTTCTCATTGAACCAAATTTTACTTATTAATAACAACCATGTATGTCAGATTTTTTAAATTCAATTCACAGAAGCGGTAAAATTTCATTTAAATGAAAAATCCGTTTTTTAACTACCACTTAGTGGTTTCACTATTCATCAAAAATTGAAGTTTTTCAGAAAAATACCAAAAATTCACCCTAAGCTATATTTGATATTTCAAATTTAGAAATTATGTTCATTTTACCAAATTTAAAACATAGAAGTTGCATTAATTAATTTTATAATTAATTCGCGTTGTCAAAACAAATAGCGTGTTTTTAAGAAACGATAACTATCAAAAGATTGATGCTTGTTTATGTCCAATTTCAAAGTGTAATTAATTCCAATGACCAACATTGGATTAAATGGTAAAAATATATTCTAATTACACTTTAAAACCAATTAAAAATATAATCTAACCATATAAATAAATTAGATAAAAAGGCATTTTGAATTAAAATACAATATTTTTCACTATTCATTAAAAAATGAACTTTATCAGAAAAATACCAAAAAATTACCCAAAGTAAAATTTGATGTCCCCATTCTAAATAAGTATTTTATTTGGTCAATTAGAATGTATTAAAATGGCCAAAACTATATTTAAAGAGGGTTCGCCATTAAAAGATGGTAAATCGGTCTTTTAATGTAAATTATGCTTAAAATTAGATTCATTCATATTTTAAGCCTCTAACTTTTTATTGGATATGTGTAAAAACATTTAACAATCATGTATAATCATATTGTAGTTATTTTTGTTCATTCCCTCCAATACAACGGCTTGTCGTCAACTACCATTTAAAATAAAAATATTATATTATTAGTGTGCAACGTAAGATTTCAAAGAAACTCGTTGTTGCGTATCAGGTACGCTATCGAACATAGCAAACCATTTAAGGTAAAATTAATATTTAATTCACAAATATTAACATATATAAAAAAAATGTCATATTCTTTATTTACCTGGGATGTTACAAGAACGAAGATCAATCTTTGAGAAATATTGAGCTTCATGAAGTTGATCAAATAAATCATCAATGCGATGTAGAGGATACGTGTTCTTTATTGCAATATAATTGATTTCTTTATAGTCAATGCACAACCTCAAGAATCCATATTTCTTTTTGATAAAGAAAACCGGGGCTCCCCATGGAGAAACACTATGGAGAATAAATCCATTATTACTCAAATCCTCTAGTAAATGCTTAAAAGGCATGTGAGTTTTCTGTAAGTGTGAAGAAAAGGGTCATTGAGATAATTATTGAAAGGGGAAGAAACAAATCAATGATATTCAATGCTTCAACATATAGGATCTAGAAAATTCATTCTCTATTTTGATGGCACTTAATACTATTTCATCATATGATGAAAATGTTTGAGAAGCTAGTTCCCTTTGGAGACTTGGCTTAAGACCTTCAAAGAAATGATCAATCTTGTCTTCTGAATCACATATGTAATCAATATCATACCTAGATAGAATTCTGAAGGTATCCACATACTCTATAACACTCTCTTCTTCCCTTTTCTTTAACCGGAGGAATTTTATCTTTATTTTAGTTTCATTCTCATATGGGAAATATATATCATAGAATGTTTCTTTAAAAGTTATCCATTACATGTCTTTTATTTCATCTTCCTTCTAAGTATTTTAGATCAAATACCATCATTGATTAGCATATCCCTTGAGACAATAGACTTTCAATACTACATTTTTGTTTTTATTACATCCCAATGCCTAAAATATCCTTTCAAGGGATTTGATCCACTACTCAGCTACCATTGGATTAGTAGTCCCACTAAAAGATGGGGTTTTCTGTCGGATAAAATGATACAACATAGGTGTAATATGGTTATTCTTCATTACCTGTGTAATTTGTCCTAATATGGACATAATCTACTCAGCTACGACACTAACAATGCTGAATTTATTTGTAAGGCAATCCCTACATTGTCTGTGAGTATTGATTCATTTCCTTCCATTAGGCGTCATCACTAAATAATGATACGCACAAAGTTATCTCATAATCATCATGAGTATTGATCCAAAAATTTACTATAAGGAGTTATTATAATTCTGATGTTTATTTAACATCTAGTTCTCAAGGATTCTACTAAACTTTCTCTGATACCAACTATAACAACTCCAACCCCAGTAGTCCGAAGTTGATGGTCATTTTATTACAATGACATAGATACAAGATATCACATCACTAAGGATTGATCAGTTTAATAGTCTTTAAGAACTAGATAAATACATGGTTCCCTTATTAAATTTGTAATTAAACATAGAACATAACAAAAGAAAATAAACTATTTCTTGTCACTTATTCAATGATTTTATCTTCACAACCTGGGGAAGGGAAACAAATAAAAGGGTGAGCTCAAATGCTAAATAAGAATTACATGAGACAATAATAAATGAATAAAATTCAATAAGGTATATACATTATGGCAAGGTAAATAATCTGAAAAACACATGATATCGGTGCACTAAGAATGAAAATGAATCCACATATTTTGTCATAGTGAAAAATTCATGGAAAGTAATAACTGAATACTAAATGAAGAAAATGATTATTTATTAGACGTCATGTATCTGGAACATGAACCATTATACCATCAAGAAAATTTAAGTCTGTGGGTAAAAACTCATCTGATTCTATTTGGAAACAAACACGAAGGGTTTGTAGCAGACTGTTTTGTCTCATGAGACATGGCGATGCATCGAGGGGCTATCTATAACCGAGCCCCACCCGTCACTACAAGTACAAATTATCTATCATACATAGATTCAATTTAATAAAGTCATTTTATGTAAAAATGCTAAGACACTAATCTTATATTTGATATAAGAAATATGGATATTTAATGAATTGTGTTCATAAATAAAAGGGAAATATATATACACAACACACAAAAAATAAGTGGTCAAAGGGAATAACATAATGGTTTCCATAGAAAAAAGGATTTAAAACATAGACATTCAAAAGGGAAATAGGAATAGGTCATGATAAATGATGTCCAACTGAAGTAAAAACATGTAAACATAGTTTTTAAGAATGTTTAGAAAAGAGTCTCTTTAGTGAGATTAAAGGAAAAATATAAAAGTGTCTCTAAAGAGGGAAAAGGCATAATTGTTAGCATAAACCAGAAATGATTTTTTTTTTCTTTCTTTTAATGATAAGAAGAGTGATTTTCAAAAAATATTGGTGTCTTAGAACATATTATGGAGTGTACTTGAAAATGGGTAAGAAATTGGAAAGTTCCCTTAAACCGAACTTTCTTATCCAAAGGAATTGAAAAAGGAACCCTAAAAACATGCATTTCCCCATCAAAGGAAGAATAATTGAGCTAGGAAAATATGTTTGGAACATACAAACAGAATCTAGGATTATTAGATAAAAATAATTAATAATTAAATTGGGGGTAAAGAGAGAGAAAGCGTAACCCAAATGAAAAATGGAGGTTGAGAGAGAATCTATTACCTTATGTCTAAAAGTGTTCTGCACTTGCACTTAATGCCATGGATAATGAAATTAGATTAATTAATAATTTAATTAAGAACCTATTAAATATGTATTTGGTTTATTGGAATATTATTAAGTTCATTTATGGCCTTTTTTATGAGTTATAAGTTTCATTTTCGTTGTTTCGGAGTGTTTGTCTCCTTGGTTTTCACGATTGGTTCACATGTATACATGTATGGAAGTTCATGTAAAAATGAGATTAATTTTCCATAATTGAAATTATATTTTATTAATGAAATTACAAAAGATTAAATGGTCTTATTTATCATTTTTTCCATATATGAGGATCATTCATTAGATAAAACGTTAACGATGAATATTGGTTTATTTTGGTGAATTTTCGATTATCACGAACTAGTTTTGTTTTATTAATTAATATTATGTTTATATAATGGTTCAAGATCATTATATGACTTATAATATATATATATATATATATTAAAATCTTATTTAACCATAATAATGTTTTTAAGGCCATCCTTGAAGGCGGTAATGGAAAATGAAAATGCATCATCCATGATAACGGTAAATTGACACATCACGGATGATATTTTCATTTTTAGAATAATAGGGAGAGGAGAAGAGGATTGATGGTGTGTTTTCCATTAAAACAGTAACATTACAGTATATATAAGATAATGGAGTTATAATGCATTTTTGTATACATGAGGTGAGGGAAGGAAAATAAAAGAAATGAATTGGAATGAAAATAAAGGAAAACGAAAGAGGACTAACACTTGAATTTCTTCTCCTTGAGAACCTTTTTAAGGGGCTTGGGATTGGTATTTTGGTGAGACCAAAGGATCCTGGACGTGGGGAAGAGACTTTGGAAGAGGATTGGTCTGGAATTGGACAATATTCAAGTCTTAATAGGTGTGAGGATAAGAGGTGGTGAGGGGTAATATTTATAGTAGATGAGAGGGGTGGTTTCTCATTATTTTATTTATTAATTTATATTTTGCCTCAAGACTATGGATATTTTGAGCATTATCACTAAATATATTAAAAATAATGATTGGGAATTTGATATTATTGTGATTACATCAGCAATGACTCAAGAAATAGTGTATTTAACTTTTAATTTATGTATATCGTAAATTACTGTATTTCACTATTCACCAAAAATTGATGTATTCTAAAAAATCCAAAAAACTCAACCGAACCATTTTTTAACGTTTATAATTCAAAAATGAACTCCATTTTATGAAAAGAGTTTTATAAATATGATAAATTTAATTTTTAATTAAAATTATCATTTACTTGGAAAATAACAATTTTAAAATTATAAATGATTTTATAACACCTTGAAAAATTAATTAAGGTCTCATAAAATTATCTTATAATAATAAGTAAAAAGAATATTAATTTATAAATACATTTTATGAAAATAAATTTTCTTTTAAATCATTATATTAATTATAAAATTAAAAATAAACATTTGTGTTTATAGAAAATATCAACACTTAATTAATAATTTCTAAAATATTTATTTACTTGTATTATGATATAATTATATCATATTATCATTCATAAGATGCCTAAATTTTATTTATACTTTCATAGATGGGGTTACTATTCTATTGGATGAATTACTTTTCCTATGGGTTGCGTTACTATTCCAAAGGTCAAGTTACTATTTCATTGATATATGTTCCTTAATTTCTAGAAAAAACCTCTTATTTCTAGAAAAAAACCTCTTATTTCATTCATTCTTTATTTATAAATTTTGTTTTTTGTTATATATGTGATTTTATATGATTTATACTATATGAAATAATTTTTTGCGCAATGTAAGATATCTAATGAATTGAAGTTATTTAAGAGGATACATACCATAAGATCTTCGGGTGTTATATTCTTCCCTCCTTCAAAAATTTCATCCTCAAAATTTTTCATGGATATTTCCCTCTAAAAATTTGTGGGTGGTTCTTCTTCATAACATATTTATGTTCTTATGTTACTTCTTCCATTTTATGGTTTCTCCAGAAGAACCTTTACTAGTCGAGTCATCTGATTTCTCAATACTTGTTCTCTTGTGTCAAGAATCTCGATAGGCTCTTCATAGTAAGATACATCATGTTCCAGCTCTATTTTTTTATAGGTGAGTACAGGTGTTGGGTCTAGCATGTAATATTTTAATTATGATATGTGCAACACATCATGAACTTTGGAGAGACTTGGAGGCATTTATAATCAGTACACTACAGCTCTAGTTCTTTCCAGAATTTCAAATGGTCTGATATACCTGGAGCTCAGTTTCCCATTCTTATAGGACCTTAAGACACCCTTCCATGGAGATAATTTCAGATAGACATGATCTCACACTTGAAAGTCCAAATCCTTTCTCTGGTTGTCAACATAACTCTTGTCTACTTTGAGATTCTTTAATATGAGCCCGAATTGCCTTTACCTTTGTCATTTTATCATCAATATGTTATGGGCCTATAAGTTTCCGCTCACCAACTTCATTCCAAAAAGTTTGAGTTTGAAATCTCTTTTCATATAATGCTTCATATGGCACCATTTGAATACTATAATGAAAACTATTGTTGTTGGAAAACTCCACCAAAGGTAAATATTGATCCCACTTACCTTGAAAGTCATGTGAGAATGATCTCAACATGTCATCCAATGTTTGAATAGTCCTTTCAGACTTTTCGTTGGTATGAGGGTGCTAATAAGTACTCAAATGAAGCTCAATATCCAAAGCCCTCTGAAGACTCTTCTGGAATTTTGATTTAAATCAGGGATCTCGATCAGACACAATCGATAGAGGTGCACCATGAAGTTTTAAAACTTTATTAATATAGAGTTTTTCTAGGCGCTCAAGAGGTAAATATTCTCTTAAAGAAAGAAAATGTGATGTTTTTGTAAGACAGTCAACAATAACCAATTTTTCATCATTCATTCTAGGCATCCTTGGTAGTCATTTAACAAAGTCCATCGTAATGTCATCTCACTTCTACATAGGACTAGGTACAAGTTACATGAATCCTCTAGGATGAACACAAATCTTTTGACCTTCATGTGTCTATAGTTGGGAATCCTGGATATCTTCGGGTGTCGACCTCGGATGAAGGTATGCTCACTCTAGCTTCGTTTAGGGAAACTCCCATAGGAAGGATCGTCAAAAAGGTTTCTTTGTCTCTTATTGAGGCAAATATGGAAGTGGTCTCGGAAAGGTTTTTGATGGGTAAGAATTTGACTATTGTGTGGATTCTGCTTTATTAGGGTGATAAATTGTGGTAATTGGATGAGTTAGTTCATAGGGTTTCCATGATTTGAGGGTTTTCTGGTTGGATATGTGTTTGAATCAGTTGTGGTTTTCCCATTTTTTGCTTGCTTCTGATGATTTAAAGCAGCGAGCATGGAGCTTCAGCTCCCTGTTTTTGAAGATAGGTACACCTCGTATACCTGATTGGGGTCTTGATTTCAATTTTTCAAATGTCAAGAATTCATTTTCAGTGGTCTGGGTAATGATCCACATACTCAATAGGATCCTATGGAATTCAAAGTTACTTCACGACATTGCTACTGTGAATGGTGTTCTAATTCAATTGGATAGGGAGACCAAGCAGATTCAGTTCATACATTTTTCCTAAATGTTAGTGGGGGTGTTCCTCAGTGGCACTCTCATTGATACAATAATTCTTTCTACTCCTAGTGATGATTTGCATTTGCATGTTGAATATGAGATGCATCCTCAATATTGTGCAGGTTGCAATTTTGTTGGACACTCATTGAAGGAATGTCATCGGGATGTTTTCTGTGGTAAATGTAATGTTAAAGGCCATATGGAAAAGGACTGTAGGAGGGAATTATAGTCTATTCAGGGTTCTATTGCACAAGATCATAAGGGTGTAACTTCTGGTCTTTTGGTAGCAAGGACCTGACATGGTCATGGGCAAGTGGAGAAGGTTTATCCCCCACCATGAATTGGTGCTTCTCTTAAAGAGCAGGGGGAAGCGCAAGTGCATGCCACTTTCTCCTTTAAAGAGGCTCTTTGCAGAAGTGCTGATATTATTTTGGATTATGAGGCCTCATATGAACATTTTGATCATGATGTGATTGTTCAAGAGGTAGTTGATCGTGATTTATGGAAAGAAACAATCATTTCAAAATGGAAAGGAAAATCCAAAGTGGTGGATGAAGAGGGTTTCCAGTTGGTCACTTATAGGAGACCAAGTGATCCTTCACATGTAAGGCAGGCGTCTGGGCTAGAGCGGGCGTTCAATGCTAAACCCTAAGAATTTGTTCAAGAAGAGATGACTGGGAAGGACATGACTTTTGCTTTTCTCCCAGAAGTGACATTGCAGGATGACCCTCCAATAGCACAATAGTTCGGTCTTGAAGATGAAGTGGGTGACCTAGCTACTAGTGGTTCACTGGAATGGAATGATGCAGTTGAGGAGGGAAACACTGCCCTACTGGACTCTGGTACCAGTAAACTTTCTCTTCTTGACATCCTAAATCGATCATATAGTAAGAAAGTTTCTTTTGAGGGGTTTGGCTAGGTTCATGAATCTTGTCGATTTGAAGCACAATCTTCTGAGGAAGATCTTTCCTGACCTGTATGGTTTTATATCAAATCATGATGAAGAAGTTGAAGCATTGGGAATGGATGATCAGGACGAAAACTAAAAGGCTTCCAAGTAATGAAAGAGAGGAATGCACTCGAGAAGTCGGGGTGACACACGATGAAGAGGTGGAAGACATAAAAGGAGGTGACTGTTGACCTTTGTTTTTATGGTGTTATTGGTGCAACCAATTTACTCTCCCCCCGGCTCACATTCTTTGCCATTGTACTTTCTTTTTAATAATAATTTTCTAGGACCATGGCATTTATCCATCGTTTGTGCTATTCCTAATATATTTATATATTAATAAATATACCAAAGAGATTCAATTCTGAATTGGTGACCCAACTCACACCCTCAAACTTTATTAGAAAAAGAAAAGTGCAAAGACAATGAAGTTGCAAGAAAAAACAAGTGGCACACACAGTGTCAACAAAAAACACCATACTAAAGCAAACGATCACTGTTTTTTATGCCTATTGCCCCTTCCTCAAAAGTCTCTACAAACTTTCGGGTGTCTGCCTCTCTTCCATTTCTTATGAGATATAGAAATCTCACCTCTATCATTTGTGCTTGATGATTAATCCTTCCACTATGATAATCATGATCAAATCCATTTTGATTTGGGTAATCATCCCTAAGGAGGGTCGGAAGAGGCATGTCATGTTCTTCTTTATCACCAGCCTTATCCTTTTCTAAAACAAACATCTCATATAGTGACCTATTCAGTGGTGGTGCTATTTACATGAACAAATTTTTGGAGATTCTCCTTTAAATACAACTCATCAAAAGTGGAGGGTGAGTTGTCCAAAGGTTATGAAAAATCCTCCATTGCCTCTAGAGCTTTGCTGCCAGCAATAATTCCAGAAGCCGATCTTGTGGGAGATATCGTCTTATTTGAGCCAGCCCTCACCATTCTCTCAAGGTAAATCCTATCAAAGTTAATACTGTTAACAGAATCAATCATAGAAAAAAACTCGGAGTATCACGTGTAGCAGTGGCCATGCTATTGACACCATTTTTGAATTTCCAGAGTCCCTTGTCACAATCCTGATCAGCAGGCCTAACAACACTAACAGGGCTGCTTTGTTCTGCCCACTGGGGCCTTGAAATCCACTGCTTACTCAGCAATAATAGGTCGGTTCTTCCATGTTTTCTCAACTGACCTTCTTTGAAGGGTCTAAATTACCCTGCATAGGCACTGTAGGGGAAGAGGGTGTAGCATCATCCAAGGAAGACTGGGAAGCATCACGACCACCCCCATTCCCACTGCCAGCTCCTCCTGACACAGTACATGTAGAGATGGAGTCACCTTTAGTAGGATGAGCAACATCCTCCACCCTGCCCAGACCATCAGTTTATGAAGTTGCAATAGCCCCAGCCTTATCCTTCCTGTAACAAAGAGGTTCATCTTGAACAATTTCCTTGAAGGACAACCCTTCTCTGATCATTGATGGCGCAATCCTTCTCTACACTTTGACATCATTGCACAGCGAGACATCCCAAGGAGGGCCTGTCCTGTTGATGGGTTTTTTAAACTTGAAATTTCAAGTACAGATCCATGTTTCTTGTAATTTTCACAAATCTGTTTCCGGCGGAATCCATCATTTGAGTGCCAGATGCAGTTACAAAAACCAAAAAAACCAGGTTCTTGTTCAACTTCCATAGATAATTTTCTTTCTTATCGGTATCCATAAGGATTACTATGTCAACAATTGAAGAACAAAAGTAAATTTCCACTAAAACACGGGTAAAATGGGCATATCTTGGCCATTCCATCTCTCTCTGGAATTTGATAGGGATTCCTACGGGAGAAGCAATATCCCGAAGTATTTTTGGGTGCCAAAAAAACAACATAAACCCTTAATCCAAATCTAGGCTTGAAAAATTGAGTTCTTGAATGAATCGGGATTGATAATGGGATCCCATTTTTTGTAATCTAAGAAATTACAATTTCATTTCTATAAATCCCACTCTCCGGGCCTTCAATTTGAGATCTTCTGAAGGGAAAAAATATGAAAAACACCTCGGCCAAGCGAGGTGATCTTCCGATCATCAAACCCCTATAACTGGGTTAGACGATATTTCAAATCCTCTAATTTCTAGGGGTTGTCTTTCTGTAGACCCATTAGACGAGCAATGATAGAGAACTTACATTCCTCCAGACGTTGGGCAAGAATACCCTAGCCAGCTTTGACAAAGGAGAGGATTTCATTCATTATGACCCACTTAGATGGAAGATAAACGCCCCCTAAGATCCGAGAAAAATCTCCCGGTAAAGTTAGTAGCACCCTTCTTATCCGGGATTTCTGAGTTTCCATAACCAACACCGTCTTCAGCGGAAGAAGGTTTTCCCCTCTCATCGGAGGAATGAGACCCCATGCCTGAGCCAGCAAAAACCTTAATAGGGTCCGCGATCTTGTCTCCTACCAAGGGAGAAGCATCGCCAATGCGTCTCATTGGTCCAATGAAAACTTCAACCGGATTGAAGTTGCAATCAAGATCGAGCACCATGAAATCAATACCCTAATCGCCATTTATAAAGAGAGTCACTCAGTTCCTCTCAACGCCGTACTTATATATATACACATAATTATATAAATATATATAATTATATACAAATATTTTCAAATATATTTATTTATAATTATATATTTACATAAATATTTTTAATTAGTTAAATATTAAACTTTCTAATTATATTAAATATATTAATTGATCCTCTCAAAAGCTAAGGTATGTGATTTTTTATAGTCCTCTTTAATCGCGATCCCTGAACTTTCCCTCGCCAATTTATTTTTTTAGCACCTGAAGATCCACTTCTCGCCGCATGACAGATCCCTACTCACATCGCACCATCAACCTAGTAGAGCTCCTCCCTTATAAGAGAGTGTCGCACTTGGACTACTACCAATGCAGTGAGCCTCAAACACTACAATCCTCAGTGTAAAACTCTCCTAACTGAACTGTAACCCCGCCATTTACGAGTGGTTTTAGTCCACTACCATTATTTACGGTACACAAATAATATTTTTCATGGTGTTTTTCTATTTTTCAATTTATGGTTCATGTCATGATTATGATCAGTAGTCATTTGGGTGAATGAATTGAATTAGCATAATTTTTTAGATGGAAATTCCAATCGTGTTCATAGTTTTTAGATGTTCATTCATGTTGACAACACATGTAGTGCTTCCCATTAGCATATCCATGGTCGACGGGGTGATGCATCTGATTTGGTGACCGTCAATGTAATTTATAAATATTTTTAATTATATGTATGTAAATAATTTGTGTGTAAATATTTTAAAATTTTTATGTAAATAATTTTGATAGTTGTTGAAATTTCAATGTTTAAAAATTAATTTATACAAATTATTATGTATAAATTTAAACCGTATATTTTAAAATAAATAAATAAATAGATTGTGTAAATTATTTGAATGAATATGTGAAATAACTTTTGTTTAAACATTTTTTAGAATTTTAAAATTTGTATTTATATATTTTTATTAATTTAAAGTTTATATAATTTTGTTGTCTTGGAATTATAATGATATATTAAAATAAAGTTATGTGATTACTTGTGATTGGTTGCTCCCCCTCAAATATCTTTGTTTGTTTTTGATTTTCCAAAATGGTTTGAACAGCGCACACGCAAGTGAACTTATTTTTCCTCAATCTACCTAGATGATTCTCTACCCAATCTCTCTTACCTCGATCCATTTTTTGTTCACCTTCTCCCTCACCTTCATGTTCATTTTCACTCATTCATCATCACTATGATTTCATGGAGCTCCTAGTGGTGCACTCCAAAAACTCTTACCAATTATCATGTAAGGTTGTGATTGCAAATGATAAGTAAGAAGAGTTTTTATGGTGCACAGATGATAATCGACTCCAAGTTCCAAGTATCACTCCTGCTCCCATGGATTAAAATCAAACAATTCTATCTATTTTCATCCAATTATCCCTCTTACTCCCATGTATTTAAACCAAAATGTATTTTTAAGACATGTCATTACCTTGTGTATTTTATTTTTAGTTACCATTAGAGTATCATCTTTCAATATTGTTTTCTTTTCAAGAAACCAAAATATAAAAAGTATATGGTGCCAAACATTGAGAGAGAGAATTTTAAATATGATCAGTTGTAATTTTTGTATAAATATAGTTATCAAACATTGATATAGATATCTAGTTTTGAAACTTTGTATTAAAGTACATATGTTGATCACCTCTATGTTGGGTTCTAATAGGGGAGCAGTCTCTCTTGGGACCCAAATTAGTTCAATAGATGGTATATTGGGTTCATATAATGTAGAAAAGAATAATCATAACCCATGTTAGTAAAATCATATCCATTAATAAACCAATTTATGTCTTTAAAATCATAACCATTAATAATCTTACCTTACACTAATATTTTAATAATAAGATGAGATTTTTCTATGAAATTGTTTTTATGCTTTATTTATTTTCTTAAATATTAATATTACCAAGTCAAATATGATGGATATGAATAAAAAATGGATGGATTCCAATCATATGAGAAAAGGTTTTTTTGAGGATGGGATGAAATAGTTCATCAAGTTTACAAAAGATCATGAATATAACCATTCTCAAATCCTTTTTCCATGTTCACACTGTTATTATTCAAGACTATAGTCAATCGGAGTTGGAAGAACAATTGATCTATCATGGAATAGATCGAAGTTATAAAAGTTGGACTAAACACGAGAAAAAAATAAATGTAGCTAGTGACTAGGATAAGACTGCGTTTTATGGATCATATGATATGATTATAAGTGTGGATAATAATGAAGATCGTATCGAGGATGTGATTACTAGTGCGAACAGTGTTGAAGATCGTATTGAGGAAATGATAATGATAATTGAAAATGAACTTTGTGATTATCCAAAATTGTTTGAGAAGTTAAATATTTGTGAAAAAACACCATTATATGCGGGTTGAACTAAATATACATTGTTATCCATATTGAAGCTGTATAATTTAAAAGTTGGCAACAGAGAGAGTAATGCCATTTTTACTAAACTACTCTCTCTCTCTCTCTTGAATGATATGATCCCAGATGATAATGAGCTTCCTTGCCAAGCATATGACTCTAAATGAATGCTATGTTCAATGGGTATGATCTCTGAAAGAATACATGTTTATCCAAATGATTGTATACCATTTCTCAAGGACTATAAATCACTTAAAAATGCCCAAAGTGTGTTGTTTCTTGATACAAGAAAGATGAATTGGGTCCTATGAAAGTTTTATGGTACATTCCAATCATTCTAAGGTTTAGGTTCCTTGAAGTGAGGAGACTGCAAGACAATTGACGTGTCATGTAAATACAAGAAATAAAGATGTGAAACTTCATCACCCGATAAACCCTCCTCAGTGGAAGAGAATTGATCACGAGTATCCTGAATTTGGAAACGAACTCAAAAACCTTCATCTTATGCTATCTATAGATGAAGTGAATCCTTTTTTTTAAAGTAGCACTCATAGTACATGGTCGGTTATGTTGGTAAATTATAACTTGCCACCACGGTTATGAATGAAAGGAAAATACATTATCTTATCTCTTCTTATATCAGGACCAAACCAATCGAGTAATGATATTGATGCTTATTTGGCACAATTGATCGAATATTTGAAGTTATTAATGGATTTAGGCATTTCATTCTATGATTCTTATAGAAATGAATATTTCAAAATGAGATCCATCTTTTATGAGACGACAAATGATTTTCCTATATATGGAAAATTTTCAGGATATAGAAATAAAGGAACTCAATGGTGTCCCATTTGTGAACAAGGTACACAGTCAATGAGGTTGAAACATTCATCAAAGATTGTGTTCCTAAAACATCACATATTTCTATCCCGATGACATAAATTCCAATCTTGGATGATATCATTCGATGGGAGTTTAGAAGAACATAAAACACCATCTCCACTAATATGTGATCAAATGTTTGAGAAAGTAAAAGATATGGATATTACTTTTCTTAAAACATTTTTTAAAAACCTTACAAAAATTGATTGGAAAAGGAGATCAGTTTTTTTTGAATTACCATACTGGAATTTTTTGTATGTCAGACATTTTCTTGATGTTATACATGTTGAAAAAACTATATGTGATAGTGTCATTAGAAATTTACTAAATTCACTTGACAAAAAAAATCAAGGAATTAAGTCTAGGTTGGACATGATTGATATGGGAATACAAGAAGAGTTAGTGCCAGTGAAGAGTGAAAAACAAACTTTTCTTCTTCCATTTGCTTACACTCTTTCCAAGAAAGAGAGATATCAGTTTTGTAGCTTCTTGAATGATGTAATTGTTCCATAGGGGTATTAATGAAATATCAAGAATATCATTTAAATGACTAATTTAGTGTTAAAGGTTCTGAAATCACATGAATTCCATGTTTTGATGAAAGATCTAATGTCTATAGCTTTACATTTTATTTTTCCCAAGAATTTTCATCATACATTAACCAAAATCTATTTCTTTTCAATGATATATACAGAAAAGTTATAGACCCAAAAATATTTCCAACTATGGATATAGAAACTGTTGTCATATTATATGAATTTGAGATGTTCTTCCTTTAAAAATTATTTGATATGATGGTTCACTTGATGGTTTACTTAGTAAGAGAGATTCGACTATTTGATCTTATACATTATAGATGGATGTACCCCATTGAATGGTATATGAAGATTTTGAAAGGGTCTTTCAAAAATTGAAGCCATTCATAAGGTTGTAATGTGGAGTGATATGTTATTGAGGATTCCATTGAATTATGTACCTACTACATATCTGATGTGGAAAGCATTGGTCTACCGAAATCTTATCACACCAGGTGGCTTGTAGGTAAAGGAATTTATGGAATAGATGTTGTCACAATTATTATTACAAATCAGGAGCAGACCACCCTTTACATTTCATAAAATATTTTAGAGGTTTCCTTATATGTTGAAACCCAAAAATTAATTCTTAAGAATTTTAATCCTTCAAGGGATGACAGATGAATATCAAATACACATAATCAATAGTTTATAAGTTGGTTTAGAGACCATATTTTAAGGATTCAACTAATAATCTAGATTCTATTTCAGAATGACATTTATATCTTTCCATATGATCAAGTGTGCATGTATTATCTTATAATGGTTATATAATTAATGGTTATACATTCTATAAAAATTAACATAACGAATGTAATACTATGAAAAATAGTGGAGTTACACTTGTGGCTAAAATTATGTGTTTATCTCTTACTAAGGATGGAAATCCAATTTATTAAAATATTTCATACTTTGGAATCATCAAAAAAATATGGGAGTTGGATTATACAGCATTCCAAGTGCCTATTTTTCAATGAAAGTGTGTTGATAACAAGAGTGTTGTCAAAATATATGAATTGGGATTTGTAAAAGTGGATTCTGTAATGAATTGTACAATGATGAATCATTTATAATGGAATTACATATAGTACAAGTATTTTATAATCCAGATCCTGCAAACTAAAAGTGTATAATTGTTATATTATTGATCAAACCCACAAAAGGGTCATATGTTAATTCAACTGAGGATGAACCATTCATTGGGATATCATATTCATTTTTCAATATTCCAAATATAGGTAGTGTATTTTATGTCAAATATGACCATAATGAAGGGATTTGGATACTCGATAGAGGGGTCAAATCCATTCAACCTTTAAAAAAATAGTTCAATAATTAGGTTATATATATTTTGTAATATATAGGGCATTACATCATATTATTATCTGTTCACTGCTGAATTTACATAATCTAAATTAATGGTTCAACCACTTTTGTAGATAATAACTTCTACACATGCTGATGATCCCAATCCTGAGGAATAACAGGTTTCTCAACATGACGGTGCTCCCAATGTAGAGAAACAACAACCTTTCTCATATGTTGATGATACCAATCAAGAGAAACAACATATTGGTGATGTTGAAGTTGAGGAAATGGTTGAAGGTGAACAACCTATATCCCATAAAAAATAGGAGCAATGTAGCGTGATGGTGTTAGAAAAAAATATTAAGGTGGGAAGTAAAGGTAACTAATTCGAGGTTGGATGGAATCCACATGGTCATCCTGTTAAACCCAACAAGATCATGTTCAGTAGTTATAGTGGACACACCAATCACATTCAAGTTCTAATTGATTTATATTCATGTCATAATGTTGTTGTGGTGACCTGACCCCAGATATCCCAGAGCTGATGTCTACTACTAAATATATTGGCATGATTACAAGGAATCAAGCCCCGAAGTACTGATCGGTTTAGTAGTCTTGGTAAACCAGATACATAAATAAGTATTGAATTACAAATGAATACACTAATTACAACATATATTTCTCTTTTATTCTAAATGTAAAACTTTGAGGATGATCTCTAATCCTTCTAGTATATTCATGCCTATCTTTAATAGTATTCTTCTTAGATTCTTGGGGAAAGAAACATAATAAGTGTGATCTAAAATTCTTAGTAAGGGTAAAATATAGCAGAAGCAATAATAAATCAATGAGAGTAATAATTATGGCATGGTATATAACTAAACACACATACGATGTAAACAAAAAAATTTCAAGGAACTGAATAAACTGTATGGAAAGGTAATAATTGGAAATACATGCCTTTAAAATAACTAGATAAAGAAAAATACAAATATAAAGGTATGAAACTAAAACACATTCCATTAATTAATGAACTGAAATGAAATGTATCCCTAGATATGTGGATGCAAAATCTCATGGATGAATAATAACTGAAACTACTATGAGGGAATTGATTTCTTAACGAACATAATTTCTAAGGCACATGAGGACATATTAACATCATGAAATTTCACAAGAAGGTTTAAAACTAAGGGTAGAAACCCATTTACGCAATTATTTGTCTCATGAGAACTTGTCAATGCATCAAGGAGCTATATAAAGTCCGGGCTCCACCTGTCATTACCAGTCCAAAGAATTTCTCATATTGAATAACCAAAATAAATAATATGCCTTATCAAATAACCATATTGAATGATTAATATGGTTTTATCAATAATTCCCCAATTAATTAAATAACTGTCAAAGTAGGCACCGTATGTATAATGGTATGCGATTTAGGCAATATCAATATCCATGTAAAATGAAATGAATAATAAGGGTAAATTCAATGTTCGATGATCATACAATATTAAATACTTAAAGAAAACTAACAAATAAATTGAGTAATTAAATGTGAATACCATCCTTGTCCAAATTAATAACAAACCATCCATAGAAATAATAAGGATGGTATCAATACAACAAATCCCATCTAGGGTAAAATAGAGGGTTTTTTTCATTGATGAAATAAAAGAATAACTTTTAAAAATATTATTGATAAAAATATCCTTTGATTTTGAAAAACCATTTGAAAATATATTTCATTGAAAGTACCTTTTTAAAAAAAATTTAAAAATAAAATATTTAAACTTGAAAAGGTGGCTTCAAAGAAATGACGACAGATAAATTTGTTCATGTCGTACGAGGTAAAACTAATATTCCTTTTGTATGGTAAAAAGGTAAGAAAATGCCTTATTCGGAAAGTGGCAAGAAGATTCTATCAAAAACTTTTTTAAAAGACAAAAAAGGGAAAAAATGTCTTTACTAAATCATTTTAAGATAAAAATGGTTTGTAGAAGAAAACAGTTTCTCTGACTAGAGGGAGAAATAATGTCGGGTTTTCCTATAAACATTTTTGAAAGAATCTTAGAACCAATGCATGGATAAATGGTAATAATAATTGAAAATGGTCATGAATAACCATATAATAATTAAAGGTTTTATTTAATAATTGTTATATAATTTCCTCGAATAGAAATTCCATTGAAAGATCATTAGGACCAGTCTAGAGGAAACTAGTCTTGAAATGTCCCAAAGTTTCCCATATCACTTTGAAAAATTTTAAGTCATAAACCCATGAAGGATTAAAATTAAATGAAATTTATAATATCATAATAGTAATTAGATTCATGATATATAATTTTAATGGAAATATATACACCATATAAAATAAACTAGGTGCATAATAATACAATATTCTTCAATGAAATGAAATTGAGACAAAATCCATTACACATGAATCAAAAGATCCAAAAGTGATAATAATAAAATGAAAAATCTAAATAACATGAATATAAATTTATTCATGATATAATATATCAAAATTTGTAGTAGGTACACCACACAAAATAAGTAAGTGTTGAATATGACATTTATCTCACAGATGTAAAAAGTGAGATGAGAATTCTTACCTTGAGTTTTCTTTAGGGTAAACATCATTTAACTTCCTATATAATTAAATTGTATTAATTTTATAATTTCATCATAAACTTTTTAATGTTTATAATTACTTTTATTTCACTTATTACCATGTTTTTTACAACTACTTAAACAAATAATTTTTCGTCGGGTGTTTCGACTAAATTCATTTAATATATCAAAATCAACTTTGTTAGGTCAATTATGGTCAAATGGGTAATTATATAATATTTATAGAATAATAGTAATGACATAATTATAATATATACTCATTAAATATGTATTTATAATATTCTATAATATTTGGAGATTAGAAATGAAGTTCACCGTTCATGGAGATGGTAGGTCGTACGTACGCATGAACGATACTTTCATTTCATTATTGTATTAAAATAATGAAAACTAAATGATACATATGTATATTATAATTATAGTATCATATATATACTATATATGTTACATATTTTAATTACAACCATATTTTATATGTTTCATGTATGGTATGAATGAGTCATATCGCTTTGAGGGGGTGGTAGTCCACACTTCCTCAAACGAAATTATCGTATTTACACAACATGGAAAGTATAAAGGTATGTTATAAATATAAATTAAATAAGCATAGATACAATATATATATAATAAATATCATATAGAAATATAGTGTCCATCATAATGTTCACCATGAGAGGTGGTAGCGGAAAATCGAACAATCATCGTTTCGTGAGGCAGTAGTTCGCCGTATATAGAAATAGTATGTATGTTACCATTATATGGAGATGTTTGTAATTCTAGGTAGAATATTTAGAATTACAATATCCTAGAGTATTTATTATACTATTATTTTTATGTAATCATAGAATAATAATAGTATAGGTAGTTGAGAATGGAAATGAAACTAGAAAGCATGAGATAAGGTGTTACCTCTTAATCGGGCAACCTCTTTTGGTTTATACCAAAAGGATTCTTTAGGATGATTTATGACCTAATTTATGCTTTTAAGATGAGGTTAGGGAAGTTTTAAGAATATTTGGACAGGTTTTGGTCGAGATATAAGGCTCAAAATGGTGTGAGGAAGTGAGGGAGGAGGTGTCCTTTTATAATAAAGGTGAGGGTCACTTTTAGGATTTCTCAAAAGATTAATTTATAATAAGTTCAATATCCATTATAATACCTCAAAAAAGTCATGTATTAGAATATAAGATTATATAAGGTTCTAATATCATAAACCAAAATAATTTAGAAAAGTTTTTGGTGTTATTTTAATCCTTATCTTTTTTATTAACCCTTAATTAACCCATTTTATTTTTAACTATGGTAAGCAATTTTTCTATACTAAGAGGATGTAATTTTTACTTATCAAGTTTCAATTTCACCATAAATTTCCAATTAATAATATTTTATACCATATGTATTTCCATTTTCCTTATTTAATATTTTTATAATTTTTAAATAATTTAATGAAATATTATTTTCATAAAATATTATAAGTTTCAATTTTGACACTATTGGTAACTTTGACTTTAATCAAATGCATAAACCAAGATAACTTCGAAAAAATTCATTTAAAATACCATTAAAATGTCATATTAATTTAGAAAATTATTTTATGTCATAAATTATTTCAAATAATATTTATTTTAATATTTATAATATCATTTATTTGAATCTTTCATTAATAAAGCAATCACTGCATCATCATTATGTCATAAATAAATTTATTTATTTAATGTTTAAAATTTATAAATAAAATACCATGATGTAGGAAATATTTTTATATTTATAATGAATATTTACTACTTAAGATATCATTTATTTAATACCCATAATAAAATCGTTTTATTAAGAAGATACATGTTTATAACATATTTGCCTTTATTTTAAATTAAAAAGTTTTAAGTGTCATAATCACACCCAAGTGGCTTCCAAAGGATAAATTTTCACCCCAAGGGTTGTATTTGTCTCCCATTTCTCATAAAATGGGATTGGTACATGTGTTATGGTAGTTTTATATTTTCATAATATTATTTTACCCTTATTTACCTGATTTACCCTTTAACCATGGTAAATAAAAATAATTACTGATGTTACTATTCATAATATCAAAAAATAAAAGGGGAATATTTACATAATTTGAAACTTATAATTAAAAATATGTAATCCATTTTCCCAAATTCAAAACATATAATTGGAAGAAATTAATTTAAAATTAATTCTCGTTGTCAAAATGAGAAAGCAGGTTTTTTAAAAGTAAAAACCATCAAAAGATTGACATGTATTTATATCAAATTTCAATGTAGAAATACTTCCAATGACCACCATTGGATTAATTGATAAAAATATAATCAAATTATACTTTAAAATCAATTAAAATTATAATCTAACAATAAAAATAAATTAGATGAAAAGGAAGTCTTGAATTAAAATGCAATATTTTTTCACTATTCATTAAAAATTGAAAGTTTTTAGAAAAATACTAAAAAAACACCCTAAGATAATTTTGATATACCAAATTCAAAAATGAATTATATTTTACCAAATTAAATTTCTAAATGTGTCTAAAATTAATTTTATTATATTTCACAATAGGACATAAAAAATAGTTTTTTAGAAAATAGTAGTTTTAAACGTATAAATACTTTACAAAAAATTGTATTTTTTATTATTAAAACCATGATAACTAATATATAAATTTTTTTTATTCATACCACAAGTTTAAATGCTAATTTATAAATATCTTATTTAAATAATTATAACAGTAAAATGTTGTTTTGAAGAAACTCGGTCTTGCGTACAACGCAAGCTATAGAGGAAGGTTGCTCTAGCATGTAACACATGCTAACTCATTGTTTCATGAATTGAATTACTTAAAATTTATTTTAAATAGTAAATATATTATAATGTATTCAGATATTATATTACCTTATGTTCTTGGTATTACGTGTCATACATGCTATCGAAACAAGGTTCTTCCTTTAGTTTTCTAGGGCATCACATTCTCCCCACCTTAATTAAATTGTGACCTTGCAATTTCAAACATGGTATTGGTAATAGATTGTTTGATACTTTCTAGATTCAAATACCACATCAATAGAAGAGTTTATAAAACATACTCTATAAAAGAGAGTATGGAAAGTACAAAGCTCACATGGACTACCATGTAATTAGGTCTCTAAGTAGAAGAACATTAGTGGAAAGTAGAGATACATGCTTAGAGGAAAAGAGAAAATATTTATAAGAAGGGAATTAGGGAATAAATCAAAAACAACTGATTGATCAATGGAAACTTGAGGTCCCCAATTCCCTAAATATGATATTATTTTTAAGACCATTGGTTCAACAAAAATTAAGGTATTAGGACAATGTATTTTTTTTATCATTTTCCTTATTTTTTGACCAAGAATATAATGATATATTCTTACTTTATAGGTTTTAATTTCATGTGAGAAATCTTAACTTTTGGTTTTTCTTTGATCAAATTCTAATTCATCCTTTTACTACTAAAAATTAATTACCAAAAAATATTTTTTTAATGCCTGAAGAACTAAAAGAAACTTTTAAAAAATCATAAGAGGTACAAGTCTAACTATTTGTCCTTAAATATTTTCCAAAACTAATATGGTTAATAGATTAATCCCTAATCCTAAAAATTGATATTTTTGGTTCATAATTAACATTTATTCATCAAATTATTTAACTACAAAAAATTAAAAATTAACAAGGTCATTGAGTAGGTCAGTGGTTGGCATGAAACCCTTATCATCCTTCAGTCATGGGTTCAAGACCCGAGGCCTTGCCAGATTCGATTAGTTGTCACCCAGCTTACATTTTGTCCTTTTTTAAAACCAAATTAATATAATTTCTAAAATAAATATGATGGACATCCTTGAAATTAGGTTAATATCTAAATATCATTTTAACAAAGGTTTTCAATACATTCTCAATACTCCAACCATTTTATTTCGACATAGGTCCATCATTGGTCTAAGGATTATCCATAATATCATTTGTATGATTTCTAATCATGAAAGATTATCTTTAATCTAGAACTCCTTAGGTTTAACCTAGTATATTCATTATAATTATCTATTCAAATCCTTTATAATGGTTTTAAATAAAATGTGGACTATCCTAAGAATATCCTCTAGTAGTGTCAAAACAGGTGTGCAGTAAGGCCCGTTTTCATGTACCAAGTTGCCCCGAGTCAGGCCTGGAACACTTTTTCAGAGTTGATACTCCTAGGTACATATGTTCCAAAACCACATCCACTTGTATTATCTAGGCAGGGATGTATTTCTAGGAAGATCCACATAATCTATATTTTACCAAAATACTAGGTTGTTCTTCTATAATTATCCTTAAATTCTACCTTAGGGTTATGTTCTTTAATCTAGGTTTTCCTAAATCTAGTTCCCAAGGATACTAATAAACTTCCTTTGATACCAACTATAATGACCCAACCCTGGATAGCCTAGAGATGGTGTATACTACTAAATACATTGGCATGATTACAAAGAATCAAGCCATGAAGGACCGATTAGTTTAGTAGTCTTGGTAAACCAAATACATAAATAAGTATTGAATTACAAATGAATACACTAATTACAACATATATTTTTATTTTCTTCTAAACGTAAAACTTTGAGAATGATCTCTAATCCATCTAGTATATTCCTATATATCATTAATAGCATTCTTCTTGGATTCCTAGGGAAAGAAACATAATAAGGGTGAGCTCAAATGCTTAATAAGGGTAAAATATAGCAGAAGAAATAATTAATCAATTATAGTAATAATTATGGCATGGTATATAACTGAAGACACATACCAAGTAATCAAAACAAATTCAAGGAACTGAATAAACAGTATAGAAAGGTGATAAATGGAAATACATGCCATTAAAATAACTAGATAAGGAAAAATAAAAATGGAAAGTTGTGAAACTAAAACACATACCATTAATTAATGAACTGAAATGAAATGTATCCATAAATATGTCGACAAAAAATCTCATGGATGAAAAATAACTGAAACTACTATGATGAAAATTCTTTCTTAAACTGTTTAAAAAATAAACCATTTAATCTTGAAAATGCAGCTTCAAAGAAATAATAGTGGATAAATCTATTCATGTTGTATGAGGTAAAAATAATATTCCTTTTGTATGGTAAAAAGGTGAGAAAAATTCCTTGTTTGGAAAGACACAAGAATATTCCATCAAAAACTTTGGAAAAAGAAAAAAAAGTGAAAAAAAGTCTTTACCAAATCATTTTAAGATAAAAATTGTTTGTAGAAGAAAACTGGTTCTCTGACTAAAGAGAGAAATAATTTTGGGTTTTATTATAAACATTTTTGAAAGAATATTAGTACCAAAGAGTTGAGAAATGGTAATAATACTTGAAAATGGTCATGAATAACCAGATAAGACTGATAGGTTTTATTAAACAATGATTATATAATTTCCTTGAATTGAAATTCCATTGAAATATCATTAGGATCAGTCTAGAGGAAAATAATCTTTAAACATCCCAAAGTGTCCCATATCACTTTGAAACATTTTAAGTTATAACCTCATGAGGGATTAAAATTGAATGAAAGTTATAATATCATGAGAGTAAGGATATTCATGATATATAATTTCAATGGAAATATAAATATCATATAAAATAAACTAGGTGCATAATAATACAATATGCTTCAATGAAATGAAATTGAGACGAAATCCATTACGCATGAATCAAAAGATCCAAAAGTGATAATCATCAAATGAAAAATCTAAATCACATGAATATAAATTAATTCATGATATAATATATCAGAATTGATAGTATTTTCACCACACAAAACAAGTCAGTGTTGAATATGACATTTATCTCACGGATGCAAAAAGTGAGATGAGAATCCTTACATTGAGTTTATTTTAGGGTGAACATCCTTTAAATTCACATATAATAAACTTTTGTTGATTTTATACTTGATTTATAATATCCTTCATGGTTATAATTACTTTTATTTCAATTATCACCATGTTTTTTACAACTACTTAAACAATTAATTTTTCATCGGGTGTTTCGACCAAATTCGGTTAATATATCAAAATCAACTTTATTAGGTCAACTATGGTAAAATGGGTCATTATATAATATTTAAAAAATAATAATAATGACATCATTATCATATATACTCAGTATATATGTATTTAGAATAGTCGATAATATTTGGATATTAGAAATGAAGTGCACCATTCATGGAGATAGTAGGTCGTACGTACGCATAAACGCTACTTTCATTTCATTGTTGTATTAAAATAATGAAAACTAAATGATACATATGTATATTATAATTCCAGTATCATATATAAATTATATACGTTACATATTTTTTTACAAACATCTTTTATATGTTCCATTTATGGCATGAACGAGTCATATCACTTTGAGGGGGCGATAGTCCACACTTCCTCAAACGAAATTATCATATTTACACAACATGGAATGTATAAAGGTATGTTCTAAATAAAGATGAAAAGAGAATAGAGAAAATATAAATATAATATATACCATATAGAAATATATTTTTCATCATAATGGCCACAATGAGAGGTGGTAGCGAAAAATTGAACAATCATCATTTCGTGAGGTAGTAGTTCATCGTACACAGAAACAATATATTCATTACCATTAGATGGAGGTGTTTGTAATTATAGGTAGAATATTTAGCATAAAACAAAATAGTATATGATAATGGTTTTGTTATGTAATCATAGAATAATAAGAGTATAGGGAGTGGATAATGGAAATGAAACAAAAAAGCATGAGATGAGGTGTTACCTCTTAATTGGGTAGCCTTTTTTGGTTTATAAAAAAAGGATTCCTTAGGAGGCTTTCTAACCTAATTGAGGCTTCTAGTATGGGGTAAGGGAACTTGGGAGAATATTTTTTCAGGTTTTGGTCAAGCTAGAAGGCACAAAGTGGATTGAGGAAGGGAGGTAGGAGGTGACCTTTTATAATGAAGGTGAGGGGCACTTTTGGGATTTCTCAAAAGATTAATTTATAATAAGTTCAATATCTTTTATAATACCTCCAAAAGGCCATTTATTCGAAGATAATATGATATAAGGTTGAAATATCATCAACAAATAGAATTTATACATGTTTTGGTGTTATTTTCATCCTTATCTTTTTTATTAACCCTTAATTAACCCATTTTATTTTTAACTATGGTAAGTAATTATTCTATACTAAGAGGATTTAATTTTCACTTATCTAGTGTCAATTGCACCATAAATGGAAAATTAATGATATTTTCAACCATATATATTTCCCTTGTCCTTATTTAATATTTTTATGTTTTTTTAATAATTTAACAAAATATTTTTTTCATAAAATATTATAAGTGTCAATTTTGACACTATTGATAACTTTGACTTTAATAAAATACATACAAAAAGATAACTTCAAAACAATTCATTTAAAAAACCCCAAACATGTCATATTAATTTATAAAATTAGTGTATGACATAAATTATGCTAAATAATGTTTATCTTAATATTTATAATATCATTTATTTGAATCTTCCATTAATAAAGCAATCACTGCATCATCATTGTGTCATAAATAAATTTATTTATTTAATGTCTACAAATTATAAAATAAAATACCATGATGTAGGAAATATTTTTATATTTATAATTACTATTTATAGTAGGATATATCATTTATATAATACTCATATTAAAACTGTTTTAGTAAGAATATACATGTTTATAACACATTTTCCTTAATTTTAAATTAAAAGGTTTTAAGTGTCATAATCACAGCTAAGTGGCTTCCAAAGGCCAAATTTTCACCCCAAGAGTTTTATTGGTTGTAAATTTTTTATATAATAGGATTAGGACACGTTTTAGGGTTTTTTTATATTATTATAATATTATTTTTACCCTTAGTTACTTGATTTACCCTTTAACAGTGGTAAATAAAAATAATTACTGAAGTTACTATTCATAATGTCAAAAAATAAAAGGGGCCTATTTACATAATTTGGAACTTCTGATTCCAAATATGGAATCCATTTTTATAAATTCAAAACATATAATTGGTATAAATTAATTTAAAATTAATTCCCATTGTCAAAATGAGAAAGTGGGTTTTTTAAAAGTAAAAAACCATCAAAAGATTGGCAGGTGTTTATATGAAATTTCAATGTGAAAGTACTTCCAATAAACACCATTGTATTAAAATAAAAAAAAACATAATATAATTATACTTTAAAATAAATTAAAAGGATAATCTAACTATAAAAATAAATTAGAGAAAAAGGCAGTCTTGAATTAAAATGTAGTGTTTTTTCACTATTCATTAAAAATTAAAAGTTTTAAGAAAAATACCAAAAATTAACCCTAAGATAATTTTAATATTAAAAATTCAAAAATTAAGTCTATTTTACAAAATTCAATTTCTAAATGTGTATAAAATTAAATTTTTTATTTTTCACAATAGGACATAAAAAGTAGTTCTTTTAAGAAAATAACAGTTTTAAACGTATAAAGTCTTTAAAAAGAATTGTATTTTTCATCATTAAAACCATTATAACTAATATTTTAAAAGTATTTATTCATATCACAAGTTTAATTACTAGGTTATAAATATCTTATTTAAATAATAATAATAAAAAAGTTGTGTTTTGAAGAAACTCAGTCTTGCATACAACGCAAGTTATAGAGGAAGGTCGCTCTAGCATGTAACACATTCTAACTTAGTGTTACATGCATTGAATTACATAGAATGTATTTTAAACATAATATATATTATAATGTATCTGGATATTATATTACCTTATACGCTTGGTGTTGTGTGTCATACATTCTATTGAATACAAGGTTCTTTCTTTAGTTTTTTGAGGTGTCACAGTTGTTCTCGCTCTTAAGACACTAATTTTAAAAGATATTATGGTAACATTATGATGTGATTTATTTTTACGAAAAAAAATAATGAAATTTTGGCTTAATCTTCATTATACCTTACAGAGTGCATTTATAGTATATTACTCCTAAATTAAATTTGTATTAATGCTCACTAGAAAGGCTCATAGTGGTTTTTTCACAATTCTTATGAAGTATCATCTCAATGAAGTTGATCAGAAAATAAACCCACACCCACCACAGATGTATGAAAACCTGATAATACAATTAGTGTGGGATGTATTTATTGGTCTTTGTGAGGAGATAAATTTTTCGGTACATTGTGCTTGATAATATGTTTCTTGAAAATACATGTATTGATCACTTTGATTAAGAATTGTAAATTTATGAAAAAGAAAGTGAGTGAAGAAAATAAGAAACGAGTAGAAAAAATGATTTACTCTTACCGTAAATCAATGATGAGGCACTCTTTACTTGAAAAAATGGTATGTACAGTAAATCTACCATAATAATTTTATGTTTCATGAAACAAAAACATAATTATATTCCTCTATTTATATGTAGAATGATGAATATAAATCCAAATCCAAATCCATCCCACAACATGTTCTATGGAAGGAGTCATGTGTAAATAAATAAGGGATACTAATAGATGAAAACACATAAAAAGTGTGGGAAGAATGTGTAAGTTTCACATAATAAAAATATTTATTTATTTAAATAATCATTGCATAACAATGATTACTTATTTTACTATATTATCCTACTTATAAATAAGAAACATCACCAGCTCTACCTAATGAACAACTACTATCAGTGGCTTTAAAGCATCTAGAATAATATATTTTCATCAGAGGTGTGGGTTTTGGGGTGTCACCCTGAACATATTTTGATAAAATAAATTAAAAGGGGTGGAGATAAGAAAATGGAATAGTTTCAGGCATGATTATCTTCTCTAGAAGAAAAACTTAATTTAAAAAAAAAGTTATTAGAAAAAGATATATAAAGGAATCAAAGAGAAGAAACAACACAAGAACAACCACTACATGAAGAACCCCCTCCAAGGTGAGCCATTCCCCTCAAATAACTATCTTAGAAGAGGTAATCAATTTTTTCATAATTGTATATATGAAATGTGAATCAGACAGACATTGATACCTTTCCTATAATGATGTTCTAAAGGGTAAAAATGATTTTGATTTATATCTATCAATACTCGCCCATCACCTTATTGTGAGGGGCATCATATACAATATCTAAAGAGATATTATACACAATAACCAACTTCCAATATGTCATGTGGGAGTGGGGATTCACATAGATCAGGATCTGAGCACCAAGCGCCAAGCTACATGTTCTAATTGTTGTTGCAGATATTCATACGATTGATCATGATATTAAGAATTTTGTAGCATGGCCATTATAGCATCTAAAAATACATGTCGATAAGGAGGTATTCATTTCCAATTTATTTTTCATGCAAAAAAATTAAAATT
The DNA here is from genome assembly GCA_963277665.1 of Viscum album. Taxonomy (NCBI): domain Eukaryota; kingdom Viridiplantae; phylum Streptophyta; class Magnoliopsida; order Santalales; family Viscaceae; genus Viscum; species Viscum album. The sequence goes on from OY728140.1 coordinate 322,853,830, forward strand.
TAAATAAAAAGGCATGAACTGATGAATTTTATTACAGAAGAACAAAGGGATGGGTTGAAACAGAAGTTTGAATCGAAATGATCTAAAGGATCAAGCAACCAATTGAAAAGATCTTCACAAAGTACATTTAATACGCCCATTCAACTTCCAAATTTATCAACATTAAAGGTTTATGCATATAAAACATTAGAAATTTGTGATATGACGTCGATTAATTTTGAGGAACAAATGTATGGATAATCCATTATAGACTATATTGGTATTGTGAGTGTAAATGAAATCCTCACACATGAATGGATAGTATTATTAGTTGTAAATGTGTATATGATGTGTGTTTTCTTGATTTTTTAGTCAAATATATGATATACTATATTATTTATGAATGAATACTATTCATAATTCTTGTATGTGTGTATATAAATACTATTTAAAGGGAAAATCCTATGAACAAAAATTTGGACTTATTAGTGCTCACATCACTTCTAAACAAGAATTCTTATTAGAACTAAAGAAATATGATTGAATGGAGGAAAAATTGGGTATAATGTTTTAAATAAAACTTACATATTATAGACTATTCTTAATACCCATGATGTAGATGTAAAACTATATAATTTAATCATATCAAATATATTTTCAGTCGTTTCATTACTTATTTTTTAAGCAGTATTGATTACTCATTGCAGTCAATTTGGATACTCTAAATTTTTAATTTCTAGATTCAATGAACTGATACCCAATAGACCAACCACATGTGATGACATTTATCAATTTGTAATACACTACATGGAAAAAAATTCAAATAAAATTCAAGATATATTTTATATTATGTGTTAAGGAAAATTATATTATGATAGGTTGATGCTTAAATATCATCAAAACCATGGCATGAGAATAGTCCATGATCACAAAAAGATTATCAACTTCTACAAATGGATAAGTATCAGGATATATATAATTACATTCCACTATCAAAATATATATAAAAAAAATTAATTATTTCTATCATTATTTCTACAGTGCCCAAAAAAACTAATAGAAAAGACTGTGGTTATTATGTTTGAAAATTTATGAAATATATCATATTTCATCAACAAACTAGGATCCTCATAGAGGTATTTCTGATGATAATTAAAAATTCATTTAAAATATTTACTAATACTTTATTTATTTCTATTTTCCAAATACTACTAGTACTATCGACAATCCTTATATTCAAAAAAGTAAATTGATTTGTTTATAAATGAATGGGAAGAATACATTGTGTCAGATTATATACATACATCATGAAGAGGTGAATTTATACCACTTATTAAGAGAATTATCTCATCATTTTATCTACTTTTTTATTTAATTTCTTTATCATTATGTATCTGATACATTAGGACAATGATCCATAATTCATTTGTGACATGTAGGAATCAACCACACCTTAATCTGATACATGGTGTGTTCGATATGACTCAAAATGCATGTTTTCAGTTTAAAATTGACATTTTAGTTCAAAACACACATCACATACTCAAAACCAAGAAAATTAATTTTGGTTATTTTGATAATTTATGAAAAGGATCCATAAGTCATTTTTGAAGTATAAGAATCATCCACACCTCAATTTGATACACGATGTGCCCAGTATGACTCAAAGTGTCTGTTATTAGTTTAAAATTGACAATTTATTTTAAAACATGTTTCACTCATTAAAAAATGATAAAATATGATTGGATGGTCTTGATACTTTACGATAATGATTCACAAGTCATTTATGACCTGTAGGAATCAATCTCATGTCAAACTGACACATGATGTGACCGGAATGGCTCAAAATGCATGTTTTAAGTTTAAATTGACATTTTAGTAAAAAAGAAAACTGACATACTCAAAATTGATCAAACACATTCTGATTATGTTTATACTTTATAAAAATGATCCTTAAGTCATTTTTTGACATGTAGGAATCAACCACACATCAATCCCACACATGGTGTGACCGGTATGGCTCAAAGTATGTCCTTTTATTTCAAATTGACATTTTAGTTCAAAACACACGTATCATAATCAAAACTAAGAAAACACAATCTAATTATTTTTATACTTTAGGAAAACAACCCATAATTTATTTTTTATGTGTAGGAATCAACCACGCCTCAATATAATACACAGTGTTCCTCATAGGACTCAAAGTGTTCATTATTAGTTTAAAATTGATAATTTAGTTTAAAACTTGTTTAACTCATTAAAAATTGAGAAAATGTTCTTGGATTGTCTTGATACTTTAGGATAATGATTCAAAAGTCATTTATAACATGTAGGAATCAGTCTCATGTCAAACCAGCACATTATGTGACTGAAATGACTCAAAGTACATGTTTTTAGTTTAAATTTACATTTTAGTAAAAAAACATGTGACACTTAAAAATGATCAAACACATTCTGATTGTGTGGATACTTTAGGAAAATTATCCTTAAGTCATTTTTGACATGTAAGAATCAACTGCACGTCAATACCATGCATGGTGTGATCGATATGACTCCAAGTGTGTCCTTTTTATGTCAAATGACATTTTAGTTCAAAACATGCGTGTCATACTCAAAACTAAGAAAACACAATCTGATTGTTTTGATACTTTAGGAAAATAATCCAGAATTCATTTTTAACTTGTAGTAATTAGCCACAATTCAATCTGATACACGATGTTCCTGACATGATTCAAAGTGTCTGTTATGAGTTGAAAATTGAGGATTTAGTTTAAAACGTGTTTCACTCACTGAAAACTAGGAAATTGTGCTCAGTTTATCTTGATACTTTAGGAAAATGATTCAAAATTAATTTATGATGTGTAGGAATCTGTATCACATCAAACCAACACAAGATGTTACCAGTTTGACTCAAAGTGCGTGTTTTCAGTTTAAATTGACATTTTAGTAAAATAGACACATGACATACTCAAAATCGAGAAAATGTATTTTGATTTATTTGATACTATAGGGAAATGATCCTTATGTCATTTTTTACATGTAGGAATCAACCATATATCTATCTATTGCATGGTGTGACTGGTATGACTACAAATTTGGTTTTTATTTAAAATTGACATTTTTGTTCAAAACACATGTCACATACTCAAAACTGAGAAAATGCATTCATATTGTATTGATACTTATGAACAATGATCCATAATTCATTTATAATATGTAGGAATCAACCACATCTCAATCTGATACACGGTGTGTCCAGTATGACTCAAAGTGTCTGTTATCAGTTTAAAATTGACAATTTAGTTTAAAACAGGTTTAACTCATTGAAAACCAAGAAAAAACGCATGGATTTTATTGATACTTTAGGATAACGATTCATAAATAATTTATGACATGTAGGAATAAATATCATATCAAACCGACACACTGTGTGACTAATATGACTTAAAAAGTAGGTTTTTGGTTTAAATTAACATTTTAGTAAAAAAGACATGTGTCATACTAAAAAATGAGAAAACGCACTCGGACTGTCTTCATACTTTATTAAAATGATTCATAAGTCATTTGTAACATGTATGAATTAGTATCACATCAAATCTACACACGATGTGACTGGTATGACTCAAAGTGTGTGCTTTCATTTTAAATTGACATTTTAGTAAAAACGACAAGTGACATACTCAAAATAGAGAAAATGCATTTGTATTGTTTTGATACTTTATAAAAATGATATATAAGTAATTTGTGGAATTTAGGAATCATCATCACCTCAATATAATACATGGTGTGTCTGGTCTGACTCAAAGTATCTATTATGAGTTTAAAATTGATGTTTTTGTTCAAAATGTTTGTCACTCAATAGAAACTGAGAAAACGCACATGGATTGTATTGATAATTTAGGAAAATGATTCATAAATAATTTTTTATGTGTAGAAATCAATCTCGCATCATACTAATACATGATGTGATTGTTATGACTTCAAGTTTGTATTTTCAATTTATAATGAGATTTTAGTAAAAAAAAATAAGTGACATACTCAAAACTGAGCAAACGCATTTGAATTATTTTGATATTTTAGGACAATAATAAATAAGTAATTTGTGATGTGTATGAATTAGTTTCACCTAAATATGATATATATTGTGATCGGTATTACTCCAATTGTGCGGTTTCAGTTTAAAAATGATATTTTTTTAATGTATTGTTTCATATTTAAATATAATTTCTTTTTTTATAGTATTACTAATATAAGAATTGTTTTTTTATATAGGTGAATTATTTTTCTTGAGATGAGGTGGTTTTTTGGACAAATGATACCATGATTGGGCTTTTTTGAGAGGGGGTTGGGTGCTAAAGATAATGAAACCATTGATATTTTTTAATGTTTGTGATAAAATGCACTTGCTAATTTAATTGTACAAAACAATATTTGAAATGTCTATAATAAAGTGTCTTTTTTATTGTATTGTTGATGAAATTTTTATATCAATTAAATTATGAATTTGTAATATCCTGTATTTTTTTGTATTTGTTGCTACAGTGTGTTGTAATTTTATCACACTACTACTGATAGTGCTTTTATCGGTGCAAGAAAAAGCTTTTAACAGTGCTAGAAAAGCGATGTTAATCTCAGTGAAGATAAAGGGGGGATCCCATTTAACAGCGCTAAAAAAGCGATGATAAAGGGTGTCCTTTATCTACGCTAAAAAAAGTGTTGATAAATGACCCCCTTTAACTGTGCTATTTTAGCACAGATAAAAGACATTTTTATCAGCACTGTTTTTAGCACTGATAAAAGACGACTTTATCAGTGCTTTAATTAGCACTAATAAATGGTGCCTTTATAAGTGCTCAAAATAGCACTAATAAAGGCCTAACTTCCTGTGATGTGTTGTATATATAACAACACACCCACCAACAGCACCTACACAACACGCACACACCATCCACACAAAACAGCACATGCATGGTGCACACAAGAAAAAAGAAGTGCACACAAGGGTTTGAAAAACAATGCTATATATATTTCAAACAATGTTTTATATAATTACATTTACAATTATCCAAAAAACAGTAAAAAAAGTAATGTTTTATCCTTTGAAATTCGCGATCCCCTCTCAAAAATGTCCGCCCATGGTATTAGTTGTCGAAAAAATCATCCCAACTCAAGAAAAAGGTTCCACCTATATAAGAAAAAAATATTATGTTAGTAATACTATAAATAAATAAATTAAACATTAATATGAAAGAATACATTAATAAAATTCCAATTTTTAATAAAAAATACACATTTAGAGTTATACAGGTCACACCGTGTGTCGTATTGAGGTGGGGTTGATTCCTACACATCATAAATGAGTTATGGATCATTTTCCAAAAATATCAAAACAATATGAATGGGTTTTCTTGGTTTTGAGAATGTCCCTTGTTTTTTTACTAAAATTTATATCAAATTTAAATGACATACTTGGATTTATACTGGTCAAATTGTTCATCGGATTGAGGTGTGGTTGATTCCTACATGTCACAAATGAATCATGGATCATTGTTCTAAAGTACCAAAATAATCCGAATGGGTTTGCTCAGTTTTCAGTATGACGGTTGTGATTTTTTACTGAAATATCATTTCAAACCAAAAACACCCATTTTGAGTCATACTAGTCGCATTGTGCATCGTTTTGAGGTGAGACTTCTTCATACATGTCACAAAGGACTTAAAAATCACTCTCCTAAATTATGAAGACAATCAGAGGTCATTTGATTGGTTTTTAGTGGGTGAAACATTTTCAGCTAAAATGTCAATTTTAAACTGATAACAGACACTTTTAGTCATACTGGTCACACCATGTGTCGGATTGAGGTGTGGTTGATTCCTACACATCAAAAATGAATGATGGATCATTTTTTTAAAGTATCAAAACAATCCAAATGTTTTTTCTTGGTTTTAAAATTATCCCTTGTTCTTTTTACGTAAATTAATGTCAATTAAAAAAACATTTGGATTTATACTGGTCACATTGTTCATTGGATTGAGGTGTGGTTGATTCTTATATGTCACAAATGACTCATGGATCATTATTCTAAGGTATCAAAACAATCCAAATGTTTTTTCTTGGTTTTTAGTATGTCAGTTGTGTTTTTTTACTAGAATATCATTTCAAACCAGAAACATGGCTTTTGAGTCATACCAGTCACATCGTGTGTCGATTTGATGAGAGACTCCTTCATAAACATCATAAATGAATTAAGAATAAATGTCCTAAATTATGAATAAAATCATAAATCTTTTTCTTAATCTTTAGTGAGTGACACATTTTGTGCTAAAATGTAAATTTTAAACTGATAACAGACACTTTTAGTCATACTGGTCACACCGTAAGTCAGATTGAGGTGCGGTTGATTCCTACACATCACAAATGACTAATGTATCATTATAATAATGTATCAAAACAATAAAAATTATTTTTATTGGTTTTCATTATGTCATTTGTACTTTTTTACTTAAATTAATGTCAATTTTAAATAAAAGGACACATTTAGATTTATACCGGTCACATCATATGTTGTATTGAGGTGGGGTTGATTCCTACATGTCACAAATGACTTATGGATCATTTTACTAAATTATAAAAACAATACGAATGATTTTTCCTAGTTTTCAGTATGCCAATTGTGTTTTTTACTAAAATTAATGTCAATTTTAAATAAAAAGAGACACTTTCAGTCATACTGGTTGCACCATGCATCAGATTGAGGTGTGGTTGATTTCTACATGTTAAAAATGACTTATATATTGTTTTCCTAAAGTATCAAAACAATCCGAATGTCTTTTATCGATTTTTAGTATGTCATTTGTGTTTTTTACTAAAATATCATTTTAATATGGAAACACGCATTTTGAGTCATACTGGTCGCATTGTGTGTCGGTTTGACACGAGACTACTTCATACATATCACACAAAACTTATGAATTGTTGTACTAAATTATGAAGAAAATCAAAGAGAGTTTTCTTAGTTTTTATTAAGTGACATGTTTTGAGCTAAAATGAAAATTTTAAACTCATAACAGACACTTTTATTCATATCGGTCACACCGTTCATCGGATTGAGGCGTGATTGATTCCTACACATCACAAATGACTGATAGATCATTTTCCTAAAGTATCAAAGCAATCCAAATGCATTTCTCTGGTTTTCAGTATGTCACTTGTTCTTTTTTATAAATTTATTATTAATTTATTATAAAAATACACACTTAAAGTCATAATGGTCACACCATGTGTTTGATTTAGGTGTGTTTGATTTCTACATGCCAAAAATCACTTATGGATAATTTTCCTAAAGTATCAAACCAATCCTAATGTTTTTTCTCAGGTTTCAGTATGGAACTTGTTTATTTTACTAAAAATACTGACAATTTTAAATAAAAATAGACACTTCGAGTCATACCCGTCACATCTTCATGGTATTTTTGTACATTATTACATTAGGTATGCTGCCCATTAATTTATAAACAAATCTATCTCATCTTGTGAATAGTATTATTTTTTAAAATGATGGTATTACTAAAAAAATATAAATACACAAAGGATTAATAAGTATTTAAAATGAAATAGTAATTATCTTCGAAAATACCTCTTCAAGGATGCTGGTTTTTTCATGGAATACAATCTCTTTCATAAATTTACAAACATAATAACTACAGTCTTTATCATTTTTTTATTTCGGGCACTGCAGAAACAGTGAGAAAAACAATTAATTTTTTAATATGTGTTTTGATAGTGAAATATTATTATATATACCCTAATTTTTATCTAGTCATAGTACTTTTCATATTCCTTTTCCTTCTCCCCTAGACTCATTCCATGATGTAGATGATATTCACGCACCACCCTATCATAACAGAATCCTCATTAAAAGATAATATAAATTATATAACTAGATGTTTAGTTCTAAAATGTTGGATTTAGTGTATTACAAATTGAAAAACACCATCATTTGTGGTCATTTTGTTGGATATCAATGCATTGAATCCAAGAAATAAATTTTTGGAGTATCCAAATTGACCGCAATGAGCATCCAATGATACATAAGAATATAAAAAATAATAAGTAATGAAATAAATTAAAATATATTTGATATGATTAAATTTTATAGTTTTACCCCTATATCATTGGTAATAAGAAGAGTTTGTCATCTGTAATTTTTCTGTTAAATGATTTGACCACGCCTACCACTATTTCACCCTCTTTCTTGGATTCTATATCTGTTTGTTCTATAGAGGTGATGTGAGGGCTAATGAGTCCAAATTTTTGTTCATGGTTAAATCCCTTCAATTTTTTTCATATATACACATGCGAAAAACAAGAAATGTATTTAGTCATAATTATCATAATATATCAGCTTTAGTAAAATCAAATCATGAAAACATACCTCATGTATACATTTAAAACTGAGTCGCCTAACCACTCATACTCCAGGATTTCACTTACATTGTCAACACTAATGAAATCTAGATCTTCCCCATTGTACATATTTTCATAAAAAAGAATTGTGTCAACCCCACCGTCTTTCAACTTTGTATTCACATGATTCTGCAATGATAATAAATACAGATATAGAACGGGTGGGTTTAAGGTGATTTCGGTAGATCGTTTTGATTGGTTGGTTGATCCTTGAGATGGATTTGAGTTGTTATTTCTTTTCATACCTTCCATGTGTCCGTCTGTAATAACATTCATTGGTTGAGACCTTTTTTCATTAAATGTTAAAGTTTTATCTTGAAAAAAATGGAAATGAATACCTCCCTATCGACGTGTTTTTTTACAAGTTGTGACATCCATACGATGTGTTCCAAGAGATTGTTTGACCTTGTGAACATCTTCATCATCAATTAGAACAGGTATCTTGGCACTCAACTCATGGGCTATGTTAATCATCACTTTGACATGACATGTTTGAAGTGGTCTGTTGTGTAGCATGATGTTCTTGATATTGAACATCGTATCCCTTGCTACAAGGCGATGGGTGGGTGTTGATAGATATAAATCATATTCATTTTCACCCTGTACAATATTAGTACAGGAAAGGTATCAGTGTCTATCTGATTCAAAATTCGTAGAAACAACTATTAGAACATTGATTACCTCAGCTAAGACGGGTTTTTTAGGGGAATGGTTCACCTCAAAGCTAGTGGGGGTGGGGTGGGATCTTCATGCACTGGATGTTCTTGAGTTTTTTTTTCTCTTTACCCCCCCATAATATTTTCCATAAACTCTCTCTAAAATTTCATATGTTCTTAAATGATAGCTATTGTTTCTATCATCATTTTTATTTCTTCACTTTGATCCTCCTCTTGTTTTTTTTTCTCAAAAAATGTTCAGGGTGTCACCCCAAAACCCACACCTCTGATGTGGCAATACTTTTATGGCTACTTAAAGGCCATAAAAATTATGTCTGCATCTGGTTTGGGTGTTGTTGATTCCTATGACTATGTCAGATAGAAAATGTAGGGAAATAAGTAATCATTGTTATGTAATATCGATTTAAAGAAAAAAAATATTTATAATGTCATACTTACACATGTTTCTCACACTTTTTGTGTGTTTTCATATATTAGTATCCCATATTTATTTACACGCACCTCCTTCCATATCACATGGCATGGGGTGGAAGTGACATTGGATTTGGATTCATCAATCTACATATAAACAGAATAACATAGTTATGGTTTTTTTATGTCATATAAAAGTATTACGGTATATTTAAAATACATACCAATTCTTTTTTCAAGTGAAGTGTACCCCATTATTTCTTTATGGTAGGGGTACGCTGGTTTTGTTGCTCATTCCTTATTTTCAACATTAATTTTCTATTTCATAAATAAAAAATTGTCAATCAAAGTGATGAATACACATATAATCAAACAACGTATTACCAAACATGATGTACATGAAAATATTGCTCCTCATGACTACTAGTAACTGCATCCCATGCTCCTCAGGTTATCAGGTATGCATAAATAAGAGGTGGGTGCGGGTTTATATTTCTTTTAGCATCTTTAAGATGACATTTCGTTAAAATTGTATGGAAGCCTCTATGAATACTTCCATAAACCCTTAATACATAGTTTTTATGTGATTCATTCACTATAAATGCACTCTACAAGTGATGATGAAGAGTAAGTCAATGTTTTATTATTTTATTTTTCAGTAAATTAAATAAATGATATCATAATGTTACCGTAATATCTCCCCACATCATTATCTTAATCTCGGTGACAACATGGTACCATGACTGTATATCAATCAGCACGTGTTTCTAAGTGAAAATTTCAATGTAACTACTGAACATGGCCTTGTTGGGGTTAACATGTTGGCCCCATGAATTCCATATGACCTTTCATTTTATGCCTTTAACTTTTTCCTTAAGGATTTTTGCTAACACCGTCAAACTACGGTGCTCCTATTTTCTTTGCGCCACCGGTGTTTCAATTCCTACCATTTCCCCAGTTTCAACATCATCAATATGTTACTTTGGAGTGCTAGCATCAACATGAGAATGTGGTGGTTGTACCTCTGCACTAGGAGAAGTAGTAGCAACAGGTTGAGGAACCTGCTGGTCCTCTGCACTACGAGCAACAATAGGTTGAGAGACCTATTGTTCCTCGGGATTGAGAGCATCATCACATGTAGAAGTCATTATCTACATAAGTGGTTCAACACTTAATTTATATTACATAAAAGTAGCATTTAACAGATAATAACATAAGGTAACACGATGTATATTACAAAAAAAATATAACCTGATTATTGAACTCTCTTTTTTCTAAAAGGCTGAAGGCATTTGACCCCTCTATCGATTATCCAAATCCCTTCATTATGGTATACTCTGACATAAAAAATTTCGTCTACATTGGGACTATTGTGAAGTGATTGTGATTTCCCAATGAAAGGTTCATCCTCTGTTGAATTTTCATCTTCCCCTTAAGTGGTTTTGGTGGATAAAATTACAATTGACCAGTTTAGGTTTGCAGGATCTGGAACATAAAATACTTGTACTGCCTGTGATGCCATTATAAATGGTTCATCTTTGTACCCTTCCTTACTGAAATTAAATTTAACGAATCACAACTCATCTATTTTAACAACACTCCTATTATCAACCCACTTTCATTGAAAAATCGACACTTGGATGTTTATATAATCCAACTACCATATTTTTTTGATGATGCCAAAGTATAAAATATTCATACAAATTGGATTTCTGTCCTTAGCACTGGAAACATGCATCGCTTCAGCCACAAGTGTAACTCCACTATTCTGCTCGGTACTCTCTTCATCTTGTTCATTAGTATAGAATGTATAACCGTTAATTACATAAGCATTATAAGATAATACATACACACTTGGTCCTCTGGCTAGCCATCGAAGTTGTTCTGAAATTGAGTCTAGATTTTCATTTAACTCCTCAAATATATGGTTTCAAAACCATCCTATAAACTGTTGATTGTGTGTATTTGATATCCATTTTTATCTCTTTATGGATTCAAATGCCTAAGAATTTCTTTGTGGGTTTTGACATATGGGTCAACCTCTAAACTGTTATAAAAAATGTAAAGGTGGTCCTGCTCCTGATCTGTAATATTGATTGTGACTACCTCTCTTCCAAAAATTCCTTCACTCGTAAGCTACCTGGTGTGATGAGATTTCAGTAGACCAATGCTTTCCACACCAGACAGGTATTCAGTATAGAATTGAGCGACTTCCTCAAGAATATATCGCTCAGCAATACAACCCTCTTGCCGACTTTGATTTTTGACATACCCTTTAAAAATATTCATATACAATTAAATGGGGTACATCCATCTATAGTGTACAAGACCACATAGTCGAATCTCTCTCACCAAGTGAACCATCATATCAAAGAATGTTGGTGGGAAGAACATTTCCAATTCACATAATATAATGGAAATTTCTCTTTCCATACTCAGAAATTTCTCCGGGTCTATAACTTTACTACATATAGCTTTGAATAAGAAATAGAGCTTCGTTAAGGTATACCAGACATTCTTGGAAAAAATTCAATGTAAATCTATAGGAATTAGATCTTTCATCAAAACATTTCATTCATGTTATTTTAGACCCTTTAACTTTAAATCATTTATTAACACGATATTCTTGATATTCAATGAATACCCCTCTGGAACCTTTACATCATTCAGGAATTTGAAAAATTTGTATCTCTCCTGCCTTGAAAAAGTGTAAGTATCTGGAGGAAGAAAAATTCATTTTTCACCCTTCAGTAGCACCAACTCTTCTCGTATTCCCATGTCAACCATGTCTAACCTAGCCTTAATTCCAGCCTTTGTTTTTCCAGGTGAATTTAGCAACGTGCTGATGAAACTGTCACATACATTTTTTACAACAAGCATAACATCAATAAAGTTTCTAACGTACAAACAATTCCAGTATGGTAATTCAAAAAAACTGATATCTTCTTCCAACTAATTTCATAAGGTTTTTTTAAAACAGTTTACCAAAAGCAGTGTCCAAATATTTTACTTTCTCAAATAGTTGATCACTAGTTAGTAGAGACGGTGTTGTACGTTCTTCTGAACTTCCATCGAATGATGTCATCCAAGATCGGTACTTATATTGTTAGGGTAGAAATCTATGATTTCCTTGAAACACAATTTTCGATGAATGTTTCAACCTAATTGACTGTGTACCTTGTTTGCAGACGAGACACCCATGACTTCCTTTAATGTCATATCCTGAAAAATTCTCATAAGCAGGAAAGTCATTTATCATCCCGTAAAACATAACTCTCAATATGAAATATTCATTTCTATAATAATCATATAATGTAACACTTGAATCCCACAATAATTTCAAATTCTTGATCAATGGAGCCAAATAAACATCAATATCATTACCTGGTTGTTTTGGTCCTGATATAAGCATAGATAACATGATGTGTTTTCATTTCATGCATAACTACAATGGAAAGTTATAATTAACCAATATAAACAGCCATGTACTATGAGTGCTACTTTGAAAACCAAAAGGATTCACTCCATCTGTAGATAATGCAAGATGAAGGTTTCTCAGCTCGTTTCCAAAATTATGATACACATGATCGATTCTCTTCCATTGAGGAGAGTCTGTCGGGTGATGTAGTTTCCTATCTTTATTTCTTTTGTCTGTGTGCCATGTCAATTTCCCTACAGTCTCCTCACTTCTATATAGGCGCCTAAACCTTTGAATGATTGGAAAGTACCATAAAACTTTCATAAGACCAGATTCATCTTTCTTGTATTGAGAAGCACCACACTTTGGGAATTCTCTAAGTGATTTTTTGTCCATGATAAACAATATATAGTCATTCGGGTATGTGTGTATTCATTTAAATATTATACCCATCGAACGTAGCATTCGTTTGGCATCGTATGTTCATATTGGGAGATCATTATCTTTTGGGATCATGTCATTCAAGAGAGAAAGTAATTCTGTAAAACTGGTGTCACTCCATCTATTGCCTACTTTCAAATTATACAGTTTTAGTATGACTGAAAATGTTATATATTTAGTGCAACCACCATACAAATAAATCTTTGCACAAATCTTTAATTGCTCAAACAATTTTGGGAATTCATGAATTTCATCTTCAATTGTCCTTGTCATTTACTCAATATGGTCATCATCATCATTCACATCTATAATCACGTCCCCAATATGGTCTTCTTCATTTCCCCCACTTATAATCATATCAGATGATCCATAAAATTCATTGATTTCCCAACCACTAGGTACATTAGCTTTTTCCCCATGTTTATTCCAACATTTATAACTTCAATCTATTTCGTGACAGATCAAGTGATCTTCCAACTCCTTTGGACTAACTTTTCTTGAATAAAAACAGCGTAAACATTGACAAAGGATTTGAGAAGGGTCATATGCATGATCTTTTGCAAACTTGATGACCTATTTCACTCCATCTTCATACTCTCTTTTCAAACGATTGGAATCCATCCAGTCTTTATTCATAACCATCCTATTGGATTCGGTGATATTAATTTTTAACAAAATAAATAGAAAAAACGTTGATATAAAAATTAACCAAGGATAAAAATAGTTATAGACTTTAATTTTTTATTGAAAACTATTTATAAAATCATAGTTGAAATCCCATTAAAAAACCCAACCATTTACACAAATTCCTTTTTAAAATAACACGCCCTTTTTAAAATAAACCAATCAATTTCAAACACTCTTTCCCAAAACCCCAATTCCTTTTTATAAATCATTCAAGGAAACTTTATGACCCAATAATGTTAATCATTTAAAATGAGTGAGAACCCTATATATTTTACAAATTTTCATTTAAAACTTCACACACCCCTTGTTAAAATGAAACCAACATTACATACACTTTCAAAACATTCACATCCCTTTATGAAATCCAATAAGGTGAGTTGAGAAACACTTCACATAAAACCTAAGTCCATAAAAAGTGTTAAGATCATTTTAAAGTTATTTAAAACCAAAAAAAGGTATGTTGAACACATTTTTCAAACAATTTTTTTAGTGTATTCCAATAACACCTCATGGAAAGCACCACTACTTTCAAATCTAGGAAAGGATTTGGGAAGTTTCTCTTATGTGTTCTTAACTATCTGGACCCATAAGAAACCATATGAACATCATGGACTAAAACTGTTCAAATCCTGACTCCTGATACATCTCAATATAAGCCATACTCATTACCCAACTCATTTATGGTTAAGATTGGTGTTTTAATCAATCTCCCATTAGGATCTTTGAAGGATCACTCGTGAACATCTAAATACTCATATTGAGCTACACAACTTAGGTCAAGTATTCTATAATGCCATGCATATTTCAATGGTATCATCATAGATGGAAATTTGAAGTTAGTAGTTCATCTATATCTCATATAATTCAAATATCATCTTAGAATCCTCCACCATCTCACATAGCGTCTTATCTACTACCATGCCTTATCCATACCATCAATGTAGGGAGTATAACTAGACTATGGAAACTTAAGCGTCATTAGAAAGGGTAGTGATTAATAACCCACTCCAGACTAATCACCTAATTCCTAAAAAAATCATAACTCATTCTTACTAAAACATCCTAAAAGGGAAGTTAAAAGAGAATTAAAACCAAAATAACTCCAACATCAACACTAGTGACCCCCGGTAACTTACCACATCCTATCATCCAACCATGGACCAATCTGAGAATCAAGAACAGTACAAAATAGGGCTCTGAAAAAGGATATATAAGAGCATCATACACTCTTGTCCACTAGTTCATATGTAGGGTGTGAGCTAAAAATTCTTTGTATGGTATCATAAAGAATTCTCTTTGAATCCCTTTAGAATATGGTTCATAAAGTTCTAGTTTGAACATAATGTATAAAATATATTTTCACATGAATTATAAAATAAGTGTAAAAACAATAAACTTACATATTTTCAAACAACTACCCTTTTTATAATATAAAAACAAGGATGAATAAAAATTTGAAATAAAAATATAAAAAAATGGAAAGAGGGCCTTTAAAACCATATGAGACATGTCAAATTACATACTATCCCTCTTTTAGAACATTTTCTGAAAAAATATTTTTCATAAATAACCACAATGAAAATCCATTTTCTTAAAACTCATTTAAAAAATAACCAATTTTTTTCTTTTTTAAATAAAACTTTTTAACCATTTAAATCAACCTATTTGAAAGTAAGAAAATACACACTCGAAGTGAAACAATGATCATACATAGGCACTAAGGAAACAAGGAAACATAATCCAAAAAACAACCAAACAATGGTGTCATGTCATCAAAAAAACTAGGGAAATATAATCCATCCAAGAAATTAAATCCTCTAAAGTGTCCTAAGAATGATGTAACCATCATGTGAAACTTCCTAAGACTCATGTATTTGGATCCTGAACTGAAGATAAGGAACCCAGGTCGATACTATTTAACTTTTCATGTCCAAGTAGTCCTATAGAACTCACTATACTCTATCATGATCAGGGGATCAAAAGAAACCCTGGCCCCTTCCAGTACATTCTAGGGACACTGAAACATCTCAAAAACTCACTCAATCTAACTAGGTCCTTACACTAGACAATACACTCCACACTAGGGATTTCACTTATCTGGATCCCTACCAGTCTCCTAGGACACCCATGGAATTTCAATAGTGGAAGTGAGCAACCAATGAAATAATAGATCATCACATAAATATAATTTCAATAATTTGAAATTTAACCTCACCCCACCTCATACACAATAAGCATAAGAATATAAAAAATCCCTTTTATAAGCTTCACAATAAGCATAAGAATATAAAGAATCCCTTTTATAAGCTTCACAATAAGCATAAGAATATAAAGAATCCCCTATGGGGTCACAAACCACTATAGGAATAATAAATGCATGGAGATCAATTGAGGGTCTCCCATTTTTATAAAATAACTTCTTTTAAATTACCAACTAGGATTTTACAAATTTGCTCGAGAAGCCAACCCATTTTCACCCCATTTTAGAACAACATTTCAAATTTCATCTAAAACCCATTTATCAAAATGCACTAGAAATCCCATTTGGAAACCCAACCATTTTCTATAAATAAAATTTTAAAATAATAAACCCTTTTATTTTTGAAGGAAATATATGCTAAGAACCCTTTTATTAAGCTTCAATATCCTTTTGAAAACATCTTAATCCACCATGAGAGTTAATGGTATCAAAACAATTTAAATAGGTTGAAGGTCAATTCCATTCGTTTTGCAAAACATGACTTTAAAATATCACATATTCACTTTAAAGAAAAAAAATTATGGCCAAACTTTCAAAATATTTAAATTCCTTTAAAAATCCACTCAGGCCTTTTACAAAACACTTGGCATGTGACATAAGTCTCTACCAAGTATTTAAACCGTTTTCAAGCCAATTGAAACCCAACAAAGTCATAACATAGGATTATAATTTCATAATAAATCATTTAAAAACATCCAAGAAATTTGTAACATGTATTACAAGGGAATTCCAAAGAAACACCTACCTCACTCAAGCAAAATTGAAGCTAAAACTTGTCGACAATAATGGAGAACACATAAATATGTCAAGTGACATACTAATCAACCCGTAATGATAAAAATCCTCATTATTAAAAAGAAATTACACTATTATCTAGTGGCATCACACTTCAAATGCATAATTGAGTCACACAAAATCAAAGAAAAAAACACGAAGAGGAACACCAACCAACATGCAATTCATTTAGTGCATAAACATGGACCACCAACAACAAAAATTTTCATAGGGTTGTTTAGCCCGTACAATTCATAACATACCATCAATATCAAACTATAATTACATGTGAACAAGATGAAATAGATGAAAAAGAGGAGAAAACTCACCGGTAGAGGAGAGACGCACAACGGAGGAGAGGCGCACAGTGGAGGTGTGGTGCACGACGAAGGTGTGGCGCGCGACGGAGGAGAGGCGCATGGTGGTCTGGTTCGCGGCGGAGGAGAGTCGCATGGTGGAGGTGTTGTTCACAGTAGAGGAGAGGGGGCGGGAGAGGAGGAGGAGGAGGATTCGCGGCGCAGGAGTCAGCTTCCGCGAGAGATTGAGGGGTGCGAGAACGAAGGAGACTGTTAGGATTTTTTTATAAAACTCGGGGAACCTTTTATCAGTGCTAGCTAAAAATTGCTGATAAAGGTATGTTTTATCAGCACAAAAATAAAAAGCGCTGATAAAAATTTATCAGTGCTTTTTTAGCGTTGATAAAGTTGGTCCTTTATCAGTGCTAAACATGCGCTCATAAAAGGTGTCTTTATCAGCGCCAAATTTATAGCGCTGATAAAGATATTATGTTTATAGTTTATTTATATTAATATATATATTTATAAAATTATATATATGATAAATATTTATTTATTTATTTATAATTATAACTATAACTATATATATATATATTTATAAAATTATAAGAAATATAATTATTATATTTAGAATTTTAGAATATATATAATAAATATATTAATTATATATATTTAAAAGATTATAGATATATACAACTATATTTCTTATAATTTTATAATTATTTATATGAATATATATTTATTTATAATTATATGAATATATATTTATTTATAATTATATGAATATATAGTTTTTATAATAATAATTATAAATGAATATTTATTTATTTATTTAAATAATTATAAAATTATAGAAAATTAATATTTCTAGTATTTATAATTTTATTAATATATATATATATAACATATTTATTATAATTTTATAATTATTTAAATATATCTGTATTTATTTATAAATATAAATATAAATATTTGTATTTATTTATCAATATTTATATTGTCACGACCCCCTCCCACCAAAGATGCCCCTCCTGAGCTAGAAATGGTGAAAGAGAGATAATGACCCCCGAGTCCCGCCTCTAATAGGCTCCGAAGTGGTGACTAGCACCAAGGGTATGAGTTTTCACAAATATGGGAGGCATTACACTTTTTATTATTTAAGATCGGGAAATAGGATGAGTCAAACACCAAAAGAAAAAGGAAAAATTAAATGAAAATAAACCCAAAACCAAACCCATATGCATGTTTTATACAATACTGAAACAAAAGTACAAGTACAAGAAAAGATCCAAAGTATGATACAAAAAAAAGAAAGCAAAAACTGCAACCAGCAAAACTCCAACGCCCAACTAGCAAGGTCCCGCACGGTCCCTGAAGTCCTCCTGAAAACCTTAAAGTAAAAGTAGGGTGAGCATACAAGTATACTCAGTAGGAAAACCTAAAGCTCTCGTGCACAGGTGGGGAGACATCCTAATGCCCCGTGAGAAAACAAAAAGAACCAAAGCCTAGCAAGGAATCTATCCACCCAACCTTACAAGCCACACTCACCAAATATCACAAGTCAATATAGTAGTATAGTAATATTATCAAAGTGTGGGTACCCCGCACCACCTTCCCACTGAATACTACTCAAGCCCTCACGCTTAACGCTCTGATGCTTCCCCCTCTTCCTGAGCTAGTGTCGCAACCTGGCCATATGAATCTCATAGTATCCCGCCGGCACTCAATCCTCGGCCATAACCACATCTCATCTCGAAGACACCTGGGAACCACATCACATATCATACCGAAGACACCTGGGAACATATCACATCCTCATCCTGAAGACTCTGGGGAAACATCTGTCATAACCTGCCTGAAGGATCTTGGGCTATAGAACCTGGAAGAGGGAGCACAGGGAAGAACAGTAACCAGCCATCCTTTAGATGTTTGAGAATCTCACCCCCCCCATCCCACGGGTGTTCGGTACGTAGGGCTCAATATGGGTGGGGTGCGTAAAGAAACATAAAACGTATAGATTTATATAATTATATCAACCACTCAGCCCATCCTAAGGCTTCTACACAAAAGATATGAGCACATGTCTTGGCACTGCTACCTCGAAAGTATGCACACAATAAACAGCCCCAAACCCCATTAAGCTTTTCATGTTTCAACAGTTTTAGTTTATCAGTTCCTTAACTACCGAGTAACTAACAACAACCAAACCAGATCAATTGTTCGTAAAACATATCCCCTCCAACCACAAATAAAGTTAGGGAAAACACAAGCAACACAATACCATTTTCTTTTATTATCCAATAAATTCCATTGATTTTCCATTTTTAATCAACTACCATGCCCCACAATTCATTAGTTAACTATTCCACTTTTATTCATAAGCATAACCCATCCCTGCAGCCCTGATGCAAACCACCATAACCACAAACACATCGGAAACAATACCCGTACCACATCATCATCCCTTTGATACCATTTATCGTATCTTCACTGCCCATCACAACCATATCATACACGCCAACCCACAACCAAGCCAACCGCAGCCCCACTTCTCACCTGTTCCACAACAACCCAAGAAACACCCCTTTACATAATTAAACCCCAACCAGCACCCACAAATTCATTATTTCATTTAGTTTAACCAGGGTGATCATACAAGGGTTCCAGGTATTCATTTAATCAGCCAACTTTACATGATTAACCAATTTCCACATTCTATGAAATTTCATCCACAAAAAAATCCAAAAAAACGGGGAAACATTTAATTGCGCAAGCAAAGGCCCCCAACGGCTGTGATTTCCAGTAGGCATAAGCCTATTCAATTCACAACATAATCAAAGGATAACCATTAATGGAAATAAAACAACAATATCAACAAAATTTCCCCAAAGCCGTTCTTTAACCAGTTATTATCTTTATTTACTGGTTCAATCGTATCTCATGAAAACAAAAGGACACCCACCCTGTATGATTCACAAAAGAGAGAGAGAGACGAAGGTAAGATCCCTACCTGAACAGGTTTTGATGTCCTTCTGCGAGAACAACCACCACGAGGATTTCGATCACTCCTCCCGACGACTACATCCTCCCGTGGACGCTACGGCACAACCGCACTAACAACCAAGAGAGACTCCATTAAGGTTTAAGGTGTCACTTTTCATAGCATGGCAAGGAGGAACAGAAAGAGGAGATCGAGGAAGGAATAAGAACGGGGTAGAACGTACCATTAAGATGACGTTCGTCGAAGAGCGTCATTCCCGTCAAATATCAGCAATCTCCTCGGTAGGAAACTGTGAAGAGGAAGTCGAAGAAGAGGGAAAGGAACGAGGTGCATGATGTTTGCCTCGTTGACACGATCCTGCAACCACCAACAGATCGATGATCAGAGTCCGGATGAAGAAGATAGGAGGAAGGCTTCTGGGTCATCCGGGAGCATCGCTGTGCAGAGAAGAAGAGGGGTCTGTAAATAACACGTGACCCTCTCTTATATAGGCAACAAAAAGGTAAAATGGTATACAACATGTATTAATGAATACATGACGTGGTCGTACAACTATTACGATGTTTGACTGGTCAACACGACACGTCACGTGGTCTCCATGCGTTTAATGATAATAATAACTTCAATTAATAATAGGTGTTTTATTGACCTGAGACATGAGTCATAAAAAGGTATTCATCATTGGTCTTAAAATGACTGTCATAATTTCAGGGTTTCAACGTCACAGACGGTTCGCCATTCCGACACCGTATGAGGGAGATATGTTGGATACAAGATCCCGTAATAATAATAATAATAATAATAATATTGGGTGTTTTGTGAACCTGAGCCACGAAACATAATTTAATATCCAACATTTCACTTGAATTGATCTTATTAATGACAAGATCACATCGTCACTGACGAGAAGTCAATCGGACGTCGCACGCGGGAGTTATGGCGGGTCGAAGATTTAATAATAATATTAAATCTATTAATTCACAAGCGTTTCGGGTACCCGATCCGAAAACCCAAAAAAGACATCCAATATTGGACTCATAATTTCCGTCTCGGAGTCAGGGTCACACTGCCGCTGACGGTTCGTGAAACCGAGGTCGCACGAGGAAGATAACATCAAAATTCAGTTTTCCCAACGAAAATAATAATTACATTATTATATTATTATTATTTTATTTAACCATTTTTTCCCTTCAATTCCAAATCCCACGCACAAATAGATTGCCACAATTTCCTTTGGACACATCACCAATTATTTCGAATTTTATTTCTATTTTGTTTTATTTACTTTATTTCCTTTCAAATTTCTTCTCTCTCCAATCTTCCATCTTCTTCTTCAAGTTTCTCATGCTCCAACTCCAAAGTAGCGCCTCCCTGTTTATTACATACCCAACACGCCCCATTTTTAAACCTTTATCATTATTTTTTTTAACACAGTTATCATAAATAATAACATCTCTTATCTATCCTCATATCTCAAATCTCATTGCATTGAATTCAAAATATAAATCTCATTAAATCTTTATTAAGGGATCTTTCAAAATTTAAGCCAACATTATTATTATAATTATTTAGTATAATAATAATAACAAATCCCCAATTAAAATTTATTAACTCGTCACCAATTATTAATAATAATTATTATTATTATTGACGTTCGCCGCGTTGACCATGTCCGACCACCATTACATCAACGCCGAGCAGCCTCCCACTACACACATAATTTATTATTTATTAAAATTTAAATAAATCAAAAAGAAACCATGCACCTCCCCTCATTGAATTAAATACATTCAATTTTATTTCTTTTATTTCACAATGATTAAATTAAAACCATTTAATCTAATTAACACCAAAAAATTTCATGCCACCATTATCAATTATTATTATCAAAAATTATTATTATAACACACGTCGTGTTTGACCACATCAAATTTTTACAAAGTAATGGACCAGAGAGGTCCGGGCCATTACATCAGATACCTCTCAAAACATTCTCGTCCTCGAGAATTAAAAACCAACCCATAAAAAAGGGAAAGGTCCGAACAACCACCCCGCAAGATACCTCTCAGTGCTCTCTTCATAAAAGGAATCCAACCACTATCCTAATTATATGAGTCAGGGAATTCCTTCCCCCATGTTGAGATATTATCCGCTTTAGGCGGCACTGACTCGCCTACACGGGTTTAATCGTATCCACATTAATGCGTCTTGATTAGGGATTAGGTCCTCCCACCCCCATAATTTAGGATTTCTCATACACACACTGCCCCCAACACCACACAAAACAAGCAACACGCTGCCCCAACACATGGATTAGGGAATTCCTTATCCCATGTCAAGATACTATCCGCTTTGGGTGACAGTGACTCGCCCGCACAGGTTTAATCGCATCCACATTAATGCATCTTGATTAGGGTTCAGGTCCTCCTCTCCCCACATGTTAGGACTCTTCACACACATTTAAAGGAAAGAGGAAAACAACTTAGCATTATAGACTCATGAAAAACAAGGTTCATGCCCAAAGTATGGGCGGGAATGAGTTTCAACAAAGGAGTGTGATGCTCCTGAATTTAAACAAAACATAAATGAGAGCATTTAAGTAAAACCAAAAACATCTCTCTCGATCTCTGGCCTTGCTAGGGTTGCCGCTTCTGTTGCGTGAAACTGTCCGCGTCCCACTCCTCTGCCTCTCTGTTGACATCCAGGTGCCATAGTTGTATGGTAAACAAAGAACGCCTAAGCCCAAGTAGCAAGGAAATTTTCTCAAGGTTTCATTTTATCATTTTATTTCGATTTCTTTCCCAGAACACCCAAATCAAGTAAAACACAAATCATGATGATGCATGTACCTTTCCTAGGGTCTCTACCCTGCAATCAATGTAGTCTTACTTGGTCATTCGGTAAGCTCAAAGTCCTTACATCGGATCACGGGGGGGCCTAAAATCCTGTGTCCTAGCCGGTCTTCCCTGGCCTATGTCACGCACCAAGATCAGACAACACTGTTACCCCACCATCCCATGCAATCCTCACTGTGCCTAACTCCAGACTCCATCATATCTCTCAACCATCGCCTCTGATACCATTCTGTCACGACCCCCTCCCACCAAAGATGCCCCTCCTAAGATGGAAATGGTGAAAAGGAGATAATGACCCCCGAGTCCCGCCTCCAGTAGGCCCTGGAGTAGCGACTAGTACCAAGGGTATGAGTTTTCACAAATATGGGAGACATTACCCTTTTTATTATTTAAGATCAGGAAATAGGATGAGTCAAACACCAAAAGAAAAAGGAACAAGTAAAGGAAAATAAACCCAAAACCAAACCCATATGCATGTTTTATACAATACTAAAACAAAAGTACAAGTGCAAGAAAATATCTAAAGTACGATACAAAAAAAAAAGAAAGCAAAAACTGCAACTAGAAAAACACCAATGCCCAACTAGCAAGGTCTCGTACGGTCCCTGAAATCCTCCTGAAAACCTGAAAGTAAACGTAGGGTGAGCATACAAGTATACTCAGTAGGAAAACCTAAAGCTCTCGTGTACAGGTGGGGAGACATCCTAATGGCCCGTGAGAAAACAGAAGGAACCAAAGCCTAGCAAGGAATCTATCCACACAACCTTACAAGCCACACTCACCAAATATCTCAAGTCAATAGAGTAGTATAGTAATATTATCAAAATATGGGTACCCCGCACCACCTTCCCAATGAATACTGCTCAAGCCCTTACGCCTAATGCTCTGATGCTTCCCCCTCTTCCTGAGCTAGTGCCGCAAACTGGTCATACGAAGCTCATAGTATCCCACCGGCACTCAATCCTTGACCATTCATAGTATCCTGCCGGCACTCAATCCTCGGCCATTCATAGTATCCCTCCGAAACTCAATCCTCGGCCATAACCACATCTCATCCCGAAGACACCTAGGAAACACATCACATCTCATCCCGAAGACACCTGGGAACATATCACATCCTCATCCCAAAGACTCTTGGGAAACATCTGTCGTAACCTGCCTGAAGGATATTGGGCTATAGAACCTGTAAGAGGGAGCACAGGGAAGAACAGTAACCAGTCGTCCTTTAGATGTTTGAGAATCTCACCCCCTCTGTCCCACGGGTGTTCGGCACGTAGTGCTCAACATGGGTGGGGTGCGTAAAGAAACATAAAACGTACAGATTTATATAATTATATCAACCACTCATCACATCCTAAGGCTTCTACACAAAAGATCTGAGCACATATCTCGGCACTGCTACCTCGAAAGTATGTACACAATAAACAACCCCAAACCCCATTAAGATTTTCATGTTTCAACAGTTTTAGTTTATCAGTTCCTTAACTACTGAGTAACTAACAACAACCAAACCAGATCAATCATTCGTAAAACATATCCCTGCCAACCACAAATAAAATTAGGGAAAATACAAGCAACACAATACCATTTTCTTTTATCATCCAATCAATTCCATTGATTGTCTGTTTTTAATAAACTACCATGCCCCACAATTCATTAGTTAACTCTTCCACTTTTATTCATATGCACAACCCATCCCTGAAGCCCTGTTGCCAACCACCATAACCACAAACACATCAGAAACAATACTCGAACCACATCATCATCCCTTTGAAACCATTTATCGTGGCTCCGCTACCCATCACAACCATATCATACACGCCAACCCACAACCAAGCCAACCGCAGCCCCGCTGCTCACCCGTTCCACAACAACCCACGAAACACCCCTTCACATAATTAAACCCCAACCAGCACCCACAAATTCATTCTTTCATTTAGTTTAACTGGGGTGATCATACAAGGGTTCCAGGTATTCATTTAATCAGCGAACTTTACATGATTAACCAATTTCCACATTCTATGAAATTCCATCCACAAAACAATCCAGAAAAACAGGGCAACATTTAATTACGCAAGCAAAGGCCCCCAACGACCGTGATTTTCAGTAGGCATAAGTCTATTCAATTCACAACATAATCAAAGGGTAAGAATTGATGGAAATAAAACAACAATATCAACAAAATTTTCCCAAACCCGTTCTTTAACCAGTTATTATCTTTATTTACTGGTTCAATCGTATCTCACGAAAACAAGAGGATACCCACCCTGCATGATGCACAAAAGAGAGAGAGACGAATGTAAGATCCCTACCTGAATAGGTTTTGATGTCCTTCTGCGAGAACAACCACCA
The DNA here is from genome assembly GCA_963277665.1 of Viscum album. Classification (NCBI taxonomy): domain Eukaryota; kingdom Viridiplantae; phylum Streptophyta; class Magnoliopsida; order Santalales; family Viscaceae; genus Viscum; species Viscum album. The sequence goes on from OY728140.1 coordinate 322,879,448, forward strand.
TGAGGATTTCGATCACTCCTCCTGACGACTACGTCCTCCCGTGGACGCTGCGGCACAACCGCACTAAGAACCAAGATAGACTCCATTAAGGTTTAAGGTGTCACTTTTCATAACATGGAAAGGAGGAACAGAAAGTGGAGATCGAGGAAGGAATAAGAACGGGGTAGAACGTACCATTAAGACGACGTTCGTCGAAGAGCATCGTTCCCATCAAATATCAGCAATCTCCTCGGTAGGAAACTGCGAAGAGGAAGTCGAAGAAGAGGGAAAGGAACGAGGTTCATGATGTTTGCCTCATCGACACGACCCTGCAACCATCGACAGATCGACGATCGGAGTCCGGATGAAAAAGATAGGAGGAAGGCTTCTGGGTCATCCGGGAGAGTCGCCGTGCGGAGAAGAAGAGTGGTCTGTAAATAACACGTGACCCTCTCTTATATAGGCAACGAAAAGGTAAAACGGTATGCAGCGTGTATTAATGAATACACGACGTGACCGTACAACTGTTACGATGTTTGACTGGTCAACACACGACACGTCACGCGGTCTCCATGCGTTTAATGATAATAATAACTTCAATTAATAATAGGTGTTTTATTAACCCGAGGCATGAGTCATAAAAAGGTATTCATCATTGGTCTTAAAATGACCGTCATAATTTCAGGGTTGCAACGTCACAGACGGTTCGCCATTCCGACACCATATGAGGGAGATATGTTGGATACAAGATCCCGTAATAATAATATTATTATTATTATTATTGGGTGTTTCGTGGACCCGAGCCACGAACCATAATTTAATATCCAACATTAGACTTGAATTGATCGTATTAATGACAGGATCACGTCACCACTGACGAGAAGTCAATCGGACGTCACACGCGGGAGTTATGGCAGGTCGAAGATTTAATAATAATATTAAATCTATTAATTCACGAGCGTTTTGGGCACCCGATCCGAAAACCCAAAAAAGACATCCAATATTGGACTCATAATTTCCGTCTCAAAGTCAGGGTCAAATTGCCGCTGACGGTTCGTGAAACCGAGGTCGCATGAGGAAGATACCGTCAAAATTCAGTTTTCCCAACGAAAATAATAATTACATTATTATATTATTATTATTTTATTTAACCATTTTTCCCCTTCAATTCCAAACCCCACGCACAAATAGATTCCCACATTTATTTCGGATTTTATTTCTATTTTTTTTATTTACTTTATTTCCTTTCAAATTTATTCTCTTTACAATCTTCCATCTTCTTCTTCACGTTTCTCACGCTCCAACACCAAAGTAGCGCCTCCCTTTTTATTCCATACCCAACGTGCCCCATTTTTAAACCTTTATCATTATTTTTTAACACAATTATCATAAATAATAACATCTCTCATCTATCCTCATATCTCAAATCTCATTTCATTGAATTCAAAATATAAATCTCATTAATTCTTTATTAAGGGATCTTTCGAAATTTAAGTCAACATTATTATTATAATTATTTAGTATAATAATAATAATAACAAATCCCCAATTAAAATTTATTAACTCGTCACCAATTATTAATAATAATAATTATTATTATTGACGTTCGCCGCGTTGACCATGTCCAACCACCATTACGTCAACGCCGAGCAGCCTCCCATTACACACATAATTTATTATTTATTAAAATTTAAATAAATCAAAAAGAAACCATGCACCTCCCCTCATTGAATTAAATACATTCAATTTTATTTCTTTTATTTCACAATTATTAAATTAAAACCATTTAATCTAATTAACACCAAAAAGTTTCACACCACCATTATCAATTATTATTATCAAAAATTATTATTATAACACATATCGTGTTTGACCACATCAAATTTTTACAAAGCAATGGACCAGAGAGGTCCGGGCCATTACATATATATATTTATAAATATATTGTTTTAATTATATATAACATTATATATGAAAATAATAAATATATTTTTTACAAATTAATAACTATTTAAATAAATATATATATATTTATATTTATAACTAATAAATATTTATTTGTAATTAAAAATTATAATAAATAAATATATTTATTTATTTATAATAATAACTATAAGTAAATATACATTTATTTATATTTACATATTTATGTATACTTATAAATTTATAATAAATATATTTGCAATTACATATATTTCTAATATTTATTATATGTATATATATGTATTTATTTATAGCTATAAATATAAATATTTGTATTTATTTATCAATATTTTTATATATTTATAAATATATTTATTTAATTATATATAACATTATATATGATAATAATGAATATATTTCTCATAAATTAATAATTATTTAAATAAATAAATAATTATTTATATTTATAACTAATAAATATATTTTTTATAATTAAAAAATATAATAAACAAAGATTTATTTATAGTTGTTATTATATATATATATATATATTTAAATAATTATAAAATTATAACAAATATATTTATAATTTTATAAATATATATAATTAATATATTTATTATAATTTCTTAATTATTTAAATATATCTACATTTATTTAGATTATAATTATAACTAATTATATTCATTTATAAATATTTGTATATAAATATATATAATTAATATCTTTATTATAATTTTGTAATTATTTAAATATATCTATATATTTATTTAGTAATTATAATTATAACTATTTGTATTTATTTACAAATATTTGTATATATTTATTTAATTATATATTTATAACTTTATAAGTAGTGTAATAGATATATTTTTATAAATTTATAATATATATATATATATATATATTTATTTATAGTTATAATTAACTATAAATAAATATATTTATAAATATTTGTATATAATTATAAATACATACATACATACATACATACATATATATATAATTAAAATATATGTATTCATTGTAATTTTATAATTATTTAAATATATATATAGTTATAATTATAATTACAAATACATGTATTTAAAAATTATTTATATATAATTAAAATTTAATAATTATAAATATATTAAATATATTAATTATTTAACTATATATAATGTAATTTTATAAGTATTTTTCAGAACATAATATTCATATGGGTAACATGAATTACTCATATACATACATAATAAAAAACAAGTCATTCCATATATGGATAACATGAATAATAAGATGGGTGTAATGTATAAATGGACATTCATAATGACACATAACATATATGCACTCATGATCAATATATTTATTGACCAAATTTATTGAAAACACACATATATTGAATAATTATAATTATAAATATATATATTTTAAAAATATTTATATATATTATTTATAAACAAAATAATTATATTAAATATATTAAATATAACAAATTTAATAAATATAATGAATCTAATAAATCTAATAAATCCAATAATTCTAATAAATCTAACAAAAAATATAATAAATATAATAAATATAAATCTAATAATTCTAATAAATATAAATCTAATGAATATATAATAAATCTAATAAATATATTTATTATTTAATGAAATTTATTATAATCTTATAATTATTTATATATATATATATATATATAATTATAATCTTAGAAATACTTTTTTTAAAACATTATATATATATATATATAAATTTGAATTATTAAAAATATATATATTAATTATAAACATACATTTTTTATTTAATGTATACAAATAAACATTATTTTTGAATATAAATACTATAAATTTATATAAATTTTTATTATTATTTATTAAAAAGTATTTTACAGAGTTGATGTAAAAAAATAAAAATAAAAATCAGGAGAACCAAACTTTACAGGGAGAATTAACGAGGTCGAAACAATAGATAGTGAGGGGGGCCTCCAGCGAGGGACCCGATGTGAATAAAAATGCATTGAAATTTTGACCATGCAAAGCCCGACATGTGGAACCGTGAGTAGCGAGCGCGCGACGACACTCTAGTGCAGCACGAACCCACATCGCCCTGCCAGCTTACAACACCTGGCCCCACCACCCTCAACCATCACATCTAGCCCTGCGCCACAACTACACTCACGCAACCTATCGGCAGGGCAACTAGTCGCGACAACGAGGACAATTATTAATATATTTATATTTAAATATATTTTTTTATAAATAAATATATTTAAAAGGTATTTATATATAATTATAAATATAATAAATATATTTATCATATAAAGAATTATTCTAATTTTATAATTATTTATGTATAATTATAAATATATATTTAAAAAGTATTTATATATAATTAAAAATATATAAATATAATAAATATAATAAATATAATAAATATAATAAATATATTTATTATTTAATGAAATTTATTATATATATATTTTATTTATTAAAAAAAATTATTATAAACATTTGTTTTTTATTTAATGTATTTAAACATTATTTTTTTGATGGTGTTAAAAGTCTGTTTTGTAGTAGTAATGGTGGATTTGATTTCCACCATCCATATCTTTGATTCCCTAAAAAATGATGGTCACCTCTGCATCCCATTCATATATTAAAAATCGAAGGACAAGAGAAATATAATGAACCTTTCCGAGTTTTCCAAGTGATGTGAAATGTATTTTTTTAAAAAAAAAAACTATAGTAGAATTTTGGAATAATAGTACGAGAAGAATTTTAAGATTTTTTTAATATGAAAGTTGAGCTACAATTAGAATGATATAAAATAAATATGATACTATTATTTTTATTATATACATGAATGAATAAAGGTCATATAAATTATGCATGAAATGGTTTCACGATTCAGGATGGACCGTTTTCTGTGAAAACCATGAAATGCATTTGATGTTCAAATTAAAAACGTCAGGCGATTAAATGATTTTCGATACCCATACTCGTAATCGGTTTAAAAATAAACCCAAATACATAAAAGATTTTTTAAAAAGAAACCTTTAAAAAATCCCCGTTTTTCAGGTGAGGCGGCCGGCGGTCATATAATTGAAGCGGCTGGTGTCTCTCGCAGCGCGGGTTAAAACGACCCGCATCTGTTGTGGGCGCACTATATAATATTAAATATTTTATATAATATTAAATATTTTGGAGACAAACCTGTACAACTTTGAATCTCCCGACCTGTTGACGGGTCTCCAATGATGGCGCGGGGAGCCCCCCGTCGGGTCACGGGCACGGACGCCTCCCCGCATCTGTTGGGCCCCGCTATATAATATTAATTCTTTCAACGCAAAGCTGCACCTACTTTGAGCCTGTTGACGGGTTGACTGGTCTCCGAGCATGGTGCGCGGAGGCCCCCCGTCGGCTCATGGCCGCCCTCGCGCCTATAAATACGACATTGGCTGGGCATCAACCCCTACAGCTTCCACCCATTCAACTCACTCACTGCTTCGCTGAAGCATCGTCACCTCCCCGAGAACCCTTTTCCATGGAAGAGCTTAAATAAGTGCATGTTTGAGCAAACCACATTTTCTGAGCCTTTCGTGAGCTTTAATTCCAACACGGTTCGAGGTTCGCACTTTTTCTACCAAGGGGAGGATGGGTATGGCGTCACTGAGACTTCACAAAAGGACCTCTTTCTCTCCATCCTCATCCAACCCATCTCACTCCAAGAGGGTTGACTTGTGTATTGAAAGCATGAAACAATAAGATTACATTGTCAGATGTTAATGAGTGTATTTTTCTATGTAGATCACCACCTAATCGTCCTATACTTAAAACACAAAATAATTTGACTTTGAATTTTCAAAATTGTGATATGATCATGAAAAATATCTCTTCATAATCACTTGGTTTATACCACATTTAGAATGTGTGTTGGTAGATTGTTGAAAAAGTGCATCCCTGTGATATTTATTTTAAGACAATTGCGGATTAAATATGTTTTTACGCAATTATTTAATTGACATGAAAAAATGTTTTTAATTTTCAATTATTATGTTCTTATTTTTTGAGATTATGTTTTTACATGTCGTTGGGCTACATATTTAACTGGGCTTTTATTTTTATTTGGGCCCAACTCATCTATTTTTCATTGTACCTTGCCTAGATTTACTTTCATGGGCCCTTCATTGGCTAATCGTCCATTTACATGGATTTATTTTCCATTGCTAATCACAGGTTATTGAAGGTCCGTGAGTCTACCCTGATGTGTTATCTGTTATGTTCATTCACTATATTTTTTACAATGCATCCACATTTTCCTCTACCGACTCCCCTTACCAAGTTTTGGATCCTCCTACTTGATCAAGGATGTTCATTGTTCAACCGAGATTCACTCACCATTGAAACTGCTCATCTAAGTTTGAAATGCATTACATCTAATTTATTGGGACCATTTAAGTGGGTGAATTTATTAGCAAAATTTGAAGGAGTTGACCATTTTCTTTAAATGTTGTGTTTTTATTTGGGGTGGTTAATTGTACACTTCTAAAGAATCACAGAAAATAAGCGCATATTTTATCAACGCTTCTAATAAGCACACATAAAATTTTACTTTTATTAGCTCAAAAAATATGAGCCGAAAAAAGTTGACTATTATCAACGTTTTATATAGAACTAGTAAACTTTTTTTCTACTTATTTATGAAATATTTACTTAGTTTTATTGAAATCAAAGATATGTAACTTAAGGTTTAATATCAATCAATTAATCTTTTAAAATTTTATAAATTTTCATCAGAATTCTTAAATATTGTTGATATTATATGATATATATGACACATATATATAATATTTAATATTATTATGATGTAATTAATGTTATATTACATAGAAATCATAATAAAATTAATATTATATACATATTTTACATAGTTGAATATACATACAAGTGTGTTGATTTCACCAACACACATACATGTCCTTCACACACACACATTTATGTACTAATATAGACGCATAGATAAATATATAAATTTAATCAATAATTGAGGAACTAAAGTCGAGTCAACGCCACTTAGGGATGGAAGACCCGACTAATAGAACCAAGAGACCTTACCAGAGAGAGGACTCAGGATGATTTAAACCAGAAGCACCGATCTGGGCTGCAATTCGAATAGAATAAAATAGACTCTCCATGGAGTTTATCGAACCACTTCAAGTATCCTAGAAAATTCCACCGAAATAGTACATTTTCTTCCCTTCCTAAAAACTCCTTTAGGTTTCATTAACCAAGGCTAACTATTGGACAATTCTAATATTCTTTATCTGTTTGAGACCTTTACCCTCTTTTTATGTTAAAATAGTACTAGAGCTTAGACACCATATCTCATGATCATTTATCCTCAACACTTTTAGAAAACTGAGTAAACATTTCTTAAAATCATTTATATTTTCATAATATTTTAAAAAATGATTGAAAATGAACTCTATAGTCAGAATAAGACTTAATGGAAACTCTAGACTCTTTAAGTCATTAATATACTAAATCATATTGAATACATATGTGAAGACTAAATTTCCTTAAATTTCCTTCTATTTAATGGTTTTTGAAACCTTAAGTGAATTCCACTATGCTTGTCAAAAATATTTAAATGTAGTTGTCGAACAATATCATCACAAGGTTACTCAGGAATGAGTTATTATAACACATAGAATTTTCTTTATTAATAAAAATTCTTAGGTTTTTGTACTAGTCTTATGAATTTGATTCCATTAATGTTTTTTACCTGAAATTGATTTCAAAGTTATTTTTGACGATGATGATGCCATTAATCTACAAAGGAAGCTTTTATCAAATGAGTTTCATGGAGGTTCTAGGCACAGTGAAAGCATGGTTGGGACGACACCCAACTTTGAGTTTTACCATGATCAATGATTATTCCGGGATCAATACGACGATGAATGTCAGTCTCCACGGAATATAATCAAAGATTTATATAAAGTAGAAAGAGGCCCGAAACCTTAGAGAGGATCTTGCACATCATGTTTATAATTAATTTAATTAATTTCATAAAGAAAACAACACCTGGATCTTCGGTATTTTCTTCATTGATGATGTTGATCGTCCGGAATTACCCTTCCAGATTATCTCGTTGCGCTTGTAAGGATCCAAACTAGAATCCCTCTAGCGATGATCCACACATGCTCTGATGACTTCCGATCGACACCGCTCATTCTCCAGGTTCTAGTGCGGCGAAGTGAGTGTCTTGTGTAGATCGTTCTTGATCGTTTGTTCTTCGGTCTTGAAGAACGTCTCTCGTTTTTGAGAGGGGTGAGAAGAGGATTCGAGAGAGAAATTGTTTGGCTCAACAATTCTCAATTCACCAGGCGTGTGGTGTGGTGTATAGAACAATAGGCGTACTTGTCTATTTATGTACATGGAATTTCAGTTACAATATTTAATTGCATAGTAACAATTAAATACATTTGTGAACTTGGAGAAAACCCATGCATTTAATAATAATACCGCATCATTATTTATGGTGTGCCAATTTGCGTAAAATGGAATTATAAATAAAATTATGCATCACAAAATAATTGAAGCGTTATTTTAATTTGTGCCAACTAGTTAAATAGTTATTTATCGTCTTGTAAATAATTATTTTACTACTAGACCGACCTTGGTCTGCTCGAACTCCAATTCCATTTATTGAACACCTGAATAAATAAATAAATAATTTATTCTCTTAAATAAATACTTTATTTACAAACTAGTAAATAAATATTTATTAAATGTTCAATAAAATAAATAAATATATTTTATTTAATTTATGCGATCATTTTAACTTGAATAAAATTATTCCATGGTCTTGAAAATAATATTTATTTCATTAATTAAATTCAAATAGAATTTAACCGAGACCACTAAAAACACTTAGTGTGTGACCCTCTAGGATTCTTTCTCATTGGCATTAGGCAGGATTGCCTAAAGTCCAAGAGTACTATCTAGCAATGGGTCAAGACACCCAAGAGAAAGAACGTAAAGTCGCAACAATGACATCCACATACAAACGCTCACTGTGTAATATAATCTTTTTGTTGAAATATATCATCAAGCAGGTTTCATGATTGTGTCATCAAATTTTATGCTTGATACATCGTTCTTTGACTACTTGAAATAAACTCGTCGTTACACGATGGCCATGGAATTTCACGTGATGATTCAATTTCAATCAAAGGGTCGAGATATCAACTTCCATATATGGAAGGGACAAATCCTTCCTCAACTTATCCATTAACAACATGACACTCATGACGCACCCAACGTACCCTACATCCCTCCAACTGTCCGCGTGGTGGTTTTTGTTAGTAAATCAAAGTGCCTAAGTCATGACACATATTAATGATAATATTAAATTCTAAGGATCATTACACACACTTGTAGATAGAAATATCTGATGACACCAAAACATGCAGAATTCCTACTAGTGAGTCTATTCTCATAATCTCCTATCTTGGAGATTACCAAGTGTGAACTTCATGCGAGGAAGTCTCATCTGCATACAAGTACTCACACCTGACGGTCTGCATGCTATGTGTCCCATCATAGTATGTCATCCAACCACAAAACTATATTTAAGAATATATTATAGCATTTCAAGGTTCTCATCATAGCGGGGAACTGCCATGACCTTATCAATGTAACAAATAATCTTGGACATTATTACATCATAGTCATGTAGAACAATGAAAAATATGTAATAATACATTAAATATCCATGTAATCAAAGTAAAACCAGTTGGTTCTAGGACACCAACTCTTACAAACTCCCACTTGGACTAGAGCCAACTACCTATGACTTTCAGTCCGCTAGACCTCACATGATGATCATGTTTTTGCTGAGTCAAGGCTTTAGTCAAGGGGTCCGCTACATTCTCTTACATGGAAATAATGATCTCTGCAACTTCACCTCTCTGAGAAAATTCCCTCAAGAGATTATACTTCTGAAGTATGTGCTTCATCCGCTGATGTGACCTTGACTCTTTTGTGAGAGCCACCGCTGTAGTATTATTGTAGGACCCCGGGACACCCTGAGAGGGGAGGGGTGAATCAGGGTGTCAACTTTTTCTTCTAAAAGTTGTGGATCTTGTTCCCACGTTGTTTGGAACTACTTAAAACTGTATGATGGATATGATCAGCAATGAAACATTCACACGCAGAGAGATGACACAACTATTTTTACTTGGTTCACCACTAAGGGCTACGTCCAAGGAGCATACGCCGACAGGTTGTCGGTCGTACCTAAATCCACTATGCTTCACTAGCTGTAGATTACAATTGTTTGGGCACAATCACTCTCTCCCAGGCTCACTGCCTTTAAAAAGGTTCAGGGATAGCTCATTGCTTCCCTCGGGTCACTCCCGTTGACTCCCCCTGGAGCACTACTGTTGGTGAAGTCTCACTCAGTTTATAGACATGAAGGTCTCTTCAATAGATAGACATGAAGTTCTTTGTCTCCTGTTTAGCATGATAATTTTCTTGCATCAGGGTTCAGAGTTGATGCTCTTTTTAGTTCAATCCTTCTTCTTTAGTGCAATGACTGAATGCACTAGATCCCCCTGTCTTCGTTTGCTTGAATCACAATCACTTGTGCGATTGCTCAATAAATGATGCTATGTTGAAGTCCAGATTTCATCCACTGAGGAATAAACCTTTTACCCTATCCACTGGGTGAACAACCTTTGGAAAGGGCCTTCACAAAGTAACCTACTTTGTAAGACTCCTAATTTTGCAAAGCTCAAACAAGCCTTCGCGAAGTCCCTGCCTTTTCGCGAAGCTCAATCGCGAAGCACTCTCGCGATGCTACAGCCTTCGCAATGCTTGGATATCGTGGAGCTCCTGCCTCTTCACGAAGTTCACTGAGCCAACGTGGGGCGCATGCCTTTCGCGGAGCTAGAATAGCCGCCGTGAAGCACCTCTTTCGCGAAGCACACTGCCTTCACGAGTGACCTTTGCGAACTTAGAGAAAAGTATTTTCCTTGAGAGCTCTCTCTCTACTTCTCTTGAGGGGGTCGGCCTCTATTTACAGGCGATTCCACCAACGCTTGACCCTTCCGCGCGAAGTCAGCGCCACGTCAGCTCAAATCGCGAAGTTCCGAAGTTCCCGCCGAAATTCTCTCAAAATCGCGAAGCACTACGGAAATTTTCCGTTCGCGGAGCTCGTCATAATCGCGGAGCGTTGCATCATTTCCTTCGCGCCTTCGCCGTGAAGTTCCCTCGCAAAGCTCTTCATCGCTGCGATGCTCTTCATCCTCTGCCGTTCGCGAAGCTTTGACGTAATCACGAAGAATCACCGCCTCCATTCTTCTGGTCTTCGCGAAATCTAATCCATGCATCCCATCTTTGCGAAACTCATGCCTTTACCATATTAAATTATGATCTTCATGGAAATACACTTTTCGCGATGCTCACCAACCTCCAAATTTTGGACCCCAAAATTTTGGCAAACACCAGGAAACGACGCCACCTTCTGCTGGTTCACATTTTGAACTTCCGCTAAAGTTATTCCTTTCTCCCCCATTGACAACAATCCCAAAGACCGGTAAAGTGTTCAATGTTCTGCTCAAACCATACTCCCCATGGATAGTATCTCCCCCACAAACCTGCATCACATCCATAAACAGATAAAGACAGTTATCATAATCTAGGAGAGAGGTATCTCGGATCCTCCTTATGCACTAGGAGGTGGCTGAACACCAAGGTTCAACCGATGCTTTTCAAACACAACTACTGAAAATGGCTTCGTCAGGATGTCATCCACTTGCTCATCAGTTCCTTCATAATCCATTCCTTTGTCGACATTCTCGAATCAGACATGGATCCTTAATGACATCCTTTGAACTCAACATGCCACCATAGAATCACCTTTGTCAACAATGTTTGTATGTCATTTGTTTGCTTTGTCAACAAGAGCAATCACCTAAAAAACACTTCTTCTCGGTGATCTGAATCCTTCAGCAACTCTTCTGCTATCACCACAAACTCCACTATCATGATATGTATTCTTTTAAGGAACAGCTTTAGAATCATCATATTCTGATACAATGTGATGTGCATGGCTATCGCATAAGTCCAATGTTTATGGCCGTCACAAAATGCCAATCCCTTTCACATTGTATTCTTCTTCAACCATCTTCCTCTACTTCATGCAAAACATACAATTCTATAATTCAAGAAGTTTCTTGCATGGTTCTCATGCAATCATGAGTAATTGCATGGTCTTCATCAAAACCCATGGTTCTCATAAAATAATGAGGAATTGCATGGACTTCATCAAAACAACCCCATTCTTCTTTAATCATCCCCAAATGGATTACACCTCACATTCTTCATTGTTGTAAACAATGTATCTCCTTTGACACATGTTCTTTGAACTTATGATCAGTACAACAATTGTCTGAATCACTATTCCTCGACTTCAACGGAGTACTTCATGATCTCCTACATTTTGATCTTCATTGACAACTATTGACAACAAATACAAACTTATACACAAAGTGGTTCCAACAATCTCCCCCTTTGTATTTTGTTGTCAATACCTTATACATCTTCTGAAATGAATTTGTCAACATCAAAATGAGAACCTTCTCTTCAATGAACTTTTCTTTTCAAACATTCATTTCACTTTCTCTCCCCCTTATTGACAAGAAATACAAAACGCATGGTAGGGAGGGTATCAATCCATACTTAAGAAATGTTTCATTAATCATTTCACTTAAGTCTACTTGAGCAATGATCGATGTAGAAAACAAGAGGATTTGATTAAGTCAACAAGGCTGTCCATTATTCACAGATCATGATACCAACATGAGATGAGAATTCATGTATTTTGTCTTCAAGGGTTTACCACTTTTATTTCAGGCATAAGAAATAAAATGTGATAGGGAATGATCAACCAGAAATTCCTGCACTTACATCAGCAAACTGATCAAAAACATTCAAGTGCTATCTGCAGGATAAGTGACCTTGGGGCACATCCATTCTTCTTATGTCACTGATCAATTCAGTTACTCCCCCTTTGTAGAATGATATTTGATTTGAGTAACCAAGGGATAGATATTGAGAAATGGCATACCTTATCCATTGACATGTTATTCAAGAAATTCACAGAGTAACTGCTTTTGAGTCCAGCTGGAGTTGATATTGATTGACACAGTGATTTTGGAAGCTTCTTAATTTTTCTCCCCCTCAGGGGAAACAATCCTCATTATCTTCATCAAGAGTGATCCTTCGTCATCTTAATCATTGAATATCCATTGAAGAACCATCCAAGGATGGAAACTACTTCAGCTTAGCTATCAAGAGTTGACATCATTCAATACTTCTCAGGATCTCCCCCTGAGAGCATGATTCACCTTCAATTACCAGCATTATTAGCACAAATACAATACACAAATGATTAAGGGAATAAGGTGGTTCCTCATTTCTTCATTAATCTGAGCCGCATGGTTGAGGTGTTTTTCTCAACCAAGTTCCTCTGTTCACTCTAGTCTTCATGCCTGAACATTTAAACATATGTTTTGATATGTGTTGATGTGGCATGGATCTTTTCACATTCTATTATACTTTGTGTGAAGAATTGTTCTGCCTAACAACCATCATGAATGATACATTCTTACTCTTCTTAAGGAAGGCTTCTTGCTCTGGTATTAAGGTTAGGAAACCTTTTGCAATGTGACCAGATTTCTTGCATCTCTCACACAGAACTTCTTTGATACGTGTGATTCTCTTGGTTTGCAATCTCTCATGAACTCTGTCTTCATCACGTGAAATTTTTCTTTTTCCTTTATCACCAGCCTTGGCCTTTTCATCTTCAAGATTCCTCATTCTTTTTAAATCTTCTGGCCAGATGACCAATATGTCATTTGGAAATTTTTCAGTTGGTTTGGGTCTTCCACATGGGTTCATCTGAGTTTCATCCCACTTAGTGTTTCTTTTGGATGAATGAACCTTCAATTTCATGGATCTAAAATCCTGGGTCTTCTCAGCTTCCCTACTTGAGATCTTCCTGGGAAATTGTGTGTTCACAACATTATTCTGATTTATTCCCAAGGTAGCTACTTCATTCTTTTCCGGCATCAGAGGTATTCTTTTCTTATCAATAGTGAAAGCATATTGATGTGGGCATGTACTTGCCACGTGACCTCTACCATTGCATACATCACAGATGTTATCAAGAATTCCAAATCTGTTTGCGGTGAACAGATGCTTCTGGATCTGCGGATGTTGCTTCTTCTTCTCTGGATTCCTTCCCTTTGATATAGGCTTTCCCTGTGCTTTTCCATGTAAGGTATTGTAAAAACAATCCAGTGCACAGTGCCCAAATCTATTGCAGCACCAACATTGTCCCACAAATATTTTCTTATTTGTTTCTTCTGTATGAGATTGTTGGGCCATATTATTAATCTTTTTTGCTCTATTTGAGGAACCAACTTCCTCCTTTTTCTTCTCATCCACCCTAGCCATGGTGGTAGGTTTATTCCTCTCACCTTTCCTCATCCATACTTGCTTATAAATTTTCTTCCAACCTGCACTGATTGTAGGAACGTATTTAGAAACATGAGTACAAGATGGTTTGGATGGTACCTTCACTTTCTCAGTTGCTTGTGATAGATCAATGAGTGAAGTCATGATATTCTTATCACATGTTGGAGGTATTTTGACAATAGAATCCTCCAGTGAGCATTGAGTACCAGCAGCGACTGATTCTTGAGGTGGAAACTCAAGAGTTGTCATAATCTTCTTGTCACATGTTGGAGGTACTTCAACTTTAGTATCCTCCAATGAACATTGAGTACCAGCATCTACTGTTTCATTATTTTGTGGAGTCTCAATATGTGTCTTCTCAAGATTTGTCAATTGGGATTCCAATTTTTGACTTTCATTATTGAGGATGATCTTCTGATCTTCAATCATGATCATCTTCTCTTCACAAGTCTTCTTCAATCTTTCAACCTCATCCTCATGAATCTTAACTTTGTTTTGTAACAAAGAGTCAAGTTCCCTGAATTTCATGGAAGTTTCTTCCAAACAAAAACTCTTGACTTCATTGATCTTCTTAAGCTCAGCTTCAAGTGCATGGATCCTGTATTTTAGAGTCTTATTGACTTCCTCTTTTTCTTCAAATACTTTCACCTGTTTGGTGAGCTTCATACTTTCCAGAACTTTTCTTTCCAACCCCTTTTCCATATTTTCATCTTCCCTTTCTAATTGAGTGATCTCAACCTGCATAGATTGGAATAGGCTACAAATAATTGCAACCCTTTCTTCAGGAATATCATGCAGATATGTTATGAGTTTTTCCTGAAAGCTTAAATTAGGGGTGTCATCCTTTCCTCTGGAAGAATCTTGATCCACCTGCTTGATACTTTCCAAGCCCGATGTTTCTTCATTATTGGAATGGCATGAAGAACAAGAAACTACATCTTCTTTGGATATGAGGGACTTCTTCAGCGGCTTCTTCTCTTTCTTTTTCCTATTTTTCATGGTCTTTCTAGATGTAGACTTCTGCTCAGAAATGACTGAATCTTCATCAAGACTGCTCTTCATTGTTGAATTTAGGAAAGAAACTCAAATCCTCTTCAAAATATAATTACTGGATAATATCCAACATACGTCAACCTTTACCTCTGATACCACTTGTAGGACCCCGGGACACCCTGAGAGGGGAGGGGTGAATCAGGGTGTCAACTTTTTCTTCTAAAGGTTGTGGATATTGTTCCCACGTTGGTAGGAACTACTTAAACCAGTATGATGGATATGATCAGCAATGAAACATTCACATGCAGAGAGATGAAACAACTATTTTTACTTGGTTCACCACTAAGGGCTACGTCCAAGGAGAATACGCCGACAGGTTGTCGGTCGTACCTAAATCCACTATGCTTCACTAGCTGTAGATTACAATTGTTCGGGCACAATCACTCTGTCCCATGCTCACTGCCTTTAAAAAGGTTCAGGGATAGCTCAATGCTTCCCTCGGGTCACTTCTGTTGACTCCCCCTGGCTCACTGCCGTTGGTGAAGTCTCACTCAGTTTATAGACATGAAGGTCTCTTAAATAGATAGACATGAAGTTCTTTGTCTCCTTTTTAGCATGAGACTTTTCTTGCATCAGGGTTTAGATTTGATGCTCTTTTTAGTTCAATCCTTCTTCTTTAGTGTAATGACTGAATGCACTAGATCCCCCTGTCTCCATTTGCCTGAATCACAATCACTTGTGTGATTGCTCAATAAATGATGCTATGTTGAAGTCTAGATTTCATCCACTGATGAATACCCCCTTTTCCCCTGTCCACTAGGTGAACAAACTTTGGAAAGGGCCTTCACAAATTACCCTACTTCGTAAGGCTCCTAATTTTGCAAAGCTCAAACAAGCCTTCGCAGAGTCCCTGCCTTTTCACGAAGCTCAATCGCGAATCACTCTTGCGATGCTCCAGCCTTCGCAATGCTTGGCTATCACAGAGCTCCTACCTCTTCGCGAAACTCACTGAGCCAACGCGGGGTGCACGCCTTTCACGGAGCTAGAATAGCCTCCGCGAAGCACCTCTTTCGCGAAGCACACTGCCTTCACGAGTGACCTTTGCGAACCGAGAGCAAAGGATTTTCGTTGAGAGCTCTCTCTCTACTTCTCTTGAGGGGGTCTGCCTCTATTTATAGGCGATTCCACTGACCCTCGACCCTTCCGCGCGAAGTCAGCGCCACGTCATCTCAAATCGCGAAGCTCCAAATTTCCTTCCGAAATTCTCTCAAAATCGCGAAGCACTACGGAAATTTTCCGTTCGCGGAGCTCGTCGTAATCGCGGAGCGTTCCGTCATTTCCTTCGCACCTTCGCCGCAAAGTTCCCTCACAAAGATCTTCATCACCGTGATGCTCTTCATCCTCTGCCGTTCACGAAGCTTTGACGTAATCACGAAGAATCAATGCCTCCATTATTCTGGTCTTCGCGAAATCTAATACATGCATCCCATCTTCGCGAAACTCATGCTTTTACCATATTAAATTATGATCTTCATGGAAATACACTTTTCGCGATGCTCACCAACCTCCAAAATTTGGACCCCAAAATTTTGGAAAACACTGGGAAACGGTGCCACCTTCTTCTAGTTCACATTATGAACTTCCGCTGAAGTTATTCCTTTCTCCCCCATTGACAACAATCCCAAAGACCGGTAAAGTGTTCAATGTTCTGCTCAAAACATACTCCCCATGGATAGTATCTCCCCCACAAACCTGCATCACATCTATAAACATATAAAGACAGTTATCATAATTTGGGAGAGAGGTATCTCGGATCCTCCTTATGCACTAGGAGGTGGCTGAACACCAAGGTTCAACCGATGATTTTCAAACACAACTGCTGACAATGGCTTCATCAGGATGTTAGCCACTTGCTCATCAGTTCCTTCATAATCCATTCCTTTGTCGACATTCTTGAATCATACATGGATCCTTAATGACATCCTTTGAACTCAACATGCCACCATGGAATCACCTTTGTCAACAATGTTTTTATGTCATTTGTTTGCTTTGTCAACAAGAGAAATCACCTAAAAAACACTTCTTCTCGGTGATCTGAATCCTTCAACAACTCTTTTGCTGTCACCACAAACTCCAATATCATGATATGTATTCTTTGAAGGAACAACTTTAGAATCATCATCTTATGATACAATGTGATGTGCATGGCTATCGCATAAGTACAATGTTCATGGCCGTCACAAAATGCCAATCCCTTTCACATTGTCTTCTTCTTCAACCATATTCCTCTACTTCATGCAAAACATACGATTCTATTATTCAAGAAGTCTCTTACATGGTTCTCATGCAATCACGAGTAACTGCATGGTCTTCATCAAAACCCATGGTTCTCATGCAATAATGAGTAATTGCATGGACTTCATCAAAACAACCCCATTCTTCTTTAATCATCCTCAGATGGATTACACCTCACATTCTTCGTTGTTGTAAAAAATGTATCACCTTTGACACATGTTCTTTGAACTTAGGATCGGTACAACAATCATCTGAATCACCATTCCTCGACTTCAGTGGAGTACTTCATGATCTCCTACATTTTGATCTTCATTTACAACTATTGAAAACAAATACAAACTTATACACAAAGTGGTTCCAACAATTATCACAATATAGTGTGATGGGATCTTTACTACTAAGTATCACATTTTTCTCCTGGATGAAGCTTCACATCCAAAATGCTTATTTAGCTACCACAGAAGCTGCGATATACTCGGAATCCACTGTAGAATCGACAACCACACTCTTCTTTGAGCTCTTCCATCTCATTGTACCTCCATTCAAAGTGAAGTTATATCCAATTTGCAACTTCATGTCATCTTGATCAGTCTAGAAACTAGCATCTACATATCCTATGATGACTAGTTCCTCATCTCCTCCATAAACCAGGAACACATCCTTAGTACACCTTAGATACTTTAGGATAGTCTCGATTGACATCCAATTGCAGTCACCTGGGTCAGCTTGATATTTTCCTACCACACTCAATGAATAAGCGACATCCAACCTAGTACATAGCATGACATACATGATTGATCTAATCACAGATGCGTATGGATTCCTTTCCATTATCTTTATTTCCTCATGTGTTTGAGGACACATTTTCTTGGAAAGATGAATGCCATGTGATGCTGGAAATAATCCCCTCTTGGATTGTTCCATACTGAATCTCTTCATTATCTTATCAATGTATGTACTTTGACTTAGGCCCAGAAATATCTAGGATCTCTCACAATGGATCTTGATCCCAAGAATATACACTGCCTCGCCTAAGTCTTTCTTGGAGAAGCATTGATTCAACCATGCCTTAACAGACTGTAAGACTGGTATCTCGTTTCCAATAAATAATATGTCATCAATATATACTATTAGGAAAATGACTGCACTCCCACTAAACTGTTTGTAGACACAAGGCTCACATTCATTCTTGATAAAACAAAATTCTTTTATGGATCCATCAAAATGAATGTTCTATGACCTTGATGCTTGCTTTAATCCATAAATAGATTTCTGTAACTTGCATAGCTTATTGGCATCCTTTGGAGTCACAAACCCTTTAGGTTATGTCATGTAGACATCTTCCCAAAGGTTCCTGTTAAGGAATGCTATTTTGAAATACATATTCCAAATCTCATAGTCATGGTAAGTTACAATAGCAAGTAGAATTCTAATGGATTTCAGCATTACAACTGGTGAGAAGGTTTCATCATAGTCAATTCCTTGACACTGTTTAAACCTTTTTGCAACTAGTTGTGCCTTATAGGTACTGAATTATCCTTCCATGTCCAATTTCTTATTGAATACCCATTTTCAACCAATGGGATTTATATCAACTGAAGGATCTACCAAAATCTAGACTTGGTTTTAGTACATGGAATCCATTTCAGAATTCATGGATTCTTTCCACTTGGCAACATCTGTTCCATTTACTACTTCCCTGTAGGTTAGAGGATCATTATTATCAACTAATAACGAGTCACCATCCTCGATAACTAGAAAACCATACCATTTCGGTTCTCTAACCTCTCTTGTACTCCTATGCAGTACTTGTGTCTCTGGAACAGATTCTTCTTCCATGGGGCTTTGTGGAATCTGTTCCTATACCAACTCTTGTGTACCTTGATCCTCTACTTCATCAAAGTATATCTTTCTCCCACTATCTCTTTTGGAGATTTTATCCCTTTCAAGGAACACTACTAGAAACAGAAATTTTCCCAATGGATATATACCAATAGTCTGAAGAAACTGTTGGTATACTATAAAAAAGGCAATATTTCCCAATGGTCTGTTCAAACCGTTGGCAATGTGTTAATACAGTTAAGATTTCCCAATGGTTTGAAAAAATCATTGGGAGATCCTTAATTCCTCTAAGATATACCAATATTTTTAATAAACCGTTGGTAAAGAGATGCTTTCACAACGATTTTTAAAAACTGTTGGGAAAGTTTTCCCCCAAATACACAGCACCCCATCTCCCACTCTACCCGATTGCAGACCCTAATCCAAAGCTCCTCCCGAAGTTTTCTTGGCTGTGAAACTCCTTCCGCCATAGATCCATCTTCAATCAATCATTTTTTTATTTCTACACTTCAAATTAGTAAGTGTTACCTTAGTTTTAATGTTATCCCTCTATTTTTTTTCTTCTATTTTCTGTTTTGATTTGGGATAAATTAGAGTTCCTGTGGTCTGTGGCATACTGAACCCTTTGATTTGTTTTCTGTTTTTTGTTCTAAACTTCAAACATGGTAAAGGGTTTATTTAGTGGGGTGATATGGTAGTTTCTATGGACATTATTTTAGTTGAAAGTTGGATTTGTATTTTGTATTTATAGTTTTTGTTCAAGGAATAATGGGAAGGGTATTGATATTGAGTATGAATTGGATGTTGGTTGGGCTATGGATTGGAATTGTGATGTTGGTTGGATTGGGTATAGGTAAATTTTAAGGTATTATATGGGTATTTCCACCACTGAACACCCCCACCCCACCCCCTGGACACCTCCCACCCCCCTGGACAACCCCCACCACCCCCTGGACACCCCCCATTAGACAACCCCCACCCCCTGCACCCCCACCCCCTTGGACACCCCACCCTTTGGACAGCCCCTTCCCCACCATCCCCTGGACACCCCACCCCCACCCTCTGGACACCCCACCCCCTTGGACACCCTCCCACCCTTTGGACAACCCCCTCCCCCCACCCCGTGGACACCCCCACCCAAACTACATTAATTGGATGAAAAATTTGGATACATGACTTGAAAAACCATACACACAGTAATGCCCCATGTCTTATTGTTTGAGGGATAGGAAATATTGTTTTTTCTAAATATTTTCCCCTCTCTAGAAATCCAATATTAGGAACATGGTTTCCTATGCTGATCTATCTAGTTTTATTCAACCATGTTCCAACTACGCATATGACCAAAAAACTCCAAAATTTTCCCAAAGTAACCCAAAATGACCCAAGATAAGACCTGAACAAATGCTATTATAAATAAAGGGATGTACATATCTAAAATTGGTTGTCAGGATGTTATAACTCTCCCCACATTCAATTATTTATCTCCACAGAAATCATGTCAAGAATACTCTATAACAAATAGTTTGGGTCACTACTCTCTAATTAAAGATTAATTCTCCCTAGTATTTAGAGCATAAAACCATGATTCCATAAAAACCACACCAATGGGGGGGGGGTGTCCAGGTGGGGGGGTGGGGGGTGGTCTATCCAAGTGGGGGGTGGGAGGGCTGTCCAGGGGGTAGGGGGGCTGCAGGGGAGGGGGTGTGGGATGTCCAGGGAGGGGGGTGGGTGGGTTATCCAGGTGGGGGAGGGGGGTATGAGCTATCCAAGGAGGGGGGGGGGGGGGGGCTGTCCAGTGGGGGGTGGGGGGAGTGGGCTATCCAGGTGGGGGTGGGAGGGGGGTGGGCTGTCCAGTGGGGGGTGGGGGGCGTGGGCTGTCTAGGTGGGGGGTGGGTTGGGGGGGGTGCGAGGGAGGGGGTGTGGGCTGTACCGGTGGGGGAGGGGGGTGTGGGATGTAAAAGGGGTGGGATGTCCAAGGGGGTGGGTTTTCCAGGTGTGGGAGGGGGGT
Organism: Viscum album; assembly: GCA_963277665.1. Taxonomy (NCBI): domain Eukaryota; kingdom Viridiplantae; phylum Streptophyta; class Magnoliopsida; order Santalales; family Viscaceae; genus Viscum; species Viscum album. Next base: position 322,901,021 of record OY728140.1, read on the forward strand.
GGGTGGGTTTTCTAGGTGGGGGAGGGGGTGTGGGTTGTCTAGGGAGGAGGGGGTGGGTTGTCCAGGTGTGGTGGGGGGGGGGGTGTCCAGGTGGGGTGGGGGGGCTATCGTGGTGTGGGGGGGCTACAAGGGGGTAGGGGGGGGTAGGGGGATGTAGGGGGGGGGTGGGCTATCCATGGAGGGGGTGGGTTGTCCACTCTGATACTCAACAAAAAAATAGAAATCACATATAACCAATGTATAGTTTCTTTCACACATTAAGAATTTTATTGAAGTTCCATACCAACACTCACTATTACCCTTCCAAGAAGAAGTGATCTCTGGAAATAAATCTCACTTAGGTTCTTATCCACTATCCATATTGATCTCATACAAATTTAACATTCTTATAACTCCTTATCACCTAATGATATAACAAGGCTCATACTCCCATGAGTAGTGTCCCATCGAATCATGGATCATAAAATCCAATCCACATATGATATTTGGTGGTGTGTTTACAATTGGGTGTGTTGTAATTTATATGTATAATATTCATGGTTTACACCAACAGTCTTCTTGGTCATCTATAATAGGCTTGAAATCATGCTATAATTGGATAGAGATTGGATTTTACAACCCTAGTTTGTGGGTGGACACCCCCACCCCCTTGGACAACCCACCCCCACCCCATGAACACCCCACCCCCTTGGATAGCCCTACCACCCCGTCTGTTGCGTTGAGTTCCTAATGAAAAGACAAAACTTTGGGATACATTAACTCTGTACTTCGTGACAATTGATGTATCGACCCCTTGGCTCGTGTAGCGGACCCTCCTGGAATCGAGCGTGCTGTGTGCGGGAACCCTAGATCTGGCTATGACTGCTACGACGATGACGACTGTACTTGGATTCTACGTGGGTTCGGCAGCGAGGACGACTGTACTTGGATCCTTCATGGGTTCGGTAGTGATGACGACTTTACTTGGATCCTACGTGGGTTCGGCAACGATGAATTATGTACTTGGATTCTACGTGGGTTCAGCAGAGGAGATGATTCAGAGGCTATGTCTATCATCTCCACCCCTCTTCGTGAGTAGTATACCTATGTGATTTGAGTCTTGAATTTCAATCAATATCATCGATATGATTTACTTACTTTCCTATGTGGACTGGGTTGTGCTTTCCTGTGTGGATTGTGTTGTGCTTTCCTGTGTGGACTGGGTTGTGCTTTCCTGTGTGGACTGGGTTGTGCTTTCCTATGTGGATTGGGTTATACTTGGGCTCTTGAGTTGGATCCAAACTGAAATTGATGACTTAGGTATATGTATGGGCATATACCTAAGTAGAGTTGGTTGATACTTCGTGTTTATATATTTTCTCTGTGGTATATCCTTTGTGGATTCTTGGGAGACCTTCGGGAGTCTCGGGGTCCCTACTGAGTATCGTATACTCACCCCTGCACAGGATATGCCCACACTACATTGTGTTGGATGTGGACGACAGATAGCGCTAATCATCGTTGGGGCTTGAGGAGTGGGCTGGTATCCGGAGGTGGACTATCAGGCAAGACGTATATAGAGCAGACGGACGGATTCGAGGAACTGAGGAGACCATCTGTACCCACCCATCAGGAGGGATTCCCGGAGGACGTCTCGGTGTATGCTGATTTACTTTTCAGCTGTTGTACTTCACTTTTCTCAGTTATACTGTACTTTCAGTTGGGTTTGTATTCTGGCCCATTTACTTTTCAGTACTTACTTTTGTACTCAGTTTACTTAGTGTTTACTTCAACTTGCGTACTCTGTTGTGTTTGTTTTCTTATATAAAGGCAATGCCTTCCCTTTTATCGGGATTTACACCTTTGGTGCTAGTCACCAGCCCCTGGCCTATGGGAGGCGGACTTGGGGTAGTCATGGAACGGGCCATGAGGACGGGTCGTGACAGGAGAGGAGGGCCTCTTTAGGAAAGTTTGAAACAATTATTTTATTATAAACTCATGTTCTGTTTCAAAAGGTCAAATAATATTTAAAAATGAATTTAAGATGACTCATGGTTGAAATAAAATAATCTAATAGGAATTGGACAGGTTTGGGGTATTGTTTTAATATTTATAATCTTATTTATTTAAATCATTTATCAATGTGGTAAATATTGCAATATTATTGTGTCATAAATAATTTAATTTATTTGATGTACAAAAATTATAAAAATAATACCATGATGTAGGAAATATTTTTAGCTTTCCAAATAACATTTATAGTCTAAAATATAACTTATATAACCCCATGTAAAAATTGATTTATTAAAAATATTTGTTTATGTCATTTTTATCTTTACTTTAAATTAATTAATATAAAGTGTCATTTTTACTCCCATGTGGCTCCATGGGGCCCCAAATTCGACCCAAGGATTCCCATGGTCGGATATGTATCAACAAATAGGTTTAGGACATATTTTAGGGCAATTTAATATTATTATAATACTATATTTTACCCTTATTTATTATTTTTACCCTTTAATCATGGTAAATAAAATATTTACTGAAGTAAATATTTATAATGTCTAAAAATAAAAAATACCTATTTACACAATTTGGACGTTCTGATTCCAAATATGGAATTCATTTTTCCAAATTCAAAACACAAAAGTGGCAGAAATTAATTTAAAATTAATTCCCGCTGTTAAAACAAAAGGCATGTTTTTAAGAAATAATAACTATCAAAAGATTGACACTTGTTTATGTATAGTTTAAATGTGAAATTACATATAATGAAAAACAATAGATTAAATGGTAAAAATATAATCTACTTATACTTTAAAACCACTGAAAATTATAATTTAACACTATAAATTATTTTGATTTAAAAAGTTGTTTTTAATTAAAATTTAGTATTTTTCACTATTCATCAAAAATATGAAAGTTATCAAAAAAGTGCCAAAAATTTATCTAAACTAAATTTTTATGTCCTTATTATAAAGAAGAATTTAATTTCATTAAATTGAATATATAAAAGTGTCAAATATTGGTTTTAAAATGGGTTCTCCATTAAAAGGCGGTAAAATTGAATTTAAAAAAAAATACTTCTTTTGCCTAAAAAAATGAATTTGTTCTTATATTATGTCTAAGAAGCACATAATATGGATTCTAAAATTTTTTAGATTATATAAAATTCAAAATTCAGTTAATACTATTCATAATCGCCTTTTGAAAGGCAAGTTTAGTAAGTCGTGTTACGCTCGAACTTGGTGTTGCATGTAGCGCAAGTTATAACATACTATAAAACCTTGGGGTGTTACACCATGGACACCCCATACACCCTGGAAAGCCCCGCCCACCCCTTGGACACCCCGCCCACCCCCTGGACACTTCGTACCCCCTGGATAGCCCCCCACCCCCTGGAAAGCCCCCCCACCCCTGGACACCCCGACCCCCTGGATAGCCCCGCCACCCCCGTGGACAGCCCGCCCACCCCCTGGACACCCAGTACCCCCTGGATAGTCCCCCATCCCCGTGGACAACCCGCCCACCTGGGTAGTGTGTGTGATCACTCAAATAATATACTAAAATATAAAATTTCTTCGATCTAAAATTTACTCAACTCCTGAATAATTCTCCTCCACAAGTGTACATGATCTTGTACACTCATGTATAGTTATTCAAAGATATTTTGTTATAAATATAGTATTTTTTGTCTTTTATATTATGAATATCTTATAGAGTAGTGTGTCAGTTATGTTTTCATATAAAGTGAACAATTCTCGTTTACTTAAATATATTTTCAATGAAACATCAATCTTATTGAATTGCTTTTGAAGAAATGACTTATAATAATTTTTTTACTGAATGAATAGAAGTCGGATGTATGAAACTGATAAAACACTATTTTTTTTGAATATTTTATTATTAATAAATGACATAATTTCCTCACATTGTGCTAAATATGTTCATTTATGAAATATTTGGGATTAGATCATTCATTTGAAAATTTGATGAAAATTCCAGTTTTACCCTTTTAAAATGCACTGTAGTATTTCGCACATAAATATTTTAATATAAATTATTTGAACTTAAATTTTTTTAACAGTGTTACTCTACAACTTTTATTCAGGACACTAGATATAAAGAGTGAATTTGGATGGAGTAAATGGGCCATGAAGTCAAAGTTGTGCTGGACTCTCCAGATTGAACATGGGTTCTATATTTGGGACATAACTCCTACATTATTGCTTGGATTGGGCTAAATTTGGAGAGGATATCTAAAATCCAATTTAACACATATTATCCTTCTATAAGGACAGATAATTCATGCGTTTTGGTGGTCAAGAAGGTAGTGAAAGTGGGATTAAAATATTTGGCAGAATCTTTTCATTCACACTTAAAACCACTTTTAACCTAGCCTGCCCCTCCGCTCTATAAATATGTATTTTCCCATTTTTAAGGGTTAGGATGTGAATTAATAAGTTTAGGTCAAAGGATAAGAGGTTCCACTCCAATTATATAAACAATTCAATAAGGGTAGCTCTTGAACCAAGGATCCCTTCGTCGAAGCCCTCTTCTTCTTCCTCATGTTGTAATGTTTGTGTTTTCATAATAAACTTCTTTGTTCTTCTTTTATTTATTCTATTTTGTTTAAATTTATTCTTCTATTAATCTTTCTAATTGGTCTGTAATCAAGAGTAGAAACGTGATTGGGTTCTACCCTTTTTAAACCTTTGCACATGCAAACCATTTCTACGATGACTACACATCATATGGAAGAATAGTTTTCTTAGTAATCGATCTACCTCTTACCTTATTAATTAATTTATTTTGAATAAATGAGATAATTTAATTCAATTAATATGATTTATTAATTGAGTTTTCAATTTAAATGAAACTAAGTAAGCAATTGAACAATAAACACAAATCACTTGTGGTTGAGATTTTGTGTAAATTTTGAGAGCGCGAACTTAATCGGTAATACAAGACCACACGAGATAAGTTTGTAGAGTTAAAATATAATCCCTAAAATAAATTAATCCTCATTTCCAGAGTGGATATGTTCTCTAATTAACCACTGACCATAAGATAACCTTATAACATCAATCAAGGCAGGGTGCTGCGATTGCGTGTTCCGAAGCTAGGCTAGGGTTTAAGTAATTTCATCTTTGTGGTTCAGTTAACTCCCATAGGGTTTGAGGGTTAAAAAATTAGGGGATAATAATTAAGTGGATATTAATTTAAATGATAATGATTAATAATTAAATGTATAGGTATATTTAGACCAATTACTCCTTTTAAAATATTTTCTAAAAAAACGTCTTCTTGTTGCGTCGAATTTAATTTCAAAATTAAAAACAAAAAAATAAATGCAATCTTCTTCCAGAAAACTTATTCTAGTTTTATAAATGATAAACAACCCCCATACTTTCAAGTAGTGTTTTTATACTCTTTTATTTTATTTTTAGAATACCTTTAAGAAGTTGTTTTAATTTACTTCCTCCTTTAAGATACGACCTTGGTCAGCCACTCTGCTTCACCTAAGTAACCCGAAACCGAACATTATTTGAAAGCACCCACAACAATGCCTTTCAAATTGGTTCCATTTCCAGGGAGGCAAGTAACTATTTCACCCATTTAGAGGTAATTATTTTATTTTATATTTTATTCTCTTATTCTCCTCTTTCTTCCTTCTTTACCCAATCTGAATTTTTCTTCTTCTTTTGTTTTCTTCTTCTTCTTCTTTTTGGACCATCAACTCAAACTTCTCATATTTTATTTTATTATGGTCCACTTTTATTCTTTTAATTTTTATTTGATTTATGACATGAAATAATCCCAAATATCTCTTAGATCTTGATCCTGAGATTCAACGTAGCCTTCGGGCTCAAATCAGACATTCTCAGTCTATGGGAAGTTTCAACATTCAACCAGTTGGAGAATTCCTCCACTCTCAGAACATTGAAATTGGAAGAAATTCAAATTAAACCATAAAACAAGAACCAATGTCTGAAAATAATATAAATGAACTTAATAGAAGCATTCTATAATTGGCTGCACCAGATATTAACTATCAACCAAATTGCATTGCATACCCGAATCTCGAATCAGACTTTGAACTGAAATCTTGGTTAATTAATCTTCTTCAAAAGTTTCATGGATTATCTGGTGAGGATACAAAAAAACATTTAAAATAATTTAATGTGGTTTTCTCAACCCTAAAACCAAGAAATTTATTTGAAGACCAAATCAAATTAAGAGCATTCCCATTCTCGCTTGATGGAGCTGCGAAAGATTGGATATATTATTTACAACTTGAAGATGTAACTTGTTGGAATGATTTAAAATGTATTTTCTTACAAAGATTTTTTCCAGCATCAAGGAACACTTATATTCATAAGGAGATCTCAGGGATCAATCAAGACCAATGGGAGTCAATGTATGAATATTGGGAGCGATTCAAGAAGTTGTGTGCAATCTGTCCACATCACCATATCAGTGAGCAATAACCCATCCAGTACTTATATGAAGGAATCACACCTATGGAGAGAAGAATAGTGGATGTTGCGGCTGGAGGAGAATTGGTGGAAAAGACACCAGTAGCTGCACATGCATTGATTAACAAAATGGCCCAAAACTCCCAACAATTTGGTGATCAAGGTACATCGCATGTCAGAGGAGTACATCAGGTAAGTCCTTCTTCTCTTGAAAGTCATTTGATTGATACTAAGTTAGACGAATTGACCACTATGGTGAGGCAGATTGCATTGGATCAAAAGACATGCCAACCCCCTCCTTCAAGGCCTTGTGGCATTTTCATTGAGACAAGCCACCCAACCGACTATTTGCTGCAATTATAAGAGATGGAGGATTGAGCAGTAGTATTCTCAGGGAGACCATATCAGCAGTAACAATAACCATATCCCCAAAAGAAGATTGATTCCTTTGCACCAGCATATAACCAAGAGTGGAAGGATCAATCGAACATGTGGTATGCATCTGGATAACAACAAATGCCCCCCTTTCAACAAAACTTCCAGAAGACTCCACCTTACCAACAGGGTTTCCAACAACCCCAAAGGTGATTTTAAGCTCAAGCATCAACAATTCAATAACAAGGGAATTCTCAACCAAAGGTAGATTCTAACACTGATGATATTTTGAATAAAATTGTTCTTAATCAACAGAATGAGCTGAAGAGTCAAGGTTCGGAGCTGAGGGAGTTGAAGACTCAAATGAGCCAGATTGCTACTGCCCTCTATGAACTAGTAAGTAAGAACTCCAGAAATCTACCTTCCCAACCTACTCCAAATCCCAAGGGGAATGTCAGTGCCATCACATTGAGAAGTGGGAACCAAATGAATGATACATCTGTACCTACCATTCCACCGGGATTCACCTCAACTCCGGAGAGGCCCCATTCCATACCAGTTGATGAGAAACCCAAGGAGAAAGATAAAGGTAAGAAAAAGATTGATGATGTTCCTCCTAAACCCCTTCTATTTCCAAAAAGAGTTGTACAAACCAAAAATATGGTTTAATAGGTGATGAAAAAAGAAGTTTTAGAAACATTCAAGCGTGTGGAGATCAACATTCCTCTACTTGAAGCCATCAAACAAATCCCAAGGTATGCCAAATTCTTAAAAGAAATTTATACCAATCAAATAAGACTTAAGGGAAATGAGAGGATCAATCTTTGAAGGAATGTTTTATCACTCATTACACCAACTCAAGTAATGCCAACAAAGTGTAAGGATCCATGGACATTCACCATCCCATGCACCATAGGGGAGATACACTTTTTAGAAGCTTTATATGATTTAGGAGCTTCCATAAATGTGATACATCAGTCGGTATTCTCTTCTTTATAGGTTGGTGAGTTGAAGCTGACAAGAGTAGTGGTGTAGTTGAAAAATAGAGCTACAACATATCCAGCGAGAGTCCTTGAGGATGTACTTGTTTGGGTAAGAGACATGATCTTTCCAGCAGATTTCTATGTGCTTAATATGGAGGATGATCAGTTAAGTTCACATGCTCCCATTATCTTAGGTATTCCCTTCCTCAAAACTGCAAAAACTATCATAAATGTTAATGAGAGTACACTTTCCATGGATTTTGGGGATGAAGTTGTGATATTTAATGCTATGGACTCCATGAAGTACCCCTCAGAGGACCATTCTGCATTTTTTATCTCCCATTTTGAACTACCAAATAAAAACCCCATGGATTTTTATTGTCCTATGCTTAGGAAGATTATGAGTATTGGTTCTAGTTTGATGTCTAAGAGTACTTCCACACCTGTTTATAATGTACAAGACTCTCTTAGATTTGATTTTGAAATGGATCAATATTCTAATTTTGATCATATGAACTCTAATTATGACATGGCTGTTGAGTATGGTGATGGATTTGAAGTTTTATTCTCTGATTTTGATGATGTATATTCTGATACTGATGTTTATTGTGCACATATTTCAGTTCCTTCAATTTCTCCATCCATACATCACCCCCTATATTGGAACTCAATCCATTACCACCTAATATCAAATACTCATACTTGTTAAGTGGTGAGAAATTACCTGTTATCATTGCTAATAATCTCCCTTTTGAACATGAAGAAAAACTTTTGAATATTTTGAGGGAGAACATCAGGGCAATCGGGTGGACCTTGGCTGACATATCAGGTATTAGCCCCTCCATTTTCATGCAAAGGATTATTTTGAAGGATGGATCTAAACCAGTTAGGTAGCCACAAAGGAGACTCAATTCAACACTTTTATAGAGGTTGTTAAAAAAGAAGTTGAAAAATTTCTTGAGGCAAGTATAATCTTTCCCATTTCAGATTCTCAGTGGGTAAGTCCTATTCAGGTTGTGCCTAAGAAAAGTGGCAGTACAGTTGTTAAAAATGAGAAAGAGGAGTTATTTCTAATGAGGGTGAAAAATAGTTGGCGTGTGTGTATTGATTATAGGAAACTAAATCAGTCCACTTGCAAAGACCATTTCCCCCTCCCATTTATTGATCACATTCTTGAGAGACTAGCTGGGAAAACACACTACTATTTCTTGGATAGATTTTTTGGATATTTTTTGGTTCCTATTACTGTGGAGGATTAGGAGAAGACAACATTAACTTGTCCATTCGGTACATTTTCCTACTGAAGGATGCCATTTGGACTTTGCAATGGCCCAAGTACCTTCTAGAGATGCATGGTGAGTATTTTTTCTGATTTTATTGAGACCTACATGGAGGTATTCATGGATGATTTTACAGTGTATGGGTCTTCATTTGATGATTGTATCTCTAGTTTGGGAAAGGTTTTGAATCATTGTATTGATAATAATATGGTCTTGAACTTTAAAAAGTTTCATTTCATGGTAGATCATGGCATTGTCTTAGGGCATGTAGTGTCAAAACATGGGATAAAGGTTGATATATCTAAGATTGAAATTATTTCATCCTTACCCTATCCTTCATGTGTACGTGATATTAGATCTTTCCCAGGGCATGCAGGATTTTATTGGTGCTTCATCAAAGATTTTAGTAAGATTGCTCTTCCTATATCAAGATTACTTCAAAAGGATTCTGATTTTGTGTTTGATGATTATTGAAGGACTTCATTTGATGAGGTAAAGAAGTGTCTGACCACTCCACCGATCATATAGCCCCCACGGTGGGAGCTTCCTTTTGAGATTATGTGTGATGCCTCCAACTTCACAATTGGAGCTGTCTTATCTCAGAGGGTGGAGGGACGTTCACATGTAATTTAATATGAATTGAGGACATGGGATTTAGACCAATAAAACTACACAACCATAGAAAATGAGTTTCTTTCTATCATATTTTCTTTAGATAAATTCTTTTCATATTTATTGGGTTCTAAAGTAGTTGTTTTTTTCTGACCATACAGCTCTGAGGTACCTCTTAAAGAAGCTGGATGCAAAGCCCAGACTTATCCGATGGATGATCCTTCTTCAGGAATTTTATATTGAGATAAAGGATATGAAGGGGTCAGAAAACTTGGTGGTGGAACACATGAGTAGGCTTACTCACACACGAGAGGATGGAACCTTGGACCAGGTACCACTTTGGGACACTTTCCCCGATGATAATCTTTATTCCATCTCAGGTACGCATCCTTGGTATTCTAATTTAGTTAACTACCTTGTTTCCTTTGAAATACCTACAAATTTAAAGAAACATCAAGTCCAAAAATTAAAAAGTGAGTCTCAGTATTATGTTTGGGATGATCCATACCTCTAGCACATGTGTATCGATCAAGTTATTAGGAGGTGTGTTCTGTATCATGAGTTTGAGAATATTTTATAATTTTTTCATACACTTGCTTGTGGTGGAAACTTTGGACCCCAACAGACAGCTAGGAACGTTTTGGACTCTGGATTGTATTGGCCTAGTTTATTCCATGACGCTCATGTGTTTTGTAAGTCATGCTCACATTGCCAACACACTGGTAATATTTCTAGGAGACACAAGATTCCCCAACAACCCATATTATTATGTGATATTTTTGATGTATGGGGTATTTATTTTATGGGTCCTTTTCCTATTTCATTTGGATTTTTATATATTTTGGTTGCTGTTGATTATGTGAGTAAATGAGTGGAGGCTAAGGCCACCAGGACTGATGATTCTCATGTTGTAGTGGACTTTGTCAAGATAGATATTTTTTGTAGGTTTGGAGTACCAAAAGCCATCATTAGTGACCAAGGGACACACTTCTACAATCGGAATTTGGATTCCCTCCTTCGGAAGTATGGAGTGACACACAAAACATCAACACCATACCACCCCCAAACAAATGGGAAGGCTGAGGTTTCAAATCGTGAGTTGAAACAAATTTTGGAGAAAACTGTGTAGCCAAATAGGAAGGATTGGAGCAAGAACTTGGATGATGCGCTATGGGATTATAGTACAACATACAAGACACCCATAGGTATGTCCCCATTCCGGATTGTTTTTGGGAAATCCTATCATCTCCCTATGGAAGTTGAGCATCGGGATTATTGGGCTATAAAGAAATGAAACATTGATTTGGACCAAGCTAGAATTCAAAGGAAGATACAAATTCAAGAGTTTGAAGAGATTCTATTGTCATCATATGAGAACTCAAGGATATACAAGGAAATATAAAAATCATATCCTGATAGAATGATCCAATAAAGGGAGTTTCATGTTGGAGGGAAAGTTCTTCTCTACAGTTCACGACTGAAGCTACTGCCTGGTAAGTTTCATTCCAGATGGTTAGGTCCTTATGTTGTGACTAATGTTTTCCCTTATGGTGCAGTGGAGATCACACAAGAGGAAAAAAGAATGATATTTACAGTCAATGGGAAACATTAGAAGAAATACATTGAGGGACTTTTTACTGATGTAGTGGATTTCATCACACTACATGACCTCATCATCACTTGATCATAGCAGGCTATTCCTAACCCTTTCACTTTTATATTATTTTTCCTATTTAAAATTATGCATTTCATGTACATATATCATCTCATGGGTTCACATTGAGGAAAATACAATATTTTAAGTGTAGGGGTGGGAACCTTTTAGTTTAGTAATTTCAATTGTTTTCCTATTTTTCAATGATTAAAAAAAACAACAAAAAAACAAAAATTGTATGATTTTCAAATTTTGTGTGTTTATTTTTCAAAATTTTGTGTGTTTTTGAAACTTTTGAGCTGAAATTATTCTCATCACCATTTTGAAATCCATATCAATAAGTGAAACAATTTATCCCTTGAAACTGAGATTAAATGAACGCTGAAAATGACTTTGTTTCAAGTTCAAATCTTTAGTAATTTCATGAAAAGTACTCTGAATTTTGAATCCCATGCCACATATCACTTTCTTTATATTTGAAATCACTTTCCTGTGAGGCTTATGAACCATTCTTTTCATATTCTTTACATTTACCTCATTTCTTTAGAGAACCAAACCATGTTTGATTTAACCAGAATTTGATTTATTCATATCAAAACTTGAGGGTTTGAGGTACTTATGTTTAAATCATTGAGGAATTTGTCTAGTATTAAAGCCCCTATTTCAAATAATACTTTTTATAATTTACTACCTTGAAAATTTAATCCTTGTATCCCTTAGAATCCATGAACAATCTGTTAGATTAGCCACATTACAAGCCAATTTTCCCCATCCAACCAACTCTTGAAGTGAAATTGTTTAATCTAGTTGAACTTAAGTGTGGGGGGAGCTATCTTGTGTTGTGCTACCACATTCTATGATACTTTAGGTGGAAAATTAAATTCTGAAGTGATGTGTTTTCTAATGAAAAAAATAATTATTTTGGAAGCTGTGCCTTTTCTGGAGCTTTCATGATATGTGAAGCTGTGCCTTTCTGGAGCTTCTAATAAATGAAGAAATTTGTACCTCTCTAGAGCTTTCAAGAAAATCATATTTGAGATGATTGACATTTTTGCTGCCAAAATGTTGAATTGTGTGAACATTACTTTATTTTTCATGATGATGGAGATTAATTGATGCTATGGGGATTAAGGAGGAGACCATATTTAAGTGAAAATTAGATTAATGCAATTTTGCTTCAAAAAGAGTCAAGCCCCCCTCATTCAGCCTCATAATTTTTCACATCTAAATTCTACCAACAAAAATCCATAGAACAACCCTAAAAAGTCCTCATGATAAACATATTTCCTTGACTCACATCGGGTGGTGATGTAGGAATTTATCAAGCCTATGGCGACCCTTGTATGAGTTTGGATGAGAAAGACATTGCTAAAAAATTTACATTTGTGTGATAAGAGAAAATTCAAGTGAGGTAAGTGTTTTTTGAATGGGAGGATAAATGAAGTAGAAATATATTGAATGATATAAATAGGGAACTTGAAATAATTTTTTTTAGGGGGCATGATATCTTTTGTTTCTTGGTGTGTAATTTTTGGATCTCAAGGATATGTGTTTTAAAATTTGTTTTGATTTGATATTGATGTTTACTAGATATGAGGTTTTGCCCAGGAGTGAAAAAGGGTAAGTGTGGGGGAGTTGATAAAACACTATTTTTTTGAATATTTTATTGATAATAAATGACACAATTTCCTCACATGGTGCTAAATATGTTCATTTATGAAATATTTGGGATTAGATCATTCATTTGAAAATTTGATGAAAATTTCATTTTTACCCTTTTAAAATGCATTGTAGTATTTCGCACATAAATATTTTAATATGACTTATTTGAACTTAAAATTTTGTATAAGTGTTCCCCAATTAATTTTATACAACTATTATTCAGGACACTAGAGCTAAAGAGTGAATTTGGATGTAGTAAATGAGCCATGAAACCAAAGTTGGGCTAGACTCTTCAGATTGAACATGGGTTCTATATTTGGGATGTAACTCCTACATCTGTGCTTGGATTGGGATGAAATTTGGAAAGGATCTAGAAAACCCAATATAGAACATATTATCCTTCTGTAAGGATAGATAATTCACACTTTTTGTGGTCAAGAATACGGTTCAAGTGGGATTAAAATATTTGACAAAATCTTCTCATTCACACTTGAAACCACTTTTAACCTAGCCTCTCCTCCACTCTATAAATATATATTTTTCTCATTTTTAAGGGTTTTTACGTTCATTAGGAAGTTGAGGGCAGAGTAGAAGAGGTTACACTCCAATTATACAAGCAATTAAATAAGGGTATCTCTTGAAGTAAGGATCCCTTCGTCGAAGCCCTCTTCTTCTTCCTCATGTTATAATGTTTGCGCTTTCATAATAAACTTCTTTGTTATTATTTTATTTCTTCTATTTTATTCTGTTCTGTTCAAATTTATTCTTCTCATAATATTCCTAATTGGTATTTAATCAAGAGTAGAAACATGATTGGATTCTACCCTTTCTAAACCTTTGCACATGCAAACCGTTTCTACGATGACTACACCGCCCATGGAAGAGTAGTTTTCTTAGTAATCGATCTACATATTACCTTATTCATTCATTTATTTTGAATCAATAAGATAATTTAATTAAATTAATATGATATATTAATTTAGTTTTCAATTTAAATGAAACTAACCAAGAAAATGAATAATAAACACAAATCATGTGAGTTAGAGATTTTGTGTAAATTTTGAGAGCGCGAACTTAATCGGTAATACAAGACCACACGGGATAAGTTTGTAGAGTTCAAATATAATCCCTAAAATAAATTAATACTAGTTTATAGAGTGTATATGTTATCTAATTAACTACTGAACATAAGCTAACCTTAGAACATCAATCAAATCATGGTGTTGCGATTGCGTGTTCCGAAGCTAGCCTAGGGTTTAATTATTTTCATCTTTGTGGTTAAGTTAACACCCATAGGGTTAGAGGGTTAACAAATTAGAGGATCATAATTAAGTGGATATTAATTTAAATGATAATGATTAATAAGTTAATGGAGAGGTAGAGTTATATCGATTACTCCTTTTAAAATATTTTCTAAAAAAACATCTTCTTGGTGCGTCGAATTTCATTTAAAAATTAAAAACAAAAAATAAATGCAATCTTATTCTAGAAAACTTCTTCTAGTTTTATAAATGATAAACCCCCAATCCTTTCAAGTAGTGTTTTTATTCTCTTTTATTTTATTTTTATAATACCTTCAAGAAGTTGTTTTAATTTACTTCCTCCTTTAAGTGACGACCTCAGTTACCCACTCTACTGCATCTAAGTAACCCAAAATCGAACATCATTTGAAAGCACCCATGACAGAACGTTTTAGAAACCGATTGGATTTCAAGTGATTTTCAAAACAATTTTTAGTGATTTTTAGATTTTTCATTTTACAATGCTTCAGATAGTGGTTACATCCTTCTGCCTGAGTGGATTCCAATAGTAATTCTTCATATTTGGTTCAATAATATAAGGGTGGATGTTATTCAGTTGTTCCATTTTTTAGAGATCTTTATTCTAAGAAGTCTTCCAAGTCTTTCTTGAAAAAAATTTGGTATATGCCCCATTAATTTCATGTGAGTTAGAGAAAATATTTCCTCCATCATTTTTCACATGCATGCTGTATCTAACTGTCCATATTCCAACTAAAATACTTCTCAGAGGACCTATTTCTTTTCGTTGGATGTATCCAACTAAAATAAATATGTACACATTAAAGTCTTACGTCCGTAACAGGAATCATCCTGAAAGTTCTATCATGAACGGTTACTTGGCTTAAAAATGTATGGATTTCTTCTCTATGTATTTGTATGATATTGCTACAAGAATGAACAGACCAATGAGAAATGAATAAGAAAAATATGATCAAATTGAACCCAATTTTCCATCACTTCCTCAAATAGGAGGAATTCTTGGATCATATACATTGACGACATTAATCCTTGAAGAGTGGGAGATGGCACATCACACAGTTTTGTTCAACTGTGATTTGTTCAATGACTACATCTTGTAAGTAAATTGAATATGTATATCTTATATATATATATATATATATGTTAAACTATTCCTATTTTTATCTATAGGGAACATAAAGCGATGATAAATAGAAAGCATCATTATTTATCTTTGAGGAGGGAGACTTTGCATAGAAAATATTTTTCTGCTTGGTTAAAATTGAAGGTAATAATATTAATGTTTAAAATAAGTAAAACAATATTTAATTAAGTTTAATATTCATTTATATTTCAGGTATTGAGTTTTCCTGCTGACTCTGTCTCTGAGGAAATAAGAGCTTTGGCTTTTTGTCCTAATACCGTGGTTCCTGACTGTAAATCAATTGTTATCAATGGGTACATATTTATTATCACTAAATGAGAAAAGAACATGAGAACACAACATTATGGTGTTATGGTTACTGCCACAACAGACCGTTATTCTAGTGCATCAGATAGTAGACTACAATTTGAAAATGTAGGTTATTATAGAGTCGTTGAAAAAATAATAATATTGGATTATTATTCTCATGGATGAGTCACAATGATGAAATTCCAGTAGTTTTATTTGATGACAAGGCAAGGCACATTTATTGATGATTGTGGATTTCGAGTAATTGATATGACTCAAACTCTTGCTACTGATGAACCATATGTATTGACATCAATGGAGAAACAAGTTTTTTTATGTCAAAGACCATATTCGACCTGAATTTGGTGTCATTATTGAAGTAATTCCAAGAAATATTTTTGTTGATGGTGATGATGGAATTGACACCATCCCTACTTCCATTGGAAATGATCCATTTATTACTTTTGATGACTCCAATAGCTCAATTGTCAGAGTTGACTGTGAACCTGAAGTTGTGGTGGGAAATATATAAAATCATCCATTCATGTTATCAATTCTTTTGGTTTACCTTGAATTGGGTTGTTAAGGTTATTACTATTAAAATTTATTTAATATTTATTACAAATATGTTGTATCCTACTTGACCATTATGTGAATTTTCAATGTTTATTGGTTGCAATTTTATTTGAATAACATTTTCTAATTTGGAATTGAACTGTATTCAAACCTACTAAACCAACATTTCTAACTTGGTGAACATTTCAATGCTTCAACTGTGATTTGTATAAAATTCATATAACTCTAAGACCTCTCTTTAACATTTTACTAGGTAATGAACATGATGGTTTGTATTCTTCTGCAAAACATGTAAAGAAACATGCATCATCTACCTGGGCTAAGGAAATTAAATTATTCCTTAATTTCAAAAACTTCTTTACCCCTTATGAATTTGGTAGAATCAATGTTCCATGATTTTAAATTATCCACTAATCCCCCTATTCCCTCTCATTTATTTTGTTTTTTGGGTTACAAATTAGTTATCCTTTTCTAATTACTACCATATTTGTTTTCAAATGCAGGAAATGCAAAAAATTGAAGAGAGGTGACGGAAATAGATGATGGAAAAAAATCATCACATGACTGAGATGGGAATTCCACCACTAGTGCTTGCAGTGAGTATTTTATTTCAAATATATATATTTAAATAATATATAATGTCATTTAATTAATTTTGTTTTCAAAATTTTTGCAGGATCCATCTATTAGCTGACGGTTATTTGATGATCAGATAGTAGTGGTCCCAGTACTTAGGGTGTTTGTTCAATGGGGGGTGGTACGAGAGCTAGATGATCTAGTAGGCATACCCGATTAGACCCTGCCTCTCCCACTGACATAACACCCATCCCACATTATGATATGAGTGTGTCATTAGGGAAACACGAGATATTTAGGCCTCCCATGTTTTCACCACCCTTTACATCTGAGCCTCCTCACCCATCTGTACCATATACGATGATGATTCCCACTCCCCATCCAGTATTCAGCCAGCCATCCCTGTCATCTTCTTTTACTTCTGCTTACTTCTCTCCGAGATTTTATATTCCATCTTCTTCAACTCTTGCTCCGCCAGAGTCTATCCCTGTAGAGCATACATTGGGACCCACTCCACCTATACAGAGTGTTTCTTCAGTTTCTTCGGATCTAGTGTCTCCCATTGATCAGACTATCGCATGTATACTTATACAACCCTAACAAATTTTTACACCATTATTTATTTTCATTATAACATGTATTGATAAAATATTTGTTTTTATTTCATAACAGATACATCTACTGATAGGAGGCAGGGGCGGGGGTATACACGGATGAATGCGGTGTGGAACTTCCGAACACAGTTGATGGTGGACTACAATGAAGATATTCAAATGATTGAAAAATTAGGGCAGCAATGTCAGAGTTTTTTGGCGACGCTTTCCAAATACTCCGACATCATTCCTGTCAGCTCGATCTCATGGAGATAGTTTCCAATTGAATTCAAGGATAAAGCTTGGGCAGAGATATGGGTAAAAAAATATGTTGTATTTAATGCAATATATTATTATTTTTTATTTATATAAATTAATATTTTGGTGTCATCTTCAGTTTAATTTCCCCGACGGCCAGCACGTCTAAAAGATTTAGGTGAGCTTTGGAGAGCTTATAAGCACGAGTTGTATATAGGTGAGCATGCTAGAGTTGGAAAAGACTTATAGGAAATCCATGTCGTGGATGATTATCTATTATAACAATATCAACATATGATTACTCATTGGACTACTAGCTAGTTTAAGGTATTAATCACATTAGAGGTATTTAAATGAAAATTTTCATGTTTTTTTGTTAATACTAATTATTGAATTTTATTTAGGAATCATCCAGAATAAATAAAAAAACATTGATGCTAAAAAACACCTACACACATTGGGATGTAATACGGTGCCAGATCATGAGAGTCAGTAGGTATGAAAGTTTATAATTTTTCTTTATGACTTGCAATTTCTATTGCTTCCTCTATAATTTATTTGATTGCTAAGGTTGTTATATAATTTTAGTTATGGAATTAATTATTGGTACCATATTTTTAATTATGTTTTCCAACATTAAATGTCATTATAGAGGCATAAATTGAATATAGAAGGACATGTGCCTCGAGAAAAACTGTTTTGCGTGAGTAGAAGGAAGAAAGATGGAAGTGTGATTAATGAACCGACTCAGCAGCAGATTATAAGTTTTACTTTATAGATTTAAAATTTTAATCACTATTTTGTAACTTATTAATATATTTATATTTGTAATAGTCTATTTAGAGGACCTTGATGCCTAGGAACCTAACAATTTTGGGCTAAATGGTCACTTACATCAGGTGTTGAGAGATGAGCACCTTGGTAGAGTACGCTGCCGACCTGGGAAGAGTATAGCTCCAAAGAGGTATTGGCCCCCCTCAGGTATGAGTTGTAGTGTCATCGAGTTCTAGAAGGTTAAGGAACAATCAAAACTGGTTGAAAAAAGGTTCAAATAGATTAAAGAACAATCTTCTAGGGCAAACACTGCATTTAAGCAACTGATAGAAGTTTTACGTACAACACTTCCACCAAAGGCTAGTACAACTTGTGATGAATATATGTCATCGATGCATTCTATATATGGTGCACTAGGTATCAGTTCTAGTGGTGGTCAAGATGATGGTGAGGAGGAGACCGAGGTGGAGGAGGAGGGAAAGGAGGATGCCAAGGCGGAGGAGGAGGCCGAGGAGGAGGTCGAGGCGGAGGAGGAGGTCGAGGATGAGTATGAGGGAAAGGAAGAGGGCGTTGAGGAGGGTAAGGACAATGATGGGGATGATGATGAGGATGAGGGTAAGACTAATGATGACAGTGATTACAGTGATGGTGATGAGGGACAGATTGATCCGTTAAATTTTTGACTGATATTACTGACCTTGGATGTTTATTGATTTTTTGTGCCTGAATATGTGTGATTAGGTAGGTCAAATTATCTTTATTTTTTATCTATAAAAAATAAAACTTGACATGATGATTTGTTATGACTGATTCACTACTCCCCTGGATAGCCCCCACCCCATGGATAGCCCGCCCACCCCCTGGACACCCCATACTCCCTGGACAACCCCGCCACCCCCTGGACAGCCCCACCACCCCCCTAGACAGCCCCTCCCCCTATGGACAACACCCCACCCCTCTGGACAGCCCGCCCACCCCCAGGACACCCCCTACCCCCAGGACAGCCTCGCCACCCTCGTGGATAGACCGCCCACCCCCTGGACACCCCGTACCCCCCCTGGACAGCCCCACCCACCCCTTTGGACAGCCCGTCCACCCACCTAGACACCTTGTACCCCCTGGACACCCCACCCCATGGACAACCCCCAACCCCCTGGACACCCCCGACACCCCCAGGATAGCCCCACCACCCCTATGGATAGCCCACCCACCCCCTGGACAACCCCTCCCTCCCGTAGACAGCCCCCACCCCCGTGGACAACCCGCCCACCCCCTTGACACCCCTTACCCCCCTAGACTACCCCACCACCCCCGTGGATAGCCCACCCACCCCTTGGACACCTCGTACCCCTTGGAAAATCCCAACCACCCCATGGAAAACGTGTCCACCCCCTAGAAGCCTCATACCCCCTGGACAGATCCCACCCTTGGAAAGCCCCCCCACCCCCTAGACACCCCGACCCCCCTGGACAGTCCCGCCACCCCTGTGGACAACCCGTCTACCCCCTGCATAACACCTCCCCCCGTGGACTACCCCCACCCCCGTGGATAGACTACCCACCCCCCTAGACACCCCATACCCCCTAGACAACCCCGCCAACCCTGTGGATAGCCCGCCCACCCCCTGGACACCCCATACCCCCTGGAAAACCCTGTCCACCCCCCTGGACTACCCGTCTACCCCCTGGACACCTCGTACCCCCTAGATAGCCCCCACCCCTGGAAATCCTCACCCACCCCTGGACACCCCCGACACCCCCTGGCCAGCCCCACCACCCACATGGACAGCCCATCCACCCCCTAGACACCCCATACCCCCTGGACAGCCCCACTCACCCATGGACACCCCATACCCCCTGGAAAGCCCCGACACCCCCGGGACAACCCCCACCCTCTAGATAGACCCTCCCCCCGTGGACAGCCCCCACCCCCATGGACAACCCGCCCACCCCCTGGACACCCCCTATCCCCCTAGACATCCCTACTACCCCCGTGGACAACCCACCTACCCCCGGGACACCCCGTACCCCATGGACAACCCCACCCACCCTCTGGATAGCCCAGCCACCCCCTGGACGACTCATACCCCCTGGACATCCCCACCACTGGATATCCCCCCACCCCCTGGACACCCCCGACCCCCTGGATAGCCCCACCACCCCCGTGGACAGCCCGCCCACCCCCTGGATAGCCCCTCCCCCCGTGGACAGCCCCTCCCCCCGTTGACAACCCTCCCACCCCCTGGACACCCCTACCCCTGGACTTCCCCAAAAACCTCATGGATAGCCTACCCACCCCCTTGGACACCCCCTACCCCCTGGACAGCCCCGCCCACCCCCTGGACAGCCTGTCCACCCCATGGACACCTCATACCCCCTAGAAAGCCCCCCACCCCTAGAAATCCCCCCACCCCTAGACACCCCGACCCCTAGACAGCCCCGCCACCCCTGTGGACAGCCCGCCTACCCCCTGGACACCCCTTACCCCCTGGACTACCCCACCCACCCCCTCGACACCTCACACCCCCTAGACAGCCCCCACCCCCATGGACAGCCCTCCCACCCCCGTGGATAGCCCGCCCACCCCTTTGTACACCCCGTACCCCCTGGACAGCCCTGCCACCCTTGTGGATAGCTCACCCACCCCCTGGATACCCCGTACCCCCTGGAAAGCGCCCCACCCCCGTGGACAGCCCACCCACCCCCGTGGACAGCCCACCCAGCCCCGTGGATAGCC
This sequence comes from Viscum album, assembly GCA_963277665.1. Classification (NCBI taxonomy): domain Eukaryota; kingdom Viridiplantae; phylum Streptophyta; class Magnoliopsida; order Santalales; family Viscaceae; genus Viscum; species Viscum album. The sequence continues at coordinate 322,922,270 of OY728140.1, forward strand.
AGCCCACCCCTTGGACACCCCCTACCCCCTCGACAGCCCCGCCACCCCCATGGACAGCCCGCCCACCCCCTGGCCACCCCTACCCTCTGGACATCCCTGCCACCCCTGTGGATAACCTTCCCACCCCCCTGGACACCCCATACCCCCTAGACAACCCCACCCACCCTCTGGACACCCCATACCCCCTGGACAGCCCCCAACCCCGTGGACATCCCCACCCACCCTTAGACACCCTCTACCCCCTAGACAGCCCCGCCACCCCCGTGGACAGCCCCCACCCCCTAGATAGCTCCCACCCCATGGATTATAGGGTTTCTAACAACTCAAAGATCCCATTAATCATAACTACCCACTTAGTTGCCTCCTGGGATCCTTGATCACCAATAAAAAATCATGGATGATATTTTAGAAACTCCCATGCATAATCAATGATCCGATAAGAATATTGTCACGACCCCCTCCCACCAAAGATGCCCCCCTGAGCTGGCAATGGTGAAAGAGAGATAATGACCCCCGAGTCCCACCTCCAGTAGGCCCTGGGTTGGAGACTAGCACTAAGGGTATAAGTTTTCACAAATATGGGAGGCATTAACCTTTTTATTATTTAGGATCGGGAAATAGGACAAGTCAACCACCAAAAGGAAAAAAGAACAAGTGTATAGAAATAAACCCAAACCAATCCCACATGCATGTTTAAACAATTTTATAACAAGGTACAAGTACAAGGAAGCTCAAAAGTACAATACCAAAAGAAAACAAGAGAACAACAACTGCAATGACTCCAATTTCCCGACTAGTAGGGTCCCGCACGGCCCTGGTAGTCCTCCTGGAAACCTGAAAGTAAACGTAGGGTGAGAATACAAGTATACTCAGTAGGGAAACCTAAAGCTCTCGTGCAAAAGTGGGGATACATCCTAATGTCCCGTGAGAACAACAGAAGAAACCTAACAAGGAAATCTATCTACCCAACCTCACCATCCACACTCACCAAAACACAATCACAACAGGTAGTAGTAGTATAAGAACAAGAGCATTGGGTATCCCGCACCATTTCCCATTAGTTATCTGAACATCCTGACGCTGTCACACTCTCCCCGCCCACACACACCTGGGCCTCACAACCACGTATCCCGCCCGCACACACCTGGGCCTCACAACCACACATCCCGCCCGCACACACCTGGGCCTCACCACCACGTATCCCGCCCTCACACACCTGGGCCTCACAAACACAACCACATCCCCGCCCGAAGACACCTGGGCCTCATCCCGAAGATTCTTGGGAATAGTAATAGTAACAGAACTCTCGCCCGAAGACACCTGGGCCTGAAATCGAAACCTACCTAAATAGTCTTAGGTGTAAGGTCACCTCAAGCCATTATAGCCTATAAGCCTACCTGAAGAGTCTTGAGCCTAATCACCCCAATCGAAACCTACCCGAAGAGTCTTGGGTGTAAGGTCGCCTCAAGCCATCACAGCCTAGGGGAGAAGGAGCAGGAAGGAGCTAGTAACTATGGGAAAACACCCTCTCCCATGAAATGGGAGTGTTCGGCACTAAGTGCTCAACATGGGTGCGGTGCGATAAAACACAAAAGATACACATATATATATAGCAACCACTCAGCCCAACCTATGGCTTCTAAAAAGAGAAACTGAGCATGTGCCTCGGCACTGCTACCACGAAGCATGTATACAACAAACAACCCCAACCCCATTAAGGTTTTCACGTTTCAGCAGAATTAGTTTATTTAGTTCCTTAACTATTGGGAAACTATCCACAACCAACCACTTCAATCGTTCGTCAAACATATCCCTGCCATCCACAAAACAAGTTAGGGAAACACACAGCAATACAAAAAGTTCCTTCTTATTAACCAACCAACCCATTGATTTCCATTTCATTAACAAGACCCAATATTCATTAACTCTTCCATTTATTATTTATTAAACACAACCCATAGTTCGTTCACATTCAAACCCATCCCTTCAGCCCCACTGCTAACCACCACAACCACACCGAACATCATTATCCCTTTATTGCAGCCCCACTGCCCGTCACCATTAAACATTCACACCTTCCCACAACCAAGACAACTGCAGCCCCGCTGCTCACCCATTCCACAACAACCCACAAAACACCCCCTCACATGCCACGTAACCAAGCCAACACCCACATGTTCATTATTCCATTTTGTTTAACTGGGGTGATCACACAAGGTTCCAGATTTTCATTTAAATAGACAACTTTACGTGATTAACCAATTTCCACATTCAACAAAGTTCCATTCACAAAAACGGTCTATAAAGATAGGGAAACATTTAATTGCGCAAGAAAAGGCCCCCAACGACCATGATTTTCAGTAGGCATAAGCTTATTCATTTCACAACATAATATCATAGGATATAAAAGGTAAAGTAACAGCAATCACTAACTTCCCAACCCTGTTATATAAGCCAGTTATTATCTTTATTAAACCGGTTCAAAAGTGTTTCACGTAAACAAGAGAACACCCACCCCACATGTTGCACAAATTAGAGAGACGAAGGTAAGATCCATACCTCAACAGGTTCTTGATCGCAACGCTCCTCCAGATCAACTTTAGAAGACGTTCTTCAGCGTCCCAGAAAAACCTCCTCGGGTGGAAAATAAGAGATGAAGGAAAGACAACGGATCCAAGCTCGGAAGTTCCGAATCGTCGTTACGATCCCGTGGCCGCTGACGTATCGTAAATCAGAGCTCGGATGACAAAGTTATGGAAGAAAGAGCCTTCGAGTCTCCTGAGAGAGCTCTGCTCAGAGGAGAGGGGAGGAGAGGTGTGAGTTGAAAGGAGGAGGGGACCCCTCCTTTTATAGGTGTGAAAAGCAACAGTACACAGCATGTACTTATGGTACACGGCGTGTACTTATGGTACATAGCATGTAATCAGCTGTTTTCATACGGTCTTCACGCGGCCTCCAACGCGGCTCCGCGGCCGTTGACTGGTCAACACACGGTTTGAAGGTAACACATACGCAGGGAAGGACTACACGACTTGTAGATTGGACACACGACGTGTACTCATTTATTGCACATGGCAAGGACACGGCCTTCACATGGCACACGGCTGACGACTGGTCAACACATGGTAACGCGTACACGGGGAGGGACTACATGGCATGTAGTACTGGACACATGACGTATACCCATTTTCTTGACGCGGCAAAGACACGACCATCCACACGGGGTATACCTGGCAAGAGGGTACACAGCGTGTACTCAAACTACACAGCGTATAGTTTCAAAATTCTGGAAAGTGTGGGAAAAGTCCATTTTACCCTCCAGAACACTTGTAGCCTTATTTTTGACAAAGGAATGGGCCAGAGAGGTCCGGGCCATTACATCAGATACCTATTAAAACATTATCGTCCCTGAGAATTCAAAAACCAACCCAGAGGAACCCAACAAGATACCTCTTAGGGTTCTCGTTATAACAGGAACCCAACCAACAACCCTAATCATATGTGTTAGGAATTCCTTCTCCTATGTCGAGATATTATCTTCTTTAGGGGGCACTGAATCGCCCGCATGGGTTTAATCGTATCCTCATTAATGCGTCTCGATTAAGGATTGGGTCTTCCCACTTCCATACATTAGGATTTTCAACTCGAACTACCCCCCAACACCACACAACCAACACACTGCCCGAACACGTGGTTTTGGGAAAATCCTTCTTCTATGTTGAGATATTATCCGCTTTAGGCAGCACTGACTTGCCCGCACGGGTTCAATCACATCTGCATTAATGTGTCTCGATTAAGGGTCAGGTTTTCCCCCTTCCCACACATCCAGACATGTTACAAATTACCAGGGAACAAGGAAACAAAAGGTCTCACAACTGACTATCCAAGCATTCGATATATCAAAGGTACAAAGTACTACATCAACACAAAGCTCAGAAGAACAAGGGAAAACACAATTCAAAACAACTCCGGGTACTGAGCGTGCATCTGGGTCTCCCGCTCCCAAGTGCTCTCCTCGAGGCCGCCGTTCCTCCACAACACACGAACTAAGGGAATGGTTCGTCCACAGAGCACCTTCTCTTTATGATCCTCGATTCTGACTGGTCGTTCCTCGAAGGTCGCGTCGTCTCCCATATCTAACTCTCCCCAGATGATAACGTGAGAGTCATCGTGTAAGTACCGACGAAGATGGGAGACGTGGAAGACGTCATGAACTTTCTCCAACTGAGGTGGCAGGGATAGCTGATATGCCACCTCGCTGACTCACCTCAGCACCTCAAAAGGTCTGATGAACCTAGGTGAGAGCTTGCTCCCTTTCCCAAACCTCCGCTTCCCCCGTCGAGGGGAAACCTTCAAGAACACATGGTCTCCCACCTCGAACTCCAAGGGCCTCCTCTGATGATTAGCATAAGACTTCCGTCGGTCCTGATCCGCCTTCATCCTCTCACGTACAAGCTGGACTTTCTCTGTGGTGCTCTGCACTACCTCTGGCCCAAGAGAACCTGTCTCACCAACCTCTTCCCAGCAAATGGGTGAACGACATGACCTTCCATACAAAGCCTCAAACGGTGCCATGCCAATAGTAAAGTGGAAGCTGTTGTTGTAGGCGAACTATACTAAAGTCAAGTGTCATACCCATGATCCTCCGAAATCCAGAATCCATGCTCACAGCATGTCCTCCAATGTCTGGATAGTCCGCTCTATCTGCCTGTCGGTCTGGGGGTGGAAAGCAGTGCTAAGGCGTAGCTGGGTGCCAAAAGCATGTTGTAACCCCCTCCGGACTCGTGAGGTAAACCGAGTATCCCGGTCTGAGACGATAGTCCTCGGAACTCCATGAAAACGCACCACCTCGTCTATGTACCTCTGTGCTAAGGTACTCACCGGTCCCGACTCCTTGATTGCTAAGAAGTGAGATGATTTCGTTAGATGATCCACCACTACCTAGATAGCATAATAACCACCCTGAGCTCTGGGTAGTCCTGTGATGAAGTCCATCGAGATGTCATCCCACTTCCAATCGGGGACATCTAAAGGATGCAACAAACCACTGGGAACACGGTGTTCAGCCTTCACTTGCTGACACACTAGGCATTTGGCCACAAACTCTGCCACTACCCGTTTCACCCCCAGGCCACCAAAACTGTTCCCTCAGGCCTCGGTACATTTTCAAAACTCCTAGATGTACCGCTAAGGCTGATCTATGGAACTCACAGAGAACTCCCTCACGCATCGACTCCAGAACAAACAACCTTCCATGGAAAAGAATCCAATGTTGGATGTCCTCTGACCATCCCTCTGGAGCATTCCCCTAATCGACACGATCCCGCATCACCTCTGCCTGGGAGTCCCCCCACTGAGACTCTTCCACCTGCTGCAACAAGGAGGACTGCATCGTCATCTGAAAAAAACAGCCTCTAACACCTTCTACCCTTGCATCCAAGTGCAAGGCAGCCAATTCTCCCATTGCCTTCCAAGCATCAGCAGATTCCCAAACCACTTCCTGATGCGACTTCCTGCTCAGGGCATCAGCCACAATGTTGCCCTTACCTTTAGTGTAAGAGATCTCGAAGTCATAGTCTTGGAGAAACTCGACCCATCTCTGCTTCTGTAAGTTCAGGTCACACTGGGAGAAGATATAACGCAGGATCTTGTGATCTGAGAAGACCACAAAGCGCTCCCCAAAGAGGTAATGTCGCCAAAACTTCAATACGAACACTACTTCTGCAATCTCCAGGTCATGGGTGGCATAGTTACACTCATGAGGGCGCAACTTCCTAGACCCATAACAAATCACACCCTTCTTATGCATAAGAACGCACCCCAGACCAAGGCCAGAAGCATCACAAAACACTTCATACAACAACCCTTCCTCTGGAAACCTGAGCACGGGAGCACTAACCAACTTCTCCTTTAGGTAGACGAAAGCTTTCTGGCACCGATCGCTCCATAGGAAGACCTGATTCTTCCTAGTCAAAGCTGTCAATGGAGCAGCAAATCGAGAGATGTACGAAACGAACCTCTGATAGTAACCTGCTAACCTCAGGAAACTACGAACTTCTGACATGCTCTTGGGTGCTGCCCAAGAAACAACTGACTCTACCTTTGACGGATCCACCGATACTCCATGCTGAGACACCATGTGCCCAAGGAAGTGTACTTCTTGTGTCAAGAACTTACACTTCGAAAATTTCCCGTAAAGCTGGTGGTGTCGAAGGACTTCCAAGACTGCCTTGAGATGCTCAATGTGCTCCTCCTCTGATCTTGAGTAGATCAGGATGTCATCGATAAACACAACGACGAACCGGTCCAGAAACTCTCGGAATACAAAGTTCATAAGTCCCATGAACACAGCCGGTGCATTCGTAACTCCAAACAACATCACTACAAACTCGAAGTGGCCATACCTGCACCTGAAAGCTGTCTTCAAGATGTCACTGTCCTTCATTCTCAGCTGATGATATCCCGATCGTAGATCAATCTTAGAAAACCAACCTGCTCCCCTCAGCTGGTCGAAGAGATCATCTATCCTTGGAAGGGGGTAACGGTTTTTGACCGTTACCTGGTTCAGCCTTCGATAGTCTATGCATAGCCTGAGACCACCATCTTCCTTATTCACGAACAAAACTGGAGCACCCCATGGAGACACGCTGGGTCAAACAAAACCCTTCTCCATCAGATCATCAATCTGAATTCGCAACTCCCACAACTCCGAAGGTGCCATCCGATAAGGGGCCATCGAAATCAGATGGGCACCAGGCTGTAAGTCTATCCCGAACTCAACGTCACGTCGTGGGGGTAGAGTCACAAGCTCCTCAGGAAAAACATCGAGGAACTCCCCAACAACTTCCAGGACATCCATCATCTCTGTATTAGCTGGAACCACTGATAACCCGCATAACAAAGAAAGGAGAGGCTCCACACGCCAGCCTCCCACCTGATAGCTCCTCTCGCCAACAAAAGATACACACTTCCCATCCACGTCAGAGAACACGACTCTTCTCCGGAAGCAGTCGATAATGGCACTAATAGAAAACAACCAGTCGATGCCTAGGATGACATCATATGGCCGCATCTGTAATAGAAGAAGGTACCCACTAGATTGATGTGGTCCCAACGTCAGCCCACATCCCCAGCAAACAAAAGATACGCTGGTCTGGCCTCCAGCTGGTGTACTCATCACCAGTGGTACAGAATGTCTCTTTATGTCTAGTCCCAAAGCATGGGCTAGACAAGGTGTAACAAAGGAGTGAGAAGCTCCCGAATCGAACAAAACAGAAACAAGAGTGTTGAACAAACAAATTGTACCTCGCACCACCTCTGGTCCTGCTGGAGCTGCCAAATATGCTATGTGTAACTGTCCACGCCCAGATCCTCTGCCTCTCTGATGTCATCCACTTCCCCGACCACACCCTGGTCAAGGTCCCTGAGGAGCACCCAGAGGTCGGCCTCCTCCCGCAAAGTTTTCCCTCAGAGGAGCATGGTCCTGCTACTGCTGGAAGGGCTTCACCGGAAACTGGTGCTGCTGCGGTGGGCGCTGAACCTGCCCACCTCCACCGTACGGAGCTCAGGTCGGGCACCGACTCTGAACGTGCCCGAAACCTCCACAAGAAAAACAACTCGGTCCTAGGCTCGTGGAAAAGGGACGAGGACTTGAAGATCTGAACTGGAACTGCTGGGGCCTACTCCCCACTGGCCTGAACCTGGAAGGTCCTGTTGTAGGAGACCTACTGCTGACTGCCTTCCCCTTCGACGAACCTGGCTGAAACACCTCATGCGGTGCACCTCCCAGCGAGTGCATCCTCTCAATGACCTCTGCCTTCTTATGCACCTCCATGTACGTCGGAAGGGTGAAGGGGGTGACAACATACTGGAGCGAAGGACGAAGCGCCTCCTCCAAACTTCTCACCCAAGACTCCTCATCCAGAAAGAGATCTGGAGAAAAGCGCAGGAGATCCTTGAACTTGATCCCTAGCTCTCGTACCGACATACTCCCCTACTGAAGGGAGAGTAACTCTTGCCGCTTCTCCGCCTTGATCATGGAAGAAAGGAATTACTCTCGGAATTCCTTCTCAAAGTCAGCCCACAGAACCTCTGCCTCTATCCTCTCTCCAAGGTAGAGCGTCCACCACTGTCGCGCCACACCTCTCAGCTGATTGACTACTAGGGGGACCCAGTACTCCCTCAGAGCACGGATCAAGGTAAAAGCAATCCCTAGCTCTTCAAGCCACCCCTCTGTCTTTGTATCTGAAGTACTACCCTCGTACTTCTTGAGGGTCTGCCGCTGGAAGGAATGTAGAGTCTTCTGCCACTGGCTATCTTCCTCCTCTTAGTCAATCCTCAACTGATCGACCGCCTAGATCTGCTGGGCCTCGACCGTCTGAGCCACCCGGGGACGACGTCCAGGTGCCATAGCTGTACGGTAAAAAAGGATCGCCTAAGCCCAAGTACTAAGGAATTTTCTCAAAGTTTTAATTATAATTTTATTTCAATTTCTTTCCCAGAACACCCAAATCAAGTAAAAAACAATCATGATGATGCATGTACCTTCCATAGGGTCTCTAACCTGCAATCAATGTAGTCTCACTTGGTCGTTCGGTAGGCTTAGAGTCCTTGCATCGGATCACGGGGGGCCCTAAAATCCCGTGTCCTAGCCGGTCTTCCCTAGCCTATGTCACGCACCAAGGTTAACTAACACTGTTTCCCTACCATCCCATGCAATCCTCACTGTGCCTAACTCCAGACTCCATCCTATCTCTCAACCATCGGATCTGATACCATTCTGTCATGACCCCCTCCCACCAAAGATGCCCCTCCTGAGCTGGAAATGGTGAAAGGGAGATAATGACCCCCGAGTCCTGCCTCCAGTAGGCCCCGGGTTGGCGACTAGTACCAAGGGTATAAGTTTTCACAAATATGGGAGGCATTACCCTTTTTATTATTTAGGATCGGGAAATAGGACAAGTCAACCACCAAAAGGAAAAAAGAACAAGTATATAGAAATAAACCCAAACCAAGCCCACATGCATGTTTAAACAATTTTATAACAAGGTACAAGTTCAAGGAAGCTCAAAAGTACAATACCAAAAGAAAAGAAGAGAACAAAAACTGAAACGACTCCAACTGCCCGACTAGTTAGGTCCCGCACGACCCTGGTAGTCCTCCTGGAAACCTGAAAGTAAACGTAGGGTGAGCATACAAGTATACTCAGTAGGGAAACCTAAAGCTCTCGTGCACAAGTGGGGAGACATCCTAATGTACCATGAGAACAACAGAAGAAACCTAACAAGGAAATATATCCACCCAACCTCACCATCCACACTCACCAAAACACAATCACAACAGGTAGTAGTAGTATAAGAACAAGAGCATTGGGTACCCCGCACCATTTCCCATTAGTTAGCTGAACGTCTTGACGCTATCACACTCTCCCCGTCCGCACACACCTGGGCCTCACAACCACGTATCCTGCCCGCACACACCTGGGCCTCACAACCACACATCCCTCCCGCACACACCTGGGCCTCACCACCACGTATCCCGCCCGCACACACCTGGGCCTCACAACCACAACCACATCCCTGCCCGAAGACACCTCGGACTCATCCCGAAGATTCTTGGGAATAGTAATAGTAACAGGACTCTCGCCCGAAGACACCTTGGCCTGAAATCGGAACCTACCTGAAGAGTCTTAGGTGTAAGGTCACATCAAGCCATTATAGCCTATAAGCCTGCCTGAAGAGTCTTGGAACTAATCACCCCAATCGAAACCTACCCGAAGAGTCTTGGGTGTAAGGTCGCCTCAATCCATCAAAGCCTAGGGGATAAGGAGCAAGAAGGAGCTAGTAACTATGGGAAAACACCCTCTCCCATGAAATGGGAGTGTTTGGCACTAAGTGATCAACATGGGTGCGATGCAGTAAACACAAAAGATATATATATATATATATCAACCACTCAGCCCAACCTATGGCTTCTAAAAAGAGAAACTGAGCACGTGCCTCGACACTGCTACCACGAAGCATGCATACAACAAACAACCCCAACCCCATTAAGGTTTTCACATTTCAGAAGAATTAGTTTATTTAGTTCCTTAACTACTGGGAAACTATCCACAACCAACCACTTCAATCATTCGTAAAACATATCCCTGCCATCCACAAAGAAAGTTAGGGAAACACACAGCAACACAACAAGTTCCTTCTTATTAACCAACCAACCCATTGATTTCCATTTCATTACCAAGTACCTCCATTCATTAAATCTTCCATTTATTATTTATTAAACACAACCCATAGTTCGTTCACATTCAAACCCATCCCTTCAGCCCCGCTGCCAACCACCACAACCACACCGAACATCATTATCCCTTTATTGCAACCCCGCTGCCCGTCACCATTAAACATTCACACCTTCCCACAACCAAGCCAACCGCAGCCCCGCTGCTCACCCATTCACAACAACCCACAAAACACCCCCATCACATGCCACGTAAACAATCCAACACCCACATGTTCATTATTCCATTTTGTTTAACCGGGGTGATCACACAAGGGTTCCAGATTTTCATTTAAACAACCAACTTTACGTGATTAACCAATTTCCACATTCAACAAAGTTCCATTCACAAAAATGGTCTAGAAAGATAGGGAAACATTTAATTGCACAAGCAAAGGCCCCCAACGACCGTGATTTTCAGTAGGCATAATCCTATTCATTTCACAACATAATATCACAGGATATAAAAGGTAAAGTAACAACAATCACTAACTTCCCAACCCCGTTATATAAGCCAGTTATTATCTTTATTAAACCGGTTCAAAAGTGTTTCACGTAAACAGGAGAACACCCACCCCGCATGTTGCAAAAATTAGAGAGACGAAGGTAAGATCCCTACCTCAACAGGTTCTTGATCGCAACGATCCTCCAGATCAACTTTAGAAGACGTTCGTCAGCGTCCCGGAAAAACCTCATCGGGTGGAAAGGAAGATCTGAAGAAAAGACAATGGATCCAAGCTCGGAAGTTCCGCCTCATCGTTACGATCCCGTGTCCATTGAAGGATCATAAATCGGAGCTCGGACGACAAAGTTGTAGAATAAAGAGCATTCAAGTCTCTTGAGAGAGCTCTGCTCAAAGGACAGGGGAGGAGAGGTGTGAGTTGAAAGGAGGAGGGGACCCCTCTTTTTATAGGCGTGAAAAGCAACAGTACATGGTGTGTACTTATGGTACACGGCGTGTACTCGGCCGTTTTCACACGGTCTCCACGCGGCCTCCAATGCGGCTCTGCGGCCGTTGACTGGTCAACACACAGTTTGAAGGTAACGCATATGCAGGGAAGGACTACACAGTGTGTAGATTGGACACACGGCGTGTACTCATTTATTGCACACAGCAAGGACACAACCTTCACACGGAACACGGCTGACGACTGGTCAACACACGGTAACGCGTATGAGGGGAGGGACTACACGACATGCAGTACTGGACACACGGCGTATACCCATTTTCTTGACACGGCAAAGATACGACCATCCACATGGGGTATACCTGGAAAGAGGGTACACGGCGTGTACTCAAACTACACGGCGTGTACTCAAACTACACGGCGTGTAGTTTCAAAATTCTGGAAAGTGTGGGAAATGTCCATTTTACCCTCCAGAACACTTGTATCCTTCTTTTTGACAAAGGAATGGGCCGGAGAGGTCTGGGCCATTACAAATATGGCTATTCCATTTCCACAAGAGTTTGAGTAGAGACCAATACTAGGAAAACAATAGATGGATAACAAGAATGACTACCTGATATTTCCTCTTATTAACTTTTTGATTCATTTATAGTGGTAACATTCTAAAGAATTATAAAAAACAAAACCTTTAGTAAAATAATCTGATGTTCTAAAACAAGGGACACAAAATCACAAATCCCATAAAGATACCTCATAAATAATTCTTCATAAAACCATTTCAAAATCACATAATAGAGACTTCTTTCTATTTAAAACTCCCAAATGGTTTATCAAAATCCATTTTCAGGTTCCATTTCAAAAATCATATAGTATTTTTGTCCCATAATAAAAATGAAATCCATTTCCAAATAACCAAATCCCCCTTCTTACCACACACACCAAAAGCACTCATTTTTTCCTAAAGAAACACATACTATTTAAATAAACACTATTACAAAACCATTTTAAAAATACCAATGATCTTAAAATCCATGAAATTCATTCCATTAAAACCATTACAGCCCCCACCCCTCCTAGACACCACCCCACCACCTGGACACCCCACCCCCTAGACACCCCCACCCCCATGGATAGTCCCCCACCCCTAGACACCCCCACCCCCTGGACAGCACCCCACCCCCCTTGGATAGACTTCTAACCCCCTATACCACCCACACCCCTTGGACAGCCCACCCCCATGGATAGCCCCCTACCCCCTAGACAGACCCCCAACCCCCTGGATGCCCCCACCCCTCCTAGAAACCACCCCACCACCTAGACACCCCCACCCCCTGGACACCCCACCCCCTAGAACCCCCAACCCTCTGGACACCACCCCACCCCCTGGACACCACCCCACCCCCTGAAAACCCCCATGGACAGCCCCCCCACCACCCTGGACTGCCCCCACCCCCTGGACACCCCCCACCCCCCCAGACACCCCCAACCTTGGACACCCATACCCCCTTGGACATCCACCTCAACCTCCTAAATATCCCCCAACCCCCTAAATTATGAATTGAATTCTTTATGTATTTAATTAACTTATAAATTATGTGTTAATGGTGTATGGGTATACTTATTGTATGGGTATACTTGTTGTATGTGTATACTTGCTGTAATTACCTTTTGAATTATGTGTTAATTCTGTATGTGTGTAGAGGGTAATTAAATACATATTTAGAGGTATTTAGAATTCTATATGAATTATGTGTTGTATTAATTCTGTATGAATTCATACAGAAATCTATATGTATTCTACAAGTATTGATAATTGTGAAGGTATTCAGAATTTTGTATGAATTGTGCAGGTATTCTGTATGGACTACCCACCCAACCCCCTGTATGTATTATGTAGGTATTCAAAATTGTGTATGAATGCTGAAAGCCTGCTGGTGGAAGCTGGTGGAATTGCTGCAGGTGCACAGGGGGAGGCCAGGGCTGGCTTGCTACTGCAGGTACATAAAGGCTATGCCAACGGTTTACAACCGTTGACAAATCTGTAAAAACAGAACTTATACCAACAATTTTATGTAAACCGTTGGCATAAATATTTTTACTTTATATTTACCAATAGTTTTTTGGGAAACCGTTAGTAAAAGTCTATACCAATGGTTTACAAAACCGTTGGTATAGAGATGATTTTTCATATTACCAACAGTTTTAAACCGTTGGTAAAAATTTATACCAACGGTTGCAATAAACCATTGGTATATACTCATTTTTTCAAACATATCCCAATGGTTCTCATAGAAACATTGGGACATGTCTATCCTTACGGCTTAAGAACTAATGGTTTGGACAACCTTTGGTATAGTTTATACCAACGGTTGTCCAGCCTTTACAAATGATTTTAAACCATTGGTAAATATGAAGTTTCCAGTAGTGGAATATGGCATGTATTTCCACTATACCCTTTTTGTATGAGAGGTTTTATAGGTAATATCCCCTTTTTCCTTGGGGTATCCTATAAAGGTAAACTTTGTGCCTCGGGGTGCGATTTTGTTACCTGAAGAGGCCTTAACAAAAGCTTCGGTACCCCACACAAGTAAATTCGATAACATGGCTTTTATTCCACTCCAGAAATCATATGGAATACCATTTATCGATTTAGTTGGTACTTGGTTTAGTATGTATGCTGCTATTTGTAATTCATACCCTCAAAAGGATAATGTAAGACTTGCATGACTCATCATTGATCTCACCATGTCCAACAAGGTGTGGTTCCTCCTTTCCTTTACACCATTCCATTGAGGTGTGTAAGGAGGGGTGAGTTGGGATAGGATCCCAAACTCTTGTAAGTAATCAATGAAGTCCTGATTAAGATATTTTCCACCTAGGTCTGAGTATAGTTTCTTAATCTTCTTACCAAGATGGTTCTCAACTTCATTCTTTTATTCCTTGAACTTATCAAAGGAATCCGACTTATACCTCATTAAGTAGATATATCCATATCAACTAAAATCATCAGTAAAAGTTATGAAGTATGAGTACCCCCTTGCTTCAACTGGAAATGGTCACACACATCAGTATAAACTAATTAAAGAAGCTCTTTAGCCCTTTCACCTTTCCCACCAAATGGGGATTTGGTCATTTTTCCTTGTAAACATGCATGACATACGCCAAGTAGTTTTAGTTCAAAAGAATCTAAATATCCATCTTGATGTAACTTTGTCAAGTGTTTCTCATTTAAATGACCTAGCCAATGATGCCAAAGTTGGGTGTGGTATGATTCATGTGAAATATCTTTGTCATCGATTTCCATTACTTGGTTTGTGTAATCCAACACATAAAGACCATTGTATAAATGTTCCCTACCAAAACAAATGATATCTTTATAAAAGAATCAACATTCATTTCCAAACATGAAAAAAAAATCCATCTATATCTAGTCTGGATACAGATATAATGTTTTTGGTCACAGAAGGCACATAAAAACAACCCTTTAACACCGAGATCATCCCAGTTGGAAATGTGAGGTGGTAGTCCCTGACAGCTACAACCGCAAGTCTGGCTCCGTTGGCTGCTCGTAGATCTACCTCCCCTCAATCAATATTACTAAATCTACTTTGTCCTTATATTTGGATACATATGTGAGCACCACAAGCTGTATCTAATACCCAATTTGTAAAAACAGATAGATTGCATTTAATAACAAACACACCTGAAAATTCCCCTTGCTTCTTAGGCTGGGTGCAGTTCTTCTTCTAGAGGACCTTCTTTCCACATGCGGAACAAACATCCTCCTATTCCCTTGCCTCCCCTTTGATCTTCCTTTTCTTGGAAGTCCATGAAGAAGCTTTGGGCTTAAAGCTCTTCGCATTCCCTTTTCTCTTATTCACCATAAGGACAGAAGGTTTTTCGAACTTCATATCATTGTCCACTTTGAGAATGAGAATAAGAAGATCAGACAGAGACTTCTCAATGTTGTTCATATTGAAATTGCCAACAAAGTTAGAGAAGCTCTGAGGGAGTGATGTGAGAATGAGATTGGTGTCCAGTTCATCAGGGAGTTTAAACCCCAAAACCTCCAAAAATTCAACGTAGCCAATGATCTTGACTACATAAGGCCCATCTGGGGTACCTTCTCCAAGAATACTCTGAAAGAGTGCCTTATAGATCTCAAACATTTCCTATCTTTCTCTCTCCCAGTAAAGACGACGGAGGTCCTTGAGCATTCTATAAGCATCCATGTTTTCATGAGACTTCCTGAGCTCACTAGACATTGGTGATAACATCAAACATTGAACGTTGACCACATCGTTCATATTTTTCTCATAGACTAGGAAATCCTCATCACTTGCCTCCTTGGTAGGCAGATCAGGTAATGCTGACTCCAATACGTAAGACTTCTGTTCATGGCATAGGATAACCTGAAGATGTCTAAACCATTATTGGAAGTTTCTGCTGATGTGGATGTTGTCTTTATCTAGAATTGATCCTAGGGATATTGTGGTTGATGAGCTTGTCATTTTTATTCTAAAATTAAAAGTTCAGATCATTAGTACTTTCTTGATTACATTTTATGAGAAATAATAAATTTTATTATGTCTCCCACTATTTTATCAAGTCCCAATGGCCCTCAACATTGAAATCGGAATGTCCAGTTTCCATGACATTCTAGTGGAAAGTATCCATATTCCTCTTCACATAACCCCAACAAGGGTTGGTCAAGCTATTATAAGGTATTTAGGTAGGTAGGTCTTTTCCAACTACGGGCTTGCAGTTCCTTGATCTGTTGAGTAGACTCCCAAATCCTAAAATCATGACTTTGGATTTCCTCAACTCTTACCTCCAATATTACACCAAGTATAGTAAGGGATACTCATCTTGATGTAATATGGTTAAGTCAACCCAAAACCTTTCATAAGGGATTCCTATATAAAAGTAAGTTTCCCAACAAGGGTTGTTCAAACACATGGTTTTATTGTGTTTTTCCCTTAATCAAGTAACGAAAGGCTTGGTCTAACTTAATATTTTATTTGAGGTATTTTTATCTCTTATACATGAATTTATTATTATCACATGCTTATTAATATTAAGTGGAACTTACTTAAGTGATTAACCATGTCTCGATAATATTTATGCATATGTATGGTTTATTTTAGTTCCATCTTGCATGATTTGTTCATTTCATTAATTATGTGATCGCAATAACACATCCATAATGATAAACCATACAAATGATAGAAATAAAATAAAGTAAATGGTATGATCATGATATTTTCTAATGGTTAGTTTATCTAGCGGTTGATAAACTAACCCTGGCATAGGGGAAAAACACCTTGAACCTTTTGGGTTTATGTTTACAGCTTCCACCTATCCACCTCTGCATCTCTTGGGATTGGTTTCATCTCGGCTCCAGCTTGAACCGCCTCCACTAGCTTGGGAGTTCCATCCATTACATATGCCCTTTTTTTAACTCACATGTTGGTGAGGGGTAAAGGGGGGTTTTACATAAAAGAAACCTTGGGCACATAGGCCCTACATATTAATGAGGAGAAGGCTCGTAGGCCATCAAATTTAATTCAAATAAATAAATTAAAAGAAACCATCCACATACAGATGTCTTGGTCTAGCTCATGATCATCCTTACATGCAATGATATTTACGCATAAATAAAACTAGCATTCAATTATTTAATCATTCTCGTTTAAGATAAATCACACTCAAATCAATTAATTATCATCTTTAATTAATCAATCCTTTTATCTTAAATCCTTTTCTGAATTTCCTTGAGATTCTCATCCATCATAATTTTAAACAAATAAATTCATTTAAAATTATCTTTGTACATAACTTTTACCTTGGAGGAAACCCTGTGAATTCCTATTCATAACTACCCAATGAGTAGAAATGAACATTACACAGATGTTAAATTAAACACATATATATAAAACACCTATCATGTGTTGTTCCCCAGCTTTACACCTTCACGATGGTACACGTCTCAAGGGTTTGTATAAAATAACAATAAATTTTAATAAATCTACGTAATTTGTATGAGTACACGACGTGTAGTTATAACTACATGGCGTGTACTATTTTTCACTATATATCCAAAGTACACGCCCAGGGAAATGGCGTGTGAGTGTACTTCGAAAATCTTTGGAGTACACAGCATGTCCAGTGGGCCACACGCCGTGTAGTTCCTCGTTACACGATCTCTATCTAGGAAAGCTGTGTACGAGGTACATGGTCCAATACTAACCTGAAGGGACTACACGCTGTGTCCTTTGGGCCACACAACGTTTAATCCAAAAACCATGTGCCACCTGTTCCTGGTCAACACACGGAGTCATTTAAGACTTAGAAAGACTCCAACACACGTCTTGGTTTAGAGGACCGGTCGAATGCATTGAATCTTGACTACACGGCGTGTACTGCTGAATACACGCCGTGTGTCCTGGTGTTGTATGACCAGGAAGATTTCGCACCTCCAGATGAGATCCTCTATTTTATTTTAATCAAAATTAAAAGAAAAGATCATTTCTGTAAGGTGAACGAGAACCGAAAGAGGAGGAATAGATCTTGAGATTCAGATTTGTAGAATGATTAACTTGAATTGAAACAAAAAATTTTTTAAATGCATAAGTCATCAACGAAATATTTAAATAATTACAAACTTTGATGTAACCCCTCTGATACTACTTGAAGGTTCTAGGCGTAGCAGAAGTGTGGTTGGGATGGCAACCAACTTTGATTTTTACCATGATCAATGATTATTCTGGGATAAATATGATGATGGATGCCAGTTTACACAGAATATAATCAAAGATTTAGATAAATAAGAAAGGGGCCTGAAATCTTAGAGAGGATCTTGCACATCATGTGTTGGACTCCTCATATATTAATCATGTTTTAATGATCAAAATATTATTCAAAATTGTTAATCCTATGAAAATTATATCAAATCATGTGTATCATTGTTTAGTTTCTCTACATTAAGTCCAATTCCTTTATACTATCCTTGATTTTATACCTTCTTTGAAAAATGATTAAGTCTAATCCATTCTATGATCATCATTGTTTAAGTCTGAATAAAAACTATTTTGAAAAGTCTGAGATACCGTGAGTCTGCCACTGGTTTTGGCTTTCTGGAAAAGTAAAGCAAGACACCGTGAACAAGAAGACATTGTGACCATCAAACATCGTGAACAAGCAGACACCGTGACCATGAGACACCATGACCATGAGACACCGTGAAGGATGAGACACCATAAAGGACGAGACACCATGAAGGATGAGACCCCGTGAAGGATGAGACACCGTGAAAGATGTCACACCATGAAGGATGAGACACCGTGACCATCATACACCGTGAACAATCCAGACACCGGTTCAATGAGACACTGGTTCAATGAGACACCGCTTCCATGACATACTGTGACACCGTTTCTTAAACTATTTTTTCATTTTTCAATTTAATCTATAACGGTCATATTTGAAGATTGTAAATTCACTGACATAATTAATGTTTCTTTGTAGACATATCAACTGACAATCTGAGGTACGAGTTACAGTATCCATTCAACCTTTTGGCTCCAACACATGCATTCCAAGATAAAAGCGAAGTGTGGCCTAAAAACAAGGCATGTGATACTGAACGAAAAACAAGGTGCGCGATATTGAACAAAAAACAAGGCTGTGAACACAACAACGAAGAACACTGAGAGAATTTATAAAGGAAGGATTGTCATATGCATGAAATCTGACTCTTCTGAAGAACACATGAAGTACACTGGAATCCAGAGAACATCTTCGCATTGTCGAATCTCATGAAGAACACAAGCTAAATCACGAAACTCTGTTTTACTGAAAAGGACTCGCGTTCTACATCTGCTTCATCTCAGAAATCCAGAGCTGTAAAGACTAACACTCAGAGCACTTCTAAACCTATCTCAATATTTCTGCTTAGTTGTGTATATTTTTATTAACTTTTGAGAAGTGTGTGTTTTTGTACAATAACACACTCTGTCTCCCGCATCAAACTGAAGGATACAAGATATCCTTACACAAACATATTTTTACACTTGTATACCCATGGATAAGTGTGGAATATGTCCCTTTGTGGCCTGGTTGTTTATACCCATGAAGAACTGTGGAAGAGTTCCCTGTGTGACTTGGATAGTCCTACGTACTATTGTTAACCCCAATCTAGGGTGTGGATCAAAGTTTATTTATATAAACTGCTTAGTGGTAGGTGATCACAAATTGGAGTGGATTAGGTCTTGTCTTGATATTGAACCACTTGTTTCATTTCCACCGTGCTGCTAAATTTAGTCTTCTCTGTTTTTATTTATTTTTTGTATAATTCAGAAATCACTAAATTCACTTTGATAGTTAGTCTTGGAAAGAAGTTATAACTGTCTTGTCTTAGTAGAATAACTTCAAAAGTAATATTAATAACTCAAATTAAGATTACTGAGAATTAATAAATTTTCTAAGAGGTTATTTAAATAGTCAAACTCTTATAACAATATAACCTTGATTAACTGGGTTGTATTTAATCTTTGGGGAAACCATTTTAGAAATACTTTTTACAAAATTTTTTATAGTTACTCAATTCACCCCTCCCTTCTTGAGTAATTTACTCCGACAAACATTTGGTATCAAAGGAGTTTATTAGGACTCTATTTAATATTTTAACCTTATTCAACTGTGATTGTAATTGTACTTTAAAGATCTGTTAATTTTTGTTAATTTTAAATTTCTATCTCTTTTAAAGTAATTATTTATTATAGATAACAGAGTGGAAGGTGCTGCAACCAACAAACCACCATTCATCAATGGAACCAACTATGCTTAGTGGAAAATTAAAATTAAAATGCATTTAGAAAGTATGGGATTTGAAATTTGGTCTTCCATTATAGATGAATTAAAGATTCCTACTACTAATAGAACCACTTGGGATGAACCTACCAAAACTGCCTACAATAATAATTGCAAAGCTATGAATGCTTTGTATTGCTCCTTAGGAGATGAATATTTTAATAGAATTTCTGCTTGTAAAGATGCCCATGAAATTTGGGATACCCTGTCTGTCTCACATAAAGGAACATCTAGTGTAAAAGAAATGAGACTTAATACTGATACTATCAAATATGATAATTTTAAAATGAAACCTGATGAGCCTATTTCTGACATGTATCTTAGGTTCAGTGAGATTATCAACACAATGATTTCACTAGGAAGAGAAGTCACTGCCAAGGAATAGATCATGAGAATTCTCAGATGTCTTCCTAACAGATGGAGGGAAACCTCTGTCTCTATAAGATAATCATGCGACATTAGAAAACTACCTATAAAAGAACTCATTGGGAAACTAATGATGTAAGAGGAAGAACTAAAAGTCAACAAGGAGGAAGAGGATGAACCAAAAAGGAAATCTGTTGCATTTAATACCACCACCTCTAAGCATGAAGACAAAGGGAAACATGAAGCTTCTATAGAAAGTTCCAATGATGAACAATAATCACCCGATAGTAATGAGGAAATGGCTCAATTATCCAGAAGATTAAAGAGATTTCACAAAAAGAAGAACTTCTTCAGAAAGCCTAACTTCAAGGGAAAATATGACCAAAAAGGAAATTGGAAGAAGGACTGGAAAAGAAGTGACAATACTGATGAAATTGTCTACTATGAGTATAAGTGAAAAGGACAAATCAAGGATGATTGTCCAAATCTCAAGTACAAAAAGAGATATCAGGACAAGGAAAGGAAGTACAAAAAGGCAATGAAAGCAACCTGGAGTACTTCTGAGGACAACTCAAGTGACTCAGAAACATCACATGATGAACAGGCTAACAAAGCCAATATGTGTTTTATGAAAAACACATATGAGGTAACAATGGATTCTCCTATACTTAATTCATACTATTCTGAAGATGAGAGTGACTCTGAAAACATGAATAATGAAGAAATGTTTGAATATTGTAACATGTTCGAAGAAAAATTCAAGGAACTAAAATATAAATATAAATCATTAAAGAAACAACATGCTCTTACTATGAATGTTAAACTGGAACTTACAACTGAAAAGGAGAAATATGATCAACTACTCAAAGAGAACAATGAATTAAAATGTCTAATGAGAAATTAAAGAGTGACCTAGAAAAGTTTACCAATGGAAAAAATACCCTTACCCAAATTATAGGAAAACAAATTTCCCCTAAATACAAAACTGGCATTGGTTATCAACATGGTAAAAGAAACCTTAGTAGAACAAATTTTGTCTCTAAATATAGGAGAGACATTTTTACTCCCATTTCTGGACACAAATCAACTAATTCAATTCATGATACATATTATACTATTTCAAGATTTTGTGGACCGAATAGAGTTTATTTTTCAAATACTTTACTTAATTCTTATAGGAAATATATGAGGAAAATATGGGTTCCTAAAGCACTTATTACTAATATTACAGGACCCAAACAAGTATGGGTACCAAAATCTGTTTTTTCTTAATCATTTTTGTAGGAAAGATGCTTAAAGAGTTCCTGTAAAAGTCTATGGTACTTGGACAGTGGATGTTCAAGACACATGACAGGAGACAAATCATGCTTCAAGAACCTAATAAAAATAGATGGAGGAAATGTCACATTTGGTGACAATGCCAAAGGAAAGATTATTGGCCACATCCAAATTGATAACTCTAACTCAGTTTTATTTCTAAATTATTGTTTGTTGATGGTTTAAAATATAATTTTCTTAGTATCTTAGAATTATGTGATGATGGATTTCATGTTAGATTTGAAAATTATACTTGTAATGTCTTTAATTCTAAATAAGAATTAGTATTTTCTGTATTAAGAAATGAAAATGTTTACTCTGTTAACTTAGAATCCTTAGCTTCTCAAAATGATTCAAGGTTAATTGTATTTTATAAAGAGTCTTGGCTCTGGCATAAGAGACTGGGACACTATAATTTTCACTCCCTTAGAAAGATAACTAGAAAAATTCTAGTTAAAGACTTACCTAAACTTGAGTTTCTAAATGAAAAAGTGTGTAACCCCTGTCAAAAGGGAAAATAACACAAAGTTTCCTTCAAACCAAAGAAAGAAGTGTCAACTTCTCAACCTCTCAAACTGGTTCACATAGATTTGTTTGTACCATCTAGAGTTTCTAGTTTAAATGGGAAGAACTATGTTTACATTCTTGTAGATGACTTTTCTAGATATACTTGGACCTTATTTATGGCTCACGAGAGTGAATCCTACTCTTATTTTACTAAATATGCGAAGTCTGTATAAAATATTAGTGGTATTAGAATTAAATCCTTAAGAAGTGATCATGGTCGTGAATTTGAAAATCAAGAGTTTGAATCCTTTTGCTCACAAAATGGTTATGGTCACAATTTCTCTGCCCCTAGAACACCTCAACAAAATGAAGTTTTAGAGAGAATAAATAGAACCCTACAAGAGATTTATAGAACAATGCTTAGTGAATATGACCTACCTATTTATTTTTGGGTTCAATATGTCAATACAACATGCTACATAATCAATAGAGTAGTGATCAGACCTATTATTAAGATAACTCCTTATGAATTATGGAACAATAGAAAACCCAAGGTTTGCTGCTTCAAAGTTTTTGGTTGAAAAGTATATATCCTTAATACTAAGGAAAATCTTGACAAATTTTCATCCAAGAGTGATAAAGGTATCTTTTTAGGATATTCCATGTCTAGAAAAGTCTATAAAGTGTTCAATAAAAGAACTAAATGTGTTGAGGAATCTGTTCATGTCAAATTTGATGAAACAGATCCACATGAGCCTAAAACCATTCTAGAGAGCTTGAAGGATGATGTATCAAATCTGAACATTAATCCAAAATCCTCAAACCATTCTGTGAAAACTTCCAGTTCTGGAAATTCCTTAGAATCAAGTCACAATGAACCTGAATCTATTGATGAACCTAAAATCACTGGTCCCTCCTTTTCTAGGGCTATTAGAACTCTTAAGAACCATCCTTTAGATGTTGTTATAGGATACTTAGACAAAGGAACTCAAACTAGAGCTTCTCTTAGAAATCAGGTTGAACATCAAGCCTTATTGTCACAACTTGAACCTAAAAGCATTAATGATGCTATTAATGACAAATTTTGGGTGATGACTATGCAAGAAGAACTTAATTAGTTTGAAAGGAAAAAAGTTTGGAAACTTGTTGAAAGACCTAAGGACACATTCACCATAGGCACTAAATGGGTGTTTAAAAATAAGGTAGATGAACCTGGTAACATAGTTATAAACAAGGCTAGATTAGTTGTACAAAGCTATAGTCAAGAAGAAGGAATTGACTATGAGAAGAATTTTTCACTAGTAGCTAGACTTCAAGCCATTAGAATCCTACTTTCCTATGATTCACATATGAATTTCAAACTATATCAAATGGATGTTAAGAGAACATTCTTAAATGGGTATATTACTGAGGATGTTTTTGTGGAACAACCCTTGGTTTTACAAACCCCCACTTTCTAAACCATATTTTTAAACTATCAAAAGATTTATATGGTTTAAAGCAAGCTCCAAGAGATTGGTATGATAGATTGAATACTTTTCTTATTTCTAAAGGTTTTAAAAAAGGAATATCTGATCCTACACTTTTTATAAAATGAATTTATAATGATGTTTTAGTTGTTCAAATATATGTAGATGATATTATTTTTGGATCTTCAAAAAATTATTTATGTGTTGATTTTTCTAAAATGATGCAAAATGAATTTGAAATGAGTTTAATGGGTGAACTGAAATTCTTTCTTGGATTTAAAATCTTTCAAAATAATGATGGAATTGTTTTAACTCAAATTAAATATACTAGATATATTCTAAAAAGTTTTGTATTGGATAACACTAAAGGTAGTGACACTCCCATGAGTACCACTTGTAAGTTGGATCTTGATGAAGATGGAAAATCTGTTGATCAAACCACTTATAAAGGAATGATTGGAAGTTTACTCTACTTAACTGCTAGTTGTCCTGACATTATGTTTAGTGTGTGTATGTGTGCTCAATTTCAAGAAAATGCTATGGAATCTCACTTAAATGCTGTAAAGAGAATTTTCAAATACCTTAAGCATACACCCAATATAGGACTGTTCTATCCTAAAGGGCAATCATTTGAAATAGTTTGTTATTCTGATGCTGAATTCAATGGCTGTAAGTTAGATAGAAAAAGAACCTTTGGAATATGTCACCTTTTGAGCAAGTCACTGGTATCATGGTATAGTAAGAAACAAAATTCTATTGCATTATCTACTGCAGAAGCTAAATAAATAGCTGCTGGCAGTTGTTGTGCACAAATTTTGTGGATGAAACACACATTACTAGATTATGGATATCAATTCAGGCATGTACCTATAAACTGTGAAAACATAAGTGCCATTAACATCTCAAAAAATCCTGTTTCACATTCTAGGACAATGCATATTGATGTAAGACATCACTTTTTGAGAGATCATTATCAAAAAGGTAATATCACTTTGGAATTCATTGGTACTGAGTATCAGCTTACTAATATATTCACCAAACCACTAAATTCCGAGAGAATAGACTAAATCATACATGAACTAGGCATGATAAATCTCAAATAGATATATTACTTTTTACTATTTTATGTCTTACTATTTTTTATCTTACTGTTTAATGTTTACGGTCTCACAGTTAGTATTTTGTGATTACTGTCTGATAGTTATTGTCTCACCGTAACAGACATTCACTGTCTCACTGAGAAGTTCAGTTACTATCTCACCGTGAAATTTGTTCACTGTCACACCACAACACTCAGTTACTGTCGCACCATGAAGGTTATTCTCTGTCTCACCGTACTGACCAGACATGGTCTCACCGTAAAAATTCTTTATGATTTTTTTTGTAAAAACCCGTATCGCGGTAATTATTCTTTTCCTCTCTTTAATTTCCTGCATTTTTATATTTTCGACGTTTGGTATTCCTAAATTATAAAATAAATAAAGTATCACTTGATTCTTCACTTGGGGTTTCTTCTATTTACTCATTTATAACCCTTCTTCATCCTTGAAACTCTTTTCTCTCTCTCTCGAACCTTCGGTAAATGCCCAGGATGAAATTCCCTACATCATCGACTCCCGAGAAGCAGAGCTCAGAGAAGAAAAAGATTTCACCTAAGCTAGCACCCGAAGGACCTCTAAAACCAAATCTAGAAAACTGAGTTGTTTTAACTAAGAAATTTATTTTCCCCAAGTGGGTTCTGTCCAGTAAGTCTTTGGTTTTGAAATTTTTAGAACAACAAGGCTAGCTAGAGTGGTTTTCGAAGGATGATAGACCCATCTACCCTAAGTTAGTGGCTCAGTTTTATCAGTATGTATAGTTATCCTTTGATTCTGGTGAGAGTTATGTTGTAATAAGTTGGATCAATGGGAAGAGATGCACATTCTCTTTGAGGTTATGGGATGCATGCATTAGGATACCTCATGAAGGAATCTGTGAGGATTATCAGAGAGGACCCCCACCTTCAACCGAATTATTTGATCTGGAGGATGCTTTGAAAGACTTAACTGGAAATGGCACCAAGAGAAGAGCCATTGATGTAGAACTAGATGGAGAATCAAGGATTCTGTTCAAGTTTATACAGAATTTGGTTAGCCCCAAAAAAGGTGATTTTTCTATTTTGAAATATCAAGATGTGTTTATGATCCACCTTACAAAAAATGGGCATAAGATCAACCTGTTCAAGTATATCATACACCATATGTGCGATCTGATCAAAGCTATATCTAAGTCAACTTCCTTATTCTACTCTCGACTAATCTCTTCCATTCTTCTTGCTAAAGGTATGGTTGGACCTAATGAGGAAGTAATTAAGGATTTTGAATTCTTCCTTTCAAAAGCTACTATCAATATAATGAAGATTAACTGGAACCCTTGGAAAAAGTATTGGGTGGAAGATAATGATATAATTTATGAAAAATTCAATCCTGTTGAACATCCCTCAAGACCAAGAGATATTTATGATCCTGGTTTGGAACCAGATGAGGTTGTTGAATACTCTGCTGAAGAGGAAGAAGAGGCTGTTGTGCCTCCCAGGGAAACTGTCTCTATTAAGAAAGAAAGTACCCCTGTTCCTCATGAAGTTCTTGAAGAGAAAATCCCTACTCCTGAAAACGCTGGTCCCTTGGAGGATCAACCCAAAGTTGAAACAGAACCTGTTGCCAAATAAAATGAAAATAATTCCTTGGAAGAACCTATAGTAGAAGAGTTACATATTATGCAAGAGGAAAATCTTAAGGAACTCCCAGTGGAACAATCCGCCCCTGAGATCATCCCTTCGACTGAGGAAAGGATGGAGTTAGCTTTTTAGCTGGCAAGGTAGGAAATGGGTGAAGAGCTCCGAGATGAGTTTGTGGAATTAGATCAAGATCCTCATCTTCTCAGTACTGAGAAGGATGAAACCATTGAGGGGGAGAAACCCCCAAATCTGGAATCTACTGAAGAACCAAATCTAGTTGATCCAAGCCCTGTAGACACTTTGTTTAAGTTCCCAAGTTTCTATGATGTGGATGACTCTCAACAATTCTCAGGAAAAGACCTTGATCTTTCCTCTCTATTCCAATTGAAATAAATCTATAATATATCCCCTACAAAGGAACCTAAAACTGTATCAATATATATGTCTAAACCTTCATCATACCAATCATCCTTGGTGAGTAAGGATGATCTAAAGGAATTTGGTTCTACCCTCTTGTTTGGAGTTGAGAAACTCCTGAATACCCAAACTCTTCTTGTGACCAATTTAAGTGAGAGATATGCCTCACTATTATTGGAGAAAGTTATTTGGAAAATACAACCTAAAATGCTTCATGAGATTCAGGAAGTCAGAGTTGAAAACTGGCTACTTAGTGATGAAGTGAAGACCCTAAGAGGTATGCTTGAAGAAATGAAAAAAGAGATGCACAAGAGATCAGAGCTTGTTTCTCCTATTGAAACACCTGCTGTTCCTCAAACCCCACAGGATGTTGTGTCTCAAATTCAACCTTATTTAGATTCCTTAGATGAGAAGATCACTAAAAGGAACAAACAGATTATGAAGGAGATTATATAGCTTGTGGTAAATCTTAACAAACTCACTGATGAGTATATGAGATGTCTTCAAAGAGTGCTAAAACAACTGAAATCTCTCACCTCAGTTGTCAATGCATCTAAGACATCCGGGAAATCATCTCAAACTTCTCTAGACATTGATCTGGTCAGAACAGTGGTCAAAGAAGAGCTTCATACTACACTGAGTTGTTTCAATTCGGCTTCTCTATCTGAAGTTATCAAGAATAGTGACAAAGTTCTTGACCTAGTCCAAATCCACTCAAAAATTGCTAATGATGCTTAGAAAAAGATTGCCAAGAAAGTGGATTTCTACTTCAATAAAATCTTCTCTAAAAATGATATGACAAATCATTTCAAGTATCTTGTGGAAAATCTGAGGATTCCTCCTGTGACTCAAGCTTTCAATGCCCAAGTCCAAAAGCTCATAGAATTTACTCGATTGTTGGACAAGTTTATATAGGACAAGGATGATTTTGAGAAATCCATACAGTATGGTGGAGAGATCATTATAGATTTTATCAACCTTATGAGGCCCTATCTTCAAGTTCAAAGCACTGCCATTGTTTCTCCTGCGGCTACACCTCTGAGACCTGGCTTGCTTACTTTCACCTCTTCCCTTGCCTCCAATACTATGTCTATCGGCCAAGCACTATAACGACCCATACTTTACATACATTGTTAATACTTCAAAATTTAAGCACACTTATTACAACATATGACAAAACCACGAAGGACCGTATAGGTATAGTGTCTTTAGAAACTGGGAAACATAAACAACTGGTTCATAAATCTTCTACAGTGTCTCCCATTTATTTCATCATATCTAGGGTCCCTTTTAGCATATTCTACTTAATATCCATATTCCTGACCTAGGGAAAAGAAAACATAAAAGGGTGAGCTCAAATGCTCAGCAAGGGAAAATAAAGGAAATAAAAATCATATCATATCTTTTTGAAAATCATAACTTGCAAAAGAGATCATAATATCTTAACATGGAATAAATCATAGAAGTGAAAATGATATCCCCATAATCATAACATGAAACTTGAAAACTTTGTGGCATGCACACATAATCATGGAAAATCATTTCTTGTTAGTCATGACTCATTGCCAAGACTATCTTAGTGGACAGAGTCCCTTTCTGAACCGAGTCACCCTCGTTCCAGTCCTGTTTCACTGAACCAGTATAACCTACCGTTCCAGCCATGTCTATCTCATGAGATATAAATCTTTACCCAATGCATTGGAGGGAGATATAAGTCCCACCCATCTTATAATGAATCCTTTCTTATGTGTGCCACATAATCATAAATCATACATCATCTCATAACACATGTAACAAAAATGGGATTCTTGAAACATCATGACATCGTAAAACAAATCATATAAGGTAAATTACTTCATAAAAATAATTCCCTCACAACATAATCAAATCAATTTAATAATAGGGATAAAAACAGAACCCTATATTATCTTAGATGGAAAATAATTTTGATAAAACATTTGAACTCCATTCTTGAGGAAAATATCCTTTCTACTTCAAAAACACTTTTCTTTTCTTAACATGTCATACAATTATAAACTAAAAGAAGTTGATTAAAAATAAAATTGAAAACTTATAAAGTAATATTCTTGGAAATAATGTTTTAAAAATCCATTCATGCCGTATAAGTTAAAAAAAACATTCTTCTTACTTTTGTCAGAAAAGTCAAAAAGTACCTCGTACGAAAAAAACGACAAAAGATTCCTTTCATATTCTTTACTAAAAACTCACCGAAGGGTAAAATTGGATTTAAACTATTGTAAGTGGATGGAAACAATATTAAATATTGAGGTAACATGGATGTGGATGATAAAATACACCCCAGTAAATACTTACGAATAAACAATCTCAGATAAAAATGAGATTGTGATATTTCCCTTACCTTAGGTCCGATTTTCTTTGTACGTGTCCGAAGCTCCTGTATAATGGTTTAAATAATTTTATTGACTTATTCCAGAATCATACATATTGATATGATATCATATATGGTCATATTCTTAGCTTCTTGTTAGTAATATTTCATTGTTACTTGTTACTCGGGTCTTTATTGCCTTTTGTTCTTATGCGTATTTTGCCGAATAAATTATTATTCTTCTTTTAAGGTTAAAATACCTTATATCCAGAATGGTATTAGTGTAACATATATCATATTTATTCATTCAATTCATTTATATAATTACTATGTAATGATCATGTAGAATGAGTCGCATCACATCATGGAGACGGTATTCCGTACGTACGCACGAGTGATGATATCGTTCCTATGATCGTGGAATTGTATTGGAGTATATATATATTATTTCAGTATCAATATTACTTTATAATAATCATAAATAGTTACTCATTACACCATTATACCCATCCTTGTAAGGTGATGGTGGAAAATAGATTACACCACGGCGTGGAGATGGTATTCCGTACGTACGCACGCGCGGTGATTTCATTTTTCCGTAGGATAGATAGAAGGTGAATTAGGGTTGTTTCATATTTATAATAACATATCAGTATGTAAGTAATACTGATGTAATTACTTTATCATGAAACAACTAAAGAAGAAGAAGTTGAAGAAGAAAGAAATTGAAAAGATCGGTAATGGATATTACCTCTTCTTTGGAACGACTCTTTGAATCCTCCACTTAGGGAACTAAGATTGGTATTTGAAGAAGGCCAGGATCTCTAGGATTATTCTAGGAAAGTGGAGAGGAGAAAATGGCAGGGGTTGGCCGAGCTTGAGTGCTCAAATTGGTGTGTGGAGGAGGGGGAGGAGGTTCCCTTTTATAAGGGAGGAGAGGGGCACCTTAGGAATATCTCAAAATATTATTTTATATTAAAGTCAAAATCGGTTTATAATGGTTAAAAAGGGTCTTATTTCGAAGATAAAGTGGGGAGGGGTCGAAATCCTATCAACCAATAGGATTTAGACAAGTTTAGGGTATTATTTTAACCTTATCAATTAGATTTAACTCTAAGTTAAATAATTTAACTTTTACCGTGTCTTTTTGTTTTCTTTCACTATATGGTTAATACACTTACTATAACATGCCAAAAGAACCAAAAATTGTTTATTATTAATATATATATCCTTATCTAAGTCATTTAGTTGAACCTTATATTTCTAGGAATAAAATAACAATTAATAATATAATATTTTATTTAAAAACTATTTTGTGTCAATTTTGACACTATTTGATATATGATTTTTGTGAAAGTCATAACAGAATTATATGTTCTAACCAAGTTTATTAAATCAACACTAATATATCATAGTAACCTAGAAAATTAGTGGAATTCATAAAAAGTCTCAAATTACATTTATTTTGGTGTTTATAACATCAATTATGTCAATATTTCATAAATAAGATAATTACTGCATCATAATTGTGTCATCAATAAATTAAATTATTTAATGTATAAAAATTATAAATAAAATACCATTATGTAGGAAATATTGTTAGCTTTCTAATGAATATTTATAGTCGAATTTATCTTATGTATAACCCCATATTAAAAATGATTTACTTATTAAACTTTGATTTTAACTATTTTAACCCTTCTTTAAATAAATTAATAATAAATGTCCTAATCTAACCCAAGTGGGCCTAAATGGTCATATTTTATTCCTAAGGTTGTTTTTGGTCTAATTAAACTTATCCAATAGAATTAGGACATGTGTTAGGGTAATAGTAATATCATATTTACCCCTATTTACTTTTAACCGCGGTAAAAAAGTAAAAAGTTACTATTCACCAAAAAATTATTTTTATCTCATTGAACCACATTTTACTTACTGATATCAACCGTGTCTGTTGGATTTTCGAAATTCCATTCACAGAAGTGGTAAAATTAAGTTTTATGCAAAATTCAGTTTTTAACCTACCACTTAGTGGTTTCACTATTCATAAAAAATTGAAAGTTTTTAGAAAAATACCAAAATTTTACCCTAGGCTAATTTCGGTATTCTGAATCCAAAAATGAAGTCCATTTTGAAAAATAAAATTTATAAAATTTCAAAAAGTGGTTATTACTATTCATAACGGCTAGTTTTAATAATATTTTAATTGCATATCGTTGTTTAGTGAAACTCGGTATTGCGTACGACACAAGCTATCGAGGAAGGTCGCGATTGCGTGTAAAGTAAGCCAAGCTAGTATGTAGTGAAATATTCCTTTGATGATATATAAAAACAAAATATTACTCATAAAAATCTCGGGTGTTACATTCTACCCCCCTTAAAAAGAATTTCTCCCTCGAAATTCGTCACTTTGTAACAAACAGATGAGGATACTTCTCCCTCATCATATCCTCAAGCTCCCATGTAGCTTCTTCTAATTGGTGGTTCCTCCATAAAACTTTCACCAATCGAGCGGTCTTGTTTTGTAGGACTTTTTCTCTACGATCCAGAATCTCTATCGGTTGTTCTTCATAAGAAAGATCTTTCTCCAGTGGTACAACTTCTGAGCTGAGTACATGTGAAGGATCAGGTATGTACTTTCTCAGGAGAGATATATGGAACACATCGTGAACTTGAGAGAGATTAGGTGGAAGCGCCAATCGGTAAGCTAGCTTTCCAACACGATCCAGTATTTCAAAAGGACTGATATATCTAGGGCTCAACTTCCCCTTCTTTCCAAATCTCATAAACCTCTTCCAGGGAGATATTCGTAAGAACACTTTATCACCCACTTCAAACTCTAGGTCTTTTCTTCGGTTGTCAGCATAACTTTTCTGTCGACTCTGAGCTGCTCTTATGTGTTGTTGAATAGATCTGACCTTTTCTGCCATTTCATCAACGAGATCAGGTCCTAATAGCTTTCTTTCCCCAACTTTATCCCAGCAAGTTGGAGTCCTGCATTTCTTTCCATAGAGAGCTTCATAAGGAGCCATCTGAATACTGGAGTGAAAGCTATTATTATAAGAAAATTCCACCAAAGGTAGGTGTTGATCCCAACCTCCTTTGAAATCCATAGAGAAAGCTCTCAACATATCTTCTAGGGTTTGAATTGTTCTCTCAGACTGACCGTCTGTCTGGGGATGATAAGCAGTGCTGAAACTCAACTCTGTATCCAGAGTATGCTGAAGACTTCGCCAGAACTTCGAGGTAAATCTCAGATCCCGATCAGATATAATAGAAAGTGGTACTCCATGCAATCTTACCACTTCCTTTACATATATCCTGGCAAGTTGATCTAGAGAGAAATCCTCTATAATAGCAATGAAGTGTGCAGACTTTGTAAGACGATCAACTATGACCCAAATAGCATTATTGCCTTTGGATGTTTTAGGAAGTCCTGTGACAAAGTCCATAGTGATGTTTTCCCATTTCCATTCGGGTATGGGTAATGGTTGTAACATCCCCTTAGACTTTTGTCTCTCAGCTTTAACTTGTTGACAAACCAAGCATCGAAAGACATATTCAGCAACATCTCTTTTCATGCCATCCCACCAAAAGTACTCCTTCAGGTCCCTATACATCTTCGTGCTTCCAGGATGAATAGAGAATGAAGAACTATGAGCCTCATGCAGCAGCTCCTTCTTTAATTCGGGGATGGGAGGAACACAAACCCGATTCCTGAACTTTATTATCCCATCACAATCAAGGTTGAATTCAGGAACATTTCTCACCTTCTTTTGTAACTCGACATCTTCTTTCTGTGCCTCTTTAATCTTCACATGTATAGATGGTTGAACATTCATTTGAGAAAGATAAGATTTTTCCCCTTCAATTATAATTCCAAGATCTATCCTTTGTAAATCCATAAATATTGGATCTTTTGTGATCCTCATCATGGATAAACTAGCATGGTCTTGTCGACTTAATGCATCTGCCACCTTGTTTGCTTTCCCAGGGTGGTAATGGATTGAGCAGTCATAATACTTAATCAGCTCCAACCATCTTCTTTGACGCATATTCAACTCCTTTTGTGTGAAAATATACTTTAAACTTTTATGATCAGTATAAATATCACACCTTTCACCATAAAGGTAATGCCTCCAAATCTTTAATGCAAAGATTACCGCAGCCAACTCCAAATCATGTGTTGGGTAATTTTGCTCATGGATTTTCAACTGTCGTGAGGCATAAGCTATCACCATATCATTTTGCATAAGAACACACCCCAATCCCTTCTTGGATGCATCACTGTAGATCACAAACCTTTCTCCACTACAAGGTAGTGTGAGCATAGGTGCACTGGATAACCTTCTTTTCAACTCCTTGAAATTCTCTTCACATTCCCCTATCCAAACAAACTTAACTCATTTCCGAGTCAACTTGGTGAGTGGATTAGATAATCGTGAAAAATCTTTTACAAAACGTCGATAATATCCATCCAAACCAAGAAAACTTCGGATCTCAGTTACTGTTGTTGGTCTTGACCATCTTTTTATAACCTCTGTTTTTGCTGGATCCACAGATATCCCCTCTTTTGAGATTATGTGACCCAAAAATGCAACTTTTTGAAGCCAAAATTCACACTTGGTAAATTTGGCATAAAGCTTCTCCTTTCTCAGGGTCTTCAATATAATTCTCAAGTGATCTTCATGCTCTTCCTTTCTCTTTGAATAGACAAGAATATCGTCTATAAAGACTACCACAAATTGATCAAGATAGTCTCTAAAGACTCTATTCATTAGATCCATGAAGATAGCATGGGAATTAGTAAGACCAAATGGCATCACTATAAATTAATAGTGTCCATACCTTGTACGGAAAGCCTTCTTTGGTATATCCTCCCTTTTGACCCTTAATTGATGATACCCTGAACGAAGATCAATCTTGGAAAAGTATTGAGCTCCGCGTAGTTGGTCAAATAAGTCATCAATGCGTGGGAGAGGATATTTGTTCTTGATAGTGATCTTGTTAAGTTCTCGATAATCAATGAAGAGTCTCATTGATCCATCTTTCTTCTTAACAAATAGAACAGGTGCTCCCCAAGGTGACGCACTAGGGCGTATGAATCCCTTATCAAGATTCTATTGGAGTTGCTTCTTCAATTCCTGCAACTCAATTGGGGCCATTCTATAAGGTGTCTTTGAAATAGGCAAAGCACCCGGTACGAGTTCTATTGAAAACTCAACTTCACGATTTGGTGGAAGACCCGGTAATTCCACCAGAAAGACATCATCAAACTCCCGTATGATGGGCATATTCTTAATCATAAGTTTATCACCAACCATTTGAGATAAATAACCTTCATTTAGTGGAATCAAGACCCATAAGATGGAAGGAATTTCCACTAGAAGGTTATATTCATCCTTGCATCGATAGACGATCGTAGATTGATCTGGAATATGAAATGCGACTTCCCTTATTTGGAAATTGATATGACCTCCATGCGGAGAAAGCCAATCCATGCCAAGAATCACATCAAATTCCACTAAAGGAAGGATCACAAGATTTGCAGGAAGCACTTTCCCACAAACTTCGATCGGAGAAGAATTATAAACTTTTGATGCGACTGTTGTGCCATTAGGTGTTGTCACAGCTAACTCAACATCTAATTGTTGAGGTAATACAGTGATACCCTTAGAAAATTTTTCAGAAATAAAAGAGTCGGTGGATCCAGAATCAAATAAAACATTTTCTACTTTAGAGTGGATGGTAAGTGTACCTTTCACCACTTCGTTATCGTACTCCACATCGCTGATAGAAATTGCATGTGACTTTCCTTTGTCTTTAGCCTTAAGATTTTGTTGACGTCAACCATCATCATCAACCCTTGGATTTGGGCATTGATTGGCATAATGCCCCATCTCCTTGCACTTGAAACATTGAAGTGTAGTAGGTTCATTCTGTGTATCCCTTCCTTTGTTTGCATCATTAGACATCTTCTTCCCATTATCGCAGCATTGAAATGCCCGATGACCTTCTTTTCCACATTTAAAACATTTACTTGTCCCTTTAAGACAACTCCCTCCATGTTTCTTTCCACACTTTGAGCATAAGGGAAATCTCATCTTCTTTTCAGTGTGCTCTTTAGATTTTTCTTTGAATTCCATCTTCCTCTTCTTATAAACCCATGTGACTGATGGGTTACTCCAATCTCCATCTCGACTTTGAGAGCACATCGAACGATTTCCTCGTAGCTATTGAAGTCCCTTATGGCTAACGCCCTTCGAAGACTTGGTTTTAATCCACTAAAGAATCGATCGATCTTACTCTCAGGTTGGATAATAATACCAGAAGCGTACCATGCAAGTCTTGTAAAATTTGCTTCATAGGTACCAAAAGATTCATCATCCCTTTGATTCAGTTCAAGAAACTCTTTCTCCATCTTTGTTCGGAGAATACGAGGTAAGTACTTATTGAAAAATAAGTTCTTGAACTCGTCCCATTCCATAGACTCAATTTCATCCCTTTGCCTCGTATTCTTAATAAGATTCCACCATTGATCAGTATCTCCTTCAAAATGATACACTTCTAGGATGACTTTATCATGTTCAGAACATTGAATAACTGAAAATATCTTTTCAGTAGTACTAATCCATTGTTCAGAAACTAATGGATCAGTAGACCTGCTGAAAGAAGGTGGACGCTGCCTCATGAAGGATTCAACAGAATGTTGCTCCTTCCTTTGCTCGTTTGGAAGTCCTGCATGATTCATAGCTTGATAAAGTTGTGTGAGCATGGCTACAAGATTTTGCATTCCAGCTCCCATATCGTTTGGTTGCTCAGGGGGACAATCATTGCATTGCCCATAGCATTCCGCATTAACACGGTTCCTTCGGGTTCCAGCCATTGACTAAAACCAAGAAGAATAGTGTGAGCAACACTAATTATAATAGGAAAACCACATAATCAAGGATAAAATTTCACACTTAAGGTCTTATCCTAGGGTATTCATGGCCATTTCTAAAACACTAAGATTGTGTTCTATGCTTAGACTTATCCTTAGGGTTCTTACTAAGGCTTTCACATCCTAGTTTCCAAAGGTTGACTATAACTTTCCTCTGATACCAACTATAACGACCCATACTTTACATACATTGTTAATACTTCAAAATTGAAGCACACTTATTACAAAAAATGACAAAACCACAAAGGACCGTATAGGTATAGTGTCTTTAGAAACTGGGAAACATAAACAACTGGTTCATAAATCTTCTACAGTGTCTCCCATTTATTTCATCATATCTAGGGTCCCTTTTAGCATATTCTACTTAATATCCATCTTCCTGACCTGGGGAAAAGAAAACATAAAAGGGTGAGCTCAAATGCTCAGCAAGGGAAAATAAAGGAAATAAAAATCATATCATATCTTTTTGAAAATCATAACTTGCAAAAGTGATCATAATATCTTAACATGGAATAAATCATAGAAGTGAAAATGATATCCCCATAATCATAACATGAAACTTGAAAACTTTGTGGCATGCACACATAATCATGGAAAATCATTTCTTGTTAGTCATGACTCATTGCCAAGACTATCTTAGTGGACAAAGTCCCTTTATGAACTGAGTCACCCTTGTTCCAGTCCTGTTTCACTGAACCAGTATAACCTACCGTTCCAGCCATGTCTATCTCATGAGATATAAATCTTTACCCAATGCATTGGAGGGAGATATAGGTCCCACCATCTTATAATGAATCCTTTCTTATGTGTGCCACATAATCATAAATCATACATCATCGCATAACACATGTAACAAAAATGGGATTCTTGAAACATCATGACATCATAAAACAAATAATATAAGGTAAATGACTTCATAAAAATAATTCCCTCACAACATAATCAAATCAATGTAATAATAGGGATAAAAACAGAACCCTATATTATCTTATATGGAAAATAATTTTGATAAAACATTTGAACTCCATTCTTGAGGAAAATATCCTTTCTACTTCAAAAACACTTTTCTTTTCTTAACATGTCATACAATTATAAACTAAAAGAAGTTGATTAAAAATAAACTTGAAAAATTATAACGGAATATTCTTGGAAATAATGTTTTAAAAATCCATTCATGCCGTATAAGTTAAAAAAAACATTCTTCGTACTTTTGTCGGAAAAGTCAAAAAGTACCTCATACGAAAAAACGACAAAAGATTCCTTTCATATTCTTTACTAAAAACTCACCAAAGGGTAAAATTGGATTTAAACTATTGTAAGTGGATGGAAACAATATTACATATTGAGGTAACATGGATGTGGATGATAAAATACACCCCAGTAAATACTTACGAATAAACAATCTCGGATAAAAATGAGATTGTGATATTTCCCTTACCTTAGGTCTGATTTGCTTTGTACGTGTCCGAAGCTCCTGTATAATGGTTTAAATAATGTTATTGACTTATTCCAGAATCATACATATTGATATGATATCATATATGGTCATATTCTTAGCTTCTTGTTAGTAATATTTCATTGTTACTTGTTACTCGGGTCTTTATTGCCTTTTGTTCTTATGCATGTTTTGCCGAATAAATTCTTATTCTTCTTTTAAGGTTATAGATACCTTATATCCAGAATGGTATTAGTGTAACATATATCATATTTATTCATTAAATTCATTTATATAATTACTATGTAATGATCATGTAGAACGAGTCGCATCACATCGTGGAGACGGTATTCCGTACGTACGCACGAGTGATGATATCGTTCCTATGATCGTGGAATTGTATTGGAGTATATATATATTATTTCAGTATAAATATTACTTTATAATAATCATAAATAGTTACTCATTACACCATTATACCCATCCTTGTAAGGTGATGGTGGAAAATAGATTACACCACGGCGTGGAGACGGTATTCCGTACGTACGCACGCGCGGTGATTTCATTTTTCCGTAGGATAGATAGAAGGTGAATTAGGGTTGTTTCATATTTATAATAACATATCAGTATGTAAGTAATACTTATGTCATTACTTTATCATGAAACAACTAAATAAGAAGAAGTTGAAGAAGAAAGAAATTGAAAAGATCGGTAATGGATATTACCTCTTCTTTGGAACGCCTCTTTGAATCCTCCACTTAGGGAACTAAGATTAGTCTTTGAATAAGGCCAGGACCTCTAGGATTATTCTAGGGAAGTGTAGAGGAGAAAATGGAAGGGGTTTTCCGAGATTGAGTGCTCAAATTGGTGTGTGGAGGAGGGGGAGGAGGTGCCCTTTTATAAGGGAGGAGAGGGGCACCTTAGGAATATCTCAAAATATTATTTTATATTAAAGTAAAAATCGGTTTATAATGGTTCCAAAGGGTCTTATTTCGAATCTAAAGTGGGGATGGGTAGAAATCCTATCAACCAACAGGATTTAGACAAGTTTAGGGTATTATTTTAACCTTATCAATTAGATTTAACTCTAAGTTAAATAATTTAAATTTTACCATGTCTTTTTGTTTTCTTTCACTATATGGTTAATAAACTTACTATAACATGACAAAAGAACCCCAAATTGTTTATTATTAATATATATATCCTTATCTAAGTTATTTGGCCGAACCTTAGATTTTTAGGAATAAAATAACAATTAATAATATAATATTTGATTTAAAAACTATTTTGTGTCAATTTTGACACTATTTGATATATGATTTTTGTGAAAGTCATAATAGAATTATATGTTCGAACCAAGTTGATTAAATCAACACTAATATATCATAGTAACCTAGAAAATTAGTGGAATTCATAAAAAGTCTCAAATTACATTTATTCTGGTGTTTATAACATCAATTATGTCAATATTTCATAAATAAGACAATTACTGCATCATAATTGTGTCATAAATAAATTAAATTATTTAATGTCTCAAAATTATAAATAAAATACCATTATGTAGTAAATCTTTTTAGATTTCTAATGAATATTTATAGTCGAATTTATCTTATGTATAACCCCATATTAAATATGATTTACTTATTAAACTTTGATTTTAACTATTTTAACCCTTCTTTAAATAAACTAATAATAAATGTCCTAATCTAACCCAAGTGGGCCTAAATGGTCATATTTTATTCATAAGGTTGTTTTTGGTCGAATTAAAATTATCCAATAGAATTAGGACATTTGTTAGGGTAATAGTAATATCATATTTACCCCTATTTACTATTAACCGCAGTAAAAAAGTAAAAAGTTACTATTCACCAAAAAATTATTTTTATCTCATTGAACCACATTTTACTT
Organism: Viscum album; assembly: GCA_963277665.1. NCBI lineage: Eukaryota > Viridiplantae > Streptophyta > Magnoliopsida > Santalales > Viscaceae > Viscum > Viscum album. The sequence continues at coordinate 322,961,752 of OY728140.1, forward strand.
ACTAATATCAACCGTGTCTGTCGGATTTTCAAAATTCCATTCACAGAAGTGGTAAAATTAAGTTTTATGCAAAATTAAGTTTTTAACCTACCACTTAGTGGTTTCACTATTCATCAAAAATTGAAAGTTTTCAGAAAAATACCAAAATTTTACCCTAGGCTAATTTAGGTATTCCAAATCCAAAAATGAAGTCCATTTTGAAAAATAAAATTTATAAAATTTCAAAAAGTGGTTATTACTATTCATAACGGCTAGTTTTAATAATATTTTAATAGCATATCGTTGTTTAGTGAAACTCGGTATTGCGTACGACGCAAGCTATCGAGGAAGGTCGCGATTGCGTGTAAAGTAAGCCAAGCTAGTATGTAGTGAAAGATTCCTTTGATGATATATAAAAACAAAATATTACTCATAAAAATCTCAGGTGTTACAAGCACTGAGTCAGATTAGGCCTGTGATCCTTGATCAACAAATTCCTTGATCTTTTACCACTCCTACTTTGGATCCATCAGTTTTTTAAGGCCTCCCTTTACCTTATCTATCAACAACCTCACTCCCTTATTCTACCTCGACCTCTGCTCCTATGGCTTCCTCTTCTTCTCTTGCTGCTAAAGGCAAAGAGAAGACCAAACCCTGAAGAAGACTAGTGATTACCCCTTCTTGATAGGAATTCTATTATTTTTGTTTTTCTAATTTTAGTTTGTACTAGACTTTATTTTCTTTAATGAAATGTGCAATTTTCATGAATTCTCTTATTCCATCATTTTGATAATCCCAAAAGGGGGAGAAATCTTTATATCTATAGTTGAATCAAATATACAGCTTTAATCCACATGATTTGTGATCAACAAAAAGGGGGAGATTGTTGGAATCATCGTATATTAATCATGTTTTAATGATCACAAATATTTTTCAACATTGTTAATCCTGTGAAAATTATATCAAATCATGTGTATCATTGTTTAGTTTCTCTACATTAGGTCTAATTCCTTTATACTATCCGTGATTTTATACCTTCTTTGAAAAATGATTAAGTCTAATCCATTATAAGATCATCATTGCTTAAGTCTTAATAATAGATATTTTGAAAAGTCTGAGACCCCGTGATTATACCACTGGTTTTGTCTTTATGGAAAAGTAAAGTAAGACACCGTGAACAAGTAGACACCATGACCATCAGACACCATGAACAAGCAGACACCGTGACCATGAGACACCATGACCATGAGACACCATGAAGGATGAGACACCGTGAAGGATGAGACACCGTGAAGGATGAGACACCCTGAAGGATGAGACACCATGAAGGATGAGACACTGTGAAAGATGTCACACCGTGATGGATGAGACACCGTGACCATCAGACACCATGACCAATCCAAACACCAGTTCAATGAGACACCGCTTCCATGACTTACTGTGACACCATTTCTTAAACCATTTTTTCGTTTTTCAATTTAATCTCTAATGATCATATTTGAAGATTTTAAATGCATTGACATAATTTATGTTTCTTTGTATACATATAAACTGACAGTATGAGTTACAAGGTACAGTATCCATGCAACTTGTCGGCTCCAACACATTCATTCCAAGATAAAAGCGAAGTGTGGCCTAAAAAAAAGGTGCACGATACTAAACAAAAAACAAGGCGCGTGATACTGAATGAAAAACAAGGCTGTGAACACGACAATGAAGAACACTGAGAGAATTTATAAAGGAATTATCGTCGCATGCATGCAATCTGACTCTGCTGAAGAACACACGAAGTACACTGGAATCCATAGAACATCTTCGCATTGTTGAACCTCACGAAGAACACAAGCTGAATCGTGACACTCTATTTTACTGAAAAGGACTCAAGATCTGCATCTACTTCATCTCAGAAGTCCAGATCTGTAAAGATGAACACTCATAGCACTTATAAACCTATCTCAATCTTTCTGCTCTGTTGTGTAACTTTTTATTAACTTTTGAGCAGTGTGTGTTTCTGTACAATAACACACTCTATCTCCCACATCAAACTGAAGGATACAAGATATCCTTACAAAAACATCTTTTTACACTTGTTTACCCACAGATAAGTGTAGACGAGGTACCTGTGTGGCCTGGTTGTTTATACCCACGAAGAACTGTGGAAGAGGTCCCTGTGTGACCTGGACAGTCCTGTGTGCTGTTGTTAACCCCGATCTAGGGTGTGGATCAAAGTTTATTTATATAAACTACTTGGTAGAAGGTGATCACCAAGTGGAGTGGATTAGGTCTCAGCTTGAGACTAAACCACTTGTTTCATATCTGCTGTGCTACTAAATTTAGTCTTCTATGTTTTTATTACTTTTCTGTATAATTCAGAAATCACTAAATTCACTTTGATAGTTAGTCTTGAAAAGAAGTTATAACTGTCTTGTCTTAGTAGAATAACTTCAAAAGTAATATTAATAACTAAAATTAATATTACTGAGAATTAATCAATCTTTTAAAAGGTTAATTAAAAAGTCAAACTCTTATAAAAGTATAACCTTGATTAACTGGGCTGTATTTAATCTTTGGGGAGACCCTTTTAGAAATACTTTTTACAGAAATTTTTATAGTTACTCAATTCACCCCTCACCTCTTGTATAATCTACTTTGACCAACATCATGTTTATAATTAATTTAATTAATTTAATTATGAAAATAATATCTGGATCTTTGGTATTTTCTTTGTTTATGATGTCGATCATCCAGAATGACCCTTCCGGATTATATCGTTGCGCTTGTAAGTATCCAAACTAGAGTCCCTTTAGCAGTGATCCACACATGCTCTGATGGCCTCCAATCGACACCGCTCGTTCTCTGGGTGCTAGTGCGGCGAAGCGAGTGTCTTGTGTCAGTCATTCTTGATCGCTTGTTCTTCAGTCTTGAATAAAGTCTCTCGTTCTTGAGAAGGGATAGTAGAGGATTCGAGAGAGAAATTGTTTGGCTAAACAATTATCAATTCACCAGGCATGTGGTGTGGTGTGGTGTGGTGTATAGCACAATAGGTTCACTTATCTATTTATATACACGGAATTTCAGTTACAATATTTAATTTCATAGTAATAATTAAATATATTTATGAACTTGGAGAAAACCCATGCATTTAATAATAATATTGCATCATTATTTATGGTGCGGTAACTTTCGAAAAATAGAATTATAAATAAAATTCCATGTCACAAAATAATAGAAGCATTATTTTAATTTGTGCTAACTAGTTAAATAATTATTTACCATCTTGAAAATAATTATTTTATTACCAGACTAATCTTGGTCCTCTCAAACTCCACTTCCATTTATTGAACACCCAAATAAATAAATAAATAATTTATTCTCTTAAATAAATATTTTATTTACAAATTAGTAAATAAATATTTATTAAATGTTCAATAAATAAATAAATATATTTTATTTAATTTATGCGATCATTTTAAATTGAATAAAATTATTCCATAGTCTTGAGAATAATATTTATTCCATTAATTAAATTCAAATAGAATTTAACCAAGACCACAAAAAACACTTAGTGTGTGACCCTCTAGGATTCTTTCTTATTGGAATTAGGCGGGCTTGCCTAAAGTCCAAGAGTGCTGTCTATCAATGGGTCAAGGCACCCAAGGGAAAGAATGTAAATTCGCAACAATGACATCTACATACGAACGCTCACTGTGTAATATAATCCCTTTGTCACAATATCTCATCAAGCAGGTTTCATGATTGTGTCATCAACTTGTATGCTTGATACGTCGTTCTTTGACTACCTAAAATAAACTCTTCGTTACACCATGGCCATGGAGTTTCGCATGAAGATTCTATTTCAATCAATGGGACGATATATTAACTTCCATAGATGGAAGGGAAAAATCCTTCCTCGACTTATCCATTAATAACATGCCACTCGTGATGCACCCAACATACCCTACTTCCCACCAACTATCTATGTGGTAGTTTTCGTCAGTAAATCAAAGTGCGTAAGTCGTGACATGTATTAATGATAATATTAAAGTCTAAAGATCATTACACATGCTCGCAGATTGAAATATCTGATGACACCAAAACATGCGGAATTCCTACTAGCGGGTCTGTTCTCATAATCTCCTATCTTGGAGATTACCAAGTGCGAACTTCATGAGAGGAAGTCTCGTCTTCTTAAGAGTACTCACACCTGATGGTATGCATGCTATGTGTCCCATCATAGTATGTCATCCAACTGCTGAACTATATGTAAGAATATTGTTATATAATTTCAAGGTTCTCATCATAGTGGGGAACTTCCACGACCTTATCAATGTAACAAATACTCTTGGACATTATTACATCATAGTCATGCAGAACAATGAACAATATTTAATAATACATTAAATATCCATGTAATCAAAGTAAAACCAGTTGGTTCTAGGACACCAACTCTTACATTTCATGTATCACAATCAGTTAATAATTAATTTTATTAAATTCACTCCCACAAAAATTATGACGCTTATTTGAATTACATTATACCAATTGGTGGTTCAAGGTTTATATCTCACTAATCAATGGGCTGCTTTAGCCACTGTCCCATTACATAGCCTGTTTAGTAGATGTTCAGTCAATAATGTCAGATATAACTCTTGGATAGTTGAGTGGATAATGCATTATCCCAGTCAATCATATGGATTCACTCAACATTATTCCTCTAGTAACCTAATCCAATTAGGGTCTCCTAGAAAAATGTAACCCCAAAAAAACGAAAAAATGAGCATATAATCTTATTAGGGTCACCCATTACTTGATTTTCTCTCACAAGATAATCCAATAGAACCCAACATTAGCATGACCTACCAGGTTTCATGATTGAGGCCTTGATAAGTGTTTGCTTTGGAAGGAATTAGACACTAAATATTTGTAAATGGGAGATAATATCACCATCTTATCACATGTATTCCCTTCATATTTATGCATGATTATAATGATTTAGTTTGGAATCCTATTCCACCCTCTGAATCAATATAATAAAATAATATTTATGTGTAACTCATTATACACAACTGACGTACAAGCGAGAGTTAAGGTAAAAGAAAAATAAATCAATTATCATACCTAGTATATAACTGCTTATATGCATTTATGAAAACCAATAGAAACAATTTAACTCTATGAACCAATTCATACATCCATTAATAATATAACAATTATATTTATGAATAAATCAATAAATAAACTAAATAAATTAATCGTTCATATATTTAATCATGAGATAAATAACTTTTGAATAATTCATAAATAAAACAATTCTCAACACTTTATAATTTAGTCATGCATTGTAGAATTTTCATAAAAAAAATATAAATACTTTATATTTATTTCCAATGTAAACTTTTTCATATTGACATTTATATGAATTTTACATTAAATATTTGATAATATGAAATATAGATACTATATATACGATTTATTTGAATATTATGTAAATATTCAGAATATCACTAATTTAAAATTAGTTAAAATTTGATCACATCAATTATCAAAACTCTTTTTGACATGGTTTAAATAATTTATTCAAATATTTAATTTGAATATAATAATTAAAGTTAAATATTATGATCAATTCGTAATATTAAATATTAATTCCTTTAATTTTTTTCTTATTTTTAAATTTATAAACACTTCATAAATTACACATATAATTTCTATATAAACCATTTATATCCAAATTATAATTCATGCTATAAAAATGAAAAGTCATTTATTATTAACACTTAATAGTATGGATATTTATTTAACGAATGTTTGATATACATTTAATAATTAACTATAAACATTAAACATTTAATAAATATTATTTAATATTTCATAATTAATTAATTTATAAAGACTTTAGAAATTAAATAAATATCCCAAAACACATTTTCCCATTATTTTTAAATAATTTATAAACTAATACATTCAATTCATCATTGAAATCTTAGAAAAAATAATTTTTTATTGATCCCATATTTTTTGATTTGTTCTATATTGTAATATGTGATTTAGTTCAAAAAAATATTACAACTTATGACTGTCACATCATGTCCCGTTATATATAATATCATACTATCTATCATATTTTACGATATTCTGATATCATTTGTTGTGGATCACTTAATGCAACTTACAACTAACATGTGATATTCCTTTCAATAGTCGCAAGTCATATCTTATGATAAGCATTGATATCACTGAACCAATATGATGATCTGTTTTACACATGAGGATTGACACTATCGTAAATCATGAATTAGCATATTGTATGATATGATACACCAAAAACCAAAGGATTACACTGGATTGCATTTTATGATATCACATTTCATAAAAAAGAACATATCAAAACTTTTGATATCTTATATCATATACCAAGAAACAGAACAAAAACACATATAAATTTTTATGGAAAGTAGTATGATATCTAAGATTCTTAATTTCAACAATATTTTGATGATCAAGAAGCATGATAAATCTTTGATACCAACAAAGGATTCCTATCGATTGAATAATACTTATTCAAAGGTGTAAAAGAAATTAGATTCCTTATTCCCAATATCACTATGCTATGAAAAACCAAAAATATGTAAATATAAAATGGTAAATTGGTACATTTCATCATTGTTGGATACTGATCATGTCTTTAATCATAGTTGTTAGTTAAAGATCCTTGAGGAGAAACCAATGAGTTCCTCCCTCTATGGTTCATCCATGGGCTATTCCGAATTACTCAATGTTTGGGAAGGGACATCCTCACAACTAAGGTATATTGGAACCTTGGGTAGAAAATGTAAGAACCCACATTTTTATGAGTCGATATTTCCAAGGGAAATTTTAATTTATCCTTTGATGGATAGGTGGTTTCGAAATCCAAGAATCAAAGTGTTGTTATGGGGTTTTAAAATACCAAAATGATGTTTTTAGATGTGGATAATTTTTTAGTGAAAGTCCTGGTGGTTTGAGAGAACATTGGTGTAGAAGAAGATGAACCATGCTATTGAAAACAGCTCTAGTAGGTCGTTCACATCATGAATATGATTCATGACATGAATAGTTTTCATAGGGTGAATCTTTGGGGTGGGAGAACCTCTATTAATTTATTCCCACCTTGCCTTAGCATCTTGGAAGATGGTGGTCCAGCTTGTGGGATCATGTTGTATTATATTACACCTTTAAATATCATTTTTTAATAATAATTTAATTGATATTTCTTAAACTTTCACAATGACTCCATCCTTGGTTCCCCTCAACACCTTGTGTAACATCCCTATTTCTTATTCGAGACAAGACTTCACTTAATAAAGGGCTCCAATTGCATTTCCCTGATATTTTACCCTATTTGGGTATCAACCCGCCATGAGTATCCAAAACCCATGACCCAAACAACAACACCACATGGTCATATTTGTGTTCCTAGATCATCAAAGTGTGACAACTGTGAGGGGTAAAGGTGAAACGAACATAGACAGTACACACAAAATCCAAAAGGACAGAACTGGGGAGTTTTCTATTAGAAGTCGAAAATTACAGAACCAAACATTCAAGATGTAAGAAACAAAAGAAAACAAAGAAAGAACAATAATGTGAGTATATACGTGATTTGGTCCATTGGGGACCTACAAGCATTGAATAAACACCACACACACATATTTTATTAATGCTCAATAGACACGAATTACAAGGTGAAAGGAACCACCCCAAAGAAATGAAACATGAATAGAATTATAATATTTACAATCCTTAAAATAAATGATGCCAAAGACAATCAATACATAAAATGCCGGTGTGGAAACACTCCGGCTATCCTGATCACTTGAAGTTAGTACACTACCACAAAACTGGGTTTCCGCAGCACCACCTTTTAACAACACTAAAAAAAAGCAACGATAAAGGGGGGGGGGGGGTGCTTTATCAGTGCTAAAAAAAAGCGCTGATAAAGGGGCACTTTTAACAGCGCTAAAAAAATCACTGATAAAAGACCCCTTTTATTAGCGCTTTTTTTAGCACTGATAAAGCCCCCCCCTTTATCAGCACTTTTTTTAGTGCTGTTAAAGGGGACCCCTTTATCAGCACTTTTTTTAGCAGCGCTGATAAAGGGAGGATTTATCAGCGCTTTTTCCTAGAACTAGTAAATTTTATATTTAAAAAATAATAATTTTTCTTGAAAAATAATATATTGATATATAATTATATTTATATTGATATAAATAAAATATATATTTTTTAAATATGTTTTAGATAAGTATAAATAGACTATTACATTTAATATATAAGAAATTTAGTGAAAATGGATTTAAAATATTTTAAAAAATATTATTAATTAATAATTTTCTAATTATCATCGATTAATAATCATTTAATAACAATTTGAAGACAAAATAAATAAAAAAAATTAGTAAAAGATCTAAAATAAGTTGAAAATGTAACTCAAACTTCAAACGGACATAAATTTTTATACGGGTGTCCGTTTTAGCTCTACAACATATCAAATAAAAGCCTGTGATGAGTTCTACATGCCAATGACATAAGGAAACCTTCTGCCACATTTTTCAAGGCCAGAAAAGGCCCAAAATGCCTCCAAAACTGAGTTTTTAGTCGGGATACCCCGATTTGTTAACATTAAAACAACTATAACTTCTGATCCGGAGGTCCGTTAGGACTGTACCACATATCATATGGAATATTGTTTCATTTTATTCGATTTGACTAGTTGTGGAGTTGAAACAGGCTTCTGGATTAGAATTTATGGTCATTTTAACATTCGATGGCTTTTTAAATACACATATATATGTATTTATTCATAAATATATATATATGTGTGTGTGTGTGTGTGTATGTGTCTGTGTGTGTGTGTGTTTTATATATGAATTTATTTATTTATAAACACACAAAAAAACATATTTTATAAATGTATTTAAAACTAATCTTATAAATATATATTAATATATAAATAAATATACGGATAAAAAATTATAACTAAATATATATATATATAAATAAATATAAATATATGTAAATATATGAATAAATATATATATACTAATATATGAATATATATATATATATATATGAATTAATATAACTAAATATATTTATATTAATATAAATCTATATTAATATACGAATAAATATAACTATATATATATATTAATATACAAATAAATATATATATACTAATATATGAATAAATATATATGTATTAATATGAATAAATATATTTATATTAATAAGAATCTATATTATTATACGAATAGATATAACTATACATATATATATATATATAAATAAATAGATATATCATTAAATACAGAAACAACGAAATGGCTTAGTGGTAAAGGTGCAGGCGCGCAAGGGGGGAGGTTGCGGGTTCGAGTTTAGGTGGAAGCAAGGAGGTGCGCGTGTGTGGGGGATGCACGAGAAGGGCAGTGCATGGGAGAGTGTGAGGGGGGGTCTGCCTAGTGCTGATAAAGTGGGGGCTAAGCGCTATTAAAATCCCCCCGATTATATATATATTTTTAATTTTTTTTGACTTTTATCAGCACTTTGTAAAAGCGCTGATAAAAGGGACTCCCCTTTATCTTCACCTTGATTAACAGTGATTTTTTTAGTTCTGTTAATGTGCTTTTCTAGTGCCGATAAAAGCCATATTTATCGTAGTGGTATGGGTGTGTGCAAGATGTCTGGATCCAAGGACTCTTTTCGAACTTCAAGAATGGTAACAAAGAAAGGCTGCACATCTTCCACTGGGGAAGGACATCATATCCACCATAAATGAGTCATGAGGTGAAGCCCAGGGAGAACTAAAATCCTAGGTTGAGATCCACCGAAGCAAAATGGAGACAGATAGATAGGGTTTCACCAAATGAAACCAAGAGCCAATGCCTGGAGTGGAAGAGCCAGAATGAATCAATCTCTTAAGCGATGGAGGCATAGGAAGTCATAAATTCCCCCCCCCTAAAACCACATGTCGTGCGCAAATTCACACCAAACTAGAGAGTAACACAAGGCACAACTAAATAGAATGACAGTGGCGTAATAAGTGAAGTGCACAAGTGGAGGGTGCAGATCAAGCTGGTGGAACAAATAATCAACAGGCATGAAACAGACCAGTGAGGATTTCTGAGTCAGCAAAGCCGCATGCAGAAGGATAGCCAAAGGCTAATTCCCAATGTAGAAGACCATGTGTCATGGACCAGACCCAGTGCACATACACAAGTCCAAAATATATAAATTGAGCAAAAATAAAGCAAACTAATTTTGCATGCATAAAAATAAATACAAATTAAATTGGAAGAATAAAAAACATGGTCAATTTAATATAAAAACAAATAAATGAATATAATATTTCTAAAATCACCACCATTTTTAATTAAAATTGGATATGTTCTTGTACTTAGGTTTATAGAAGTGGATACAAATTCAACCTGTGTAAATATTATTTTAAATTAGACAAGATGACGACTTTAGTCAAACTATTAGTCGGGTTATTGTCAGTGTGTATCTTGTTGACACACACGGTTCCAGGTTCTACAATATCTTTAATAAAGTGTAGTATAATATCTATGAGATTTGATTTACTGTGACATACTAAATATCTTGACAAATTAAGGGAAGATTGAAAATTATAATAAACATTTATAACAGAATTGAAAAGGTTAATTTCAGAGGAAAACCCTTTAATCCATAAAGCTTCTTTGACTACTTCGGTCAATGTAATATATTTTGATTCTGTGGTTAAAAGAGCTACCACAGACTACATATTACATTTCCAGGAAATGGGACCACCACAAGCAGTAAATTCATAATGAGGTAAGGTTTTTATAGTGTCAATATTCTCTTCATTGTCAGCATCCACATATCCAACCAAAATTTCAGAAGTATTCACATTTTTCCAAATAATAATGAAAGATCATAAATACAATTCAAGTCTCTAAGAATCTCTTTGAGGGCATTCCAATGCGGCTTCCCATGTATGTCCATAAATCTAATAAGGGTGCAGATTGCATAGGCTATGTCAGGACTTGTTCAGATTATACTATACATGATACTGCCCACTATGTTAGCATAGGGTATTTGAGACATAAACTATACATCATCAGTGGTTTTGGGTTCCTTTGTCGAAGGCAATTTAATGTGTTGTCGAAGATATATATTAACAGGTTTGAGATATTCAAACATATGTCTCTTGAGAATCTTTAAAACATAATCATGATGGGACAAGTAAAGTGTTTATTAGGTCTGTCCCTAATTATTTCAACCCATAAGATTTTTTTAGTTGCACCTAAGTCTTTCATTTCAGACTTTCCTTTTAATTGTGATTTTCCAGCAATAATGAGGCTTAATTTTTTACAAATTATAATAACGTCATCAACATAAAGCATATCCAATAAAGCATACAATTTTTAGTTTATAAGAAATAAACACAATCATCATATCGACTCCTTGTAAACTGAGTTTCTAACATAAAGGAATCAAATTTTATATTCCATTTCCTATAGTCTTTCTTTAAACCATACAATGATTTATTCAAGAGGCACACTTGATTTAATTTGAATTCCTTAGAGTAACCATCAGGAGACACTACCACAAAACAGGGCAAGGGAAGCGCCTTGTTTTATCAGCACAAAGTAGAAAGCGCTAATAAGGGGGGGGGGCTTTATCAACTCTAGCTAAAAGCACTGATAAATGTATCCTTTATTAGTGATAAGAAAAACGCTGATAAAAGGTACACATTTATCATCACTAATAATGGATACATTTATCAGCACTATTTTTAGCACTGATAAAAGTTTTTGATAATAATTTATATACAATTATTATATTTATATTCAAAAATAATGTTTATTTGTATACATTAAATAAAAAATGCATGTTTATAATTAATATATATTTTTTAAGAATTCAAAAATATATATAATTTTTTTTAAAAAAGTATTTCTAATATTATAATTAAATAATTATAAGATTACAATAAATTTCATTAAATAATAAATATATTTATTAGATTTATTAGATTAATTAGATTTATTAGATTTATTAGACTTATTATATTAATTAATTAGATTAATTAGATTTGTTAGATTTATTTTATTTATTTTATTAATTATAATTATTATTTTGATATATTTAATATATTTTATTTTATTTATAATTAATATATAAAAATTATTTTTAAATATATATATTTATATTATAATTATTAAATATATATGTGTTTCTAATGAATTTGGTCAATAAATATATTGATCATGCATGCATATATGTTATGTATCATCATGAATGTTCATTTATACATCACACCCTTCTTATTATTTGTGTTGTCCATTGATGGATCATTTTTTATTATGTATATTTTACTAGGTGTATATGATTAATTCATATTACCCATATATACTATATTATGTTATCAATACTTATAAAATTATATTAAATATATTTAAATAATAAATATATTAAATATATATTTAAAATTATTAAATTTTAATTATATATAAATAGTTTTTAAATATATTTATTTGTAATTATATTTATAACTATATATATATATGTATATAAAGGAAAATGCTGCTTCTCTCGCATTTGGTGACTCTCTGGCGTTTTGCTGCTGCTCGACATTAAATCGATCCATGGATGATTTTTGAATTGCTACTTTGATCCAATGGAGGTTTTTATCCCTCCTATGAAGGTGGCTAAGGGTTTTGTGGATTCATCATCTCCCATTTATGTAGAAAATCATGATGAGTGGAACCCTAGGATGCATCTTGATTGTTCGAAATTTATTGGCTCTCGGAGCAGGTTTTTTTTTCTGATCTTCATCATGATTCGGAATCCTTGAAGAAGTGAATCACTAAAAATGGGTCTATCTCGTTTGTGAAAGAAAGCCCTAAAATGCTTGAAGACCATCTTGAAGAATGCCGCTTTTCTCTATTTGCAAGGATCTTAGGTTCCAAGAGGGATACCCCTTTGACACTTGATGTGTTGTGAGACCAATTGATTCATTATTGGGGATTTAGTGACTGGTGCCTACTTTCGATCAGGAAAGGTATGTTTCACATTATGTTTCCTTCGAAGGATTTGCAGAATTTTGCCTGGGGTTTTGGACCTATTCCTATAAAACCTAGTTTCATTGTGTTTCAATAATGGGATAAACTTTCAAATCACTTTGAAATTAAGAGTTCCTCCACACAAACGTGGTTTAGAATTTGGGTCTTTGTTGGTTTTTTTGGCATCCAGCAGTTCTATGGGAAGTTTCTTTCGATATAGGGGTTCTGATCAAGGTTGATAAGGAAACCGAGTGATCTAGATATGGTCATTTCACTCGTGTGCTGGAAGAGGTTGGTTTGGATCATGAGCTAATTGAAACTATATTTCTAGTTGCGGGTGATTTTAAGTGTTAATTATCTATACAATATGAGTGGTTACCTAACTTTTTTGTTTCTTTTCACTGCATTGATAATTATTTTGAGAAATGTCGAAGGAATATTATGTGTTCTCTCTATAAATCATTATGAAACTATTCTAATCAGTGTAAAAGGAAATGTCCTGGGGATATCCTTGTAGGGAATAGGCAGGTGTTCAAGAAGAGGGATTGAAATGATGTTGAAGGATCCTCCTTTGCAGAGGTTCTTAAAAAAGGCATCAGGGTTGATTCTTCCACTGTGAATGAAGAAAATGCTGATGTGGTCCATGATGGTGGTCTTCTGGTCCCCAATGTTGTTGGATTATCTAGGGGCTCAGGTGGTGTAAAGGATGTATGGGATGATTTGGCCGATGATGATGAGTCGATTCAATCTAATTGTGAGGCGGCTATTCAAGAGGAAGTCAACCTGGAGATGAATTAGGTTGCGATGGCTTCTGGTCTAATTAAAGGTAAGGGGAAGTTTATTGATGCTAATGGTTTTCAAATGGTGTTTTCAAAAAAAAAAAACTAAGGCCCCATTTATTTGGAGTGACGTGGGGTTTGTGTGAAAAATGGATGCTTTTGTTGAGCATTTGATGCAGTGCATTACGACTGATCATGCGTCTATTAATCCTGTTATTTAGATAAATGAATCTCTTGTCTCCTTGGTGGGGATTTTGGAAGGGGTTGACACTGTTGATGGATCTGGTGATGGTTTACAGTAGGATTATGTGTGCGGTGTTGCTACTACTTGCCTTGGTGTTGTTCAAGATTCCAAGAAACTTACCTCTCAAGTTGAGGCTCATGAAGATTTTCCTAGGGAAGATTCTACTTCAAGGAAGACATTTAATGTTAGGTCCACAAGTCTGAATACCCTGAGAGGGGGGGGGGGGGTGAATCAGGGTATGAATAATTTAAAATTAACGCTCGTTCTGATCTTGTTTTGTTGTTAAGAAAAACACTCTTCTCTCTCTTTCGTGTTGCACAAAGTAAACAGAAAGTAAAGCATGCACAGGACACAACAATTTTACTTGGTTCACCGCAAAGGGCTACGTCCAAGGAGCATACGCCAACAAGTTTCTGGTCATACCAATTACACTAAACTTCACTAGCTGTGGATTACAATATTCGGGCTAGATCACTTCTACGCCCAGGCTCACTGCCTTTACAATGTTTAGGGTTAGCTCACTACTTCCCCAAGGGTCACTCCCTGTTTCTCTCTCTCTGGATCACTGCCGGTGGAGAGGATCACCTTCTTTCTCTTCCTTTGCTCACTGCTCTTGGAAAGAATCCACTCACAATTTATAGACCTGTAGGTCTCTTCATTTGCATGAAGGATTGCATCTTCCTCTGTTGAAGCCCAATTTTCACCCGTAGATGAATATCTCTTTGAACCAAAGGAATCAAGAAAACTTCCAGATTCCACGTAGCCCAAAAATCACTACTGTAAATAAACCTTACTTGGCACGCAAGTCTAACTCGGTGCGCAAGTATCGGCGCACAAGTCACAACGGGCGTGCAAGTCCTCCTTAGACACTTGCGCGACTCAAGCTTCCTCAACTCTAAACCTGCGTGAATCACTTCCTTTTACGCCCAATCCAATATTGGCACACAACTCCACACTGGCGCGCAGCTTCAAACACTGGCGCACAACTATCACCCTGGCGCGCAAGTCCCACCTGTGCGACCACACACACCACTTGCGCGACCACCACACCTGCACGATGGGAGCTCTGATTTCTCAAAGTGTTGAAATACAGTGAAGAATGAAGAGGGGTGGTCCAGTATTTATAGGAAAATTGACCACCATGCACGACGGCGCGCAAGTCACCTGCGTGACCCAGTCTCGGTGCGCAAGTCTTCTGTCCTTTTAGACACTTGCGCGACCAACTCCCAAACTTGCGTGAACCTGTTTCCTTAACCATATTTTGATCTTCTGATCTTGAAAAGAATATGGCGCGCAAGTTTCCCATACTTCAAGTCCTGGGTGCACAAGTCCCTTTTCCAAAAACACTTTTCTTCATTTGTTGATTTTCAGGCCCAAAAATTTGGCAAACACTGGAAAACGGCGCCACCTTGTATCTGTTCTTTTTGTACCGCCTCCAGATCATCCATTCCTTTTGTCGACGTTCTTGAATCAAACATGGATTGTTGACCTTAGCTCTTGAACTCAACATTCCATTATGAAATCCACTTTGTCAACAAATTTTTATGTCATTATTTTTCTTTGTCAACAATCACCACTCAGATGTCCACTTTTTCAACAAACACAATCACCTCAACAATGCTTCAACAATGCCTTGAGTGATTTATTCCCAACAATCTCCCCCTTTGGGTTTGTTGACAACTCTTTTATGGAAAGATACATCATTAATTCTTCAGCCACCATTCGCCTTTTGCGATTCAGATAATGATCAAGGATTTACTCAACACATACTCTAAGCCTACATGAGCAATGCTCAGCGTGATAATCAAGAGTAAATGAAAAGTTCATAAATGGATAACTTCATCTCTGACATTCACTGTTGACACCAAACTGATACCAATTAGTACTAAAATGATACCAATTGCTGAAGGACTTGTTGGAAGATCAATTTTGGTTGGAAATATTTTTACCACATTCCAACACTACTCTTCTGCTTTTATCACGACCCGCAGTTGTCGTGATATCTATTCTTTGATCGATCACTTCTAGCATCGTCAGATTTTATACGCTCCCCCTTTCTGCTCACAACATCAACACCTCTTTAGCCCTATTTCATGTGTTGTCCAAGCTAAGCTCTGGATGAGCACGTTCAACTAGCTTCAACTCCCCCTATCTGGCTGCTCCACTTGTCAGCTTCTCCCCATATCATTCATGATTTATCAAATCTCCACATTGTCTCCCCCTTGAACAATCACTAATCACTATTTTCTCCCCCTTTGTCAACGAACCCAAAGGACACTCCTTTGTAGTCTGTAACATAGTAGAGAACACATATCAGCACATTAGGGAAAAACACATCATACCTCAGGGAGAGGGGGGAGGTGGTTCCACATCCACACTATTTCAAGTGCAGGGAATCGACTAAACTCCCAAAGCCAGTCGATGCCTCTCAAAAGATTCCTTGGGTAAGGCCTTTGTCATAATGTCTGCAACCTGAAGCTCTATAGGCACATACTCCAACTTCATGATTCCCTACTCAACCTTCTCCTTGATAAAATGATACTTTATCTCAATGTGATTTGTCCTTGAGCGATGGACGGGATTTTTGCTAAGATTTATAGCACCTGAGTTATCACACTAGATTCCGATTGGAGACTTCACTTCAACTCCCATATCTTCAAGCTGATGCTTCATCCACAATAACTGTGTGCATGCTTGGGTGGCCTCAATATACTCAGCTTCTACGGTGCTCAACGAAATGCAATATTTCTTCTTTCTTAGCCAAGAAATACACAATCCACCAAGATATAATGCACCACCTGACGTTGATTTTCTATCATCTGCTGAACCGGCCTAGTCTGCATCAGTATATCCCAATAACTCTGTCTGAGATTTTTCAGTATATGTCAATCCGAAATCCACTGTGCCCTGGATATATCGAAGTATTCTTTTCACTGAAAGCATGTGGATTTCCTTGGTATTACTATGATATCTCGCTGCTTGGCATGTGGCAAAAATAATATCAGGCCTTGTTGCTATTAAGTACAACAGACTTCCAATGATTTGCCTGTATTTTGTGATATTAACTGCCTTTCCATCCTAATCTTTTGATAATTTCATCCGGGTAGCAACCGGAGACTTCATCTCCTTGGAATTTTCCATTACAAACCTTCTCAGGACCTCCTTGGCATATTTATATTGAGAAATGATTGTTCCATTCCTTCCTTGTGTCACCTGTAGACCAAGGAAAAATGTTAGCTCTCTAATCATTGACATTTCAAACTCATTTTTCATGAATTTGGAAAAATGTATGCACTGAGCTTCATTTGATCCACCAAATATTATATCATCGACATAGAACAGCACCATCATCCTTCAATTACTATTGTTGTTGAAATAGAGATTGTAATCAACTCCACCACGCTGGAAACCAAGCTTCTTCAAGTACTGATCAAGCCTTGAGTACCATGCTCTTGGTGCTTGTTTCAGCCCATACAATGCCTTCTTCAGCCTAAAAACTTTGTTCTCATCCTCATGAATAAGAAAACCATCCGGATGCTCAATTTACACCTCTTCTTCCAAAACCCCATTTAGAAATGCAGATTTGACATCCATCTGGAACACTTTGAACTTTCTTTGCACTGCTATGGAAAAAAATAATCTGATTGTCTCCAGCCTTGCAACTGGTGAAAATGTCTCATCTACATCTATTCCCTCTATCTGGGAGTATCCCTTGCACACTAGTCGTGCTTTGTTTCGAATCACATTTCCATCTTCATACATCTTGTTGCGATAGACCCATTTAGTCCCGATGACATTCTTGTCTGCTGGCCTCGAAACAATCTCCCATGTTTGGTTATTCTCAATCTGATCAAGCTCTTAATTCATAGCCTGAACCCAGTTTTCATCTTCAGCTGCATCAGAAAAACATTTAGGCTCCACCTGGGACAAAAATGATGTTTGCTGTAATGATTTCATTCTTTGAGTCTGAACTGGAGCTGTCTGATCACCAATGATATTCTGCCTATCAATTTCAACTCGACTCTTTGGCTTCCTTGCAGACACAGACTTTACACTGTCTTGTTCATCATCAGTATCTTCTTCGGATTCAACCTCTGTCACTTATACTCCCCTTGTTTCGCTTACCTCATCATCACTTTCATCCAAAAATTGTTCACTAGGTCGTTGAGCATTCTGTTCATTTTCGACTATAGTGACATCATTGCTCTCAACAAATTTTCCCAGCCTTTTGTTAAAGCATTTATATGCTTTACTTTTCCCTAAGTATCCAAGGAATATCCCTTCATCTCCTCGTGCCTCAAACTACCTGTGATTTTCTTTGTTTAGAATGAAACACTTAATTCCAAAGATTCGAAATTATTTCAACATTGGATTCTTTCCGTACCACAGTTCATACAGAGTCTTCCCTTGCTTCAGACACAACAGAGACCTGTTCGAAACATAAACCGATGTCAAAACTGCTTCCTTCCAAAATTTCTCTGGTAGGTCTTTATCAATAAGCATCATTCTGGCCATGTTGTTGATGATACTATTTCTCCTTTCAACCACTCCATTCCGTTGGGGAGTTCTCACTGAAGAAACTTGATGCCTTATCCCGTGTTTCTTGAGATATTCTTCCACTTGACTATTTGTGAATTCTGTATCGTTATCTGTACGGAACTTCAAAATTTTCTTCCCAAGCATCCTTTATGATTCCCTCCTGTACTGATTTATGCAACTGAAAACCTCTGTCTTATGGGTAATGATAAACACCCAGGCCATTCTGTTATAATCATCAATGAAAATAACATAGTACCTTTTCCCATTTATAGCTCGTGGTGAGATAGGTCCACATACATCAGCATGCACCAATTCAAGAACTCCAGTTGTTTTTTGTTCCTTTGGCCTGTATGTCTTTCTGATAATCTTCCCTTGTTGACAAGCATCACACGTATGAGTGCGATCACGTGATATTCTGGGAAGGTCTCTAGCAGTATCACACTTTACCAGATCTTCCATGGATAGTTGACATAGAAGACCAAGTCTCTTATACCATAGCTAGTTTTCTTCTTCTCTGGATAAAAAACATGAATCTTCTTCCCCACCTACCAGGTAAAGATTTCCCTGTGTTCATTTTCCCTATAGAATGACTGCTCCATATTTTCCTTTAATAATTCACATCTTCTTGGTAAATCAGATAGAGTGCCCAGAGTCACATAGTTGACTGACACTAAGCAAGTTATGACTGAGACCCTCTACTACTAAGACATCAGCACGTCTCATTTCTTTGCCCCCAAACTTGGACTTCCCTGAGCCAAAAATCTTTAGGCCTTCATCATTTCCAAATTTGAAAACTCATTCTTTGTCATATTTTATTCCTGTAACAAGATTTTTATTACCCGTCATGTGAGATGTGAAACCACTATCAAGGATCCACACACCAGAGAAGTCTGATGCTTTAAGGGAAATCTCTGCCACCACGGCCTTCTCAATTTTCTTCTTCTTGGTCCATACTATTTATTTTATACTCAGCATGGATTGAGACTTCTGTTCTTTCTCAGAGTATGATGGACCAAATTCATATTGCAAATCCGCAAATCTATTCTTCATTTTTAACTCACTTGTCGGTTTATCGATCTGCTGCTTGCTAACATTTTGATTCTGCTTTGCCACATTTCTATGAATGGTTAAAGTGTAGTACCTAGCCATGTGCCCAAATCCTCCGCACCAAAAACAGTGTCCTTCAAAATATGTTCTGGAAAACCATTCTCTGTTTGGATTCCATCTCTGTTCTTTTTCCCTTCTATATCTCTTGGCTATGGAACACACATACTATGAATGTCCCATTTTCCCACAGCAATAGCACCTGATATATGATGAATTCCTTCGCGATACTTCAGCACTAAGATTTTCCCTTTTGGATCTCTGAATATTATTATTCTGTTTTGTGCCCAAATCAACCTTCAATTTAGGGATGAGTGCTTGCGGTCTGACTACAATTGTCACAGATTTTTGTTCCTAATTTATCCCTAAAATGGCCTTAACATTTGAGCTCAATTGCTGCTTCTTCCCTACTAAACTACTAGGCTTCGCATTCATCTTCTCTGTCTTCTGAATGGACTACTTTTCTGATATCACATTAGGGGTCAAGAGTTTTTCTTGATCCTTAATTTTTTGTCGCAGACTGACCACTTCTTCTTCAAGATCTTTGATATGTCTGAACTACTCCTTTCCTGTGTTTGTCAAACAATCAATTTCTTTCTTTTGTTCCTCAATTTTAAGCTTATACTCAAAAATATTTTCTGAGCTCTCTAGTGTTGAGGATTTTAGTCTTTCAATTTCTTCTAACAGCTCAGACTTTTCTTCATCCTGTTGTTGCATATAGAGTTTGGAATCACGAACCACTTTATTGGATTTCTTCATTTTGGCTCTCTAAACGTCTATCTCCTCAAGAGATGCTTCCAATTCGGCTTCCATATCAACTCTCCCTTCAATTTCTTCTTCTTCTTCAGTGTTATCTTCTTCCTTTTTCTGAGAACTACCAACAATCACCACCAAGGAATTTACCCCATGATCTCTGCAATTTTCTATTTCCTCAACTTCTTCATCCTCAGACTCATCTGAACTTTCAAATTCTTGTGAAAGAAGGTTATTTTTCTTGAAGAAATTTATCTTGAATTGCTTCTTCCCTTTCACAAATGCTGAAGTCTTCTTCTTGGGAATTTCAACTTCATCATCATCATCATCTTGAAACTTCTTGGGGCATCTTGCCGCAAGATGACCAACCTTTCCACATCAAAAGCATGCTAGTGGAAGTTTACCTTTAAACTTTCCTCTTCCTCTTTGTAGATTTGAAGAAAGGAATGACATCACCTCATCTATCTCTTCTTCTTCATTAGAATCTTCAATGGTGAGATTATTCATGGCCTTGAATGCCACCTCTTTGGATTCACCCTTTTCCACAGTCTCGTTATCATCATTTCTCATTTCATATGAAACAAGAGTGTTATGAAGGTTATCCAATGTCAGTTCTTTTGGGTCTTTATCTTCCAAAACAGAAACTTTCGGATTGAACCGAGGTGGAAGTTTTATCAATATGCGCTTCACAATTTTTATATCTTTGATAATTTCTCCAAGACCCTGCATGTCTTCTACCACAGCATTTACCCTGTCAAATAATGCATCAACAGACTCATTCGGGTTCATTCTTAGATCTTCATACTTGTTCCACAACACTTTCATCTTTTCCTCTCTCACCTTTGTATCCCCTTCATATATATTCAAAAGCTTTTCCCACATGGAATGTGACGTTTTTCATGACATCACCTTTGTATAGATGGGATTGGAGAGGGATCCCCCTAAGGCATTGATCGCTTTGGAATCAGCATCCAATTCTCTATGTTCGGCTTTTGATAACGCACCACTATTAATATCAGATGTGATACCATGCATAGCTGCTGAAAACACATCCATTCCCAAAGTTAGGAAATAGTGTTGCATTTGATTCTTCCATATCTGAAAATTACATCCGTTGAAGACCAGAATCCCTTTATGATTAGTGACCTCCATTGAGAGAAGAACAACTTTGAACCTTTCCCTATGATACCAATTGTTAGGTCCACAAGGCTGAATACCCTGAAGGGGGGGTGAATCAGGGTATGATTAATTTAAAATTAACGCCTGTTATGATCTTGTTTCACTGTTAAGAAAAACACTATTATCTCTCTTTCCTATTGCACAACGTAAACAGAAAGTAAAGCATGCACAGGACACATAAATTTTACTTGGTTCACCGCAAAGGGCTACATCCAAGGATCATATGCCGAAAAGTTTCCGGTCGAACCAATTTCACTAAACTTCACTAGCTGTGGATTACAATGTTCGGGCTAGATAACTTCTACGCCCAGGCTCACTGCCTTTACAATGTTTAGGGTCAGCTCACAGCTTCCCCAAGGGTCACTCCCTGTTTCTCTCTCTCTGGCTCACTGCTGGTGGAGAGGATCACCTTCTTTCTCTTTTTTTTCTCACTGCTCTTGGAAGGAATCCACTCACAGTTTATAGACCTGTGGGTCTCTTCATTTTCAGGAAGGAATGCATCTTCCTCTGTAAGTAGATGCTCTGTTGAAGCCCAATTTTCACTCGTAGATGAATATCTCTTTGCACCGAAGGAATCGGGAAAACTTCCAGCTTCCACGCATCCTGAAAATCACTACTGAAAATAAACCTTACTTGGAGCGCAAGTATCGACGCGCAAGTCACAACGGGCACACAAGTCCTCCTTAGAAACTTGCGCGACTCAAGCTTCCTCAACTCTAAACCTACGCGACTCACTTCCTTTTACTCCCAATCCAATATTGGCGCGCAACTCCACACTGGCGCGTAGCTTCAAACACTGGCGCGCAACTATCACCTTGGCGCGCAAGTCCCACCTGCGTAACCACACACACCACTTGCACGACCACCACACCTGCGCGACGGGAGCTCTGATTTCTCAAAGTGTTGAACTCCGGTGCAGAATGAAGAGGGGTGGTCTAGTATTTATAAGCAAATTGATCACCCTGCGTGACGGCGCCCAAGTCACCTGCGCAACCCAGTCTCTGCGCGCACGTCTTCTGTCCTTTTAGACACTTGCACGACCAACTCCCAAACTTGTGAGAACCTATTTCCTTATCCATATTTTGATCTTCTGATCTTGAAAAACATATGGCACGCAAGTTTCCTATACTTAAAGTCCTCGGCACGCAAGTCCCTTTTCCAAAAACACTTTTCTTCATTTGTCGATTTTCAGGCCCAAAAATTTGGCAAACACTGGAAAATGGCACCACCTTGTATCTGTTCTTTTTGTACCACCTCCAGATCATCCATTCCTTTTGTTGATATTCTTGAATCAAACATGGATCGTTGACCTCAACTCTTGAACTCGACATTCCATTATGAAATCCTCTTTGTCAAAAAAATTTTATGTCATTATTTTGCTTTGTCAACAATCACCACTCAGATGCCCACTTTGTCAACAAACACAATCACCTCAACAATGCTTCAATGATGCCTTGAGGGATTTCTACCCAACATTTAACCATGTGAATTTGTTCGGGGCATGATCAAGCTAGCAAATTTTTTTTCAATATGTTAGACTCCATTAAAAATCGTGAATTTGATTTTCTTATCCTTTAAGTGCATGAGAGTGCAGATTGTAATAACCGCCAGACTTCCCCCATGTTGACTGACTCTCAGGTTGGGAATGTTTTAGAATCAAAGGAACTGGCCATAGGGGTGAAGGGTGTGAATACTATCACTTTTGGAACTATAGTTGGTCAAGGTGATTATGCTATATAGGAGGCTATCCTAGAGGATAATATTTCATATGATGGTTCTGATATGTAGGACCAAACTCAGGTGGAGTCTGTTGTTGTTGCTGTGTAGGTGGTGGCGGCCCAAGTAGTGGTTGTGTAGGAAGAGGATTCCTTGGATGTCGCTATCTTTGTTTTAACCCAATCCATGTCATTATCCTTTAAGGGGGGATTGGATTAGGTAATGGGTAGTTTATTCCTTTTGTATTACGAAGGAGGTTCCACAATAAAATAGTCCCATCAGGCGAATGCATGGGGTTAAGTATTTGCGAAATCGATCCTCTTAGGATATAAATTCCTTGTATGGTCTCCAGTGGGTTTATTCGTGGAGCAAGAAACACCCAACGACCCTTGTATCCATGATTCATGGACCTACTTTCCAAAGTAAGGTGCTCATTGGATGATGATTTGGCCAACAACACTTAAGGACTCCATTGATCGAGAGGATGGGAGGTCAGGCTCATCGCACCCTTTTGGTGTTTTTTGCCTATTTCAGGACTCTCTTATAGATTTATGTCATGTTAATATGTTTGTGAATACTTGGTTCATTCCAGAAGAGTGTATCCATGGGCTACCCCTGGTTTGCAGGATTGTTATAGGCATACATGAATTTGATGCTACAGAGGCAATGCTGACTTAAGCCATGAAATAAGGCACTCTAGAGTTTATCGTTATCATGGGGGGGGGGAATATGGGTTGATGTTGGGATCAGACCCATAAGATGGGATTCCTACGTATCCTCGTGATAAGAATCAGAGCCCATGTAGTTTTGGAAACTTGGGTCTTATGCATCGGGGTTTCCCATTTGAGGGGACATGATTGGGTGAAACCTTTTGGAAGGGAACCCCTTTTGAGATCGAGCCTTCAAGAAGGTGTCCTACGTATCCTAGTTTGACCAAGAATTAGAGTTCTCATAGTTCAAGATGGGTTGGAGCTTACTCATGGGAGCTGCCCATTTGAGGGGACATGATTGGGTGAACCCTTTTGGAAGGGCATCCCTTTTGAGCTTGAGCCTTCAACCAGGCATCCTACATATCCTAGTCTGAATAGGAATCAAAGTTCTCATAGTTTAGGATGGGTAGGGGATTATGCATGAGAGCCTCCCATTTGAGGGGACATGATTGGGTGAACCCTTTTTAAAGGTCACCCCTTTTGAGCTCAAGACTTCAATCAAGCATCCTAAATACCTAGTTTTAATTGGAATCAGAGTTATCATAGTTCAAGATGGGTTGGTTTTGTGGATTTTGTGATCATAAAAAATCTATAATCCCACATGAGTCATAATCAGTGTGATAAAAAAGAGGATGTGAGATATCCAACCAACCCCACAAACCTCCTCTCCTACCAATTGGATAAGGCGGACCTATGGTGGAAGAAACTGAGGCGATGATGGGAGAGGGCACAAAGAAATGAACCCTTTAATGTGGGATGGCATTAGGGTTCATGCGACTCGACCCTCAGAAGGTTAAGGACTTACCTCAGTGGGAGTTCCCCAGAAAGCGTTTTGGGAAAGGGGAGGAATGTCGCATCTTATAAAAAGGAGGAATGAATATGATTCCATTGACTGATCACCATTCCTAATTGAGTGGAAAAGAAAGTGATCACCCTTAATGCCTAGAACGAGGATGCTCACGTTAGCGTCCCAATGTTGGACTTTGGGTTACCATGGGAATGTAGACTTACAGACATCTATGGAGTCTTAACCATTGTGGGGAGAGCCTTCGTGACCCCACTTACCATGGGTATGTAGACTCAAACGGGGCATGCTAAGGTACTCGATGATCTGATCATAGAGGTCTAGTGGATTGGGAGGAGGCTTTGACCTGATGTTGGGGGGCTGGTTCATAGAGGGGCTATGGAGGACTGGATGATAATGGAGGGTTGATATTAGAGTCAGAGGGAAGGACACATGAAGATTCCCCATTCCGTGTAATATTTTCTCATACAATATGGGGGGAGCTCCACATACCATAATGGTATTAGGGTAGAGGGGTCATCTGCGTACTGAAGTAGTACGCGGGCTTTGGCATGAACCATGACACACATTATGGTACACAGTCTTATATGCAGTCCATCACGCCACTTCAGCTTCCATCTACGTACTGATGTAGTACATGGTGCATGGTTTAATCCACATAGAGATACACTATGCAGAACACCGTATTGAAGGAGGGTCCTGAAACCTATCATTTGTGGGGAGTTCATCCATAAGGAATGCGTGGTTCAGGATTACACCAATTAGGTTTGTAGTTTTCCCATTATTATTAAGTTCCTTATTTTTATGGTTTGTGGCTGGTTATACCTACAGAAACGTGGTTTGTGATTTGAACTTCATTGATGATTCGAAACTGAAGCAGGAGTCCTCTTCGAATTCTTTCTTCCAACCTCTTGGGTCTCCTCCATGCTTTCTTTGTCCGTCCTCTTCTTCTTCCTCTCGTACTCCTTTTATAGAGTATTGGGGAAATCATATATATGGGAATGAGATGCCATTTTTAGAATCCCATGAAAAGATATCTCAATTCATGGAAGACTCGGTCACCCGAAGTTTGTAGAGGTTGTAGTTCGCGAGTCATGGTTTGCAGAACCCTGCTGATTTGCTTCAAAAGCAAACTGCTAAGTTCACAAGATGGTATATAGATGGACCCCACATGCTTTATTCCTCTAGAGATGTGGTTTTCAGGTTCCTGGGTTCACTGGATATCACTCCATGGGCCAGCTCCTCATAGATCCTCCCGCGTATTGGTGGTTCTTAGTTCAGGCATTCCTTGAACCCTTCTGGGTGATGGTATGCGGGTCACTTAAAAATCTTTGAGAAATTCAATTTCTTCAAATTTATTCTGAAGTTCTCAACTCAATTTTCATCTATTCTCTTTACAGGACCTGTAGGAATTCTTTCTTCCTTCTACAAAGTGATTGCGGGAGTATTTTCTTCCCTTTGAAAAGTTTTCAAGACTCTAAAAATGACCCCATCAGAATGGGGTCCGTTCAGAACGAAGAGGAGACTATTCCAATGTAGAATTGTTCCTCGACTGAAGTGGTTTGCTATAGAATATATAGGTCCGGTAGGAGTGGACCACACCTATATATAGGGTACCAGGTCATTTTTCTTTTACCGTTTTTCATGGAGAAAAGAACTCCCAACTCTCCCTCAGCTTTCTATGCATCCGTGTACCATCTCTTTTGTGAAATCCCTAATCATGAACTGCTTTTTACATTCTGCAAACCGAACTTGTCACAATTTCTTCCACCCACGAACAAGATTTTGGGTTTCATAAACTGGATTGTGAAATTTAAAACTATATTCTAGACCTTCATGTAGGAGAACGCTACACGGTTTGCATGTCCCACACACCTAACTTAAACTGGAAAACTGTACTTCAAGACTTAAAAATACGAAATTAAACTTTTAAATAGAAACATTGAATATAGACATGGAGAGGCCTTGGTTCACAGTTTCTTCTTTCTGTGAACCCTTTTGTTCATTGGTCAATGCTCTATAGGCCAGTGCCTCACGAGTCTTTTTCATATCATGGCTATATGCGGTATAATGTTTCCACGTACTGAAACATTATGAGGGGATTGATTGCACGTATCGTGCAGTACATGGGAAATGACTACTGTGTACCATTTTTGAGAGTAGTACACAGAGCCCCATGCAGACACTCTTTTATGTCCTTTGGCCATTTTTTGTGGCCTTTATCCAATAATATTTTCATTGGAATGACTTTTTGTTGGCTTTTTTATCTTTCTATGTAGGTTGCAATGGATCTTTCATAGGCTTTGACGAAATTTTCCAAGACAAGGGAAACCATGTCTGAGGAAAGTGAGGAACCTCTTCAATCCTTCATTGTTCCTCGTGACATCTTCTTAAAAGATATACTTATGCCAGAGCTCCTAGATTACATTTTGTCTGTAAAGTTTCAACTTTATGGATTTGGTCTTCCTGATGACATTCCTCTGCCATTTCCTGACCCCAATACTCCTTTCATCCTCCTAGAAGCACCACGAGATCATGATCAGGCCAATATTTCTCCAACAGGAGAGGTCATGGAAACTCCGATTCAGGAAAATGTGTTCATATTAGAAGTTTTAGTGTGGAATTAGGGTGATTATAGGTTTTGCAACACTGCATTGAGACTAGTCACCCAAGAGTACCCATCTATTATCAACTTTTCCTGAGAAAACTCTAATGGTGGGTGGAGCACCAAATGGGACCTGCGAGCCCGAGGATGCTTCTCCAACAAATGGGCCTGGGCGTTCTGGGTACACCAAACATGTTTAGATTCCCCTAACCAGTTAGAGGTGGTGAACTTATATTAGGAAGCCTGGGCCTCTCAGTTTTCATCTTTCTCTCCAGGTGAAATCCTTCATGAGCTACTGAGCCCCTGATTTTCAAGAAACAACACCTTCCATTTGTTGCATGGGGAGGAGGTAATCAACTTATGGGGAATCCACAAGCTTAGAGGGCTCCCCATCCTTGGATATATGTATGAAAAGTTTCTTACAGCAGCTAAAACTTGGGATGATACCGATCGTGTGTCCCCATTCACAAGGATCCTACTGGTTATGGAAGAGGGATTACTTGATCACCCCCTTTATGATCACTCTATTATCCCATTTGAGGTTTGAATAGGGTCATTTATGAAGGTGAATAGGCCTAATATGAGAGATATCCATATTCTAACTTATCCATCTCATCAGTATCAACAAATTCCTGGGTCATACTGCACTACCCTCAAAGAGGGACAATATACTACCTGAGGATATGAGGTTCAACCGGACGTGCCACCTATTCTTAGATTAGCATGTTTCTTTTCCATATTTTTGAGTGGATATATCTTCCCATCTCATGATGTATATACTAGGGTTAGGGTTGTAATCTGATGATGGAGGTTGTGTTGGAAGAGGCTTGACCTATTAATCTGGCCATTCCTACTCTTTCCCCACTTTATGAGTTGTTGGGGAATATATAAGAAACTAAACCTCCACATTGTCTCAGCAGACTGTTTCAATTCCTGTATGGGTGGATGGAAGAACACATCCCTTACTATGAATATCGACACACTGTGAGGGTACCTTTCTCTAACTTTTAACCTACCCTTATCAATATTTCCACTATTGGTCCCATGAATTTAAGCATTAGAGATGGAGTCGGGATGCTGAATGATGCTTCTCACTTCTCATTTTCATAGAAAACTACCCCTCATGGGTCATTAAGGGGTGATAGGGGTGGTTTTTTAGAGGAACACTCATACATTATCATGATCCAGGATGGGATGCTCACCGCTCGCATAAATCAAGTAGATATTTGTGAGCCATACATCCCTTACAAGTTCACAAGACAATTTGGGTACCTTCAACAGACTGTACTTCTTCCTTCCATTCAGTTCCTCCTATAATGGACTGAAGGCCTTCATTTTTTATTGATTTTGATAATCCACCTTTCAAGGGATGAGGTGGAACCCTTACAAGGCCCGTAGGTGTAAGAATTACATAGTCAGTAGGCTTTAGAGGAATTCATTGCCCATAGGCTTCGAATGTTACATACAACCCAGACTAACTACTTGGAACTACTCCTCTCTTGAATCTTCATCATGAAATTATCTCTCCACCTTCGCATGACTGTTTATCTAGGCTTTCCCATGCATGCACAGGCTTTTCCTGATGGCAGGTGTCATACCCTCTCATTCTTGCAATCTGTTTAGCTTTTACTATGGTGAAAGGCTCCTTGCTCATCCTCCTTCTGAAGGTTGTTCCTTGTAGGTTGTCTAGTTTTTCATCTGCACTTAAGGTGACCCAAAGGCCTTAAGGTGTCCTGAAGGCCTTGAGGTGGCCCGAAGGCCTTATTGACCCGAAGGCCTGGGTGGCCCAAAGGCCTTAAAGGACTCGGGGACCAAATCGGTGGCCCGAAGACCCAAACAGGGGAATAGTCCTAGCTTCTACAGTTCCAAACAGTACCTTCTACTAATACTGCTACATTACTACTACAGTAC
Organism: Viscum album; assembly: GCA_963277665.1. Classification (NCBI taxonomy): domain Eukaryota; kingdom Viridiplantae; phylum Streptophyta; class Magnoliopsida; order Santalales; family Viscaceae; genus Viscum; species Viscum album. The sequence continues at coordinate 322,991,161 of OY728140.1, forward strand.
CCAAAAAATATGCCTCCTCTTGGATTTGATCCTGGGTTTCTTGGATGCACTTAAGGAGTCCTCACCAACCAGGCTGAGGCTCATGTGCTCCTGTCATTCAGTTAAGGGGAGAATCTCATCCCATAATTGTTCTCCAGTGATGGCTTATGATGATGTGGGAAGGTGCCTCTATGGAGGTTATCGTCCCCAATATGATGGGATATACTTTTCTATCACTATAATATGCCCAAATTTGGGTGGGATGTTACCTTGACAGGGTACTGAGAAGACAAATTTGACGGGTCCAGAAGCCTCTAACCATCCTTCACCCTATCTTCACCATGATGGTCATTCCATATATTCCCTCCCCTATGGTGAGTGTGACATCTACTTCTTCTATTCCTATCCCTACGATGGCCATGATGGCTACACCATCTATTCCTGCCCCTATGGTGAGAAGACGCTCCATCTGCTGTCAGATGCGCTCGGAAGGGGATTCATCGGTGCGAACTATCTTGGTGAGTAGTGATTCAGACTACTCCTCTCCTGTGGATACATCCCATGACCCTGATGAGGCTGGCCCCGACAAAGTGTCACTAGATACCCCAGAAGTCATGGCTAGTCCTCTATGTCTAGCTCCAATGACTGAACCATCTGAGGGTAAGGAGAGCCCCCCCCATCTTGAGTAACATATCTAGGTTCCCTTCCCACTTTTTTAATGACACTTCCTGGATATATACTTATTACGTTGGGAGAGGACCAAGGTCTTAGTGCCGTGGGGAGACATCAGGTAGTGCAAAAACAGGTGTGGTGTTAGTTATGTGCCCTTGCTGCGGAAACACTTATGGATAGCTTTACTAACGAGACTGGAAAATTTCAGTTATTATTTACTAAGTTGGGTTCTAGTGGCTTTGATTACAGGAATCTACATATTCTCATCTACCAGATTATCATAGCTCAGGAAGACATCACTTCTTGTGAGGATAAAATTTACAAATTCAATTCTTCCAATCATCATGTAACAACTTTCCAAGATGTTTTAGAGGAACTCGATCACCTAACGACCGAAGAGGTGAAGGCTCATGATTTTGTGATCACCCAAAAGGAAGATCTTAGATAATTTGAGGCTTTCAAAGCTAGGTTAAAGGCTCAACTTTCTTCTTTGGGTTCCAATTATGAAGCTATCCAGAAGAAAGGTTGAGAAATCAAAGCCGTTATAGAGCATGTGCGCTCGATGGTCAAGGCTGAAGCGGATGAGAGAGATTATTTAGAACAAACTCTTGATGGCCTGAGGAATTCCCTTGACATTTTTATTGAAAGGGCAAGCTGATCCTTATTGTAACTTTCCCCAAATCATGATGTGTACTCATTTTCTCTTGACACTATGGAGAGACTCTGAACTGGGGATGTTCCTCCATCTGTTGAACATAATGGAACTAATTTTCCTACCAATACTTCTTCTTTTACTTTTCTTGTAATGTCAATTAATCAGGATCAATCATATAGACATAATTTCAATAAGGTATTAATTTTAAAATGTGATTCAAAACCAGTAAATTGAAACAATCGAATCGGGCTATAATTTTTTCCTAAGCCGTGGGACTTAGTGAGTGTAGTCTGACTATTGCTGGGGTTTCATGGAAAACCTCATGAACTTTTGTGTCTTTTTCATTATCACCCTAATTTTTCTTTAGCCTATTTGATACGGGATTAGTGGGTATAACTTGAATTTTTCTTAGGCCTCCCTTTACGGGTTTTTGACCTAGCAAGATTTACATTTCTTTTGATAGATCCATATTTTTTTTATTTTACCTAAACCATACACAATATAGGTTTAACGATCTGATAATTGACTTTTATCTAGGGATTCCCTTTGCAGGTTTTCACTCTGGCAAGTATTTCTTCTTTTTCACTGGCAGTTTATAGTCCTGCCAATCTGACTTATTACTGATGTTTTAGATCAAGCAGTTTTGACATAAATTTATGGGGCAGGGGCCCTAATTTGGGATTCATCAGCTAGGAATGTCCTAATAATCTTATACATGACTGAGGGATTTTTCTTGACCATGAATATTTTAGTTTTGGACATGTATGAGGCTTGGGATCCATTTTAGGCATACGAAGGTAGGAGAGGAATCTTCTGAGGATGAATTTTCCTTTGATTGATGGCCATCTTGTAGGCATCATATGCAGTGCCACCAGGGCATGATGTGCATAGTAAAACAAAGGTGTCCACAGGACATTGGCCTTCTATATCCAATATCCTGGGAGGATTTACAACACTTTCAATTTGTTTTGGGTTTGGGGGCCATAGTGGGTGGCTTGCCTAAGGGATGATGGCTGAAATTATCAGGGAAATTTGTTTCATTTTTCGATGGGAAACTTCTCCCACATGATTCTCACTCATGTAAGGGAGATCTGGTGAATGGTCAGTTTAATTAGAAATCTTCTTCATGTCTAGTCATTTAAAAAGGGAAAGATATATAATCCATTATCTAGAGGGGTTTTCCAAATCCGGGGAATGAGACAGAACATAAATGTCATATGAGCATACAGAAACTGAAAATGAATCTCCTGAGGAAAAATTTACCTTTGATTGAAGGCCTTTTTGTAGGAAACATATGCAGAGCCACCGAGGCATGATGTGCATAGTCAAACAAATGTGTCCAAAAGATACTGGTCTTCCATATCTGATGGCTATAAAGGATTATGGAGATTGGGACCTTTCTGGACACGAAATCTGACCTCTAAAAATGGGTTCAACTAATCATGAAAAGGGGAATTTATTTTGGATGAACTTTTTTGGGGAACCCAGAGATAAGTGGGGGAATTTGTGTTTCATATGCTGATAAACTTCATGCATATGGATGGGGTATCTTTATTTTACAGAAGCCTCATGATAGACCAAAGGTGAATCGGGCTAGAATGTTATGATATTTCTAGGATGTGGGTAGGAAAAAGAATGTAAACCATGAATCTGAGGGCTCTTGAATCAGGAGGTATTTCACAAGTCTTGGGAGCTGTTAGGCTTATTGAGATAGGATAAGACTCTGCTAGGGACAAATTTTCCTTTGATTGATTGCCATATTGTAGGCATCATATGCAGAGCCATTAGGACATGATGTGTATAGTCAAAAAAGGGGTCCACAGGACACTTCCCTTCCATCTATGATGGCCATGGAAGATTATAGAGATTCAATATTACTCAAAAAATAAAGATTTATGTATAATAGGAGTGTATCTAGATACATAAAAATTCGGGCTATGATTCACTCATGGGATCAGGTATCCCCTACATAGACCTGACTCATATGTAGGGTGAGGCATTCGTCCCATCTTTAGAGTACCCTGTCATTTAATGTCATATGACCAGAACACAGGGTTACTTATGGGGAAGGGAACTGTGACATGCCTTTTAGGTTCATACTGCTAGGACCAAATTTTTGGAATGATTTTCCATGATGTCATGGTGGATCTCTCGCTGAGGTCCCTAAGCTCACATGAGCGATGCTCAGTGTGAGAAGCAACGGATTACGAGGATTCCAAATCCACACTTAATAAATAGTAGGGAGCATTTTATGATTAATCAATGATATGCAATTTAACGTCATGTAGAAAAGACACTTCTGGACTTGTAGTTTAGCATCGTACAATGAGGACGTTATGTTGTGTAGTTTAGAGTCATGCAGTGAGGAAACTTCTGGCCTTGCAGTTTAGCATCGTGTGGTGAGGACATTATGCTGTGCAGTTTAAAGTCATGATGTGAGGAAATTATGCCGTTACAAAGACCATAAATAACTTTGAGTTAATTGTGGTCCGGATATTCTATAATTTATTATACATGAGTTATTATAGAAGGTGTAAACCATAGTCCTAGGGGGTAACTTGGATCAAGAGTAACGACATTGGGCTTGAAATCCATTAGGCGTACTATGGTAGGAGAAGACTCTCCTAAGGATGAATTTGACTTTGGTTGACAGTCATCTTTTAGGAAACATATGCAGAGCCACTGAGGCATGATGTTCATAGTCAAACAAATGTGTCCATAGGACACATGACTTCTATCTCTGATGTCCATGAATGTTTACAGGTACCCAAGATTTCTTGAAGTATGGATTTTGAAAAACTAGAATGATGTGTCTGGGAACATAAGAAATATCTAGATCATGATCATCTGTGAACTACTGAAGCTTCCACATAGATCTGAATCATATGTAGGGGTGAATAATGGTTTTTTTGACTCCGTATAAGTGTCAGAATTCAAACATTGAATTTTCTTCATCTCTTTAAATTTTTTGCGAAGGAAATTGGGGTCATGTGAGGGATCTCGTAGAATTGAGAATTAGGCCGCACTTTACTCTTGAGGAATCTTACAGTTTAATGTCATGAAGTTAGGACCTTTCATGGATTTACCCGTACAAGTATGACCTATACATGAAGGAAGGGTCATATTTTTTAATTGGTGGCTGGGATGGGATGCCAAATCCTGATGTCACTACATATCCTGCAAGGTCAGGAATCAAGCCATACGTAGTTATGAATGTTCCCTACAAAGGTTAGGTCCATGTGTAGGGAAATGAGAGGGAATTTTTTTTGTTGGTGGATGGAACTGGATGTTAAATCTGGGCAACACTACGTATCCTGAAAGGCCAGGAATCAGGCCATACGTAGTTATGAATGTTCCCTGTACCGATCTGACTCAAACGTATGAGTAGGGGCATTTTGGTTTCATCCTCTACGGGTTATGAGTCTATCATATTCCCCTATAGTTTGTTTATGTTAGGTAATCCTTACCACTGATCGTAATCTCATGTGAGTTATACTTTATGTGAGAAACAAGGAGTGACAAGGATTTCCCTCGTAAATATAGGGAGATAGAGGGTATGATGGAGGCATTTGGGGGAGGGGGTCATGATCGAGGGTCGAGGTATCGCTACGTATCCCACTGATGAATGGGAATCAAGTCGTATATAGTTATTTGGGGACCATGCAATTTATCGTCATGAGATTATGCATATTTATGTTATATGGTTTAACATCTTACAGCTAGGATGATATGCTATGTAGTTTAGAGTCATGCAGTGAGACATTGGAATCCCAGTTTAATGTCGTGTTATAGGGACTATTACCATACAGTTTAACTTCATGTGGTTAGGATGACAACTCATAGTTTAGGGTCATAGAGTGTGGAACATGGGTGTTGCTGTTATGAGAAGTACTTGTTCAAAAACCCTACATTGGTGGGAATCATGATGAGCTATCCATCCATTAATATCAAGGTGTATGATCCATTGGAATAGACCCTATGTAGGAAATATGGTCCCTACAACTTTGAATCAAGGTTTGGGGGCTTCTTCTTGAGTATCATTGGGGTTCTGAGTACTAATACCATCTCTCCTTTGAGTAAAAACTGAAGGCAAACCTTTTTGTTGAAGGCTCGTGCAATCTGATTTTGGTAGACTTCCAAATGGTGAAAAGTGTGCAGCCTTTTCTCATCTATTTTCTCCAACTCATCAAACCATCTATAGGATTTCCCATCCATGGAAAATTGATCAAAAATGGACACATGGAGTGATACACTTGAATTTCAATAGGCAAAACCTCCTCTACCCTATATAGTAGTGAGTATAGGGTTTCTAGGGTGGCAGTGAGGGTCATGGTCTGGTAATCCCATAAAGCATAAAAGATATTTTTTGGCCACAATTTCTTATCCTTATCTACCATATTTTGGAGTATGTTGGAAAAAGTCTTGTTTAAGTCCTCTATTTCCCTGTTAGCCTCTGTATGGTAGGAAGATGAATGATTGGATTTGATTCCATACTCCAGGTATAACTTATCCAACTCAGTAGAGCGGAATTTAGTTCTATTTTCCGTTAGTATCGTATGAGGGACACCAAATCTGGTAATGATGTTGGCCTTCCCAAAGGTAACAATGCTTTTCTCCCTGACATATTTAAGGGGTATGGCTTCAGGCCATTTAGAAAAGAAGTTGGTTGCTATGAGAATGAACTTGAATTTTTTGGCTGTGGTGGGGGGATATGGTCCCACAACATCCATCCCCTTGGTGGAAAATGTCCAGGAGTACTTAGCTGCGTGATGTAGCTTCATGGGTTGGTGAATAAAATTGGTATGAACTTGGCAAGAATGGCACTTCCTAGTGAATATGGGACAATCCAGTATCATAGTGGGCCAATAGTATCCAAGCTATCAAATTTGATGGGAGATCTTGGTTGTTGATTGGTGTGGTCCACAATCTCCAGTGTGCACTTATTTCATGATGGTAGCAGTCTCTTATCCAATGATTCACCTATGAAGGAATCCTTCAAGGCCTCATTTTAAGAGAACCTTTTCTTAGTTTAAGCCATTGTACAAGACAAAGTTGATTGCCCGTCTCTGGAATTGTTCTCTTCCAGCCCTGTCTGGTGGGAGTTCCCCCCTTCAGAGGTAATTTGAAATGGGATTCATCCAGCCAGTGTTGTGACCATAAGGATCATAAATGGGGATAATCTCATCTATTTCCTCTGTACTGATCTGAATAAATGGCAAGGCCATATGATGATGGGAAATTCTAATAACTATTTCATCCCGATCTAGATCATCCAGGGCTATAGCTGCATTTTCTAATGCATTAGCTTGAGAATTTTATGACCAAGGGAAATAGGTTAGTGTTGTTTCTGATGGGTATTCTACCATTAGTTCTCAAACATGGTTCATCAAGGTGGCCAATACTTATTTCTTAATGGCATAGTCACCATTGACCTGCTTGATGACCATATCTGAATTACCTTATATCTCCAGGTGTTCGGCTCGTGCATAAAGTGCCAGCTCTAGGCCTACAATGAGGGCCTAGTATTATACTTCATTATTTGTATATCCCTCCAAAAGTAGGAAATAGTAAGGCAAGGAGACCTTCTTGGGGGATATGAGTATAACTCCCAGCCCTACTTTGTTGAGCTTGGGATCCTCCATCCTTTTCCCATTTGGGTTTCTAAAAGCGCCGTCGAAGTAAATTTCCCATGTCTGGGGGCCTTCTTGGATAGAGAACACTTATTCATTTGGAAGTTCAGCATACAATGAATTATTTCTTCTGAGGGGTGCTCTTCCAGGAAGTCTACTAATGTCTGGCCTTTGATGGGCTTCTGGGGCACATACTGTATGTCAAACTATTGTAGGATGACTACCCACCGTGATAGGTGTCCAGTTAGCATGGTACGACTGAGGATATACTTGATTGAGTTGTATTGGGAGACCAGATGGACCTCGTGGTGGTATATGTAATGCCTGAATTTCTAAACCACAAATATTAGGGCTAGACAGTTCTTTTCGATTCTTCAATATTGAGTCTCAGCATCGATCATTGTTCGGCTGAGGTCATAGAGACTATTATTGCTGTCAATGTCATTCTTCTACATGAGAGAAGTGCCTAATGACAATTCAAAGGTGGTTACATACAAAATGAGTGGTCTCCCCTCAACTGGAAACATCAGCACAGGTGGGATTAGGAGATATCTTTTGAGATTGTTGAACACTTCTTGAAAATAATTATCCGACTTATACATTACCCCTTTCTTCATTAACCTAGTGAAAGGTAAACATTTACCCACAGAGTTGGCTATGAAGCACTGGATGTTGGCTAGGTGCCCTTGGAGACCCATCAAATTAGTGATTTTTCAAGGTGGAGACATGCCAAGGATGGATTTTTTCTTCTCAGGGTCGACTTCGATGCCGCGATGGCATACAAAAAAGCTGAAAATTTTACCATAGGTAATACTAAAGGAACACTTTAGGGGATTCATTTTTAAACCATACTATCACTATTTTTGAATAAAATTTCATAATATTTTAGGTAGTTTGAGTGCTGTCTTGATTTAACCACCAGATTATCGACATAGCACTCGATGAATTTTCCTTGGAAGGGATTAAAAATGCGATGCATGGCACGCTGATATGTAGCGCTGTAATTTTTTAGACAAAAGGGAATCACCTTATAACATAACACTCCCTGAGGGGTCCCTAAAAGCAGTATCTTCTTCATATCATTGATCCATTTGTATCTAGTTGTATACAAAATATCCATCAATAAAAGAGTGAGCCTCATATCTGGTGGTTGCATCAATCAACAATTCTGTGATCAGGACTAGAAAATAATCTTTTAGGCATTGCTGATTGAGGTACTTGAAGTCGATACAAACTCTAATCTATCCATTTTATTTTGATAGAGACTATGTTTTCCAGCCAGATTAGACATTGGATTTCCCAGATGAAGTTAGCTTTGATTCGCTGGGAAACATTAGCCTCTATTTTGGCAGTGTGAGTTAGGTGGGTCCTTTTGGCTGCCTGCTTATAGCCACGATGGTCTTCCGGTAGACCCAGATGATGAGTGGAAACCTCTGGATCAAGGCCTGGAATTTCTATGTAGTTTTAGGAAAACACATCTCAATTATTTTTTAGGAAGGATGTATATGCCTCTTTCTCCTTGAAAGGCATAGACACACTAATCAGAGTGGGTTGCGGGTCATCTTTGATGCCTAGGTTTATCTCCCTAAGTTCATTGATTGTGGTGGAGGAACCTTATTTGAATGCAGGAGAGGTATCTTTTATGTATTCTTCTTCTTATTTATCAACATCCTCTTCATAATATTCTTCCTCTTCTGATAGAGAGAGGATTCTCGAGATGAACTCTTCGATGTTGGGAGTGAAATCGCCTTCTGCCATAGTGAGTAAGGTAGGAATGGTTTGGGGTACCGAGGATGGGTTGAGAGCATCTTTGGTAGGGATTTCCCTAAAATCATAGGAGTGAGACCTATCTTCAGTGTCTTTGGACTTGGAATCCATAATAGAGATCATGAATATGACTGAGTCTGTATCTGATCTTGAACTTATGCATTCAACTTGGTTGATGGGTAATACATACTGTTCCTTAAGATGCTAGAGGGGATCGGAAGGAGCCATTTCTAAGCCATTCAAGGTAGTGATCCAGTCAACATCTTTGGCCAATGACTAATTCTATTTCACTTCATAGAACCCTGCATCGATGTAATGAGACTCACAGGATTTGAATGGGGATTTATCAGCGTGCAATGTCCTATTTTTTCAATTAGTGAAATATTAGATGCACTGATGGTATGATGACAGAATTGCAGTGTGTTGATGCATCTTGGGCCTCCCTAATAGGACATTGATGGCTGTACTTTTCCACACTACCAAAAAATAGAAATTAGACACAATGGATCCAAGATAATTTTAATCTTGATTCGTCCCAAAGGATTCTGTTCACTTTTGTCATATCCCAGTAGAGTCATGGTGCAGGGTGTTAAACTATCCTCATCATAGCCCAACCGATGAAGTGTTCACTGTGGGAGGAGGTTGAATCCAAATCCATTTTAAAATAAAATTCTTCAAAAATCAATTCCATTTATCTTTTGGGACATATATAAGGGTTTGATTTTCCCTTTCATGATAACGTCTTCATCCTTGTCTATGAATGAGATAACAGTGTGGAATTCCTCGGTATTGGTCTCCATCTGATAGACTTAGGCCCCTACTACTTTGGACTCAAATTATTGGGAACATATTAAGGCTTATTTGAGTTCATCTCTAAGGTCTGCAAACATACTCAAGGCATCCAAGATTAATAGATTCATCCGTACTAAGGCTAGCTGCTTCAGAATATCATATTTCTGCTCTAATGGTCGGTGCTTACCGACTCAAGGATTCTCTTTCATATACAATTTAGGGGCTTGATATTTGGACGTAGATGGTCCATCCTTTGTGACAGGATCTGGTGGCACAGTAGTACTTTTCGAGTTTGTCCAAACTGGTCTGCCTGTATTCCTTGGGCAATTGGATATCTTTTCTTCCTTCGACAGATACTCCAAGAGGACTATCCTAAGATTTCTTCTAGCAGAGGTGGGGGAACATTATAATTCCCGTTGTGTCTACCAGATTATCCTTCCACATGTTTCTAAAACATTAAATGTTTGAATTAAGGTGTGGCTAGGAATTTGACTCCTTCCACAATCGTACCTTCTAGAAAACCCTCATCCTCTGCAGCCTCTTCCTCTGGACCTTTGGTTGGATGCAGATAATTTGGGTTTGTGGTTATAATCTCCATCACATAAGGGGTACATAAAGTGAATAAAATTAATGGATTCGAAGATCAGTTCTTGATCCGACAATGCTTCTGTCTGACTGTCTTCTTTTAATGGCGTCGTTTGGCAAGGCGGTTCCCATTGTCCCATTTGGAGGGTCAGTGCTCGTTGTACCATTTGAAGGGGTGGCACCCATTGTACCATTTTGAGGGGTTATTACTTTTATACAATTTTGCTAGCATGAAGTACAAAAGTGTTAATATTATCATTGGATTTGGTTCCATCTCATCTTCTTGCTTCTTATTTCTTCCCTTCTGGACCTCAGAGGGCTACAGGGCTGAGGAGGACGACTGTGTTGCATCAGGATCTATTGGGGGCATGGTTGGTTGCTTCAATTGTTCTAGGAGGATTCCATGAGCTAAGTTGACTATTTTTCAAGTCATCCAACTATCAAAATTTTGACCCCTTTTACTGGTGACTGCATGCTGCTACTCTTCCTTGCGTCTAAGGTGGAGATATACGCCACTTGTTCTAGAGATGGACCCAACTTGACTTGTCTGGAATCTACTATATTTTATAGGAGATCCTTGAAGACGAATAACTCTTGGATGGTGTGACCTAGTATTTGATGATAGGGAAAATAATTTGGATGGTCGTCGAGACCCACTTCATTGGGTTGCTTTGGCTCTGGTAGCCAGAGAAAGTTGCAATTCATGGAAACTATGAAGTAGCCACCGACTTGGTCATCTCTGAACGAGTAGAATTTATTTCTTCTCTCCTTGAACTGATTACTTTTAGAACCCTTCACTCATCTTTCCATGATGGGGGTGGCTATCGGCATCCAGGGGGTCCCACACAGTTTGGTGGAGGCCTTGCAACTGGATCTAGTGCTGGGGTGGCTTAAGCATGACAGAAATCTCTTTAGATTTTCTTGTTCTTTTTCCGGGGGCTGATGGGACCACCCAGGACTTGAGATTGGTTCGCTGCAAGGAGTCTTCCATCCTTTGGGAAATGGCAGAGAAATCTCAGAACCAACTTGTGTACTTCACTAGGATAAGTGGTGTTCGCAATTCATCACAGAGGTTATTGATACACATAGAGATCATTTCATCCTTAGGAAGTGGCCAGTTCAGGGAATAAGTTAGGCCTCTACATTTGTAAATGAAGTCTAAAACTCTTTCATTCTCTCACTTCTTGTAGTTCATGAGATCACTGGCCATTGACTTAGGCAATTTTGAACTGAACTAGAAGAGAAACTATCATCGGAGGTCCTCCCAACCCATGACTGAGTTAGTTGGAAAGATAGTATACCATATGAAGGCTGAACCTTGCAGGGTTCACATGAAACACATGATTTTTACTATTTCTTGTAGCTCTAGAGTTCCCATCAGGGATCACAGTAAGAGGAATAGTGCATTAGATGATGTTTCGGGTCTCCTGATCCATTGAAAATTGGGAATACAGGGTTTCTAAAGTTTGGTGGTGGTAGAACATTGCTCACCCAATCAGGGTAGGGTTTTCACTCTGGTTGTATCGGAGCATGTCTCCCTTCCATGGTATCTAGTCGATATATTAGTTTCTCGATGGTATTCAAGGTCCCTTGATTCATATCCTGTTAGACTTGAGCTTGGGCTGGTGAATTAGGGGACAAAGTTGTACATGCTGGTGCTGCTAGAATTTAGGGTGGATACCTAGTCGGGGGGGGGGTATCCTTTGTGGGTTCTCCTGAATATACTTTGTCTACTTTCTCAATGGAGGGAAGTATTGATGTCCTTACAGGGTGGAATTTAAGAAGGTTGATTGTCCTGGTACTGGGTTGGATGGGCATCTGAGCTAGAATTAATTTACTAGGATGAGTGCCTATGGTAGGGGAACCTCTTCTAGGAACACCTACTGATGTTCCGTAAGGGTAACACATCCATCAAGATAGCTCCCTCGATGAAGCTCAACATTAATTCACCTTAGCTTTTTAATTTCATCCTCCAGCTTGGAAAATATTTCCTCTAGAGTGAGGGACACATTATCAGGTGGAGGAGGAGGTGGTTCACAGACGACTTGGTATTTATTCTTCTCCTTGTTAGGGTTTCTTGAGGGTGGTAATGACAGATTAACTGAGGGGGCGCAAAAATTTAGGACTGCTCTCTGGTTCTGAGTATTCACACCATCATGCTCGGTGTGGAATGCCTCTGGGAGGGAAGCATATTCTCTTTCATCCCCCCCTTTTTATCATTTTCTTTGAGATATGTGGGGTTCAAGTTTACCACATTAACTGATGCATACCTCATTGGGGGTGGTGTACCCAGTAACGAATGATAGGAAAGTTTTTTGTGTCCTTTTTTGTACTTTCTCCTTCCATTCGTCGGTATTTTTCGGGTTTCATGGAAAAAATTGACCTAAAGGGAGCCCTGATCTGACCACTTAACATGCCTTCATCTCGGAGGGTATGAAATATGAGATGAGGTTGAATGGGTGACCTCTCTTCTCATCATTCTTCCCAGATGGGAGAAGACAGACGTTCATTGTGAAGGAACTTGAGGTAAAAATTCCCCCATCCCTACGGGATGGGGTTGCTCCCATTCTACCATTGATGCACTACATCATGGTTTTGTTCATCTTATGGGGTAATTTTTAGTTAAAAATTCCCCCATCCCTACGGGATGGGGCTATTCCCGTATTTCAGTGGTAACTGCCGTTATTGTAATGTCTCATATTTTCCCTGTGTTATTTTTTAAATATTATATGGAATTATTTTGAGACCATAACTTTCGACAGTGTGCGATTCTGAGGCCCGGAGTGCCCGAAATAAATGTTTGAAATAAATTAAAATTTTAAACAGTGCGCCTGAGCAGTTTTCCTGAAAAAGTGGAATATCTTTTAAACTGGTGTTTGGATCAAAAATCCGAGGGAATTGTTGCGTTCAGATTAGTGACTTTACATTAGGTGGAGCCTAACATTGACCGACATGGGTCTGCTGCAAAATTTAGTTTTTGGGTGTTTTAAAAGGAATCACTTTAGAAGAAATAAAATAAATTAATAATTTATTTTATTATTTTAAAATGTTTCCTTTTTATGCAGCAACCTAATCCTCCCCTATAAATTCATGCTTATGGAATGTTCATAGGTTTAGCCTCATAATCCTACGAGTTGAGAGAGAGAGATAGAGAGAGAGCCTCTTGAAGCTTTGGAGGAGGAGGACCCATTGGCGGACGATGATGACGTGAACAATCGACGCCTCTCGGATTCGACAAATCCCACCAACGAACACGACATGGTGATAGTTCTTTAACCGGATCAAGGTAGGGGTTGTTATTTCAATTCTACTTTCCCCATTTTTGAATTTAAACGACGAACACAGATCAACCACGAACATGTTTATCTGCAGATTCGTACGTTCTTATGGGAGGGTTTTTTATTGGGGTGATTTCGGGGAATTTATCCACATTGAATTGTTGTTGATTTCTGATCCGTTTAAGCCTACTAATGGAAGTGGATCAACGCCACGACGAATGACAATAGAGGTTTGTTCCTTTATTTTCTTATTGGATTTCTTCCCCTTTTCTCTTCTTCATGCATTCTTCACGTTCTTCGTGGGGTGACGAAAAATAGATCATTGCACATCTGTTTTGAGACACAACGACCCAACAGAGGTGTGACGATGATAGCAGACGATGAATCGAACTGGATCGGGAAGGACTGTTCTTCGAGCATTCTTCGCGCGAGCGGATCATTATGCATTTTCAGAGCCGATCAGAGGTTTGAAACCAACAGAATCAGCTACATGGTGTCGGGGCGACCAAAACCCATGAGTTCTATGATGATCAGATTTCCAGATTGACGAACAGGGCAGCACAGGAGGCGCGCCAGTGGAAGTCCACGATTCTGGATATTTCTAGAATACACGGCGTGTATCCCGAAGAACACGCCGTGTGGACCGGCTCAGTGACAGCTAGGGTTTTTTGTGCCAGAAAGGTATCACACGGGGTGTGACCTTGGTCACACGGTGTGTTGGACCTTCCCCGAAGCTCGACGTGTATTCTGGGAAATACACGGACACGAGATGGACTACACGGCTTCAGAACACAGCGTGTAGACCCTACGTGGCATGGAAGAGGAAACTACGTGGGACTCAACGTGTATCCAGGGGATACACAGACACGGGATGGAGTACACGACCATGTACTACACCACATGGCCAGACGAGGCCAGTAACGCGGGTCACCCCATGTACCGATTACACGGGTTGGTGTACATGGGTTGAGGCCGTGTATGGGCACATGGCCAGCGTACACGGAGCCGACCCTAGTTACTCATAGACAGCGTGTAATCTGTACCACACACTGTGTAACGACTTTTTCTACATGACCAGCCTTACAACACTGGCCATTGTCCATGGGAAGTACCCAGGGTCTGAAGACACGACATGTGACATTTCTACATGCCGTTTACTTTTTGGAAAATGGCTTGGTCTTCTTGTCCACCATATCTTGGACATGTTTCATTTGGTTTAGTGCCCCTTATTCTTGTTCCCCTGAAGTTCAGGCATAATTTCCTTCTATAGGAGTATGATCCCTTCATTAGGATTTTCTCTGATAGAGCCAGGCATCCATCCGAGAGGCCCGGAGCGAGATCCTCTATGCATTCTTGACCCCAGTTAGAGTCAGGCATTGACATGACCAACTTTACCAGGAGTTGATCTTCTACCTGGAAGGTGAATCCAGATTAGTCGAGGTATCCTCCATGGCCTTGGTAGTGATCCTCATATATGTATCGTGATCTTTCCCTACTCAGGAGTGTATCTCCCGTAATGAGTGTATCTATCTATCATGATATTTCTCACTCAAGAGTGTGTTCTACTGCAATGAGTGTGTCTATCTCTCATGGATTTTCCCGATGAACAGTTCTTCTTGGATAGATTTCATTAGAGATATCAGACTCATGGAGTGTGTTCTCCCAGAATGAGTGCTTTGTGGAATCTTTGAACTGAATCCCTAGTGGGGGTATGCAGTTGTGTGACTTGTCTCTAGACCCCGGGTCTGGGTTTTGAGTATATTTGGCTTGTGTTTCTCTACTATATATTCTGTAGACATATACTATGTAGAGATTATTGTACCTTTACTTCATGTATTTCTTTGTGGTTTTGGGGTCCTCTACTGGGTATTGTTATACTCACCCCTGCACGGGCTTTGCTCGCACGTGTCGTGTCTTGTGTAGACAAGTAGCCTTTTGACAGAGTCTAGGGTGGACCAGGACAGGACTAAGTTTTTTGAGTTCCCTATAGGCCGAGGCATTCCTACGACTATGAGCAGCAGTCCCAGTACCTCTTTGTGTTTACAGGGTGGACTTTACAGTTTTCAGACTCTTGTTTTTGGTGGACTTGTATTCCGACCCAGCTTGCTTTCAGCACTTTACTTTCTGTCGTACTCTGTTGGTTGGGTTTAGTTGTATGCATGCATTTTATTCCTTCGTTTTTTTTTCATTTCAGTATTTGTGGTCTTGGAGATGTGTGTGTGTGTATAGGTACTTAGTCAATGCCTCCCATGTTAGTAATATGCCTACTCGGTGCTAGTCACCAGCCCCTGGCCTATTGGAGGAGGGCTTGGGGAGTCACAGCGCATGCCCCACTAGGACGGGTCATGACAGAGTGGTATCAGAGGTGGTCGGTTCTACCTTAGGACCAATATTCTATGAGTTTTTTTTGGGGAAACAGTGTTAAGTGTTTCGAGCTCAGCTTTCAGGTGAGAGACTCTAGTGTTGGTGCGGGTGGCCGACGTATCCATACACCAGGACTCTGATAACCTGATTTTCAACTCGGTACATGAAAAAACTAGTTGCAGGGAAGTAAAATAATGGTACATGCATCATATATGAATGGGTTTTGTTTTCCATGTCCTTTGTGTCAGCTATCCAAATATACTCATTGACCATGGTATATCTTGTTTCCTTATAGGATGCCTCCACAATGCATACCTGCTAGGATTCAGCAGTGCGATCATGAGGATGACCCCCTCAGTGACAAGGCTTCAATACAGGGACCAATTCCCCAAGAATTGCCACTAGGTGGTGCACTTACTATACCACCACCCATAGAGTAGCCTGTGGTACCTGCAGTACCAACCGATGAGGGGCACAGGCTGAGCGTGCTCCATGAGTTCCAGAGACAGAGAACCCTCATGTTCCAAGGTGAGCCCGAACCTAAAGCGGTTGAGGACTGGCTTGAGGTGGTGACCCGAGTTTTCCGTCTAGTGAGGACACCATCAGACCAGATGGTGATCCTATGAGCGAGCCTTCTTCAGGGTTCGGTAGGACGATGGTGGAGTCTGACAACACAGACTCACTATGAGGAGACTATTTTGTGGACGGAGTTCGAGAAACTATTTGGGGAGGAGTTCTCTCTGGTTATGTTGATATTAGTGTGCATCCACGAGCTTCTTCAGCTCTAGAAGGGTAGTATGATGGTAGCTGACTATTCATCGAGGTTCACCAACCTCGCCCGGTACTCAATTGATATGGTCAGGGATCAGTAATTCAGATCTCGGACCTTTTCACGAGGTATACAATGGTACATATGAGATAGTGTTGTACCTCTATGCATTTAGACTTATGCTCGAGTGCTCGAGCAGTCCTTAGTGATCGAGAGATTCTTGGCGGAGCAGAGATAACTGACGGTAGTTAGCAGCAGGCAAACAGGTGTAAAGACCTCATCAGTAGAAAGCCAACGTCTGGAACAAGGATCTGGATGTGGAAAATGTCATAGGAGGACCCAAAACAGAGGATCGATAGTCTAGGGCTCTCAGTCTTGATCCAGTCAGCCTAGGGAGAAGCGATGTTATGCGTGCAATGGTAGGGGGCATCTCGCTAGAGATTTTCCAACCTGTCGAGCTGCCGACAGGGAGGTGGTGGATGGACCACCGAGGAAGAGGCAAAGAATGTAGAAGATAGACCCTCCAGGAGACAGACATGGAAAAGGAGCTGGGAGAGCTACAGGTGGTGGAATACGCTTCATTTTACTTCCACCACCACCCCCAGGAGGTCTGCACCAGGCTCAGGGAGCTGGGGGATAGGGGCGGGGACAACTGCATGCGGTCGAGGCGTATGACCCAGGGACTCCAAGGATGATTAGAGGTATGATCTGTGTCTTATCTACCTTAGATGTCATACATATAGACATAGGTGACAATCATTCCTTCCTTGCCACATGTCTTGTGCGAAACCTTGAGATTCCGGTAGAGCCGTTGACTCGATCCTTATGCTTGGATACACCTACGGGAGGATACTCGATGATCAAACAACTTTGCAGACAGTGTGATCTTACCCTTTTAGGTGAGAGTTTTGGTTGGAACCTCTTAGTGGTAGCTTTGAGGCCTTATGACGTCATTCTCGGTATGGATTGGTTATCTTCAGTCCATGCCCAGATTGACTGTTTTAGGTGAAGAGTGCGGTGTGTCCACAGTGATGGGATGAGGTTTTCCTTTGTCAGAGAAAGGGAAACCCATGCAGCATAGAATGGGTTCATTCATAGGAGGGTACAACCAATAACTCATGAGTTGGCTAGCCTTATCCTCAGAGAAATGGATGTTGTGGGATCCCAATTCCCAGCAGCAGTGGCGGAGTACAACGATGCCTTTCTCGAAGATGTTCCAGGATTACCTCCCCGCTAGGAAATCGGCTTCTGCATCGACTTACACCCTGGGATGACACTGATTTCCTCATCAGCATATCAGATATATCCCGTAGAGCTTCACGAGATGAGGGTGCAGTTGGAGGATTTGTAGAGAAAGGGTTTTGTAAGACCCAACCTTTCACCCTGGGCGGCCCTAGTCTTGTTTGACAAGAAGGAAGAAGAGAGTTTGAGGTTGTGCGTGGATTACCGGTGCCTGAATCAGGTGACGGTGAAGAATAAGTATCCAATTCCAAGAATCTATGACCTCTTTGATCAGCTAAGAGGGGCACAGTGGTTCTCGAAGGTTGACCTTTGATCAGGTTATCACCAGTTACAAGTACGGGATGAGGATATACCGAAGGCGGCATTCAGATGCCGCTACGGTCAATATGAGCACTTGGTGATGCCTTTTGGCATGAAAAAATCCCCTAAAATGTTCATGGGACTGATGAACCTGATATTCCAGCCATACTTAGACTGGTTCATAGTGGTCTTCATCGACGACATCCTTATGTACTCGGAGTTAGAGGAGGAGCACGCGAGACACCTGTGGATGGTTCTAGACGTACTTTGGGTGCACCAGCTTTATGAGATGCTCTCAAAGTTCCAATTCTGGATTCAAGAGGTACACTTTCTGGGACATGTAATCTCATCAAATTGAGTAGCTAAAGACCCAGCCAAGGTGGAGGTAGTGTTATCATGTGAGCCACCTCAGAGCGTGACAGAGGTTCGGAGCTTCCTTGGGTTGGAAGGATATTACCATAGATTCATTCCTGATTTCTCCCGGATATCAGCACCGATGATAGCCTTGACAAGGAAGGGGAAACCATTCATGTGGATGAAGAAGGGATAATATTCTTTTGAGAAGTTGAGATAGATCTTGACGAGCGCCCCAGTTTTGAGATTGTCGAAGGAGGGCGTCGAGTACATAGTTTTCTACGATGCGTCAAGAACCGGGATTGGTTGTGTCCTAATGCAGAGATAGGTAGTGATTGCTTATGGTTTGCACCAGCTTAGGCCACATGAGTAGAACTATGTGACCCATGATCTTGAGTTGGAAGTGGTAGTCTTCACGTTGAATATTCGGATACACTACCTTATGGGAGAGCAATTTATCATTTACTCTGACCACAAGAGCCTTAAGTATATATTTTCGCAGAAAGATCTGAATCTGAGATAGATGGGTTAGCTACAATTCCTCCAGGACTATGATTTTTAGATCATATATACTCCTAGGAAGGGGAAAAAGGTGGAAGACTCTCTTAGTAGAAGGTCAAGCTTACAATTGTTGAGTGAGGAAATAGAGCAGTTAGCCACATTGCAGTTGTCCTTCATAGACAAAGAACATGTAGCTTACCTGCAGTCTATGGTTGTCACCCCTCCACTCTTACAGTGAGTTAGAGAGGCACAACTTGGGGATGCTGACTTTGAGGCTTTACATGCTCAGTTATCCACATGACATGCTCCTGATGGATATTTGCAAGGAGGGGAGAACATACTTCTTTTCATAGGACACACTGTTGTACCAGTGGTGTTTCGGGAAGAGGTCCTAAGGGAGTTTCATACACCCCCTTGGTGGTACATACTAGAGTGGAAAATATGTACCAGGATCTCCGATGGCAGTTATAGTGGTCAAGCATGAAGAAGGCAGTAGCAGAGTTCGTTTCTCGATGCCTTACATGCCAGCAAGTGAAGGGTGAGCACCAGGTTCCAGCAGGATTAGCTCACCCCTGGAAGTTCCAGAGTGGAAGTGGGATGGAATATCGATGGACTTCATGACAAGATTACCACAGATATCCAAGGGGCACGATTCTGTCTGGGTGATCATTGATCAGATCACCAAGTCGGCCCACTTCCTAACTATCAGAGAGCATAGTTTCGTAGAAAGCTTGGGACGCCTCTACATGCAGGAGATAGTTTGAATACATGGCATCCCTTAGACTATAATCTGAGACCGAGATTCCTATTTGACATCTCAATTGTGGAAGGGATTTCAGGAGGCTTTTAGGACTCAGCTACACTTGAGCACGATGTTCCATCCCCATACCGATGGCCAGATGGAGAGGACCACTCAGGTTCTGGAGGATATGTTGCGAACCTGTATCTTGGACTTTGGTCACAGTTGGGAGGACCACCTACCACTGGTGGAGTTTGCGTACAACAACAGCTACCAATCCACCATTGGTATGGCACCATTTAAGGCTTTATATGGGAGACACTTCCAGTCACCGCTTTTCTAGACCGACCCTGGAGAGTCAGCACTCATGGGTCCAGAGTTGGTACGAGCTACCACTTAGAAGGTGAAGATCATCCGGGAGCAGATGAAGACTACACATAGCTGGTAGAAGTCTTATGCTGACAGAAGACAGAGACCTCTGGAGTTCGAAGGGGGAGAGCACATCTTTCTTCACGTCTCACCTCGACGAGTGTTATAGAGATTTGGATGGGGTGCCAAGCTATCTCCGAGGTTCATCAAACCTTTCCAGATTCTGTGTAGAGTTGGTGAGGTGGCGTACCACCTAGATATACCACCACAGTTGCATCAGGTACATGATGTCTTCCATGTGTCGCAGCTGAGGAGGTAGGTGCATTACCCATCACATGTCATCGACTATGGAGAGCTGGACATCGAAGCTAGAGAGACCTTTGCTGAGTACTTAGTGGAGATCGTGGATCGATAGAAGAGGATCCTTCATGGGTGATCGATTCCCTGATTATGCATTCAGTGGAAGCACGAGAATCTTCAGGAGAGCACGTGGGAGCATGAGGCTTAGATCCGTGCCCAATACCCACATCTTTTTGAGTAGCCCTTGTTTTGGATTTTCGGGGATGTAAAGCCCCAAGGTGGGGAGAATGTAATGTCTTAGATTTTATGTGTTTTATTTTTTAAATATTATATGGAATTTTTTTGAGACCAGAACTTTAGACGGTGTACAATTCCAAGGCCAAGAGTGCCTAGAATAAATGTTTGAAATAAATTAAAATTTTAAGCAGCGCACCTGAACGGTTTTCTTGAAAAAGTGGAATATCTTTTAAACTGTTCCCAGAATTGAAATCCGAGGGCACTGTTGCGTTCAGATCAGTGAATTTACCTTAGGTGGAGCCTAACATCGACCGACATAGGTCGGCTACAAATGTTAGTTTTTAGGCGTTCTAAAAGGAAGCACTTTAGAAGATATAAAATAAAATAAAAATTTATTTTATTATTTTAAAATGTTTCCATTTTGCGCAGAAACCTAATCCTCCCCTATAAATTCATGCTTATGGTAAGTTCGTAGGGTTAGTCTCATAACCCTGTGAGTTGAGAGAGAGAGAAAGAGAGCCTCTTAGAGCTTTGGAGGAGGAGGACCCGTTGGTTGATGACAACAACACGAAGAATCGACGCCTCTCAGATTCAATGAATCCCACCAACGAATGTGACGCGACAATCGTTCTTCAACCGGATCAAGGTAGGGGTTGTTATTTCAATTCTCCTTTCCCCATTTTTGAATTTAAATGAGGAAGGAAGATCAACCATGAACATGTTGATCCACAGATTCGTACGTTCTTGTGGGAGGGTTTTTATTGGGATGATTTTGGAGAATTGATCCATGTTGAATTTTTGTTGATTTCTGCTCCGTTTAACCCTACTAACGGGATTGGATCAACACAGTGATGAACAATGGTGGAGGTTTTTTCCTCTATTTTATTATTGTATTTATTCCCATTTTCTCTTCTTTATGCGTTCTTCGTGCACTTCATGGGGCGATGAAAAATGGATCATTGTGCATCCGTTTTGTGATGAAACGATCCCAAATTGAAGATCTGACATGACAACGACCTAATGAAGGTGTGACAATGATAGAAGATGATGAATCAGACCGGATCGAGAAGGACCGTTCTTCGAGAATTCTTCACATAGGCGGATCGTGACACATTTTCAGAGATGATCAGAGGTCCAAAACCAACAGAATTGGCTAAGTGGTGTCGGGGAAAGAAAAACCCATGAGTTTCATGATGATCAGGTGGTTGGATCGATGAACGAGGTAGCATGGGAGGTGCGCCAGCAGAAGTTTGCGATTCTGGAAATTGTGAGAATACACAACGTGTATCGCGAAGAACACGCCGTGTGGACCGGCTCAACGGCGACTAGGGTTTTTTGTGTCAGACAGGTATCACACGGCGTGTTAGACCTTCCCTGAAGCTCGACATGTATTATGGTAAATACACAGATATGGGATGGACTACACAGCTTCGGAACACAGCGTGTAGACCCTAGGTGGTATGGCAGAGGCAACTATGTGGGACTCAGCATGTATCCAAGGGATAAACGGACATAGGATGGAGTACACAACTGTGTACTCCACCACATAGCTAGGCGAGGCCAGTAATGTGGGTCACCCTGTATACTGATTACATGGGTTGGCATACATGGGTTGAGGCCGTGTATGAGTACATGGACAACGTACACGGATCCAACCCCAGTTACTCAGACACGACGTGTAATCCATACCACACGCTATGTACTAACTTTTTCTACATGAGCAGCCTTACGACATGAGCTGTTGTACATGGGCAGTACCTGGGGTCTGAAGACACGGCATGCGACATTTCTACACGTCGTGTACTTTTTTGGAAAATGGCTTGGTCTTCTTGTCCACCGTATCTTGGACATGTTCCGTTTGGGTTAGTGCCCCTTATTCTTGTTCTCCTGAAGGTCAGTCATCATTTCCTTCTACAGGAGTATGATCCCTTCATCAGAACTTTTTGTGATAGAGTCAGGCATCCATCTGAGAGGCCTGGAGCGAGATCCTCTATCCATTCTTGACCCTAGGTAGAGTTAGGCATCGACGTGACCAACTCCACTGAGCATCAATCCTCTACATGGAAGGTGAATCTGGATGAGTTGTGGTATCCTCCCTAGCCCTGGAAGTGATGCTCATCTATGTATCGTGATCTTTCCCCACTCAGGATTGTGTCTCCCATAATGAGTGTATCTATCTATCATGATCTTTCCCACTTAGGATTGTGTTATCCCTTAATGAGTGTGTCTATCTCTCGTGGATTTTCCCGATGAAAAATGCTTATTGGACGGACATCATCAGAGCTATCAGACTCGTGGAGTGAGTTCTCCCAGAATGAGTGCTTCGGGGAATCTTCATACTGAATCCCTAGCGGGGGTATGCGGTTGTGCGACACACATTAGGTCATTTCATTGCTCTACGGACAAATTTATTATTTTTTTAATACTCATATTAAAACTAAAATTATCACCAAACCTATGCTATTTATTTGGGGGACCCCATGAAATCAAACTAATACCCCACTATCTAAAGGATGTGCATTGTGATCTTTTTTTTATTTGGATGAAAATATAAACGATGAAATATCACATTGGACAACCATACTTTCCAAAATCTATGCTCTTGAAATTATACAAGAATTAAAATCAGAATCAGGTCATTGTAAATTATTTGATATTCAGTTTCAAAGTGTGCAATGTGTATTACCATGTTCATGGTTAAAGGAATTTTTCCTTCCATTTACAATTTTTTTTTCAAATCATTTTTTTTTCACAAAAGCGAATTTTTTTTATTTCATCTCCCCCCAACTTAAAACAACACTGTACCCAGTGTTTGAAGAAATGAAAATTTAGAATTGAGTAGAGGTATAAAAGGGGAGTTCAATAAGGAAATTGAAATATTAGTATCATGGAATGAAGTCACCTGGTGGTTGAGGTTTGATGTTCTTGCTGCTCCAATTTAATTCTTTGATCTCGATGTCACTTTGAGAATTCCCTAGTGGAGAAAAAAACAAACAAACAAAAAAACTATATATATATATATTTATATAATAAAGAAAGTAAAATATAAGTATATATATAAAAATTATAGAATAAGGAAGAACAATAAGTCATAGGTCAGTGGTAAGAGCGCGCCCCTGTCTCCCATCGGTCCCAGGTTCAATTCCCCACAGCTTCGCCGGTTGTGATGTAGTTTGCCCCATGACCTACGATGTGGCCTTTTTTTATTTTATATATATATATATATATATATATATATTTGTATTTTTATTTTAACCTAAAAACACATTAAAATAAAATAAAATAAACTGATGTTACATTGTCTTCTTTTTAAATTTTTTGGGTAAGGTATTACTCAAGGATCACACCACGTGACACAGATGAATATGAAGCTCGCCTTTCGTACCCATCCATTCTTCTAATAGAAGAACATGTCAATAGTGTTTTTTTATTAAATATAAAAATGATTAATTAATCCTATTTAAAATATAAAATTTGATTAAAACAAAAAAATGATAGGAAACTTGAAAACCATGGGTTGCCTCCCATGCAGCGCTTTGTTTAACGTCGCAAGCCCGACATGAACCCCCCAACTTATCCCACACCAACTTTTAAAATTTTAATGATTAATATTTTCAACACTTTAATTAGATTGTGATTGAGTCTCTAATGGGGTTTACAGTGAGGTTTTGAAATTCATTCATGAAAAATTATATAGGTCCCAATGAATGGGCTAATCCCATGAATATCGTTAAGGGTCCATCCAATTGTATTCTTAATCTTCCTTAAGAAATAAAGTATAATTTTATCTTTATCAACATCAAGAGAGGATGAAATTATGATATAATGTTTTTGATTATCCCCTAAAAAGGAATACTTGAGAGAGGATGTAATGACCTTGAATTTGAGCTCAGGTTCGCTAACTCTTTCAGACACTGGTTGGGACTTTGAATCAAACTCAATTTCATTTTCAAAATTTGTCAATAGAATTGGTTCCTTTTGAACAGAATATTCAACCACCAAATTACGAAAACTGGTTTTAGGAATGGGTTTGGACTCAAAGTTTGTGATTTCTCTTAATGGTTTAGTGATTGGTGTTTTAGAAAAATCATCAACGGAGTTATATTCACGAGACTCAATCCATGATGTCAAATTCTCTTTTTTGAATCCAAAAAATCAATTTCTTCTTGATTTAAACACCCATCAACTATTAATTCATGTTCTTCAGGTATCCTAGGTTCAAAGGATATTTCTTTATCATTTTCATGAGATGTTTGTGTGTAACAAGATTCTTCTATGAATGATGAGGAATGGAAAACCTGGCTATGAATGGGTTCCATAACTGTTTCAATGCTTTGTAGTTCCAATCTCAAGGAAGAAACCTCAGAAGTAATTCTCTCTATTTGTTTACAAAATTTCTTAATTAATGGATGTGGATCAATATGATCAAGGGGTTGAGACATATGGTCTATTCTAAGAGGATAATTAAGTTGTTGGAAATCTACAGGAGGATGTTCTGATTGGATTTGTTGGGATTAGAACTCATAATAGGTTGGAATGTTTTGTGGAGAATAGGAGTTAAAAAATTGTGGCTAAATTGGTTGTTGATTATCCCACTGGTAGAAACTAAGATGGTCATTGTACATCACACTTTGTGTGGGGTGATCAAAGTAGGGAGAGGTTCCCCATGTTTGGATTTGTTCAAAAGGGTTTTCCATAGGAATGAAATTGGGGATGAAAATAGAGAAGTGTGATGAGAAAATAGAAATGGGGGAGAATAAAATGAGTGTTGAGGTTACTTACTTGGGTCCCCGACAACGACACCAAAATTTGATTCATGCTCAAATTTACCCAAGAGAAGAAGGTAGAATAGTCTTTGTAGTTTAGCTTGGGTTGTCAAATCCTCAGAGACCTAATAAGTAACCTATGGACACGTAAATTCTATGGACTATTATTGGCTATTGAGTGTCCAAATTTGGGTTGATTTTATATGGGTTTAAGGTATCACTAATAGTTTTATGTTAATTCAAATTAAGGTAATGAGTTGATGCTAGGTTATCACTCAGGGTGGATTGGATGAATTCCATTTTTAATGATTTCAATTTCTTATAATTGAGATGTGTTCATTTAAGAAGATCAAACATAATCATCACTTACTGGTTTAATGCCTACACACCCTAATACTAATCACCCATACACTTGAAGGATCATAGCATTGAACACTCCAAGGTAAAGGTTCATATTAGCACTTGAAATGTGTGACCTTAAATTCAATAAGGATGAAGCTGTTTTAAAATCATCAAATAAAAATCTCATTTAAAAGAAGTGATTATCCATTAATGGAGTGAGAAATAACATCCAATCCATACCCTTTCTACTCCCTTGGATCAACCCATAAAAGATTTATCCCACCATTGATGACATGTCTTCAATGGAAGCGGGAATTAGACTTATGAGGGTGGAATTGAAGAAGTAAAAAAAAACAATAAAAATTGATCACTCCACCGTTGTGTGATAAATATACCAAAGTATGGTGTGAATAAATTCACACCTTGAACCAAAAGTATCAACGTGATATGTAGAACAAAAGAATAAGAGTAGAAGAAGAACTTTTATTAAGAAACTAGGATGAATTAAAACAACTTAAATGTGAAGGAAGAACGTTACAAAGAGAAATTGGCAGCATAACATTAAGATGAAAACAAATCTCAAAGATGATCAAATCCTCCACCAACACTGCCTTAAATAAAAATTTTTGAGCCTTGGGTCGATCCTTCAATAGTCCAAGTCTCCTCAATTAATTTGGGTAGGCCATAGGTGGGTGGAAAGTAAGGGAAATTTGATTTTTCCACACTTGACCCGAGGTTGCATCCAACTTGAAACCACCGAATAGACATGCTTGGAAGACCTTATAGATGAAATAATTAGAGTGGGATATATAAGAAGAAAATGGATCCCCAAAATTCCCCTAACCTCATGTAAAATTTGTTCCCATTTGGAGTTGTTTATTATGAGATATGATTAGATTAGTGGGCTGTTTTTCTGGGCCACAGAATTTGGCCCAGAATTTTATTTCAAAATTGGGACGCCTTAATGGCCACCATGGAGGCCTAATTAGAATTGGATCCTGAATAGTGACTTGTTACTATGCATGTATTATAGCATCCCAAGAAATTTTGGATTCATTGGGCTTGTATGTTGGGCCCCAAAGTCTCATCAGTGGGATGATGTCCAATCTGACTTGTCCAGAATTGCTTCCATTCATCTCCAAATATATCCATAATCCTTTATGAATCCTACATTGATCCATGAATGAAAAATGTTCATATTTAAGTGTAGATAAATTTCCCAAAATATCAATTTAAAATATGTATAATTAGATTACTTAAAATCATATGAATCATTGAGTATTTTAAATGATGTTAAAAAATGTACCACATAATAGTGCATTTTAAGAAAGAATTACAATCATATTGTGAAATGATGTTCAAAGTGTAAAATGCACTAAAATGGTGTTTATGAATAAAAAAGAACATGAATATTATATATATTAACAATGAATATTATCCTCATTTAGTGGCTAATCAATACCCAAGGCCCATCGTATTCCCTACTAGACACGAGAAGTAAAACATGCATCCCTGTCTAAAAGAATAGAATGTGGAACCCCATGAAAATGTATAGTATCTTAGATGTAAAACCTTACCATATCATCAAAATTGAAGGTTTACTTGATCGAAAATAAATGTGCAACCTTCATGAGTCTTTAAACAACAACCCAAACTGCACCATTCCCTCAAGGCGTCCTCGAAAAACCCATCAAAATATCCATCACAACATCATTACACTTCTAGTCAGGAATGGGTAACTACTGTAATAGCCCTAATGGTTGCTGATTCTCCACCTTCACCTACTAATAGGTGGAACATCTCATAACAAAACCGACAACAACTCTATTCATACCTAGTCACCAATACTAATAGTGTAGATCTAGATACATCTTGGTGACACTATGATGAACTGCCCAAACCAAGGAATGAAAATCTTGCATCAACTCCTCATGTATGTCTGCTGACACCCATATGCGCCCATGGAAACTCAATACCTCATCCTCATCTACAGTCCACCCAAGAGTAGGGTCCTCACCTGACACACCCTCCTGTTGGACTAGGCCTTCGGAAGCTGATAGTTTCCTCCTTCACACTTGATCCAGAAGAGTAGAGGTAATAGCTACAGAAAAAAGAAACAACCACCCATGTCTATTGTGAACCTCCAAATTAATCTTAGAGAACAGATCCATAAGATTCCACTCACTACTAGCCTCCTGAACTGCCTATATCTGAGTCCTCCTGATCAACGCATCAACAACTGTGTTGTCTTTCCCAAGTGTGTTGGCAAGATCAAAGTAAAAATACTAGAGGTACTCAACCCACCTTCACTATCACAAATTTAGATCATGCTGAGTGAAGATATACTTGAGGCTTTTGTGGTTAGTGTATACCACAGAATTCTCTCCCAAAAGATAATGTCTCCACCGGTGTAAATCATGCATAGCTGTAGCTAACTCAAGATCGTGCACCAGGAAATTCCTCTCATGTGGCCTCAACTGCCAAGACTTGTATGCAATGATTCTTTCCCCATAAATAAGAACTTCTCATGGTCCAATAACTGAAGCATCATAGTAAATGGTGTAACTCTTTCCTGGATCTGAAAAAATCAGTATTGATACTGAATTCAAACTCCCTTTCAGCTCTTAAAAGGTTGAATTTTAGGAATCTGTCCACAAGTACTTCACACCCTTTTTAGTCAGGCCTGTCAGTGGAACTGTTAAGTGTGAAAAGTCCCGAATAAAGCACCTGAAGTAACTAGCCATCCCTAAAAAACTCCATACCTCAAATATGTTCCTCATATGATCCCATGAAACTACTACTCTCACTTTCTCTAGATCTACTGATACTCCTATCTCTGAGATAACATGACCCAAGAAGTGAATCTGGTCCATCCAAAATTGATATTTTGAGAGCTTAGAATATAATTGATGCTCTCTTAGTGTACTCAAAACAATATCAAGATGGATGGCATGGTTGTGTTGAGTGTGAGAGTAGACCAAGATATCGTCCACAAAGTCTATAAAAAAATAATCCAAGTAGGGATGGAACACTCAGTTCATCAGTGCCATGAAAACTAATGGTGAATTTGTGAGAACGAACGGTATAAACAAATACTCATATAGACTATATTGACTCTGAAAGGCTGTAAGAGGTATATTTGATGATATCATGTTCAAATGATGATAACTAGATCTCAATTCAATCTTATAGAACACCCGGGATCCCCAGAGATGATCAAAGAGATCATTAATCTTGGGAAAGGGATATCGGTTCTTGACTGTCAACTGGTTCAACTTTTGATAATCCACACAAACTCTTGGGTATCATCTTCCTTATTTACAAATAGGATAGGAAAACCCCAAGGATAAGTATTGGGTCATATGAAACCCTTTTCCTGCAACTCCTCTAACTATTTCATGAGCCCCTGTAACTCTAGTGTAGCGATCCTATAAGGAGTAATGGACACCAGTGCCACTCCTGGCATAAGATCAAAAGATAAATCTGCCTATCTCCAGAGGTAAACCTACAAATTGTTTGGAAAGAAATCCCTGAAATGATCCACCACTGGAGTAAAGTCTATCTGTGAAGTCCCTTGGTCATCCAGATATAAACTAGAAATCTGAGTAGTAATTCCTCCCAACCCAAGATGCTCGGGTCCAGCTCTGCTATCCTGAACATCCCACTCGCCCTTTTATATAAAAGACATACCCTTTGGTGATGTGAAACTCACCCTATGATGATAATAGTCAACAATGTTCTGGAAAGAGACTAACTATTCCATTCCAAGAATGATATCGAAGGCTGTAATCTCTAAGACATATAGGTCTCATAAGAAGTGACACCCACCAACCTCAAGAGGGAACTACTTGAACTTATGTACACTAGCTATCCTAATCCCAAATTAAGTGTCTAGCATCATAACATCCTCAGACGTAATGATACACATCCCAAGGATCTCTACCACAACAGCAGATATAAAACTACGGGAGGCCCCTGTATCAAAATGAGCAGAAGCTAAAACTGAGGAAACTAGAATCGTACCTCTAACCATAGAGGGTATAGGATTCTACTCCTGCTAGGTCTACTACACTACAAAAGTCTGACTTGTACCATGGACCTGCGACCCATCCTGAACACCCTAAGCTGATCCACCCTACTGTCACTTAAATACTACCATCTAGTTACCATGACCACGACTATCTCCTCGGTCTGAACAGCCTGATGAACTCTGATTCCCTGACTGATGAGAAATTAGTGGTCCTACTTCTGAACATGAAGTCATAATATAACCCCTATCACCCACTGATGGTGAGAACAACTGGTAAAAATGTTAAAGGTGGCCCATCTTGCTACAATATCAGCACTCGACTAGATCCTTAGGGAAATGTGGTCTCATATTCCCACTCTTCCTGCACTGGTAGCATACCACCAAACTACCTAAAGAAACATCATGTTATAGCTAACTACACACTACTGTAATGGAGGGCTATACCAACACTTTGATGCCAACGGTTATAGAAAACCATTGGTATATGTGGAGTACACACCTTTTTCCCAACGTTTTTATCAAACTGTTGGGATATCTCCCAATAGAACCCATTTTTCCCAACGGTTTGATAAAACCGTTGGGATATCTCCCAATTAAACCACCTTTACCAATGGTTTTAGTGAACCTTTGGTAAATCATAGTTTTTCCAATATTTTTAAAAAACCGTTGGGGAAAAGTTCCTCCAAATACACAGTGCCCCCAATTATCTGTTCGCCCGACTGAAGCCCTGAAATTGAAGCTCTCCCGATGCTCTCTCGTTACCCAGTCTACGAAACTCCATCCATCCTCTTGAATCAAACAATTTTTCTATTCTACACTTCAAATCTGTAAGTTCTACCTCAGTTATAATGTTCTTCATCTATTTTTTTTATTTTCTATTTTTATTTGACCTAAACGTGAGGGATGTCTCTATACAAAGACTCAGAAACTCATTCCACTCATAGATCCATCTTAAATCAAACAATTTTGTAGTTCTACACTCTAAATCTGTAAGTACTACCTTATTTTTAATGTTTTGCATATATTATTTTTGTTTTCTATTTTAATTTGGTATAAACTAGGTTGTGTTGTTTATGGCATGCAAAGGTTAGTGATATTGAGGATGAATTGGATGTTGGTTGGGTGATGGATTGGAATTGTGATGTTTTTTGGATTAATTTTAGTTAATTTTAAAGGAATTATTTGGGGATTTCCTCTCTTTAACAGATCCCCCACTCCTCATGGACCCTGGACCCCCCCTCCTCTTGGACCCTGGACAGTTCCCCCCTCCTGGAACTTGGACAGCCTGCCCCCCCACTTTCCTGAAACCTAGACAACCACCCTCCTAGACCCTGGACAACCCCCTCCACCCTCATCCCAGGACCTTGTATAGTCCCCCCTTCTTCCTGGACCCTAGGAAGCCACCCACCCTCCACCCTGGACCTTGGATATCCCCCTCCTCGATGGACCATGGACAGCCCCCCCTCTTTCCTGGACCATGGACAACCCCTTCTCCCCTTCTCCTTGACCCTGGACAGCCCCCACCCCCTTCCTAGACCCTGGACAGCCCCTCACCCCTCCTCATATACCTTGGAAATCCCCCTCACCCCCCTCATCAACCACCAAATACCCCCCACTTCAAAACTTTGACCACCAAACTTGGACATGCGGGATTTTCTCTAAAAAGATAGATTTGATCCTTAAACCACCTCAATAATATCCTAAACAATGCTTATAATGTGGTTTTCACCACATATCATCCAATTGTATGCTAAGTCACTAGTCTATCCTCCCTTTTCTAGATTTTAAAAAAAGCGCTCAACCTTAAGGATCCAAATAAAAATAAATTGATATAAGACATTTGATAATGGATTAAAATTTCAAATTGGGATCCAATGAGGAATATTTGAGATATTATGCATCATGTCCATGAGTAAATACATTTTTATATATCCGATAAGTTATTTTTCACAATTTTCACACATTAATTGTTTTTAAAAATGGGAAAAACATTTATAAAGGTTCTAATATATAAAAATGAATCTATTTTTGGATGCAGCTTAACCAACAATGTCTAGCTTGTTTGCCTCTTCCATGATCATTGATGTGCACGTCCCGTCTCCATCTGACCTCGTACGACGGGTGAATCAGCGTCTGGATGATGAAGAGTGCCAGATTCTCTTACTTCCACACCAGATTCACACCCACTATGCTCCTAAGGTGATCAATCCCACTAAGCATCCCTTTAAGCTTGATGAAACGACCACCAGTTCTTGTAAGAGGCAGAGGAGTTCTGAGCTGATGGACCAAGACGATTGACCAGTGTCCATCCATCTGGCTGAAGACGTAAAACTTAGCGCTTCCTAGGAGGCAACCCATGTTCTAGAGTTTCATCATTTTTTTACTTTGTTTTAGTAAATAATCATGGCATGTATGCAACAATTTTTTAGCTACTTCTGATCTGTATCTGCACTTGTCATTACTCTGCATGACTACTTCTATTTTGTCTGATCCTTGGTGTTATTTTTTATGACATGATGAGACTATGTGCTATCTATGTGTAGATTTTACAGGTACATAAGTATGTGCACTTTTCATTATTCCATTCTTTCAGTGCTTAGGCCGATGGTACAAGGGAGGTTCATACCAGAGGTAGACGAGCATCTCCGCATACCCGACTAGACCCTCCCCCTCCCACTGACATGTCATCCTCCTCCCTG
Organism: Viscum album; assembly: GCA_963277665.1. Classification (NCBI taxonomy): domain Eukaryota; kingdom Viridiplantae; phylum Streptophyta; class Magnoliopsida; order Santalales; family Viscaceae; genus Viscum; species Viscum album. Next base: position 323,023,531 of record OY728140.1, read on the forward strand.
GACCCCGACCACCCCCCTGATAGCCCCCACCCTCCCCTTTGGTCCCTAGACTTCCCCCCAGACATCCCCCCAAATAGCCCCTCCACCCTCCTCCATGGTCCTCAGACAGCCCCCCAGACACCCCCCAGACACCCCCCTCACCCTCCTCCCTGGACCTTGGACAGCCCCCGACGCTCCTCCTCGGTCCCTAGACAGCCCCCCGGACATCCACCCCACCCTCCTCCCTAGACCCCAAACAGCCCCCCGAACACCCCCAGAATGTGACGTCTACGAGTCAACCCCGCCTCAATATGAGGCTCGGTGTGGCCGACACCACTCAAAATGCCACTTAATTTTAAGAAAAATCAACAACTAACACACGGTAAGTTGACCAAACGCATTTGGATTCTGTTGATACTATAGGAAAACAATCCATGGGTCACATGTGACATGTACGAGTCAACCCCACCTCAATTCGAGGCACGGTGTGGACAGTACCATTCAAAATGTCTCTCTTTAGTTCAAAATGACAATAATTTTAATTGAAAACAACAACTGGCATATGGAAAACCGGCGAAATGCATTCCGAATCTATTGAAACTAGAGGAAAACAATACATGGGTCACATGTGACGTGTACGAGTCAACCCCGCCTCAATTAGAGGCACAGTGTGGCCGACACCACCCAAACTGTCCCTCTTTTGTTTAAAATGGACAATATTTTACGTACATACGCCAAACCAATAAAACGGATTCTGATTGTGTTGATAATTTTTTACAAAGATCCATAACTCATATGTGACATGTAGGAGTCAACCTTGCCTCAATCCGAGGCCCGGTGTGGCCTACACGACTCAAAGTGCCTCTATTTTGTTAAAAATGGACTTAATTTTAAGTGAAATCAACAACTGACATATGACAAACCGACCAAACGCATTCGGATTCTATTGAAACTTACGGAAAATGACCCATGGGTCAAATGTGACGTGTATGAGTCAACTTATCCTCAATACGAGGTGCGGTGTGGCCGGGACCACTCAAACTGCCTCTCTTTTGTTCAAAATGGACTTATTTTTAAGTGAAATCAACTACTGACATATGGGAAACTGACCAAACACCTTTGGATTGTGTTGAAACTTTAGGAAAAATATCCATGGGTTATATGTGATGTGTGCGAGTTAACCCATGCTCAATCCAAAGTGTGGTGTTTCCGGTATCACTCCAAGTGTATGTATTTTTTTTAAAATGGACAATATTTTATGTACACACGCCAAACCGATCAAACGGCTTCTAATTGTGATGATAATTTTTTCACAAAGATCCATGACTCATATGTGACGTGTAAGAGTAAACTCCGCCTCAATCCAAGGTCCGGTGTGGTCGACACCACTCAAAGTGCCTCTGTTTTGTTAAAAATGGACTTAATTTTAATTGAAATCAACAACTGACAAATGAAAAACTGACCAAACACATTTGGATTCTATTGAAACTTAATGGAAACGATACATGGGTCAAATGTGATGTGTATAAGTCAATACCACCTCAATAAAAGGCATAGTGTGGCCAGGATCACTCAAACTGCCTCTCTTTTGTTCAAAATTGACTTATTTTTAAGTGAAGTCAACAACTGACATACGGGAAACCGACCAAACGCCTTCAGATTGTGTTGAAACTTTAGGAAAAAAATTCATGGGTCATATGTGACATCTAAAAGTCAAATCCACCTCAATACGATGCGCGGTGTGTCCGGTATCACTCCAAGTGTATGTATTTTGTTTAAAATGGACAATATTTTATGTACATACGCCAGTCCAACCAAACAGCTTATGATTGTGTTGATACTTTTTCAAAATGATCCATGACTCATATTTGACATGTACGAGTAAACCCCACCTCAATTAGAGGCCTGGTGTGGCCGATACCACTCAAAGTGCCTCTGTTTTGTTAAAAATGGACTTAATTTTAAGTGAAATCAACGACTGACATACGACAAACCGACCAAACACATTCTGATTCTGTTTAAACTTAATGAAAATGATCCACGAGTCAAATGTGAAGTGTATGAGTCAACTCCGCCTCAATACGAGGCTCGGTGTGGCCGACACCACTAAAAATGCCTCTGTTTTGTTAAAAATGGACTTAATTTTAAGTGAAATCAACAACTGACATACGGTAAACTGACCAAACGCATTCAGATTCTATTGATAATATAGGAAAAGGATCCATGGGTCATATGTGATGTGTAAGAGTCAACCCCGCCTCAATCCGAGGTGCGGTGTGGATGGTACCATTCAAAATGTCTCTTTTTTGTTCAAAATGACTTTTTTAAGTGAAAAAAACAACTGGCATACGAAAAACTGACCAAATGCATTCAAAATATGTTGAAAATTTATAAAAATGATCCATGGGTCATATGTGACGTGTACGAGTCAACCCCGCCTCAATCCAAGGCACGGTGTGGCCGGAACCACCCAAACTGTCCCTCTTTTGTTTAAAATGGACAATATTTTACGTACATATTCCAAACCGATCAAACGGATTTTGATTGTGTTGATACTTTTGAAAAATGATCCATGACTCATATATGATGTGTAAAAGTCAACCCCGCCTCAATTGGAGGCCCGGTGTGGCCGACACCACTCAAAGTGCCTCTTTTTTGTTAAAAATGGACTTAATTTTAAGTGAAATCAACAACTAACATACGAAAAACCGACCAAACACATTAATATTATATTGAAACTTAAGGAAAATAATCCATGAGTCAAATGTGACGTGTACGAGTAAATCCCGCCTCAATAAGAGGATCGGTGTGGCCGACACCACTCAAAATGCCACTGTTTTGTTAAAAATGGACTTAATTTTAAGTGAAATCAACAACTGACATACGATAAACTGACCAAACAGATTCAGATTCTATTGATACTATAGGAAAACGATCCATGGGTCATATGTGATGTGTAAAATTCAACCCCTCCTTAATCCGAGGCGCAGTGTGGACGGTACCATTCAAAATGTCTCTCTTTTGTTCAAAATGACTTTAATTTTAAGTGAAAACAACAAATGACATATGAAAAACTGACCAAATGCGTTATGAATCAGTTGAAACTTTAGTTAAAAGATATATGGGTCATATGTGACATGTACGAGTCAACCCCACCTCAATCTGAGGTGTGGTGTGGCCAGAACCACCCAAACTGTCCCTCTTTTGTTTAAGATGAACAATATTTTACGTACATACGTCAAACCGATCAAACGACTTATGATTGTGTTTATACTTTTTTACAACGATCCATGACTCATATGTGATGTGTAAGAGTCAACCCCAGCTCAATTCGAGGCCCGGTGTGGCCGACACCACTCAAAGTGCCGCTGTTTTGTTAAAAATGGACTTAATTTTAAGTGAAATCAACAACTGACATACAAAAAACTGACCAAACGCATTCAGATTCTATTGAAACTTAAGAAAAACGATACATGGGTAAAATTTGACGTGTAAGAGTCAACTTTGACTCAATATGAGGCACGGTGTGGCTGGGACCACTCAAACTCCCTCTCTTTTGTTCAAAATGGACTTATTTTTAAGTGAAATCAACAACTGACATACGGGAAATCGACCAAAAGCCTTCAGATTGCATTGAAACTTTAGTAAAACGATCCATGGGTTATATGTGATGTGTAATAGTCAACCTCGGCTCAATCCAAAGCGTGGTGTGGCCGGTATCACTCCAAGTGTATGTATTTTTTTTATAATGGACAATATTTTACGTACATACGCCAAACCAATCAAACACCTTCTGATTGTGTTGATACTTCTGAAAAAAGATCCATGACTCATATGTGATGTGTACGAGTCAACCCCATCTCAATTCGAGGCCCGTTGTGGCCGACCCCACTCAAAGTGCCTCTGTTTTGTTAAAAATGGACTTAATCTTAAGTGAAATCAACAACTGACATACGAAAAATCGACCAAACACATTCAGATTATGTTAAAACTTAAGGAAAACGGTACATGGGTCAAATTTGACGTGTAAGAGTCAACTCCACCTCCATCCGAGGTGCGGTGTGGCTGGGACCACTCAAAATTCCTCTCTTTTGTTCAAAATGGACTTATTTTTAAGTGAAATCAACAACTAACATACGTGAAACCAACCAAACGCCTTCAGATTGTGTTGAAACTTTAGGACAATGATCCATGGGTTATATGTGATGTGTACGTGTCAACCCTGTATCAATCCGAAGCGTATTGTGGCCGGTATCACTCCATGTATATGTATTTTGTTTAAAATGGACAATATTTTATGTACATACGCCAAACCAATCAAACGTCTTCTGATTGTGTTGATACTTTTGCACAACGATCCATGTCCCATATGTGACGTGTTCGAGTCAACCCTGCCTCAATCCGAGTCCCGGTGTGGCCGACACCACTCAAAGTGCCTCTATTTTGTTAAAAATGGACTTAATTTTAAGTGAAATCAACAACTGACATATGAAAAACTTACCAAACACATTCAAATTCTGTTGAAACTTAAGGACAACGATCCATGAGTCGAATGTGACGTGAACGGACAGCCCTGGACAGCCCCCCACCCCCTTCCTGGACCCTGTACAACCCCCACCCTCCTCCTTGGACCCCAGATATCCCCCCAGACATGAATAACATTTTCCTTTTATACCATTGTGAATGAAAGTAAATGAGACTCGTATGCCTTATGTATAATTCTATTACAATTTGATTAAATGTTATACCTCATGGATGATATGTAAATGTAGGCATGTTGATTTCACATGCCTTTTTTTATTTCTTTGATAATGTAATGTTATTTGGGATTATTCCATTTTTGTATGTCTTGAACTATATGAATGACTTGGTAAGCTTATTAGCTCATGCTCATCAAATGCATGTGATGATATGCTATAATTTAAATACAAATCCTTGTTGCACATTCTCCATGACCCCCATACTCACTCTCTAGAAATCTCCCCTCCCCTCTTCCTGGAAAACCCCCTCCCCTCTCTGGACACCCCCCCACATCACATCCAATACAAGTCATGCATCACTCTAGATGATGTACAAATATTAACCACATTGTTAATTCACTTTATCACACATACCCATCATGCACCAATTTCTATCATAATAATCACCTTTTTTATTAAGAAAAAATTGATATGTGTGAACCCAATAAATTGAAATAGGTTAATTGGAAGAGTTGTTGCCATATAAAGATTGAAATGGGGAATTGTAGAACATGGCATGGTTGGAAGAGTGATATTTTTATGTGTTTTTTTGTGCTATTTCCAATGTTTTTTTGTGGTGTTTGAAGTCTATTTCTAGATGTTATTTTTGATGTTTTTTATAAAGGTGTATCAAGTGGAGGTAGCTGTATGCAAGCTACTGGTTTTTTTTTTGAAAATACCCAATACCAACGGTTTAGAACCGTTGGTATACTTTGATCATATATGAATATAGACCAACGGTTTATCTAAACCGTTGGTAAAAAGCTATACCAACGGTTTAGAACCATTGGTATGCTTTGTGCATATATGAATATATACCAATGGTTTATCTAAACCGCTGGTAAAAAGCTATACCAACGGTTTTGAACCGTTGGTATAAGCTCAAAAATATGAATTTCCCAACGGTTTTAAACTGTTGGTAAATCCTTTTGCCAACGTTTTAGAGGAACCGTTGGGAAATTAAAACTTTCACCACCTTTTTCCAATAGTTTTCCTTAAACCGTTGGTAAAGGGATTTCCCAATTCCTTACTTCCCTATGGTTTGGAAAACCGTTGGTATATCTTATACCAACGGTTTTCCAGCCTATAACAGTGGTTTTGAACCGTTGGTATTGTCTATATTTCCAATAGTGACGACACTTCCTACTATCTGTCGAAGGAGTACCAGCACTGGATTCTAAACTTCCCTAGCTCACAGCTCTCAACTCCCTCATATTGCACTCGGTAATCAGTGCTTGGTTCACTATAGCTGTCATTGAAGTCATCCTGAAGACATTCATGTGCGATCAGATGTCATACCATCGGATATCCTCAAATTTCCTAGCCAAAGATAACTCGTCACCTCCCAGAATAGGTGCGAAGTGTTGAATCTCTGTAAAATAAGATGATTAATCCATCACTAAAAGTGCACCCTACTCCAAATGCATGAACTCTAGAGATCGATCGGCTCTCAACATCTCAGAATATAATTAATCATAGAAATCCTCTAAAACTCTTCCCAAACTATATCCTGATGTTGTCCCTCTTGTGAGATAACATCCCAACATCTCTTGGCAGAATCACATAGCATGTACGTCCTGAGCTTCACCCTATACTCTGGAGGCATCTTCATATTCTCAAATAATGAAAGCATGAACTCTAACAATGACTCTACATTCCATGGTCCTCCATACCCTAAAAATATGGGAGGATGCTGCTTTTGGAACACAAGCGTTAGTTCTGCCATAGACGGGGCAGGATGCGGTGCTCCCTGAATGGTCTATAACATCCTCAAAAAAATTTCATGGAACTGTGTATCAGAACCTACATCCAGTATAACAACTGGTGCTAAGACGGTCACAATGGGAGGATCTGCTAGTAATCCTTGATCTACCATTTTTTGTGTCTGATCATTTCCCTATACCTAGCATACAACCGAAGGATGTCTCAGTGGAATGACTATTCAAGGTCCAGCGCACACCTCAGTTCAATATTATCAAGGACAACATCATATAAGTGTAAGAAAGGAACATGAGAAGAAAATAATTCAAGTTGTACAAGAATAGGGTTACACAACATGTGTAACTGCCACACGGCGTGTTCCCTTTAAGCCTTAACATGGGCATGCACCTATGAAAATACTGGTCATGTAACACCCCTAAACATGGCATGTTCCTCTTATGACACAACATGTACATGAATTTTCTCTCCATCCCAAGTACTTATACATGGCTAAACCACATGGGGTCTACCAGTGTAACACTACATGGCGTGTTCACCCTAGACATGAAGTTTAATAGTTAGATCCCATCAAATTGTGTCATTGGTCACATAGTCGGAGACAAGATTGACTCTACACAGAATGAAAGAATAGGAAACAATGTGTACAACATAAGTTTTATCCACCCATGTCATTAGTTGCACGGCCGGACACATGGTCCTTACAGCACAGTGTGTATACCCAGTACACAATGTTTTCTACCAAAGTTTCCCAACACAGTGTCTCTACTCACACAATCAGTCACATTATTAAATATTACACAACATATACATACAATACATGGCGTGTACTTAAGAAAAGTTTTTTCTTACAGAATAGAAGAACACATGACGTGTGTTCATAACACCACATGCCGTGTTGTTTGGGTTTCCTGATAGTAAGCCTCTAAAACTTCTAAAAAACCCCTGAAATCTTATAATTTTGTCCAAGGAAAGAAAAATTCTGACCGGTGGATGCCCATACTCCCTGAGAGTCAAAGTTTGGCATCCTTATTCATATTACAACTTGACAAAATTAAATTAAAGTAAAGACATGATCCACCATATTCCGATCCAAGAGGGCCCATAACACCTCAAGGACCAAAGTTTGGTGTGAATCCAAATGAAACTTTACATATTCCAATACCCTATAAAAATAGTAGGTATTCTATCATGAAATCTATCACAATAGCATGTGGATCTAGAATAATATCTATCATAATAGCATCCAATCAGTAATGCACCCTAAATGGAATGATGAGAATACATGACATGTGATCTCTAGAAAGTGCCTATATGATGCATGAGATGGAATAACCTCATCTCATTGGGTTGAAACAGAAATAGAACCTCAATAATATCAATGATAACAGCACAATACATGTGTATCACCCAATGCTAAAATCAATTCAACTATAATAATTGCAAAACCATAAAAATTTCAATATTCAAGGTAACTTGGATTTTCTCTGTACATGGGATAGCTACTCCCAGGAACAACTTATTACCAACTACCCATTCCTTACTATCCCTTTCTATAAGCTCCAAATAGTAAGACAAAGTAGAAAAGAAACTCTTTTGATACCACTTTGTAATGTCCTAGATCTGGGTGCTACCCAAAGGTGCCCCGAACCCTGTTGGTCACATAACCTCAAGTGCATTTCCCCAAATTCCAGAGGCTGCAGACTAGCAGTGAAAGCCAAAGTCTGATAGTGGGGAAACTATTACCTCATTGGTAGAGTATACACAGTGGAATAATAATAATAAACAATAGCAGAAGAAATAATACCATACAAAAAAGTAAACAACAGAATATTGACAGTATAAAAAACTGAAACATATATATAAATAATTATGCATGTCACAAGTATCTAGGAAAGCAACCAAACAAGTCTCAATTATGGAAATACAATACTTAAACCAAATTACAGAAATCAGTAAACTCTAATAGCATCGCAAGCCTCATCTTGGTTCCATGCTCTCCAGCTCCAACAACAGTCAAGTACCCGATGAAGAAGGGTGCTTTCCATTATCTATACCTCCAACCATATAATCTATTTGGGTCCAAAATCATAACACAAATAGGGCGTGAGACAAATCCCAATAGGCAACCATTATAGGATCTGTGTCTAACAGTCAGTGAATATATGTAGTAGGCAATATGTAGAACTGAAGCAATAAACTAGGAAGTAATCAAAAGTAAACAATCCTACAATTTTCAATTACATTCATTTACATTTATTAATTATTCAATCCATTGAATAATGTAACCTTAGGATCTAGAATAAGCTCTGTACCCCCTGTATAATGGTAACAAAAGATGTCTAAAAATGCCATCTAAATAAACAAGTAAGACTGAGTCCAAGATTATGCTTTGGCTTGGAAGACTCATCACAATCAATCAATCAATCATTGATAAGTAACCCTGTAGGAAAGTCCACATAGTCTAACCCCTCTAGTTTAACATATCATCAAATAATAAATAATGAACCTCTAGGAAATCTCACACAGTCTAACCCCTTTGGTCCCACATGTCACTAATTATTTACAAACGACCACCTGGGTAGATATCACGGTCAATACCCCCTTGGTCTGAATAGAAACAATAAGATATAATGAAACCTGAAAGCTCTCATAGTCATTTCCCTATGGTCCAACATTCATTTAATAATGACCCTTTGGGTATCTCTCATGGTCTAACAACTCTGGTCTATGACCACCCGGTATCTCTCACAATCAATGCCTCTGGGTCAACATAACAATAATTCATAAATAAATGACCCTACCTCGGGAAGCTCTCACAGTCAATTCCCCTTGGTCATTCTTTCACAATGAAAAAAAATGCATCTTAATTAATAGTAAATCTATCCTAACAACATAAGGCATGGAAAACAAGCAAGCCTAACATGCAATTCTAGACCAAACGACCATAATAAATCAAACATGGGAAACAGATCCATAATCAAGGTATTAAACCTTACGCCTGAGCAATAATGATTTCTCAACCAAAAAAACAATAACAGGTATTAAACAGGGTTAAATTCCAAACCACGCAATACCCTAAACATGGTTATTTGGCACATTTAGCATATATAATCCAAGTACAACCAAAGAAAGGCACAAACCACCAACATTGACGTTGTACAATGAACACTCTTAAACTTCAGACCTTAAATTATCCTAGAACAACATAGATCTACAAGGAGGGTAAAAATGATCAACCCTTGATAACTCAAGAGAGAATAGAAATCAGAAAGAGAGGCTCTAGAGAAAGAGAGAACTCACCAGTGGGAATCCAATGCACTTGATGATGTCTCAATTAGAGCTTGGACGGAGGAACAAGAGGATCTCGAAGATCATAAGTTGTACTTCACTCTCCTATATAAGACACGGGAAAAAGAAGTGCATTATAGAGATGAGATGTTACCTCGCTCTGATTAATCAAATAAAAAGAAAATTTCAAGTCGTTTTCATTTAATGTACATGTCGTGTACTAGCCTCAAACGACTCCCTCTTTAGGCGGTCTTCCAGGTCAACTACATAGCCATTTACTCAGCCGTTACATGACCAGTACATTGATACACGTGGAAATAGGGTACATGGTGTGTACTCAAGAGTACACGACATTTACTTAGAAAATTTCCAAATTATTCCTTTTTCCTAAAAAACAACCCAAAATAAAGATCCATACCTAAAATGAAGATCTGAGTTCTTACATGGAACACAACATCTCTACTTATATATTAATATAAACATACATACGTGTGTGTTGATTTCACCATAACACACACATGTCCTTCACACACACAAATGTTTATATATTAACATTAATGTATAGAAAAATATATAAATATAATCAATAATTGAGTAACCAAAGTTGATTCAATGCCACTTAGGGATAGAAGACCCAATTAACACTACTATAGATATTCTCTTTATTAGATCACAAAAATGATTTTAACAATGCTAAAAAAGCATTGTTGTCCTCAACTCTGTTAAAGGGGCTTCCCTTTATCAGTTCTAAAAAAATTGATGATAAAGTCCATCCTTTATGAGTGCTTTCATTAGCACTGATAAAGGCCCATCCTAGTGCAGTGTGTTGTTTGTCTAATAGCACACTGCAATGAATACATGTAACCTATATTTAAGATATATAATTTAATTGAAATAAATTTTACATCATGAATACAAAAAAATAATACTACATATATTTCAAACAATGTTTTGTATAATTAAACTTAAAATTACTATCCACAAAAATTTAAAAACATTAATGTTTTATCGTATTTGGTGCCCGTTATCCCCTCTCAAAAAAGTATACCCACGGTATCAGTTTCCAAACAAATCATCTCCACCCGAGAAAAAAATACACCTATATAAGAAAATAAATCTTATGTTAGTAATACTATAAATAAATAAATAAAACATTAATATGAAAGATCACATTAATAGAATGTCAATTTTAAATAAAAATAAACACTTTGAGTTATACCTGTCACACCGTGCATCATATTGAGGTGTGGTTGATTCCTACACGTCACAAATGAGTTAATTTTTTTTGCTAAATTATTAAAACAATATGAATTAATTTTCTTAGTTTTGAGTATTTCACTTGTTCTTTTTACTAAAATTAATGTCAATTTTAAATAGAAACACTTGGAGTTATACCAGTCACATCATGTGTCGGATTGAGTTGTGGATGATTCCTACACATCACAAATTATTTATGGATAATTTCCTTAAAGTATAAAAATAATATAAATGAGTTTTCTCATTTTTTAGTACATCACATGTGTTTTTTACTAATATGTCATTTCAAACCAAAAACACGCATTTTGAGTCATATCGATTGCATCATGTGGCAGTTTGATGTGAGACTATTTTCTACACCTCACAAATGACTTATAAATCATTATCCTAAATTATAAAGACAATCAAATCACGTTTTCTTGGTTTTCAGTGAGTAATAGATGTTTTTAACTAAAATGTCAATTTTAAACTAATAATGGACACTTTTAGTCATACCGGTCACACCGTGCATCAAATTTAGGTGTGGATGATTTCTATACATCATAAATGGCTCATGGGTCATTGTCTTGAAGTATCAAAATAGTCCCAATGATTATTCTTGGTTTTCAGTATGTCACTTGTTCTTTTTAATAAAATTAATGTCAATTTTAAATAAAAAGACACACTTGGAGTCATACTGGTTACACTGTGCATCAGATTGATCTCATATTGATTCCTACACATCAAGAAATGACTTATGGATCGTTTTCCTAAATTATAAAAATAATTTGAATATGTTTTCTTGGTTTTCAGTATGTTACATGTTGTTTTTACTAAAATTAATGACAATTTTAAATAAAAAGACACACTTTGAGTTATACCGGTCACACTGTGCATTGTATTGGGATATGTTTTTTTCCTACACATAACAAATGACTTATGAATTATTTTCCAAAAGTATCAAAACAATCTGAATATGTTTGCTCAGTTTTCTGTATGTTGCTTGTTCTTTTTACTAAAATTAATGTCAATTTTAAATAAATAGATACACTAGGAATTATACCAATCTCACCATTTATTGGATTGAGGTGAAGCTAATTCTTACATGTCACAAATGATTTTTTGATCATTATCCTAAATAATCAAAAAAACATGAATGCATTTTATTAGATTCTTTGACTGTATTTTAATTTTTATTCACTCACCACCTAATCCTCCTATACTTAAACATAATATAATATGACTTTGAAGAACCAACTAAGAGAACAAAGAGAACCTATTAGAGAGATGAACCATGACGATCTAAACCAGAAGCACCGATATGGGCTTGAATCCGAACAAAATGAAATAGAATCTCCAAAGAGTTTCTCAAACCACTTCAAGTATCCTATACAATTGCACTAAATAGTACATTCTCTTCCCTTCCTGAAAACTCCTTTTGGTTTCACTGACCAAGGATAACTATTTTAAAATCCGTATATTCTTTATCCTTCTAATACCTTTACCCTCTTGTACTATTAAAATAGTACTAGAGTTTAGACATCATATGTCGTGATCATTTTTCCTCAACACATTGAGAAAACCGATTAAACATTTCTTAAACTCATACACATATTTCCAAACATTTTAAACAATTAATACATATAAATTATGAATAGAGAACAAGACTTAAAGGAAACCCTAGTCTCTCTAATTAATTAACATTATAAATCATCTTGAATACATTAGTGAAGACTAAAGTTCCTTATTTCACCTTTTATATACTGGTTTTGAAACCTTAGGTGAATTCCTCTATGATTTTCATAAGAATTTAGATTTATTTTTTTAACAACATCAACATAAGGTAACTTAAGAAGGATTTATAATAACACAAAAAAAATTTATTGGTTAAGAAAAATTATTAAGTTTTTATACCAGTCATAGGAAATTTTTTCCATTAAGATTTTATTTCCCTAAAATTGATTTCAAGGTTAATTTTGATGACGATGATGTCATTAATCTACAACAGAATCTTTTATCAAATTCATATCATGTATCACAATAATTTAATAAGGGATTTTTATTAAATATTATTCCACTCAAATGATGATAATTTTTTGAATTACATCATACCAATTGGTGGGTTGAGGTCTATATTTCACTAAAGATTTGGTTCATTTTAGAGGTTTTCCTATCACTTATCTAGTTTGGTATATGGTCATTCAATCATATCAGATATGATTCTTGGATAGTTAAGTGGATAACACTTTATTGAAATCCGTCATATGAATTCACCCAATGTTATTCCCCTAGTAACATAATCTTATTAAGTTCTTCTAGTTAAGTTTAACCCTAAAAATGAAAAAAATGAGCATACAATCCTATTAGGCTCACCCATTACTTTATTTTCATTCCCAATATAATCTAAGAGAACCCAACATTATCATGAACTACCCGGTTTCATGATTGTGTTCCTGAAAAGTGTTTTCTTTGGATGGAATCTTACACTAAATATTTCTTAATGGGAAAAAGTATCACCATATTATCTCATGTATTCTATTTATATTTATGCATGATTATAATGATTTAGTTTAGAATCATACTCCTTTTACTGAATCAATGTAATGAAATCATATTGATGTGGAACTCTTTACACAAAACTAATGAACAATCCAGAGTTAAGGTAGAAGAAAACTAAATCAATTTTTATACCTAGTATGTGTTGGTTTTGGGAACAATGAAAGAACCTTTGGTCGGTGTGAAATTAAAATTTCTTCTCATTTAGAGTTTCTTAAAGAAAAAAGAGAGGATATTTTAAAATAAATTTAAAACAAATTTATTTATTATTTGAAGAAATGATTACCTCATCTCATAATCCTTTCTTTGATGATGATGTTGATCTTCCAAAAACCCTTTCGGATTACCTTATTGCGCTATAAGGATTAAAGTGTAGAATCCATATAGTGGTGATCCAGACATGCTCATTTTATCTTCGAGCAACACCAATTGATTTTTAGGTGCTAGCATGGAAAATCAATTATCTTGTGCTTTTCATCTTGATCGCTCCAATATCTTTAGGGATACAATGATTTCTTCTCATTCGTTAGAGGAAGAGAGGAAGAATTTGAGAGAGGGATGGAGAAAGAGGGAGAGGGAGAGGTTCATTGTGCATAATGATACTATATTATCAATTATCGATTAACCCTACATAGTATACATAACCATTTACTTATAGATATAAGGTTTATGTAAAAATATTATTTAATTGTGTACCATCCCTTAAATAAAATTATAATCATTATTACATGACATGACACATAATAATAACAATAATATTATTATTTCATAGTGTGCATGTTAACTTGCACGATAATAAGTATTACTTTAGCATTTGGAAAATTAATTTTTTTCACCAGACATGGTCATGGTCCGTTTTAACTCCTCAACATTTACTGAATACCCAAATAAACATTTTATTCATAAATAAAAAATAGTATTCATAAATCAGAGAATAAGTATTTATTAAATATTTGATAAAATAAATATATAAATTTTATTCAAAATATGATGAATAAATATTTATTTAATTTATGCGATCAATAAAACATGAATAAAATTATTCCTCGACCTTGAGAGAAATATTTATTCCATTAATTAAATTCAAATATAATTTATTCGAGATCAATGGAAATACTTAGTGTGTGACCCTCTTGCATTTTTTTTCTTGTTAGCTTTAGGTGGGTATGCCTAAATTCCAAGATTACTATCTATCAATGGGCCAAGGAACCCAAGAGAAATAATTTAATGTCATAATATAAAGAACCAAATACAAACTCTTTCTGGGTAATATAATTACTTTCTCTCAATATCTCATCAATCAAGTTACACATCTGTGTCATCGACCAATATTATTGATACATATTTCTTTGAATATCTAAAAGTAAAAGTCATCAAATCTTGGCCATAGAATTTAATGAGATAGTTTTATTTCAACCAAAGGGTCGAGATATAAACTTCTATAAATATGGAAGGGACAGATCCTTCCTTGACTTATCCATTCATATCATGTCATTCGTGATGCACCAAATGTTTCCCACTTCCTTCCAACATATGGAATGAAATTTTTTATTATTAAATGTATGTGTGTGAGTCATGACATGAATTAATGATAATATTAAAGTCTAAGGATCATTACATACACATGTAGATAGGAATATCCTATGACACCCAAACATACAGAATTCTTAATATCGGGTTTGTTCTCATAATCATTCGTATTGAATATTACCAAGTGAGAACTTCATGAGAAGAATCCTCATCCACTTATGAATACTCACATATAATGATCTATATATTATGTTCCCTATCATAGTATGTTATTTGACTATATAACTATTTTTAAGAATTTTATCATGGAATTTGAAGATTCTCATCGTAGCGAGGAACCGTTATAACCTTATAAATGCAAAAAATACTCCAGGACATTATAACATAAATTTTATATAAAAAACAATCAATATGTGATAAGATATTTATATTAATATTCACTCCTTTTAATATTGATGTAATCTAAAGTACAAATTAGTTGGTTCTGGGGTACCGACTCCAAAAAACTCCCACTTGCACTAGATACAACTGCTGACAACCGGTTAGACCTCACATGAAAAATATTCTTTTGAGTATTATGGATATATTTATTAGGCTTAACACATTTTTATGGCTAGGTTTAGTAAAGAAATGTTTCTGTACAGTGAATTAGTTTACTACAACCCTACTATCTTGAGAAAATTCCTCAAATAGTGATATAATCATGTATCCACCTCTTTTTCCCATGTAAAAATATTAACATCCTAACTAAATCCATATTCAATGTTTGTGAAAAAATTGTAAATCTATTTATTTTGGTATAAACAAAAATTTCAACAAGAAATTGCTAAAACTTCTTCTTAATCAACATCAGAAGTCGCAATGTACTTAGATATTGTATATAAGGAAACCATTACCTGTAATAATTTTTCTTGAATATTAATTTATCTATTTATATGATACTAGATAAAATTGAACCAACTATAGAAAAGTGTTCAATTACCTTGATTAATAGTATTCTTACCTCTCCAGACACAAGAACTCATCCAGTTTTACTTTTCCAAGTACTATCAGATATTTCTAATGGAAAGCCTATGAAATTATGTTGAATCTTTTAGATAATAACCTATTGTGATTTATGAATCAATAGTATCAAATGTTAGTAAATATCTTTGAATGTGAGATTAATTCCTACAATTTAATCTAGTGAAATTATTTTAACCTCCATAATCTCTTCCTATGCCAATGTATGTTATATTGGAAGGATTATAAGTCAATAACAATTTGGTCTTGAGTTGTTTCAAATTTTATTTTTCTATACTATGTTAATATGTATATTATGAACAGATTTAGAAAACTCATAGATCTAGGTTAATATATATACTAGTCTTAGGAAGTTTCTTCCATTAAAATTTTATTTCCCTAACATTTATTTCAATGTTAACTTTGATGATGATAAATCCACTAATCTAAAATAGAAGCTTTCATCAAATGAGTATCATGTATCAAAATCATTTAATAAGGAATTTTATTAAATGTAAACCCACTAAATTGATAACTCTTTTTTGAATTATATCAAACCAATTGGTGGGTCAAGGTCTATATTTCACTAATAATTGGGATGCTTTAGTGGTTGTCCCATTACTTATCTAGTTTTGTATATGCTAGATCGATCAAATCAGATATGACTCTTGGAAATTTAAGTTGATAACTCTTTATCCTAATCAATCATATGGATTCATTTAACATTATTCATCTAGTAACATAATCCTATTAGGGACTCCATGATAAGTGTAACAAAAAAAAAGAATAAAATGAGAATATAATCCTATTAGGGTAACCCATTACTTTATTTTCCTTCATAAGACAATCCATGAGAACCCATAATTAATATGTCCGACCCAGTCTCATAATTTAGTTATTGATAAGTGTTTTATTTAGAAGGAATATGACACTAAATATTTTTAAATGAGAGATAATATCACCATTTTATCTCATTTATTCACTTTATATTTATGCATGATTATGATTGAGTTGGTAATACTATTCCTTCCCCCAAATAAATATAATAAAAAAAGTGTGGGCGTTGAGTCTGTATCTATCTCTCATGCTTCAAGGAGATGTCTTGTACGCTCCCTTGTTATAAAAAGCACTCAAACCAAAGGAATGGTCTATCTAAGTAGGATCCCTTCCCGTTGGTCATTGATCACCACTAGGTACTCCATGAAGGTGGATTTATCCTCGATGTAGAGATTTTTGTAGTCAATAATGTGTGTCATATTTTGCATGTATCTCCTTAATTGTGAAACATAGAAGATGTCATGAACTCAATACAATCGAGATGGTATGGATAAGAGGTAAGAAACCATGCCAATCCTCCATGGGATCTGGAATGAGCCGATGAAACTCATGGGAATGTATTATTAGCCCGAAAAATACTATGAAATACTTTTTGTGGGGAAACTCTCTAGAAAACATAATCTCCCTAATCTAACTCCAAAGTCCTATGTTACAAATTCGCGTTATATTTTTATCAACTCTTAGCTGTCCTCACATGCTCCTGGATCACTTAAACCATATCTATAATTTCATGCATCAGTTTTGGCCCAACAAGAGATGTCTCACCAACCTTATTACAACACAAGGGTAGCCACCATTGACTCCTATATAGGGTCTTTATAGGTTTCATACCAATATAAGAGTGATAGTGGTTATTATATGAAAACTCCACCAATGGAAATTGATCCTCACAACACATGGATGGTTAACTCGGTATGACCATCTTTCTGGGTGTGAAACACTATGTTCATCCATAACTAGATCCCAAAATTCCTCCTGAAAACCTATCCATAAATATGATGGGAACCGAGCATCACTATCTGAGAGGATCATCATGGGTACCCCATGTATCCAGAATATCTCAAACAAGTTCAACTATCCCAAACTCTCCACTGAACTTTGCTATCAGATAACAAGAAGGTGTGATGAATTGGTGAGTTTGTAGAAAATCACCAAGATAGTATATTTAACTCTTGTAATATATGTAATCCCTATCATAAAAACCATTGATATGATATCCCACTTCAATTATAGTATCTCAAGAGTTTGAGTCAAACTTGTTGGAAGGTGATGTTTATCCTTTACCTATTGACATGTGAGATACAGAGAAACAAACATTGAAATGATCCACCTCATTCCAACCCACCAAAAAATCCACCAAAGGTCCTTGCATATCTTCACCACTCCTATATTTATATCCAAGGGGAAGTATTAAACTCCATCAACACCCCTCATGAAATGTGGCCAGAACTATTATCCATCCGAGGAAAAGGATGACATGATCAACTCATTCATAAAATCCATCTAGAATATCTTCTAAGGATATCTAGTCATGTTGAACTTCACTATAGATGTCTCTAAAATGGGCCTCTCTCACACACTGAAGAAGCAGTGGAGTTGCCACCATAGACTGCAGAAAATATGCATCCCAATCTTCCACTATAGCCAGCTCCAATATGGCCAACTGCTTTAACGACTCCTCCACTAAAGAAGAATTTTAATTACTACCAAGGGTATTTGTCACCATGTTACCCTTACCTAGTGTATATATTATCTCGAAGTTGTAGTTCTATAAGAACACAAACTAATGACTCTATTCAGGATGAGATCTCTCTGGATAAATATGTGCCCAAGACTCTGATGTTCTGAGTAAAAAACTAAAATGATCTCCCAGAAGACATTGCCTCCATATATTCAAAGTGAAGACTACCTCTACTAACTTTAAGAATTTAGTCATACAGTTCTTTTCATGGGGCCTCAACTGCCTCAAACCATAAGCATTCACTGCCTACCTCCACATCAACATGAATCCAAGACCAGCTCTAGAGGAATCACAAAACACTATGCACTCAACTCTCTCCTTTGGAAGTCTCAAAACAAGAGGAGTGATCAACCTCAGCCTCATCTCCTCAAAGGCTCTCTGACACTACTCATTCTAGGAAAATAGAATCCATTTCCACATCAAGGAAATAAAAGGGACTACAATCCTAGAAAATTATTCTATGAACCTTCAGTAGTATTCCTCAAAATAGAGAAAACTCCACACCTCTAACAAGATCTTTGGTGGTTCCCAAGCAATCATTGCATCAATCTTCACTAGATCAATAGTTACACCATGCTCAGAGATAATAATCCCTAGAATGTGACCATATCATATCCAAAATTGACACTTCAAGAGATTATTTTATAGATGTTAATCCAAGTAAGTATAATACCATCCTTGCATACACTGCATACTCCTCCTCTGATGTAGAATATTAGTCAATTTAATTGATAAAGACAACTAAGAATTAGTCCAAGTATTGTTGGAAGGTCCAGTTTATAATATTTACGAACACAATAGGGGGATTAGTCACACCAAATGGGATTAATTAAGAACTCATTGTGTCTATAGAGACACTGAAATGTCATCTTTGGAATATCATCCTTGTGAACTCTCAACTGATGGTATCCAGTCCTAAGATTGATCCTTAAGAACCAACTCTTACCTTTCAACCAGTCTAAAACTTCATCAACTCATGAAAAGGGGTGCTTGTTCTTGATTATTATCTAATTCATGCGACAATAATTAACACAAAGCCTTAATCTCCCATCCACTATTTTCATGAACAACACTAGATCCACCTAGGGGAACCCATCTAGTTTGATTGAAACATTCTCATAATGTCTATAGATCCAAGGGTCATATTATCTAACTATATAGATGTCAACTATATTATCTATCACACAAGACCAACCTTTAATTATATATATTTCATTTTTCCAATGAAAGAAAAAATCATTCTACCCACTAGGGCATGCTATAGAAACATTATAGGGTCTCATTTCCACTATGGAGAGATCCCATAAGAATATTTTCTATGAACTATCACCACCAGAACAACCTCAAGTATACAAATCATGGAACTCATCCACCAAACCTTGACACTTTCCACAATGGGTGGCACTAAATGTAATACCCCAAGATTTCATGGTACATTATCTCTTCAAAGTAATTTAATAACTTGTACTTTACGCAACACTGAGTTCGAGGGAACCATGACTTACCAAAATAGCCGTTCAAAAAGCGGTTATGAATAGTAATAACTGAATTTTGAACTTCATATATTCCATATAATTTTAACATCCATATTATGTGTTTATTATGCATAATATAAGAACAAATTCATTATTTTTAGATAAAGGAAGTATTTTTCAGAAATGCAATTTTACTGCCTTTTAATGGTGAACCATTTTTAAATCCAATATTTGACCCTTTTAAATATTCATTTTGACAAAATAAAATTCTTCTTTATAATCGGGACATCAAAATTTACTTTGGATGAAATTTTGGTATTTTTTTAATAATATTCATTTTTTATTAATAGTGAGAAATATTGTATTTTAATTCAAAACTACCATTTAATATAATTTATTTATATGGTTAGATTATCTTTTTAATTGATTTTGAAGTTTAGCCAGATTATATTTTTACCATTAAATCCAATTTTGGTCATTGGAAGTAATTTCACTTTGAAATTAAACATAAACAAGTGTCAATCTTCTGATAGTTAATATTTTTTTAAAAACACGCTTTTGTTTTGACAATGGGGATTAATTTTAAATTAATTAATCCAACTACTATGGTTTGAATTTGGTGAAATAGATTCCATTTTTAATTTTTAAGATCAAATATATCTTAGGAAGAATTTTTGGTATTTTTCTGAAAAACATCAATTTTTGATGAATAGTGAAACCACTAAGTGGTAGTTAAAAATCTGACTTTTTAGTTAAATTAATTTTACCACTTCTTTGAATTGAATTTATAAAATATGAAATACATGGTTGTTATTAGTAAGTAAAATTTGGCTCAATAAGATGAAAATAATTTTTAATGAATAGTAACTTTTTACTTTTATTTACCGCGATTAAAGGTAAATAGGGTAATTCAAGGTAAAAAGAATATTATAATAATACATAATTACCTTAACACTTGTCATAACCTTATTGGATGAGTCATGGACGACCATGGGTATCCTTGGGTCTATTTTGGTACCCCATGGAGCCACTTAAGAGTGATAATGACCCTTTATTTTAATTAACTTAAAGTAAAGAAAAAAATGACATTAACAAATATCTTTTAGTATATAAATTTTTACATGGGGTTATATAAGTAATATTTTTGACTATAAATAATAATTGGAAATAAAAAATATTTCCTACATTATGGTAGTTTGATTTATAATTTTTAGACATCAAATAAATTAAATTATTTATAACACCATAATGATGTAGTATTTACCTCATTAAAAAATGATTTAAATAAATAAGATTATTAACATTAAAACAATATTTAAAACCTTTCCAATTCTTATTGGATGATTTTATTTAGACCATGAGTCATCTTATCTTCTACTTTAATTAGTTTTGGACCTTTAGAAACCGAATATCACTATATAATAAAATAATATTTTCGCACTTTCCTAAAGAGCCCCTCCTCCCCCTTATAAAAGGACACCACTTCTAACCCATTCCACACACCTCTCAAGACCCTTGGATCATCCAATACCTGACCAAATAATCTCTCAAGATCACCCTATTCCTCCTAGAAGCCTTACCTTAGGCATAAGGCACCTCAAGAAGTCTTTTTGGTTCAAACCAAAGGAAGTTACCCAAATTAAAGGTAACACTTTCTCTTAAATTATATTGTTTTATTTTGTTTTATTTTACTTATCCAACCCCCTAAACTCGTTTATTCCATTATTTTATAACAAAAATAGTATCATAAATATACTAGGATGTTTTTATGAGAAGTATTTGAACTACACTTACACACACCACCATCTAATGGGTGAAGAACGTATTGTTTCTGTGGTTGGCAAACTAACGCCTCACGAAATGATGATTGTTCGATTATCTCCTACTGCCTCTCATGGTGGCCATTAGTATGGAACTATATTTATATATGATATATATTATGTTTATGGTTTCTTTTTTTCTTTTGTACTTTCCATTTATATCATACCTTTATGGTTTCCATTATGGGTAAAACACGATAATTTCATTTGAGGAAGTGCGGAATACCGCCCCCTCAAAGTGATATGACTTATTAATAACTTGTGTGGGACGTATAAAGTATGGAGTTAATGATATTTTATATTATATTATACTATAATTAAAATATACCTATGTATAATTATGTTTTAATTCCATTAAAATACAAAATAGAAATGAAAGTAGCGTTCATGCGTACGTACAACTTACCATCTCTATGAACGGTGCATTTCATTTCTTATCTTCAAATGTCATTTACTATTATAAATACATATATATATACTGTATATATAATATATATATGATATCTAAATCATTTATATCATTCTATAGATAATTCAATTTTGACCACATAAAAAATTGTAATTATAATAAGTTCATTTTTGACTCAAGTTCCGAACATCAATAAAATATCCAATATGAACTCAAATAATTAACTAATTGTTATAGCAAGGTAATAAGTGATATAAAAGGAATAATAAACTTGTAAAATTTTCTTAATCAAATATAAATTAACTTGAGTTTATTATTCAGGAAGAACAAGGAACATACATGACAAGTCGGACTTGAGGTAAGGGGTTTCTTATCTCACTCTTAATTTCGTGAGATTTCCATTGTTCGCCACTTATTTATTGCATGTGGTGTATTATGTAGTGCCCATGATTTTATTCTTGGTGTAATATAATTTAATTTATGGGTATTTATATCTTCATTGTATGATCCTTATTTCATGGGGTGTATATTTCATAAGTTACCAAATCGGTAAAGGAATTTCAAATTTCAATTTCCATTCATCGGGCTTTACACATACTTCATTGATTATTTTACTCCATGATTATGTGTGGAATCACTATTTATTATTTGTGTAGTAATTTACAATCCCATTTCTATGGATATAATTTTGATACACATAATCACTCCATTGATAAATTCTCAAGTCATCGATATGAACCTGATAAGAGTAATTTTAACTCAATCTCCATTCATTGAGTTAAACATCCAATTCATTGGTGCTATTTTTACAAGAATACGTGTGAATGTAATCAGATTTATTTACACTGAATATCTAATCATATTGAGTGTATTTATATCTTTCACACATAATTATGTCATTAATTTATCCTTTACCTAAGGATACAATCTTTATAAGGGATTTCATCTCAATTTACATTCCTTTGAGACTTCCTTGTTGTTATGCACCAATTCACTTTTATATGGTGTATATACTGTAATTTTACATAGTATATCATGAAATCCTTTATTATCATGGCATTATTAAGTTTTTATTACTTCAATTATTTTTATTCAAGTGTCTCTCTTTTGGTTAGGAACCCTAACTAAAATATCTTTTAAATGTTTTAAAGATTTATTATTCTAAATCTCTATCATTAATGTACATGTTTTAAAAATGGTTTTAAGGATTTATTTATATGGAAATTAATGTTTTAAAATTAAAATTCTTTTTTAAAAGTTTAAAAGTGGTATGAGACACTTTGATTCAAAAATCTATTTTAAACAGCTTCTTGACAAATAGTGTGACTTTTAAATGTTTTCAAGAAAAAGGGGGATATTACTCTCAAATAGTTTTGATGATTATTTTAATCTATGTCAATATCCTTCATTATTCCCGATTGAGGTTAATCTATTACAATACAATCTTCCATATTGTATTGAATGAGTTATGTTTGACTATGGATGTGCTATTTTTATACCATTCATGGTTTGTGGATAAAGTATTGACATTTCGTATGCTAGTTTTAATATAAATGTTTATGTTATGTTTCAAACTTTTAATATGAGGAATGAATTGGACTTAGTATGTGTCAAGTGGAGCTCGCTATAGCTCCTCAATGCATTGGTAGGTCTCATGAGACAAACTAGTGTCTTGGCACAAGGCTTTGACAAAATCTTATTTGTAGTCTTGGAACGAGGCCTTGAATATGTGGTTATGATGTCCGAAATTATGCATTACATAATTATGAGATTATCTATTGATATTTAATGTGTTTATTCGACTATTAGAATACCCATGACTATGTTTTATTATGACATTATTTACTCAGCTCATATTCCTTCCATAAAGTGTTCATGTTCATTATTTGTAAAGACATTTATTTTCAATTATTCACCATGCCTAATATTTATGTTATCTTCCTCTATATTGATTACTCTTACTGAGCATATGAGATCACCCCTTTCTTATGTTTCATTTTTCCCAGGATTCCAAGAAGTGTTTTATGTTTGATATACAGGGTTAATCTAGGGGATTAATGGAGTTCTCAAAGGATAATTTATGTTGTGTTTTATTTTATAATGGGTAATGTAACGTTAATGTATGTAATATATTTTACAATACTTCTAAACTGATCAGTCTTTCGGGACTTTATTTCTTGTAATCATACCAATGTATTAAAATAATGCACTGACTCTGGGCTTCTAGGGTCAGGGCATTACACTAAATCACATGAACAACATTAAATTTTATCGCAAGATAATGTTTCTTGGTGGGGGAGGCATCCCTCTTCCATGCATGATCAAATCCAAAGAAAATATCACCAACACATGGATAAAATATAAAACAAGGAAGAAATTCTAGAGAGAAAAGAACTAAAGTAGAAGGATAAAGGTAAAATACCAAACCTCATACTATGAGTAGAGACCATGGATTAGAAGACTCTTCTGTCAGACCTACAACTACAACATGATGAGTCAGTTATCCCCAAGAAAGATTAAATTTCTCATTATAGGCATAACATCACCAATGAATGAGATGTATGCGTATTCTATAAGACCACTGAGTTAAAGAAACTCAAATGTTACTATGTCAACCACACTTTCGTTGTACTATAGATCCCCACATCTGAGTCCGAGCATGAGTATGACTTCTATGCTGAGACCCTAATTACTGATGCCTACTAGATTCTTTAGATGGCTTGGATATACAAGGTCCAAATCCTTCTATAGTTCCACAATGATCCCTTCCTAGGAAGCACTTCATATCCCAAGCCTACTTAAAAAGATCCTCTACTTGAATTGGGGGACTGTTAGATGGATAAAATCAATACAGAATAGGAACTGAAATTCATCCTAACTAAGTTTTGGCTCATCATACACCTAAGTGACCCTACCCCACCAAGTGATATCATCACTTTGGGATGTGTTCATATAAAATGGAAAAGTAAAAATATAGACTCTAGCCAAGCCTTTTTCCCCTGAGGGTCTATCTCACCTAGAATCTGGGGGGGGGGGGTCCTGATCCTAGAACTCTAGAAGTATTATTAATCTACATGAATTTTCTTCTTGAGTAGATGAAAAGAAAATTTTATACATCTAATATAAAAAATCAAACTAACCCACTTGGGGTGGGTCCTTACAATACCCGACCAGTCACAATGCTACTCTCTACCTGACTGGAGAAACCACCTCACGAGATGGATGATTAATTAGAGACTCAATACTGTGTTGGTTATCATGGTGACCCTAAAATAGGAATCCTCACTCAAATTTTCATCATAAATTACCTATTTTTGTATCCTAACTGGATATCATCACAGATACATCCTGAAAGTTGACAAGACATACCATGGTTAGACAAGCATATCTGGGGAGATGACATAAGAAGGGCATGAAAGTCAAAAGGACCAAATCATACAAGAATCATTGAACACTAGTTTTCCTAAAAATATGTCTCAACATGATGAGATGGAAATAATTAGAGTCTTGATTTATGGATATGTCACCTATTGAACCATCCCTGGGTTCCCAGGTTTGAGAGTCGAACTCGAGACACTATAACATTGTTTCCTTATGTTCCTAAACCAAACCTCACAACATGTCTAAATCCAAACATAGACCCTAGGGTAAACCACCTTTGGTGCCACTCCATTATGACCTAACCCACTGAGACCCCTCCTAGGCTAGAAATAAGCTGAGGTTGACACCCCGAGCTTGAATCCAATGGGCCAAGAGGTAGAGACTAGTTTCGGGAAGGTATATCACTAAAATGGGAAGCCTTAGGCTAAAGTACCTATAATCACACACACAATCATCTCCATAAAATTTTGTAGAGATATAACAAGGCCTAAACATCTAGAATGTAAAATGTGAATACACAAACCACTAGGAAATACATCAAAGTACAAGAATATAATGTAAAAGATATAATGGGGAAAAATACACACCCAACCATAAATGATATACCAACCTGATAACAATTTTAATAAGGGGAAATATTGTGGAGATCCTTTTTACCAATATCTGAGTTCGAATACATAATAGGTCCATCTCCACTAAGTGTCACTATTCTTTTCTGAATCCAGGTACACTAAGGTCACTATTTATCTTTCTATTAGTTACATAAGACACAACACATGTGGGAAAATCCCTTGTAAGGGTGAGTATATACCTACCAAGTAGGACGCCCCAAAAAACCAAAAAGGGAGAAATAGAAATAGAAACAGTCATATAAAACCATAAATAAAGTGGGTTAATAAAATACAACATCATATATACTCAAAAGAAACCCAAGAGAAGAGACAAATCAGATCTCCATCTGCACAACTAAATAAGAATGAAGAGTCTTCCCATAACTCCAAATTTACCATCACTAATGCTAAAAAACCCATGTAACCATATAAGATAATGAATGGAGGGCCCTCTCCTTGCTAATATATTTCATTATTTAGGGATAATTTTATCTAAACCATGCATATCACATCACCTTAAAGAATATGGAGGAGCCGTACCTCACCATTATGTGGCATAGTTGAGGGAGGACTACTCCAATAGAGGACCCACACACCACCATAGCTCAATGATTCGTATTCCACTCTATAGATAGGGCACCCACACCCTCTGTAATGTGGAGTAGTTCTTTCTCTACCTATATATAAGATAAGGGAGACCCTTAACCTATATATACATGGGAGTATTGGCCCCGATAATACTCTGATGATCACACCTTGAAAAATTCCACCAGATAAGTATCATTGAAAGAATCATCCCAATTACATCACATCACATCGTATATCTGATGCTAAAATTAAGGCCACCATCACATAACACATGGAAAACTACTTCGTATAGGCTAATAATAGGACTAAATCTGATTTTTGGAGAAGAATATCCACAAGGTTGAAGTTTCTAGAAAAATAAGTGCATGTCATGTACATATGGTCACACAATGTGTGACTGCACTTGGAAACCTGGGAATGTACTTGCCTAGACATGGATTGTCCATCCATGTAACACTATATGTCATGTACATAGGGTCATATGACATGTACGTTCACCCAAAGTGATTGTCTGTATAAATATATATGGAATATCCCTCAGGTTACATGGTGTGTCTAACCACACGAGGTCCTGGGTGTGTTACATCGATGCACGACTTGGATTATCGGGTAGGATCACATGTTGTGTGGGCTTAGAGACATGTAATGTGATATTTAACTTATATGAAACCCTAGACACCATGAGAACTCGAACTAAATGGCATGTTTTCCTTTGGGATACACAACGTGTAGTTTTATTTTTCATAGATAGTGAATCCTTTCATCACATGGACTATAGATATTCAATTTACACTTCCTTATTTTTCATTTAACCCACATGAGTGGATTAATACAAGGGGGAAGCTCATCAATTTCTGATTTTTGTCCCTTGGTGTCTGAAAAGTGGATATTCGATCATCCGTGGGGGTAGATGTCGCACCTCTAGTCATGGTATGAGGGTCTTGATCCTCAAATACACCACCCAACACCCTAAATATGACTCAATCCATCCAAAAAACCCTAATATATAGGTTATTGATAAATCTTTCCTGAATCTATAGGTTTGATTGTGCTCGAATCTGGACCGAAAATGTCTAATCGCGACGCTGTGGGCCAATGATAAAGAATGTAAAGAACCATGGTGGGAAAAAGAACAAGAAAAAGGTAAGATCATCATTAGATGATGAGATCCTAGCCAATGATAATAAATTTTAGAAAACAAAGTTGAAAACAAGGTTGCAAAAGATATAAAAAATAGGTTCAAGAACACTATTTTATTGGGCTCTTGCAAAGAATAAGAAAATAAGAATAAACCATAACCTAATATGAAATCCATGATCATAAAATTTTATCAATAGGGAAATATCAAAATAATGATCCCTACCATATGAATGGATCGATCACTAGTGAGTAATGTGTCCACTAGTGAAGAAGGTGATGATCCCACTATGTTCATTGCTCCTCTAATGATTCTCCTCAATCATTATTCATCGATCCATGCTCCTGGGTTTTCAATGCCAATGAAGCTATCCTCATCATATTCTCTAATTTCCAAGGGTTATGTAGCTATCCCTAAATATTTTCCACAATGGAATAATTATAGAGGATGATTATGTGTTGGGGAAATTAAATAAAATTACAAAAATAAATTATTTAATTCACATAATGCACCCACCACCATCTGACCTTAAACAAATTCCTTTCATCAACCAAGTTTATATCACCCCTTGGGTAAAACCTACATTATAGAGACAACTTTGATATCAGATTTCTTATATAGGATCATGATCATTGGAAAAAACTTTATTTCAAAAAGATGTTCTAGTGTGCTTTAATATATATTAATATTTTTAATATTTAATTTTTGAGGTCATGTGACACTGAAACACAAGGCCACATTTGATGGAAATACCCAATGATATATATAGAAATTTTCAGATTATAAAACTAAAAAAATTGGAGTTGTTATAGTTACCCAAATAAACTAGGACAATACCCACTTTCTTAAATAAAAACAACATGGAAAAATAAATATTCTAAGTATAAACTATCCCAAAAGTGAAACAGTTCTAAATTAAAGTAGAAAGAAAACAATTTAATGTCGAAAAATAGCAAGCTAACTTGAGAAAAGTCTCCACATGATTCCAAATAGCTCAGAAGACCACCACTAACCACACTCTCTCTTCCAATCAAGGCACCCTGCAAATCACATATAGAGCTAGTCCTAGGAACACAGAATAATGAAAACCTAGAGCTACACCTATTCAATACCATGGGCTACTATAAAGATTTATAGAACGTAGAAATTATCATAACTAGGGAATACCACATCATTATGGGTCATACTATACCTAGACATATCCTCATGGAAGTATCTCTTAATGTGGTAAGATTTTCCACACTGATAGCACATAAACTTCTTGTACTGACTAACATTATTCTTATATTTAATTTTAACTTTATGTTGACCCTTCACACTAATAAAACTAGGCCCAGGGATCACCCATTTTCCTCCACCGTTAAACTGTGGATTTAAATATCCCTTGTAAAGATAGATAACTTCACTTCCTCTAAAGTTATGTAATCCCTACCATACATCATAGAATCTCTAACCAGATTGAAATATTCCTCCAAGGAATACAAAAATAAGAAGTTTTGATCCTGATCAGTAATATCAACATCTACATTAGCTAAATCTAACACCTTATTATTTAAACCATCTAATTGATTCCACATAGAGGATCCAGATACCATTTTAAAATTATAAAGATTCATTTTCTTTTGTTACCTTCTTATAATGGATATAATCATGTAAAAATTCTAAATATTCAACCAAATTGTATTGCTATAAGTTTTATGGAAAATTATCAAAAAACATTATCACCTAGTGTAAAAAAAATAGGGAATGTGATTTCATTAAAACATATGGTTCAATATCCTCAAAATAAACTTATTTATCTCCTATAGTAGATATAGTTGTGATCCTCCTCCTAGATCCTGCCAAAGCATCGTCGTGTCTATTATGGACAAGAGGAGAACACATATTAACTCTACATTAAATGAAATCATTCTCTCCATTGAAATTCCTTACCCCTAATCTAGTTAAAGACATTTTAATACTCAATGAAATTGTATCTGTTACCACTAGTTTGTGGGAGGTCAACCTTTGTGACACACTACTCCCAAGGAAGGAGGAAATATTACAAAACCTAGTCCATAAAAAGAAGGAAAATAGGATTTTATCATAAAGAAATACCTTCAAAAAATAAAAGAAATAAAAAATAGAAGAAATTTGATGGGCATGACAATATAAAAACAACAATAGTAAGAATAATAAAAAACTGGAAGGAAAATAGAACACAATATTTTATGTGGTTCAGACATTTTGATCATACTCGATGGTAAGAACACCACCCACACCAATTTTTTATTATTTTAAATAAAGTAAAACCAAGGAAGATTACAATTATAGAATTTATGAAACAAAAATAGAAATAAAAAACTCGAAAATAGAGGACTAATCCAACAGTATGTGAAAAAGAGAAGAAAAAAATAAGCAATAAGTAATGAGGGATAAGTGATAGGAACAAGAAGAAAAAAACTAGGTCCAAACCCCCTTATTAGGGTTCAACATCACATGTTGTAATACCTACAAGATAATTTTCAATTATTATTATCCTTATCAAAACCCACAACCTTAAAGATCTCCATCAGAACCAGCTTCCCAGAGTCAACCATGAGAACCATCACCAATAGGGCCACAAATAAACCCTGGACTTTCTTCTATATCCTTCCCTTCTCTCAATCTCTCTCCCAGATTCAACATTCTCTGAGATTTTTATATATCTCTCTTAGAATAAGTAAGGCTCTTAGGAACTTAAAATCTAATAATCAAATAACTCAAACAAACTATAACAACAAAGGTACATGTGTCCAATCGAGGAGCTTCAAGTGGAATTTGTTGTAATAAATTTTAAATGACATACATTGTTTAAGGTTCTATCTCCCCTATGTAAGGTTCTAGATAAAAATACATAAATTTCCTCACTGTGCTATGTAATTCTATGTTTCCCCACTTCCTGGATGTGTAAGGGTTGATCAACTACTAAATAAGGGTCAGGCGACCACTGCATAAGGGTAGTATGAACAAACCCTTCTCTACATAAGGGTACCATAGTACTCATGAACATTCAATGCAAATTCCACATAAGGGTAACCCTAGGCTAGTATAAAGGAAACCCACTCCACCAACTAGTTATGTAAGGCTAACTAGATCCAAACCACTACCACATGAATGTACACTCGATGACTTGTAAGGGTATAGAAACCACAACCCTATTTATATAAGTGTATCCAAGACTTCACATTAAGGTATCATGCACATAACTAAGACACCGTAATGGTACACCAACCCATACAATAAGGTTTTATCCACTACATATGGAAGAGCTTAAATAAGTTAAAGTTCAAGAAAACCACATTTTCGAAGCCTTTCATGAGCTTTAATTCCAACACAGTTCGAGGGTCCCACTTTTTCTACCAAGGGAAGGATGGGCATGACCTCACCAAAACTTTTAAAAACGTATCTATTTCTCTCCTTACTCATCCAACCCATCTCACTCTAAGAGAGTTGACTTGTGTATTGAAAGCATGAAACTGTGACATTTTATTGTGAAATGTTTCAACTATATTTTACATTTTATTCACTCACCACCTTATCCTCCAATAATTAGACACAATATTATTTGAATTTGATTTTTTTCTTCTCAAAACCTTTAGAAAACTTAGTATACATTTCTTGAACACATACATATTTTTATTCCATTTTCAACAATTAATACATATGAATTCTATAGCTAGAAAAATCCTTAAAGGAAACCCTAGTCTCTCTAAGTCATTAATGTACTAAATCACATTGAATAAATGATTGTAGACTAAATTTACTTATATCACCTTTTATTTAATGGTTTTATAACCTTAAGTGAACTCCACTATGCCTTTTATAATCATTTTGATCCAGTTTTTGAATAAAGTCAACATAAGGTTACTCAAGAAGTAGTTACTATAACACATAAAATTCCCTTTTTTAAGAATGATTATTATGTTTTTATACCATTCATAGGAATTCTATTACATTAATAATTTATTTACCTGAGATATGATTTCAAGGTTATCTTGGATGATGATGATGCCACTAATCTAAAACAAAAGCTTCTATTAAATGAGTGTCATGTATTACAATCATTTAATAAGGAATTTTATTTAATGTAAACCAAATTAAATGATTACTCTTTTTTGAATTAGATATAACCAATTGGTGGGTCAAGGTGCATATTTCACTAATCATTGGGCTTCTTTAGTGATTTTCCCATTACTTATCTAGTTTTATAAATGTTCAGTCAATTATATTAGATATGACACTTGGATATTTGAGTTGATAACTCTATATCCTAATAAATCATATGGATTCATTAATCATTATTACTCTAGTAATCTAATCCTATTAAGGCCTCATAGCTAAGTTTGACCCAAAAAAATTCAAAAAATGAGCATATAATCCTATTACAGTCACCCATTACTTTATTTTCTTTCCCAAGATAATCCAAGAGAACCAAAATTAGCATGACTAACCCGATTTCATGATCGAGGTCTTAAAAAGTGTTTTATTTGTAAGGAATCTAACACTAAATATTTTTAAATGGGAGTTAATATCAACATCTTATCTCATTAATTCAATTTATATTTATGCATGATTATAATTTAGTTTTTAATCCTATTCCATCTAAAAAATTAATGTAATGAAAAAAGGGGTAGTAAGCCTGCATCTAGATCTCATGATTCAAGGAGCTCTCTTGCACGCTCCCTTGTTACAAAAGAACTCAAACTGGAGGAATAGTTTATTGAAGTAGGATCCTCTCATGTTGGTCATTGATCACCACTGGGTACTTCATGAAGGTGGATCAATCCTCAATTTCTATCTTTACCTACTCAATAATGTGTGTCAAATTGTACCTGTATCTCATTAGTTATGAAACATGGAATATTCCATGAACTCAGTCCAACCGAGACTATAAGGATAAGAGGTAAGCAACCTTATCAATCCTATATAGGATATGAAATGAGTCGATGAACCTCATGGGAAAAGATTATTACCCCAACCAATAGTATCCAATTATTTTCATGGGGAGACTCTCTAGAAAACATAATCTCCCTACTCAAAATCCAAAGGACTATGATGTAGATTCACATAAGTTTTTTATCAGCTCTTGGTTGTCCTCATATGCTCATCGATCTCCTAAAACTTCTCTATAATTTTATGCACCAGTTTTGGCCCAACAAGAGATGTCTCTCCAATATCAATCCATCATAAGGGTGACCAATATGAACTTCTATAAACGTCCTCAAAAGGTTTCATACTAATAGAAGAGTGATATTTGTTATTATAAGAAAACTATGCCTATGGAAAGTGATCCTCCAAACACTAGATAGTCCACTCAATATGGAAATCTTTCTGGGTGTGAAGCACTATGTGCATCTGTATCTAGGTCCGGAAATCCTCTTTTAAACCTGTCCACAACTAAGATGTCAAATGAGAATCACTATCTGAGATGATCATCATGGTTACCCCATGAAGCCATAAGATCTTATACAAATGAAACTATCCCAAAATCTCTTCCAAACTCTGCTACCAGATGATAAGAAAGTGTGTCAGCTTGGTGAGTTAGTCATCAATCATCTAGATAGTATATTGGCCTCTCTCAATCCAAGGAATACCTATAAAAAAACCATTGATATGATATCCCACTTCCATTATAAGGTCTCAAGAGGTTGATTCAAAATTATTAGAAGATGATGTTTAGCCTTTACCTACTAACATGGGCGTCACAGAGAAATAATATTATCAACTCTCCACCAAATTCCATCCCACAAAAACATCCACTAAAGGTCCTGGAATATCTTCACCACTCTTAGATTTATAGCCAAGGGGAATTATGAAACTCCCTCAACACCTCCTCATGAAACGTGGCCAAAACTAGTATCCATCCTAAGAAAAGGATGATGTCCTCAACTCATTCAAAAAATTTATCTAGCATATCTTATAAGGATATCTGGTCATATAGAACTTCACTGTTGATGTCTCTCAAATGGGACACTCTCACACACTGAAGAAGCGGTATAATCACCACCATCGACTAAAGAAAATATGCACCCCCTTCTCCACTATGGTCAGATCAAATGATCCCAACTGCTCTAATGCCTCCTCTACTAAAGAAGAATGGGATTTACTACTACGGGTATTTTTCCCCATGTTACCCTTCCCTAGGGTACAAACTATCTTAATGTTTTAGTGCTACAGGAACACCAAATAATGTTTGTATCTCATTTTGAGATCTCTCTGGATGAAAATGTTCCTGAGACTATGATGTTTTGAGTAAAAAAATGAAATTCTCTCCTAGAAGATAATTCCTACACATATTCATGGTGAAGTCTACTACTACCAATTTTAAGCCATTGTTCATTTAGTTCTATTCATGGGGTCTTAAATGCGTCAACCCATAATCACTCATTACCTACCTCAGAATCAAGATGCATCCAAGCCCAGCTCTAGAGGAATAAAAAAACACTATGAACTTGATCCATCCTTTAGTATTCTCAACATAGGAGCAGTGATCAACCTCAACCTCAGCTCCTCAAACGCTCTATGACAATACTCATTCTAAGAAATTGGAATCCCTTTCAACCTCAATGCAATAGAAGGGGCTATAGTTCTAGAAAATTATTCCATGAACCTTCCGTAGTGTATCTCAAAATGGAGAAAAATCTAAACCTCAGACATTATATTGGGTGGTTCCCAAGAAAGCATTGTATAAATCTTCTTGATATCAATAACTACATCATTCTTAGAGATGAAAAGCCCTATAATTTGACAATTTTAGATCCAAAACTATCACCTCAAGAGCTTATTATATAGCCGGTGCTCCCGACTTGGGTTAGGGACATCCTTGCACACACTGCATAGTCCTCCTCTAATGTAGATTATAAGTGAATGTCATCAGTAAAGACAACTAAGAATCAGTCCAAGTATAGTTGTAAGATCTGATTCATAATATCCATGAACACAATGGGAGAATTAGTCACACCAAAGGGGCTTCACCAGAACTCATAGTGTCTGTAGCAACACTGAAATTTCATCTCCATAATATCATCCTCGTGAACTCTCAAATGATGGTATCCAGAACAAGGATTTATATGTTTTCTAGTGAAAATTCTCAAAGAAAATTATTGGTTAAAATTTACATTTTTTATTTGTGTATTAATATATTTTTGTTGTAATTTATAGTGTGAATTTGAACTAGAATTTTCCATTTGACGTTTTCACTAGATACTTGTAGAATGAGGATCTTGGGAATATATTCTTTTACTTATACATGATTTATGAAGTGTTTATAAACTCTTAGGAATCCCTAAAATTTATACAAGAAGTTTTTAATGAAAATTTTGAATTAAAATATTTAATAAATAATTAAATTTATTATTTATGTATTAATATATTTTCACTGTAATTTTAAGTGGAAATTTAAAGTGTAAATTTCATGAGGA
The DNA here is from genome assembly GCA_963277665.1 of Viscum album. Taxonomy (NCBI): domain Eukaryota; kingdom Viridiplantae; phylum Streptophyta; class Magnoliopsida; order Santalales; family Viscaceae; genus Viscum; species Viscum album. The sequence goes on from OY728140.1 coordinate 323,059,025, forward strand.
AATTTTCATAGGAAATTTCCTATGGAAATTTACACCAGAAATTTCTAGTTAGAATTTACATTGGAATTTCCAGTAACGACAGCGTAAAAACCACAAAAAATGCATAATAGGGGAATTTTTTTCCAAAAGAAAATTCAGGGTCAGGTCCAGGTGTTGAACCTGAGATGATTTTAATATATTTAATAGCATCTCCAAATTGTTTAAACCTAAACAAAATAAAAAAAATATAATGAAATTCCATTTTTCAGGTGAGGTGACATTGACAATGATATAATTGAAGATATACTTCGAATCTCCTCATGAACATATGATGGTTTTGGGAGGATGGAGAATGGAGGCCCCCCATGGGCTCATGATCACCTCCCCCATAGCCTATAAATATGACATTAGTAGGGAATCGACCCAAAAAATTCACCCATTCAACCCCCTCACTACTTCGTTGAATCACTGTATCCTCCCCGCAAAACCTTTTCCCTGGATGTCATCACTGCCTCCACCTTCTTCAGTAATGGAAATCATCACACCCACATTTACAAACCCACCACCCAGGACTACCAATCCCTCCAGAAACTCTCCTACACCACAATTCTTCGAATCAAAGGCATGTGAGGGAGGTGGAGGAGCTGAAGGGGTTGGTGAGGTCCATGATCCTGAGAGGGTCCATGGAGCCCCTTTCTAGGATTGAGCTCATCGACATGATCCAATCATTGGAAATCAAGTATCAGTTTGGTTCAGAGATGAATGAGGCCTTGTTACAGCTTTATAAGGATGGATACAACACATGGTGAGTGTGTAACCTACATGCTAAGACCATTCACTTTAGTATCCTTCACCACAACATCATATACATTCCCCAACATATGTATGATATTACATGACCCCCATTATAAAAAATTTGTGGTGCACCACCATGATCATGTTGATTAATTTTATTTCATAAATAGTGTGGGGGCCACTCCCAATCAATGGAGAAATCATCAGAGGAAGGGTTCTTTGTCAACAATAGCCTATTGCAGGTTTTCTTTAGTTGGAAACCTACTCAGCCATCACAGAGGAAGTGGAATGGGCAGAGTGGAAGAATTCCTGGGTTGATGATCCACCTAAAACCAACCTTGGACTACATAAAATATTTACTCTATAAAAAAGGATTCAATCCCATGAATTTTGTAATCAGAGAACATCCCACTGTAATATGTGTGTGAACATACCTCTGTAATATGTGTGTGATATTATGACATTTTATCAAGAGAGAAAAAATGAACTGACCCCCCCTTTTATAGTGGGTGTAGGAACCAAGCTGAACCATGTTAAATCCTTATGTTCTTCGATTTATTTCTTCTGTTTGTGTGTTTTTTCATCACCACAAAGTTACGATTCCCCAAAAAAGTTGTATTAGATCCTAGTAGGGTTGGAATGGAGGTGGTGTAGCTAAATTTTCCAATTAATGGAAAATTGTTGTTGGTTAAGAATTTCTTTTGAGGCCATATCTATGAAGATCTTGGTGATATGATTCCAACGACGCAAGCGGTGTCAAAAACGGATCTGAAACGAATCTAAAATGAATCCAGTAGAGCCAGTGAAACTTTTGGTCAAACTGTGGGTGTTGTAGTACTCCCTTTCTAAAAAATATGAAACTATTTACAATAGAGGTGACATTCTTATGGGTTTTCTAGCAACTATTCTAGTGGTCCATGTTAGAACCACTTAATTGGTCAATCTAGACCATTGAAATTGTTTTTTCTGTATCTTGGCCAATCAGAGTTCATTTTTAGCGATCCAAGAGTCAATTATAGCTATTTCAATCATTAAAAACACATCTATATAGTGATATTTTTTTTAAATTCTCACTTTAGAAATGTAATAAAATACCGGTAACATGATTAATCTTATCGATTTTAATTATTCCATCTAGAAACCCAAAATAGAGGATCTTTTATATATTAAATATTTTTGGAAACCAATTGTGGAGAGAACTAAGACCATTGTATCGCAAGAAGATGATTCATCAACAAGTGGTAAATCTAGTGAGAAAACATCAGCTAGTACCCCACCAATTGATGTGGAGTGGGTCATACTCAATAGGAAATTTGCTGCCCAAATTAGATAGCAGATCGACAAGAGTATCCTCTTATTTTTTTCCAATGAACACAATGCTTCCATTATTTGGGGAAAATTTGAAAAGATATATGTGAGGACAACCATACTGGACAAAGAACACCTAATATTCTATATTGTCAACTTGAAGTAAAAAAGATAAGACCAATGTATTGGAGCACATGAGAGAGTTACAAGGTATCATTGATTAGATGAATTCCATGAAAATAATGATTGATGATGAGTTGTATGAACTGTTCCTGTTGAGTTCTTTACCGAAGATGTAGGGCACACTAATTGTGTTGATCAGAAATTCAACTCCAGATGGAACTCTCACCATGAATATAGTGAAAGATAGAATTTTAAATGAAGAGTCCTGAAGGAAAGATGAGGGGTATACACCTGAATTAGAGGCTCTTTTAACTAAATGATAAGGGAAGAAGAAATGGAAGGGAAGAATAAGGGGAAGAGAAACCCATAAAAAAGTCTTTAAAGGTGGAATAAATCAAAATATTGATCAAGATATGACATTAAGTGCCACCACTGTGTAAATATCAGACAATTCATCTAGGAGGGAATGAGTATGAAATCATAGTAGAGGAATTTATAAGGTAAGAACCAAAATAATGATGTTGTAGTTGTCAACGAAGAGATTTTTATTGTTCAAGAAGATAATTAGTTCATTCATGCAAACCAAGAATCAATATGGGTGATCAATTACAGTGCCACCTAATATGTCACTACCAGAATATATTTCTTCTCATCTAAAACTTTAGTGAGTTTTGTAATGTGAAGACGAGAAATGACGGTGCATCCAAAATCACTAGTATTGGTAATATTTTTCCACAGAGTAATATTGGATGTAGGTTACTTTTGAAGGATGTGAGACATGTTCCTGATATTCTCCTCAACCTAATATCCACTATAATTCTTGATGATGATGGATATGTCAGTTCCTTCAGTGATGTGAAATGGATTCTTACCAAAGGTAACTTGGTAATTGCTAAAGGAATGAAATATACTTCTCTTTATATGAAAAATACCAGACCGTGTGGAGGATAAATCAATGATGCTAGAAAATATGTTCCTATAGAAGTTTGGAATAGGTTTCTTGGTCACACAAGAAATAGGGTAATTGGAATGCTCTCTAGAAAGGATATGTTACCAAGACTAAAACTATAAATTTTGATACTTGTGTTGATTACATCATGGGAAAAAACACATAGTATCATTTCATGGTTATATATTATCCACAAAAGAAAATTTTTTAGATATGATTCACACTAATGTTTTCATGATGAACACTAAGTTGATAGGGGGTTCTATTTATTTTCTTAGTTTCATAGATGATCATTCTAAAATATTGTGGCCCTTTTCTTTGAAAACTAAAGATCAAGTGCATGATGTTTTCAAGAAGTTTCATGTGAACATGGAAAGAGGAACAGGAAAATGGTTAAAGTGTGTACATATAGATAATAGAGGATAGTAACATGGTCCATTTGAGGAGTACTGTAATAGTTTTGGAATTGGGCTAGAAAAATTAGTACCAAAGATGCCTCAACATAATAGTATTGCTGAGAGGATGAATAAAACAATTTGTGGGAGAATCAGATGTATGTTCTAAAATGAAAAGTTGCTAAACACCATTTTGGGGGAGTAAATGAGGACCTTATCTGATTTTATCAACCATTATACATTAGTTCCACTAAACTATGAAATTCCAGAAAGTTTTTGGATAGGTAAAGATGTTTCATATAAACACTTGAGAGTATTTGTCTATAGTTCATTTGTACACATCCAGAATGATGAGTGGGGAAAGACAGATTGAAAAGGAAAGTAGTGTATCTTTTTAGGATATTATAATGAGGAGTTTGGATACCGAATTTGGGATCCTATAAATAGGAGGATCATCAGAATTAGATATGTGGTGGTTTTGAGGATCATATGATTAAATATTTTGAGAATCCAAAAAATGTAGAGATGTTGCAGTTTGAGGAAATTCCAGTCAATTTGGAACTAGTCTCAACACCATCAGTACCAACTAGTATGAGAGAGATATGAAACATTCATGATACATCACTAACAAGTAATATTTCTCCATCTGCTGATATGTCTCCATCATATGATATTTCAGAATAGATTCCCACTGAATTGCAGTTGAGGAGATCCACTAGGGAACAACTATAGAGTCTTAGATACTCACCACATGATTATGTGATGCTCACTGATGGGGGAGATCCCGATAGTTATAATTATGTGGTCAGGAGTCAATAGAATATGGAATGGAAGGACATGAAAGAGGATATGGGATCATTGCACAGGAACTGAACATTTGATTTGGTGGAATTACCACATGGAAAGAAGGCACTCAAGAACAAATTAGTATACATAATTAAATGAGAAGATGGTAGATCAGAGACACAATATAGATCCAAAATGGTTATGAAGGGATTCAATTATATGAAAGGTATTGACTTTGATGAAATTTTTTCTCCTATAGTAAAAAATGTCTTATATCAAATTTGTTTTGGGATTAGCGGCTAGTATGAACCAAGATGTTCAAAAAATGGATGTAAAGATAGCATTCTTACATGGTGATCTTGATGAGGAGATATAAATAAAGTAGCCCAAGTTATTCTAGGTGAAAGGTAAAGATATACTAGTATGAAAACTTAATAAAAGTTTATATGGTTTGAAATAGGCACCAAGACAATAGTATATAAAATTTGACTCATTCATTGAAAAAATGAGTATGGAAGGACGACTGTTAATCAATGTGTTTTCATAAAAAAAATTCTGATGTTGATTTCATTATCTTGTTGCTTTATGTTGATGATATGTTGATTATTGGAAGAGATATCACCAAGATTTATAGGTTGTTGAAGTAGTTGAACAAGTCTTTTGAAATAAAGGACTTGGGAGATGCTACTCAGATCCTTTGTATGATGATTACTCATGACAGGAGGAAACATAATATTTTTCTATAACAAGAGTGGTACATTGAAAAGGATATTGAATGATTATACATGAGAAAGGAAAAACCAGTTAGTACTTTATGTGAAAGTCATATTAGGCTTATGAAAAGTCAGATTCAATTAGTTGAGGAGGAGAAAGTAGAGATGGAAAAAGTTCCTTGTGAGTCAGTAATTGGAAGTATTATATATGACATGGTGTGCACCATACCATATATTTCTCATGCTGTTGTCATTGTGAGAATATTCTTATAAAATCTAGAAAAGAAGCATATGAAAATGTTCAAATGGATATTGTGGCATCTCTAAGGTACATCTAGTCATTACTGTGTTTTGGAAGCGATAAACCTATTTTATAAGGATACATAGATTAAAATATAGGTGGAAATGTAGACACAATGAAATCCATATCCGGGTACTTGATATCATTTTCAGGGGGATATGTCTCGTGGAAATTAGGAATTTAGAAGTGTGTTGTCTTATCTACCACAAAACCAAAATAGATCACAATCATTGAGGGCTGCAAGGAGATATTGTGGATGAAGAAGTTTTTATAGGAGATTGGACATATTCGGGAGAATTATATTCTCTATTGTGATATTTAGAGAGATATTCATCTCAGCAAGAACCCTATATTTCATTCCAAGTCAAAACACATTGACGTGTGATACCAGTGGATCCTAAATGATGGAAGAATGATTGTTAAATGTTGAGAAAATACACACCAATCTTAATGGGGTAGACATGATGATGAAGGTTATACTAAAATATATGTTGGACACCAAAAAGAAGACTACATGTCTAGATTCTACCCCAAATTGGATGTGAGGGGGAGATTTGTGGGGTCCACTCCCAATCAAGGGAGAAATCAGTAGAGGAAGGGCTATTTTCCCTCAATAGCCTGGTGTAGGTTTTCTTCATTTGGAAACCTACTCAGCCATCACATAGGAAGTGCATCAGGTGGTGTGTAAGAATTCAAGGGTTGGTAAACCACCCCAAACCAACCTTGGACTACAAAAAATCTTTCCTCTATAAAATGGGATTTAATCCCATGAATTGTTTATTAGAGAACATCCAACTGTAATATGTGTGTGATATTCTAATGTTTTATCTAGAGAGAAGAAATAAATTGGACCCCATTTATCTTATGGACATAGACACCAATATTAACCACGTTAAATCATCATGTTCTTTAATTAATTTCTTCTGTTTGTGTGTTTTCCCATAACCATGAATTTCTACTACCCAAAAAAATAGATGTGTTTGAAGGGTTGCAGGACCAAAATAGTGGGTTCATGGGTGAGGTGTTAAAGGATGTTCGGGGAGTGTTGAGCATGTATGAGGAATATTTCCTCAGGTGGTAAGGTGCGTGGGAGGTTGATGAGGTGAAGTCTTTTTCCACTATGCATCTCAGAGGCATCAAGGAGAAGATTACCCCATGTATTATGAAGAGAATGGCGTAGCCTGCCTTGGATTTCCCATTGCATTGGTCAGATACCAGGTTCGAGGCAAGGTGGTTCCTTGGGGAGTATAAAAAACATGAGAACCAAAACCCCACCTTGTTGATGCTTGTAAATCTCTACTTTAACATAGTGAAATCCATACACCAAAAAGTGATCATAAACTTATTAAATTATTCCTGACTCCCTCATTAAATTTTCATTTTTATCACACTACTCTCATTGGGGTTATTTTTTTTAATATGTGATATTCTTCATATATATTTTTACATATAGGTGGTGGGTGGAACTCAGTTTGGAAAAACTTTATTTTCTTAGAATCACGCTGATACAAAACTTCATGTGGGGATGTGCCATGTCATTTGAGCCGTAGTATAGAAAAGTCAGAGAGGAAGTGGCTAAAAAAGGATGTTTTATAACCCTAATTGATGATATATATGATTTTTTTGGGACACTTTAGGAAGAGGATATCATCACAGATTCTATTGATAGGTAAATTATATGAATAATCATTGCACTCATAATTTATTGTGATTAAAAAACAGGATTGATAATGGATTTTCACTTGGTTTTTATTCTAAATCAAATGTTTCAGGTGGGATATAAATTCTATTCAAAAATTACCCAAAAACATTAGTTTGGTTGTTCTTGCTGAATTCAACACCGCCAACCAAATCAGTTATAACCTCCCCAGAGATCAAGGCTTCAATGGAATACCACACGTCTCAAAAGATGAATACTTGGAGAATGGTCTTGTTTCCATAACATTCATTATCTCCCTCATAACTAATTTTCTAAAAACCTAAAGATCATAAAATTTTACGTATAAGGTGGATGATCATGTCAACAGTGTCTTGCCTTTCCTCTTAGCCTTCTCAATCACATCTATAATGATCTCTAGAACACTTCAGAATGTTCATTTTAAATTACTCTTAGAATTTTTTGTATTTTTTATTGTAAAAAATCAGTCTTATCATCTAATTTCATTCACAATTTTCATGATTAACCAAGCAGAGATTTCATTAAGGGGATAATTGGAAGTCTATATAGTGCTACATGAGTGAGACAGGGGCATCAAAAGAGGTTTCTCAAGAGCACATTAGAGGGTTGATCCATAAGACGTGGAAGAGCTTAAATATGTGTTTGTTTGAGAAAACCACATTTTTCGATACGTTCATAAGATATAATTCCAATACGGTTCGAGGTTCACACTTTTTCTACCAAGGGGAGGATCATTATAGAGTCACCAAGACATGGATAAAGGATCTCTTTCTCTCTGTCCTAATCCAACCCATCCCACTCCAAGAGAGTTGACTTTTTTTATTGAAAGAATGAAACCATAAGATTACACTGTCAGGTGTTTATAAGTGTAATTTAATTTGTAATCACTCACCACCAAATACTCCTATACATAAACACATTATAATTTGACTTTGAATTTTTAAAATTTTGATATTATCATGAAAAAAATATCTCTTCATAATCACTTGGTTTATGGTGCATTTAGAATGTGTGTTGGTGGTTTGTTGAAAAAGTGCATCCCTATGAAATTTATTTCAAGACAATTACAAATTAAATATGTTTTTATGCAATTATTTTAATGAATTGAAAAAGGTTTTTAATTTGGATTTATTATGTTCTTATTTTTGATATGAGGTTTTTACAAATCATTAGGTTTCATATTTATCTAGGATTTAATTTTATTTGGGGTCTGATCATCAATTTCACATTTTACCTTTCTTGGGTTTACATTGATGGACCATTCTCAATAAAATCATCAATTTAAATGGGTTCATTTTCCACTGCTAATCATAGGTGATAAAATGAATATGAGTCTACCCTATGGTGTTATATATTATGTTTGTTCACTATGTTTTTTACTATGAATCCACATTTTTCCCTACTACCTTATTTTCACTTCTCATGTGTTTTTCTTGACTCCCCCTTGCCAAGTTTTAGATCCTCATACTTGATCAGGGATGTTAATTATTCAACTGAGATTCGCTCAACATTGAAATTTATCATGTGTGTTTGAAATTCATTACATCAAATTTATTAGGATAATTTAACAGGGAGAATTTATTGGAAGAATTTGAAGGCATTGAACCTTTTGCTTTTAATTTTGTGTTTTTATGTGGGGTGGTTATGTTTTAATTGTACACTACTATAGAATCATGGAAAATAAGTGTAGAATTTTATTGATGCTCCTTATATGTGATTACAAAAGTTTACTTTTATCAGCACTAAAAATGAAGGTTGATAAAAAATTTCTTTTATTATCATTTTATATAGAAATAATAAAAAATATATCTATTTATTTAGGAAATATTTATATAGTTTGACTGCAATCAGAGATATATAAATAAATGTTTAAAATTAATTAATTAAACTTTTATCATTTAATAAAATTTCATATGAATTTATAAATATTATTGATATTATATTATATATATTTCATATATATATATAATATTTTTTATGATGTAACTAATATTATCTTATATGGAAATTAAATTAAAATTAATATTATATATATTTTTTATATAGTTGAATATACATATGTGTGTGTTGATTTCACCAACACACATAAATGTTTTTCACACACACACATTTATTTATTAATATATACGCCTAGAAAATAATATATATTTAATCAAAAATTGAGGAAAAAAAGTTGAGTCAAAGCCACTTAGGGATGAGAGACCTAACTGATAGAACCAAAAGACCTTACCATAGAGAGGACTCTTGATGATCTAAACTAAAAGCACCTATTTGGGCAACAATCCAAACAGACTGAAATAGACTCTCCATGGAGTTTCTCAAACCACATCAAGTATCCTAGAAAATTCCAACAAATAGTACATTTTCTTCCCTTCCTAAAAACTCCTTTAGGTTTTATTAACCATTGATATCTATTAGATTATTTTAATATTCATTATCTATCTGATATTTTTACCCTCTTGTGTTGTTAAAATAGTACTAGAGTTTAGACATCATATGTCATGATCATTTATCCTCAACACTTTGAGAAAACCGAGTAAACATTTCTAGAACTCATTCATATTTTCATAGTATTTTCATCAATGATTACAGATAAATTCTATAGTTAGAACAAGACTTAAAGGAAACCCTAGTCTCTTTGAGTCAATAACATACTCAATCTTATTGAATACATGAGTAAAGACTAAATTTCCTTCAATAACATTATATTTAATGGTTTTTAAACCTTAAGGGAATTCCACCATGATTTTAATAAGTATTTAGATCTAATTTTTGAACAAATGCAACATAATGTTACTCAGTAATGAGTCATTATAACATATAGAATTTTCTTTCTTAAGAAATTTTTTTATGTTTTTATACCAGTCTTAAGAAATTTATTCCATTAAGGTTTTCATTCCCTAGAATTAATTTCAAGGTTAATTTTGATGATGATTATGATGATGATACCAATAATCTATAATGGAAACTTTTATCAAATGAGTATAATGTATCGTAATAATTTAATAAGTACTTTTATTAAATGTGATCCCACCACAATTGTGACCCTTTTTTGAATTACATCATATCAATTGGTGGGTCAAGGTCTATATCTCACTAAGAATTAGGACTCTTTATCTGTTGTCCCATCACTTAGCTATTTTAGTATATTGTTAGTCAATTATATCAGATATAACTCCTGGATAGTTGAGGAGATAATTCTTTTTCCTAAGCAATCATATGGATTCAATCAACATTATTCATCTAGTAACCTAATCCAATTAGGGTCTCCTAGCTAAGTGTAACCCAAAAAATGAAAAAATGAGCATATAATACTATCAGGGTCTCCCATTACTTGCTTTTTTTCACAATATAAACCAAGAGAACTGAAAATTTGCATGACCTACCAAGTTTCATGATTAAGGTTTTGAATAGTGTTTCATTTGGAAGGAATTTGATGCTAAATATTTATAAATTGGTGATTATATCACAATCTTATCTCATGTATTCCCTTCATATTTATGCATGATTATAATGATTTAGTTTGGAATCCTATTTTATCCACCGAATCAATATAATCAATTCATATTGATGTGTATCTCTTTACACACAACTGATGAACAAGAAAAAGTTAAGGTATAGGAAAACTAAATCAATTATCACACCTGGTATGTAACTCCTTATATGCATTTATGAAAATTTATAGAAACAATTTAACTCTTTGAACCAAAGTATACATCATTCATAATATGACAATTATATTTATGATTAGAGAAACAAATAAACTAAATAAATTAATATTTCATATATTTAATCATGAGATAAATAATTTTTCAACAACTCATAAATAAAACAATTCTCAACACTTTATAATTTAGTCATACATTATAGACATTTCATAATTAAATAAATATAATACATTTCTATTTATTTCCAATATAAATTCATTCATATTGACATTTATATGACTTTTAATTTAAATATTTTATATATGAAATATAAATACTATATATATGAACAATTTGAACATTATATAATTATTCATAATATCACTAATTAAATATTATTTAAACCTTGATCATATAAATTATCAGAACACCATTTGATATGTTTTAAATAAATTTATCAAATAAGGAAATTTAATTTGAATAATTCAAATTAAATATTATGATCAATTAATAATATTAAATTATTATTTTTTTAAAAAAATTCCTTATTTTTTAATTTAAAAAAACTTAATAAAATACACTTATAATTTCTATATAAACCAATTATATCCAAATTATAATTCATTCCATATAAATACCCAATGAATTTAATATTAACATTTAATATTTTGGATATTTATTTAAAAAATGTTTTATTGAAATTTAATAATTAATTATAAACATTAAAAATTTAATAAATAATTTTAAAAATTGTATAATGAATTAATTTATAGACATTAGAAATTAAATAAATATCCCAAAATACATTTTTCCATAATTTTTAAATAATTCATAAACTAATACATTCAATTCGTATTTGAAATCTTGTGAAAATTATTTTTTCTTAATGTCATATTTTATGATATGCTTTATATGGTAATTTATGGTTTAGTTCAACACTATATTGAAACTTATGACTGTCACATCATGGCCAGTGATAGATAATATCATATTTTATGATATCCTAATATCATTTTCTATGGATCACCTTTTTCAGCTTATGACTGGCATTCCATATTCCTTTTGACAGTCGAGAGTCATATTTTATGATTATCATTGATATCACTGAACCAATCTGATGCTCTGTTTTACATAGAAGCAGTGACACTATCATAAAACATAACTTATCATTTCATCTGCTACAATACACCAAAAACTAAAGGATTACACTGGATTGTATTTTATGATATCACATATCATAAAAAAGACCACATCACAAATTATGATATCTTATATCATATACCAAGAAGCAGAACAAAAACACATATTGTTTTTTATGGAATGTAATATGATATCTAAGATTCTTCATTTTCAACATGATTTTGAGGATCATGAAGCATGGTAAAGCTTTTATAACAATGAAGGGTTTAAATTGATCAAATAATACTTATTTAAAGGTGTAAAATAAATTAGATTCCTCATTCCCAAGATCACCATTCTATAAAAAATACAAAAAAATGTAAATATTAAATACTAAACTAGAACCTTTAATCATTGTTGTCTAATACTGATGTCTTCAATTGTAGTGGATAAATGACGAGCCTATAGGAGTAAACAATGAGTTCCTCCATCTGTGGTGCATCTATGGGATATTTTGACTCACTAAACCCTTGGGTAGGACCCTCCTCAGAACTAAAACATTCTAGTAAATTGGGTAAAAATATAAGAACCCACATTTTCAGGAGTCAAGATTTCCTAGGGGTATTTTAATTTATACTTTTATGGATGGGTGGTTTGGAAATATAGGAATCCTAGTGATGTTTTGGGGTTTTTAATATCCTAAAATGATGTTTTCATATGTGTTTAATGTTTTGGTGGAAGTCATGAGGGTTTGGGTGAACATTGATGGAGAAAAGGATGAACTGAGATACTGAAAATAGCTCTAGTAGGTCATTCACATCATGAATATGATTCATGGTAAGAATACTTTTCATGGGGTGTATCCAGATTAATACAGGATGTAAATAATGGGCTCAGGGGGCACAAAACAAATTTTAACGGCGTGACACTGACTAGACAGGCCTAGTAAGACCCTTTTCCTAGATATTTCAAAAAATGAATTCAATTTTCACATCATAAAACTTCCCTGGATAGTTTTGGAATAATTTTATGTGACATAAATTATTTGAAAACCCTTAAAATTTCAATCCCTTCAAACGACTTATGCGAAGAAGTGATGTGGGGGAAGATCTTGACTCCCAGGAGCCCTTCCGACCTTGTTTCTCCACCTATTAAAGCATTGTCAGTTGCAATGGATTCCTCTTGGTGAGTCCTAGACTTTCTGATCCATGAAAACATCCAATTATCCTAAAAATATCCTTTATCAATCGGTCTCACTTGGATTATGATTAATAAATTGGATGGTGAACCCACCAGATCTTGAAGAATCTGTCCAAGGATGGTGATATCTTGGACCATCTTGGTGAAAGAGTATTCTGCATTGATGAATGTGTCTCATTGATGGAAGATTTTATAAATGTATGTACTTGGGTTTCTCTTCTGAATTTTTTCAATTTGTTTATATTAAATTAGTTTTTGTTGCGTTGTTATGTGATGTGGATTTTGCCTCATTTAGTATTGGTTGATCATTTTGGACTTTCTAAGGGTGGATGGTTGATGTTTTGACTAGGCAATGTGGTTCGAAACTATGGAATTTAAGGAAGGGATTATTGTATGTGGGAAATGAAAACACAGTTAACACACATATTTTGTGAATATTTTTAACTAATTTTCAATGACTTTAAATGGATTGTTAATGATAATATCCATAAAACTAATTGTTTTATTAAATTATTGGAATGTGTCAATGTGGAATTAAAATTAATGAAAATAAATTATTTTGTTAAGATAGTGAAGTTTGGTATTTCTTTTATTATTATCTTAATTCTTAATTTTTTAGTTGATGACTTTCAGGTATTTTTTACCTTAAAAAGTATGGAAAGCCTCAGCAAGCCCTCAACTAAAGACTCACAGCCACATAGCCTGCCCCATGAGAGCTCACATGGTCCAGAGAGGGATAAATCCTACAGAAACAACTATGATCATGGGATGAGACATAGCCCATATGGGCCAGATAGTGCGGCTTGGCCCATTCAAGTGTGTCCATGTGTATCCGAGTTCCCACCCCGGTACGAGCTTTTAATCTAGTTTCATCAAAAGTTTTCTTATATACAAACACACACTATGCCTTTGGTTCCTATCTGGGATATTTTTCATGCTGGTTACTATTCATATTTTTAAAATAATGACGTCATCTTACTCTTTGGATCCTCAACCACACTAGGATAGATCCTAACACTCAACTCTTATACTCTCCATCGTTCGACACTTCCTCACTACCACTGAAATATCTTGAAAATTCCATGGATGACCATGGGATATCTCGATATTGAAAACATTTTCCACTGCAAAGGCCTACCAGCCCTTGGGATCCCCTCTGATGCCTTGTCTGAATCCCATGAATCTTATTTTGAGCTCCCTCTAGACACTGTGAAGGCCGAAGAGGTTGAGGAAGATGGGACTACTGCTTCCATGCTCAAACACCAGTACCACATGCTCCCACTACCATGAAACCCATGAAAAGTCAAATCATGACCCATGTAAGGCATAAAGAAGGCTAAGGAAGCCATAGGTCCATGTTGTAGATTCATACCCCCCAATTCCTTTAGGAGTTTCCAAATCTCACATCACCAAGTATCTCATAAGATCCTTAAAAATATATATCTTATTCAAAAGTTTAACAAAGGATGAGAAGATATTGGATATTTTGAAGGAAGTTTGAGGGATATTCCCCCTCTATAAATATAGGGGGCTCACCCACTGCTAGATAGTTAGACACCATGGGGAGGGAGAATCCCTATGGTTGCTGCTGCCAATTTTTCTTCTTCTTTTTTTATTTTATTTTCTTCACAGTTTTATAGTTTGTAGAATTTTAATAAATTTTATTTTATTTAAAATAACTCATGAATCTCTATTTTAATTTTTTTATGCACCATCCATCATCATCATCATCATCATCATATTTTTATTTCCTTCTTAACTATTTCATTATTTTCTTTTATTTTTCTTCTTTTTTTCTCTTATTATTCTCTCTCTCTCTGTCTTCTTCATCTATTTTTACTTTTGTGATTTCATGTGTTCTTTTTATATTACCTCTCTTAATTTTTTTTATTTCTTTTATTCTCTTCTAATATTTACATAGTGACCTCTTACCCTAAAAATGAAGGGCTAACCCAAGGCTTCACCCAGTGGTGGTATGTGGTGTTTCCATTCATTCTCTACTTCAATCCATATATTTTATTTATGTTTTTAGTGAGTAAGAGTGAAGTGTATGAGTGTAGATATTTTCCACCATGACACTAAACACAAAATCACTTCTATTCTTTTTTTAGAAACTTTTCCCTCCATTCTACTAAACATATTATCTATATGCGATGAAGTCAATATGTTTAGTGGATAAAATTGAATATGATGAAGTCAGATCCTCGAAGGTGTAACATTCTCAATTATGGTGTTCCATTAACCTTGATTATAGGAGGGGTTGGAATTTAGTTTTTTATAGGCATTAAAGATTCCAAAATCACTAAAAAAAGAATATTAGTTTAAGGGTGAGATTTAATAATTAAACTATCAAACTCAATTTAAATGACAAGAAGAATTATGGAACCCATAAACCAAATCACAAAGGCCAAGTTATTTCTTTTTAATCATGTTCTTCTTAGTATTGAATGTAATTTTAGTTAAAATATTCATTCTACATGTATTTTCTTTATTTTAGAAAATAAAAAACACCAAATTCTTAATTTCTTTCATAAATAAAAAAAATAGTTTAAGTGAATTAGATTAAGTGATTAAATTGACTGAGAATCTCCTCAAGAGAGATGACTCTGGTTACCCATGATGTTGTACTAGGAAAAATATTTGTAAATATTCTTTTTCCACACCCCATGATATGTGTTCCATCAACAGTCATTTGACCTACATCATCTTGGAGTTATCTTCATTTAAGGTAGGGTGTTTAGAACAAATCCCTCTTCTCTGATTTATTTTGTTATAGTATGCACATTTATCGCGATCATGTCATCATGTCGTGCACACAACATAAATAATTGGATAATTAATTATTTTATGATAGTATTATGTTGATACTACCCATTATATCTCTTTGGGTTCATTGGTGTTGAGACTAGACATGTGGCCATTAAATAGGTGTTTCAACCTTTGACACTAGGTTGGGAACTTAATAGGAAATAACCTAGATCCCCTTGATTAAATGGATTCCTGTTTATTTAGTTTAACTATGTGATATGGGTTGGTATGTGGATTGAGAATTTGTATTGACACAAAACTAGATTATCTTTTTAATTGTGATGATTAGCATGAGAAGAAATAACCTAGCTTAAAATAGTTAATATTGGATTATAATTAGAAATTAATATTTTTTTTTTCTTTATTGATAATTGAAGTGGTATTAGATATGATTTTTATGAAAATTGATAACTTGGATTAAGTGGATCATTGCCTTGTTATTTTGATAACCGGATAAATTTACCTTCATTGCAAAACTTATGAATTAAGGTGATTGTTTGAAATAGAATCACTTGGGATAGAATTAATTAATTGGCATGTCAATGAAGTTTAGGCCAAAATGATAATTGAAAAGAAATAGTTCTAGTTATTATTATAATTGAGAACCTAACCTTATGGAATGTAAATGACTGGATAAATGGTAATTTAATGAATCAACCATCATGGCTTGTGATGAAAATTCTATTATGCTTGCTGTTTGGGTTATGCTGAAATGCGTATATAAAGTGCTTGGCCTAGTTATGCTGAAATGATTGTATAAAGGGCTTGATCCAGTTATTCTGAAATGCTTATATAAATGGCTTGGATTGAACATGATGAAATGTTTATGTAAAGGGTTTGGCCCTATTATATAGAAATGATTATATCAAGGGCATGTTCTTGAACATAATGAAATGATTATATAAAGGACTTGCACCCAGTTGTGTTGTAATGATTGTAAGTCTTTTCCAGTTCTGTTGTGATGTTTGATTAGTTATACCTTGGGAAGGTTATGTCCTTGGTTGTTAGGGTCACATGAAATTCTTAGAGATATCTGACATTGTTCTGAAGGAGGTGATTATGATCAAGGTTGACTTGGTCCTGTGATGTGCTCTGAGATATCTGACAATGTGCCAAAGAAGGTTTGGATGGCCTCAGGTGTCAACCAATAACTTAAGGGTCAACATGTTTTTTTCTATGAATTATTAATTTTATTAAATTAATACACATTTATCTTGATTATTTCATGCATTATATACTAATATTGGATTTTTTAAACACTGTTTGTGGTGTCCAACTGAGTTTTACTCACACCTTACTCAGGCTATCCCTTCACCACGGTACCTGATAAGCTCTGAAATGTTTATTTTAGGTATAGGTTGGGATGGATCCTAGGATAACATGTTCAAGGATGATAGCTCATATGTTATCAGGAGACTGGATGTGGTTCAGCTCAATGAGGTATTTGAGACTTATTTTGTTTTATTCTTTTATGCTAGCATGTTTCTATGACCGGACTGGGGGGCGGTTTGTTGTGTGTTCTAGCATAGTTGTTCGGTCCTTTATCTCATTTCATGTATTATTACTAGATATTATTTATTTATTCATACTTTGATTATTTATTTACATGGATGATGTTTTATTATTTATTTATTATTTGCACACTCTGGTATAGGTGGTATAGTCTCCCCATTGTGTCATATTACACCCCCACTGCTAGTCGGTAGCCTCTAGTGTATACGGAATTGTTTCTGAGGTCTTATAGTGAACTAGTCTAAACACTAGTTTTATATTGATTCAGGTATTATATTGCAGAAAATAATATAGGAGGAGAAATCTGCAGTAAGTAGAATTTATAGGAAACTAGAGCAACCTTGAATGAACACCATCTTAGTGGATTTTCCTCCTTATATATCCCTAGGGACACTCTTGAGTATTCATACATTTAATCATACATTATGAAAATTAAAAGTAAATGGAATGAGGATACAAAACCTTAAAACCCTTAACCATATCATTTACCAACATTTATTCTTATGAAATGTTTAATCACTGATAGCTTACATAGAACAATATTTGAATGTTTTACAATTAATGTTTTTCTACCACACATATCATAAGATTCCACATGAATGATACATTACTATTCAATGAATTACAATATAACCATGTCAAGCAATATTATTGGACAAGTAAGTGAAGAAAAGATATCTCTATATCATAGGAAACTTTTGTTGGAGGAAGGCCTTGGATACAGAAAAAATCCCCAATGTAGTAGACAATATCACATGCCCCACCACAAAATATGATTTGAGCTAAAGAAATAATTTGAAAATAAATATAAATAAAATAAAAATACACACACAAAACTATGTTCATAGTAGGAAACAAAATCCACATCAAGAATAATAATATGAAGATAGATAATGAACATAGGATATTTATGTGGTTTGGACCACTTTGGTCCCACTCTATGGAAAGAACACCATCCAACATCCTTTTATTAAACAATGAAAACAAATGGTATATTAAAAGAAGAAATTTGAAGAATTAATCACAACAAATAGATGATACTAGAGGGACATACAACAATATTCAAAATACAAAAGGCAGCAAGAAGCAACAAATTAACCACATAAAATATGATAGGAATAAGAATTAAAACTAGATGGAATCCCCTTACCGTGATTCGGCCTCACCTATCAAAGATACCTCCAAGATTTATTTTTGTCTCATTTATCCTTATTAGAACATGTAATCTTGATCTCTACACTAGAACCAACTTTCTACAGTCAACTGAAAGCACCATTTCCAATAGGGCAACAAATAATCCCTCACCTTAAGATCATATCCTTCCCTTCGCTTCATATCTCTATTGGATTCACCTTATTTGGGATTTTAATTATATCTATCTTATAATAATTAAGGACCTCACTCACTTAAAAATGAAGGAACAAATCCCTCAAACAATCAACAACAACATCAAGACACGTGTTGGTTGAAGAGCTTTTGAAAGAAGTCATTGCAACATATCCTGAATGGTTGGCACTATATGAAGGCTCTTCATAAGCTTCCCCACATAAATCTCAACCAAAAATGCTATGTAAGGTTGAATTACTCACTATAGAAGGGTCAACGCCCATTACATAAGGATTAGAAACCACTATATAAAATTCCCTTGACTAAAACATCCATATATAGTTCACGCGATCCTCACGTAAAGATAATATTACAATGCTCTAGTTCCCATAATGGTAGAATCATACCCACGTAAGGGTATAGAAATCAAAACACATTCCACATAAAGTTAATTCAATTGATAGCATCATTAAATAAGGGTTAGATTGACCCTACATAAGGGTAGCTCGACCCCCATGTAAAGGTAACTCGTATAGAATCGATGCTACGTAAGGGTACAATTAACTCTTTGTAAAAATAAATCCTACAATTCAAATCTTACATGTGGGTATAAAACCAATTATGTTAGGGTTATCCCTAAAAACTCAAAATCACATAATGTCAAGATAGTTCTTTTATAAGCATAAAGAACCTCATGTAAAGGTAACAAAACAAGCTATAATCTTCCAAAACAAAACTTTATGAAAAATAAAATTAAAACAATCATGAAATAACATGAAAACAAGATATTATTCATGACATCAACAAGTTAAAAAACATAAAATTTTAATTTTTATTAACATGTAAATTTTATAAAATCTCCATATTACAAAATAAAATGTAAAAACATAGGTCGACATTCTTGCAGTCCAACACTAGCATACCCTTTCAGATAGTTCAGGCAGTCTCCACTAACAAAAGACCCTCAGCTCAATCCTAACGGGACCAGCCTAAACAACTACCTAGTATGTACAATAGTGTCATATATTTTCCCATACCAACACATATACTTATAAAAACCACTAAATCATGCTCAGAAAAAAAATATATGCAACATCATTAACATAACTCATACCATAACTTACCCAAGATTCTCATCATCACATACCTGCAAATGGATGCCCACATGCCATCAAAGGACTTAGTTAGATCTCCTATTCTAGAATGACACCCAAAAAATATAGCATCACCCAATTCATCAAACAAAAAGAAACACGGATAAAAATAAATGAAGGTTATAAACAAGATAAAAATTGTAACAATTATTTATGAAATTAGTAAAAGAATCAAACAACACATAGTAAGAAAATAAAGTAAGATGACAGGAGACAAGACTCTAGTTAATCCCAACCATATTAGAAATAACTATCCCTACCCACACCATCTATTCCTACTAGGGGCCCCTAAAAATCACTTCCAGAGCCGGTCCTAGGGACATAGAAGAAAGACAACCTAGAGATACAACTTTTATATACTAAGGGCTACTATATAGACTCAAAGAAACTATAAACTATCAAAACCAGGGTATACCACATTGTTTTGTGTTATAATATCCTCATAAATATCCTCAAGGTAGTATCTCTTAATGTGGTTAGTTTTCCACATTGATAGAACTTAAGCATCTTAAACTGACTACCGTTCTTTCTTTATTTTCTTTTTAACTTTAGGTTGACCCTTCAAAATGAGTAACTTGGGATCAAACCTTACCCCATTTACCTACACCATCAAACCATGAATTTGAAGATCCCTAGATAAGATAGTTGACTTTAATTCCTCTAAAGTTATGGAATATCTGATAGGATTGAATGATTTACCCAAGGAATTATATAAAAAACAAGTATGGTCCTCATCATTAATATCAATATCTACATTAGACAAGTTAATTACTATCTTATTAAATCTATCTAAATGAGTTCGCACGAAAGTTTTAGGGACCATTTTTAAATTATAAATATGAATTTTCATTTATAATCTTTCTAAAAGGTATATAGTCATGTAAATATTATCAAGCTTCAACTAGATTGCACTGGAAGAAGTTCTATGGACAAATTCTTGCAAAACCTTATCACCTAGGGTAAAAAAACAATAGGGAATTAGATTTCATTAAAAAATTAGTGTCAATATCCTCAAAAGAAATAGTAGACTTCCTAGTTGTAGAGATGGTGGAAATTTTCTTTTTAGAACCTACTAAAGCATCTTCATGTCCATCGCAGACAAGAAGAATATGCATCTTAACTCTCCAAAAATTGAAATCATTCTCTCCATCAGACACCTCAACCTCTAATCTAGTCGACGACATCATTATGATTGATGAACTCATCTCTAAATCCACTTTTAATGGGTGGATAACCTTGTAAACATACAAAATCTCTGTGGTAGGAGGCAGTAACCCATGAACCACCATGCAACAAAATAAAACACAACTGAATCTGAGCTAAATAAATACTTATAAAATAAAGAGAAATAAATAAAAATATAATAAAAAATTGAAGGGCAAAATATCATGAAAGATCCCTAATAAGAATAATAAAATTCATAAAGATAAAGAACACATGATATTTATGTGGTTCAGATCACTTTGGCCGTACTCCTTGTCAAGAACATCCCCCAGAATATTTTTATTAAGAAAATTGATCAAATAGAATATTAAAAATAGAAATTTGATGAAGTAAACACAACAAATAGAAAAAACTAGAGGAACAAAAGAAAGTACATGAAAAAAATAATGAAACAATAAACAAAAAATTTACCTGGGAAAATTCGATAGGAATAAGAAGAAAATTGTATTGTAACCCCCTTACCAGGGTTCAACCTCACATGTCAAAGATCCCTCAAATATTTTTTTTCACCGTAATCATCCTTCTCATAACTCACAATCCTCGAGATCTCCACTGAAACCAACATCCAAGAGATGACCATGAGAATTGTTTCCAATAGGGTCATGAATAATACCTCACCTATAGATTTTCTCCTTACATTCTCTTTATCTATCTCTTGGGTTCACCTTATCTGAGATTTCAATTATGTATCTCTCGACACAAGCAGGGACATTGTGTGCTTAAAACCAAAGTAAAAATTCCCCAAACAATCTACAACAGCATCAGGACACATGTTTAATCGAAGATATTTTGGAAGAAGTCATTGCAATAAATGCTGAATGGAAAGCACTATGTAAAGGGTCTTTATAAGTTTCCCTGTATAAAGGTCGATCTAGTATGCAACATAATGGTCGATTACCTACTATGTAAAGGTCAAAACCCACTACATAATTGTCTGAACCCACTACATATGGGTCCCTTGATGAAAACCTTATTCATTTAATAGTCATGCATACCTCACATAAAGGTAAGCCTCAAGTGCTCCATCTCACATAAGGGTATACCTGTGATCATATAAGGGCAGCGCACTCCAAACACATTTCATGTAACGGTAACATAGTCTCTACCCTCTTTATGTAAGGATCATCCCAATCCTACGTAAGAGTAGCCCATCCCCCATATAAAGGTAACTCGTACAAAACTGAGGCTACGTTAGGGTACAAAAATCCCTATGTAAAGGTAAATACTACAATTCAAAGCTTATGTAAGGGTAAGAAACCAAATACTTATAGGTTATCCCTACAAACTCAAAACCCCGTAGGGGTAACATAACACCTTTTAAGGGTAAGGAACCTCACGTGAGGGTAAAAAACAAGACATAATCCATTAAAACATAATTATAAGAAAAATAAATCTAAAAAAACCATGAAATAACATAAAAAATGAGATTATTCTTGACACAGACAAATCATTAAAAAAAATTATAACATTATCATTTCAAATTTAACATAAATGATATATCCAAAAGGCGTAAAACATACTACCTAAGGATATATGTCATACTCTACAAAAAACTTATAGCGTACCATATATCCAGGACAAAAATATCCTATGTTTCTATGGATTTAGGTCATATCCCCTCCAAAAGCATCATGAAAAGTACTTGAGTCTACCACATATCATCAGAAGGTCTCATGTGGTGGTCATTTGATGCTTAGTGGAAAGGGTCGGGGGAAGCTGAATGGGTGTAAATGAAGCCTCTTATCTAAAGAAGGAAATAATATATTGATAAAGATTCAAATGCAAGATTTTGTGACCTGAGAAATATCATAGAGATCTAATATTGAGGGGAATTATTTCTTTTTAAATGGATTTTATAGCTAATAAAGTGTGTATGTCAGTGTAAGATCCAAATTCCATTTGGTGTTGAGTATTGAAATAGAAATATTTTTCATGGAATGGCTTTATTTTAGTAAGGTTGGGGTAGAGGTATTCCTATATCTGGAGGATCTTGATTGGGGTATGAGAGGTGTTGGCTAAGGGCCTTAGGTGGTGATAGGGGGATGGTAGGAAGAATCATGTTTGGTATGATAATTTTACACCTTCATGAAGTACTTAAAAGGTGATCTCTCCCCAAGGGATGGTTGGTCAGGACATGAGGGTTTCAGATCTTCTTTCTAAGGGAAGTCATCAATAGAACATACAAACTGTTTGAATGTTATTCCTTTAATTGAAAGTCGATTTAATTACTGGTATCCCATACATATTATGAGTTCTATGGACACTTTAATCTAGGCATAAAACACTGATGGTTGTTTCTCAACCTGGTCTATATATTCAGCGACACACAAAATGTTGGGAAGGATTATTAAGGACAATACTGGTTTGTCGAGTAATTCCCTACCACAGATCGACACATTTGCAACACCTGCTTTTATCAGTGTTAAACTGAAAGCACTAATAAATGGTTTACCTTTACGAGTGCTAGATAAAAGCATTGATAAGGGTAACTTTTATGAGTGCTAAAAAATCACTCATAAAGTTGTTCCCTTTATGAGTGCTTTTTTTAGCACTGATAAAAATGGATTTTTATCAGTGTTATTCTTAGCATTGATAAAACATTTTAATAAAAAATGTTATTAATATATATAAAAATAAAAAATTTATATTTAAAAATAAGTTTTATTTTTATATATTAATTAAAAAACGCATGTTTATAATTAATATTAAAATGATATATTAATAAATATATTTTTTAATAATCCAAATATATATATATAATGTATTAAAAAAAGTATTTATAAAATTATAAATAAAATATATATTTAAATAAATATAAAATTATAATAAATATATTTAAACAATAAATTTATTTAAATAAATTTATATATATTAAAATAATTATAAATTTATAATTAATAAATTTAAATAGTAAAAAAGTTACTATTTTTAAAATTATATATATGTATATATAATTATATAAATATATATAATTATATAAATATATATAATTATATAAATATATATAATTATATAAATATATATAATTATATAATTATTTATAAATATTTAAATATATATAATTATATAAATATATATAATTATATAATTATTTATAAATATTTAAATTTATATAATTATATAAATATATAAATATTTATATACAAATTTTTATAAATATATTTATTTTTAATTAGAATTAAAAATAAATTTATATATTTTTTAATAATTTTAAAATTATAATAAATATATTTAAATAACATATATTTATTATATTTATTATTATATATACTTATATATTAATGAATATATATAATTCTATAATTATATTTATAATTATAAAAAATATTTATAAAAATACTTATTTATAATTATCATTATAATTAAATAATAATATAATAATATATTTTTAAATAATATTTATGTTATAATAAGTAAATATATATATATATATTAAATTAATATATAAATATGAATCATTTAACTTTTAATAAAAATGAATCTTATTTTTGATAATTTTATATATATAAAATCATCAAATTTATATTACTTAAAATGTTTAATAGTTTATTTATATGCACTGATTATAAAATGTGTATATAATTAAAATAAATATAACATATTAATATTTTATTTAAACAATTATATAATATATAATGGAATATATTTATATTGATATATATTTATATTGATATTAAATAATTTAAAATATATGCACATGTATAACTTCTTGTATGTATGTGTATGTGTGTATATAAATGTGTGTATGTATATGTGTGTGTGTGTGTGTGTGTTTAGATGTGCATGTGTCTGTATGTGTATTTGTAATTCATGTAAATTTTACAAATTCATTTTTCAATATTTTTGTAATTTATTTAATTTAATTTACTCATTTATTATTATATATTCATTAATAACGTTAAAAATATATTTAATCATTTTGAAAAATTTATTTATACATATATTTAATTACTATACATGTAATATTTTCAATATGTTTTTAATTTATATGAATAATATTTATTCATTTTTATTTATTATGTTTTAACGTTTAAAATATGTTTGAAATTTATATAATTAATCTATTTAAATGATTTCATAAATAATTTTGTAATTTAAATATTTAATTATATGATTATAAATATATATATTTTAAAAAAGATTTTATGAAATTATAAATAAATATATATATTTAAATAATTATAAAAGTATAATAAATATATTTAAATAAGAGATATATTTAGTATATTTATAAATACATATTAATAAATATATTTATTTATAAAAATAGAATTGTAATTATATATAAATTATTTTTAAATATATTTATTTATTTTCATAATTATATATATATTAGGTGTTTGGAGATACAACTACATTAAAAACACACACGCCACACACATAGGTTGGAAAGGAAGGCCGTAGACCCCCCTTCCCCCTCAAGGGATATCTCACCCATCAAGCCTTATTTATTTAGTACATGGCCCGAAGACCCATTGGGCATGAATCCCATTACATGGCCCAAAGGCCCATAAACTGGCCAGAAGGCTCATGTGCAATATTTTTTTTAAAAGTATTTAGGAAATTATAAATAAATATATATATATATATATATGTATTTAAATAATTATAAATGTATAAGAAATATATTTAGTATATATATATATATACATATAAATAAATATATTTATAATTATATATAAATACTTTTTAAAAATATTTATTTATTTCCATAATTATATATATATATTAGGTGTTGGGAGATACAATTACATTAAACACACACAGGTTGGAAAAGAAGGCCATACCCACCCCCCTCAAGGGATAGCCCACCCATCAAGCATTATTTATTCAATACATGGCCTGAAGGCCCGGTGGACATGAATCCCATTACATGGCCCAAAGACCCACAAACTAGCTAGAAGGACCACTATAGTGTCACTCCTGCATCATGCCTGCGTCACCACCTCCCGGCGCAAATTCGCTCCCACCCGGATTTGATCTCGAATCTGATGTAGGATTACAGGGAGCCTTTACCACTTGGGTAAGCCCCCAACTGCTAAATAAATAAATTCATATTTAAATAATTATAAAATGATAATAAATGTATTTAATTAATTATTATATTTAAATTAAAAAAATATTTATTATATTTATAATTATATAGAAATGTTTTTAAAAAAATTTATTTATAATTATAATTTTAAATAAATATATATATTATTAAGATTAGATCTTTATGAGTGCTTTTTTAGTGCTAATAATGATATATCTTTATCAGCGCTAAAAAAACACAGATAAAATTCTTCAATTTCAATGCTAGAATTGTAGTGCTGATAAAGAATTGTTTTATTAGTGCTTTTTTAATGCTGGTAAAGAGTAGTTTTATCAGTGATTTCTATTTTAGCACTAGTAAAACTACTCTTTATTGGTGTTTTTTTGAAAGCGATGATAAAAGCCTTATAGTTTCCTACAAAATGAACCCTAACCGAGTCATCTCCTCTCACACCTTCAAGCTCTCGTGAAACCAAACTATTGTTGCCACTCTCACTGAACCCCAGTGCTACCACTGCTCGACTTTCTCTATGAACTAATCCTCTCCAAATCTATGGTATGTGCTGATTTATTTTTTTAGCACCTCTGACCACACTCAGTTCTTATTTTGGTGAACCTAATCTTTACGGCTCGATTCATTCTTCCTTGTTTTTTGTTTTGGTAAGAGACTTCATGATTTTCATCAGTCTCGGTTGATCCTCTTGTTGTTTGACCCAACTATCCCTGTCACACATAGAATCTTATTCTTCATTCTAGATTCCTATGCAGAAACTCCCTTGCACATAAATCATGGTACACATTATTTGTTTCACATGATAGGCAGTGTATGAGAATATCATTTGATATCTAACTACACATGTGAAAATTGAGAGAGTTCTTCCATCGGTACCAGGCACCGTGCAACTCTGCACAAGGAAATGCTATCCGATCATCCATGCAAGGTGGGAAGCTAGGAATCTTCAAGATGAAAATGCTAGGGAGGTGATATTTCATGTGTGTCGGGTTTTGGGCCCTCATGGTGATTTATTGGCCCTTGTGCCTCTAGGTCTTCAGGTCATGTATGGGCCTTATGCCTTGGGCCTACGAGTCATATAAGGGTTCCCCCTCAACCCTTAAAAGGGGGATTATCCAAAAATCAATAAAAATATAAGGCCTTTTAATTTTAATATATATAACGTATGGTCTGATTCGACTTATCGAATAGCTCGTCTATACCATTTATGCTGCTTGATAAAAAATATCGATTTGTGATCACAAACAAAACTTTGTATTGATGGATTAAATTGAATTCACTAGTGCATAATTTTTTAAAGAAATTAAAGTATTTTAGTGAAGTGAAATTTAGTTTGATTGAACAAAATATTTTCGATATAAAACATTGAAATGCGAATAATAATCAATGTATCAAAATATATTTTTATTTTTTTAACATGAATATTTATTTTTAACCAAGAATTTAATAAATTGTATTTAAATATTAAATTATATATCCTGGACATATATTTTTTAAAAACCTTATAAAATTCTAAAACGAATGTTATTGTTAGATTATTATATTATTGAATTGAATAGATTTTCATCATATTAAATATATGAATAAAATACATAAAATTTCAACTAAAATAAAATACCAATAATTGTTATATAGTATTTTTTAATGTAACTCTTAAATAGATTTTCAAATATTTTATAGTATTATATGTTTTGTTCAAATATATATTTTAATTTATCATTAAATCTAGTGATACATTTCTAAACTCTATATAATGAATATTATTTTTTAATTATATGTAAAAGGATTGGAAGAAAATTTTAGCAATATAAAATTCAATTAGAGGTTAATTTCTTTTTCTTAAAAAATTAATTGATAAATGAATATCAAACTAAATTTTTGAAACAATTATTGTTATGGATTTAAAAATTAAGTTTAATATTTATTAATATATGTAAATAATTAGTAAACTCAAATTCAATTAGATCCTCTATGATCTTTTATCTGAAATATCAATCATATTTCAACATCGGTTATTTGAAAACTGACATCGAAAGCCACATATAACACTTGTTTTTTTATAACTAATTTTATAGGTGAATTTCAATGGCTGTTTTCAAAATAACCAATGTCAAATGTTATAGATTTCTTTAAAAAAATTTACTACACATAAATCCCTTTGAATAAAAAACTACATGAAATAATTAGAAAATTATTGAATCCAAATGAAAATAAGAAAAAAACACATTGATGTGGTTTCTTTTCCTTCCTAGTGGTGGTTTCCTCTGAATCTAAATATCATTTATTAATAGTCATTTCCTTTTCAAGAAATAACTCATGTGACAAATTAATCTTCTTTTAATAAATCTCATACAGAAGCTTTGAAATTTATACTCGATTTGAAGAATCCATCTTCTTAAAAAACAAATCATCATATATATATATATGTTTGAAGAAAATATATCATAAAAGAAACCAAATAATGCTAAAATATTATAAAGAACATAGAAAAGTGATGCAATAAAGAATCAATGGAATGACGAAGCATTGAAACGATAAAGGTGGTGTAAATGAGGAATGTAGAATACGGTGGAAGAAAAATTTATATAAGGTATTGTAAAAAGTGTTCTCATTTCATGATAAATTTATAAGTGGGAAAATTAATCAAATGGGTGTGTTGTAAATAAATTGAAACATTACGAGCATGCGATTTGAAATATGACATTTAACATTGCTTATTTGATAACTCATGTCAAAACCCACATTGAGAAGGTTTTAACATTGATCATTTATATAACCAACCTTAAAACCCACACCGACAGGGTTTTAACATTGATCATTTATCAAGTTGTCTATTTCATAATTGGATTCCTATGTTAAGATGTAAGTTGAAAGAATTTCCCGCATCACCCAGTTGAATTAGATTTTCACTTTGGTCGATGTACTCTTATCAAAATACATCTATAAAATCATATATTGGTTTGTTTTTTATATAATGTATGAAAATAGAAAATAGAAAATGGAAATAATGTATTTCCTTGATATCATCGAATAAAACCATCCACTCCAACCGAACTTAAGGAACATTTAAGGCTTGCTTTGAATATTGAATAAAAAATGGTTGTCTCAACATGAGTGCATTTAAGACCATCCAGTTGAGCCTTCCCATTGTCTCACCAATCAAGGAGACCCTTGTGAGGATTATATTTCTACTTCTAATTTTTTGAACTTTATATATAAAACTAATAAATATTTCTTGATGCTTAACCAACTCACCATTCTATGAACATTTAGAATTAAGGAGACAAATGTCATCCTCATCATCTTCATCTCTTGAACATGTATTATTTCATTTTGTTTCCTGAGACTCATCCCCCATCTCTTCTAGACATGAAACTATGTTTCTTGAACTACCCTGAGTATTAGTAATCCCATACCTAGTACTAGTGATCATTGTGGAAGAATTCAAAGGATAAAACCTACCAGTAGTGGAGTAATTATTTTCCTAAATTCATTTACCCATTTCATTTAAATTGTGATGAAATTATTTGAAATATTCAAATTTTTGTTTCCCCTTATTTGAAAGAATCATTTTTTATATTTTTTATTTTTTTAAATATTAATATTATCTAATCAAATAAGATGGATATGAATTGAAAATGGATGGATGTCAATCATGTTAAAAAATCATATAGATATGGGGTGAAAGAGTTCATCAAGTTTTCAAAAGATCATGTATAGGACCCTTCTAAAATCCTTTTTTATGTTTATGTTGTTGTTATTCAAGAATAATTAGTCTATAGGGGTTGGAAGAACACTTTATCTATCATGAAATAGATCAAAGATATAAATGTTGGACTAAACATGGGGAAAAAAGTTAATGTAGCTAGTGACTGGGAAAGAAATGAATTTTATGGACCATTTTAAATGATTACAAGTGTGGAAAATGAAGAAGACCATATTGAGGATGTGATTACTGGTGTGAATGATGGTGAAGATTGTATTGAGGAAAGTACAATGATAGTTGAAGATTAACTTCCTGATTGTCCAAAATTTTATGAGAAGTTAAAGAGTTGTGAAAATATGTCATTGTATGCTAGTTGTACTAAATATACAACATTTTCACATGTAATAAAGATATATAATTTAAATGTTGGAAACAGATGGATTGACTCTGGTTTTACTGAACTACTTTCTCTGTTAAATGGTATACTTCCAAAAGATAAGAGCCTCCTACCCAAACATATGATGCTAAAAAAATGCTACATTCAATGGGTATAATATCTGAAAGAATAAATGTTAGTCCAAATGACTATATATGGTTTTTCAAGGACCATGAATCAATTAATTAATACCCAAATTCTGGTGATTCTTGAAAGAATAAAGATGAATCGGGTCGTATGAAAGTTGTAAGTTAATTTCCAATCATTCTAAGGTTTAGGCGCCTATATCAAAGTTAGGGTATTGCAATGAAAATGACGTGATATACAGATAAAAGAAATAAGGATGGGAAACTTCATCACTTGGAAGGATCTCCTCAGTGGAAGGGAATTTATCATGAGTATCCTGAATTTGGAAACAAGCCGAGAAACCTTTGTCTTATGCTATCTATAGATAGAGTGAATACTTTTGGTTTTCAAATGAGCACTCATAGTACATGGTAAATTATATTAGTAAATTATAACTTTACACCACTCTTATGCATAAAACTAAAATAAATTATGTTATATATACTTATATCAGGACCAAAAAATCGGATAATTATATTGATGTTTTTTATGCTCCATTGATTGAATATTTGAAATTATTGTGGGATTCAGGTGTTACGTTGTATGATGATTACAGAAATGAATATTTCACATTGAGAAATATGTTGTATGGAATGATAAATGAATTTCATGATTATGGAAATCTATTAGGATATAGCATTAAAGGAACTCAAGGGTGTCCAATTTGTGAACAAGGTTACACAGTCAATTTGGTAGAAACATTCATCGTTGACTGTGTTTCCAAAAAATCATATATTTCTACCTTGGAACCATAAGTATCAATCTTAGATGAAATAATTTTATGGGAGTTCAGAAGAACATACAACACCATCTCTACTAATAGGTGATTAGCTATTTCAAAAATTCAACTATATAGACACTTCTTTTGGTAAACCTTTTTCAAAAAACCTTATAAAACTAGTTGGAAAATGAGATCAGCCTTTTTTGGAATTACCATATTGGAATTTTATACATGTCAAAAAATGTAAGTGATCATTTCATTGGAACATTACAAAATGAACCCAGAAAAACAAAGGATGGAATTAAGGCTAGGTTAAACATGAGTAACTTGGAAATATGGAAAGATTTGGTACCAGTGAAGGGTGAAAAATCGACGTTTCTTCCTCCCACTACTTACACTATTTCCAAAAAGGAGAGATTATTTTTTCAAATTCTTGGATTATATAAAGGTTATAAGGGGTATTCACCCAATATTAAGAATATCATGTCAATGACTGATTTGAAGTTAAAGGGTATGAAATCACATTACTGTCATGTTTTGATGATGGATATATATCAAATGGGTTTACGTTGAAATTTAACCAATAATGCCTATAATACATTAACCAAGAATTGTTTCCCTTTTAAATCTATATGCAGCAAATTTATAGACTTGAAGAAATTTCCAACTATGAAAAAAGAAATTTTCATCATATTTTATGAATTGAAAATGTTCTTCTTGATGTCATTATTTGATATGATGGTTCACTTAGAAAGGGAGATTCAACTACGTGGTCCTATACATTATAGATGGATGTACCCCATTGAATGGTATATAATGATTTTGAAAGGGTATGTCAAAAATAGAAGTCGGTCAGAGGGTTGTATTGTATAGCAATATATTGTTGAGGAATCCAATGAATTCTGTACCGACTACCTGTTCAGTATAGAAATCATTGGTCTACCGAAATATCCTCACACTAGATAGATCTCGAGTGAAGGAATTTTTGGAATAGATATTGTCACAATCACTATTACATATCGGGAGTAGGACCAGCTTTACATTTTTCATAATATTTTAGAGGTTTCCCCATATGTTGAAACCCATAAAGAAATTCCTATTCAATTGAATCCATCGAGGGATGAAATATGGATATCAAATACACATAATCAATTGATTATTAGATGGTTTTGAGACCATATTTTTAAGGTGTCATACGAAAATCCAAATTCAATTTCAGAATGACTTCATTGACTAGCCAAAGGACTAAGTTTGTATGTATTTTCTTTTAATGGTTATATAATTAACAGTCATATATTATATAGAAATGAACATGATGAAGGTAGTACCATGAAAAATAGTGTAAGTACACTTTTGGATGAAGTGATGCATGCATCGGGTACCAAGGACAGAAATCCAGCTTATGTGAATATGTCATAATTTGGAATCATCAAAAAAATATGGGATTTTGATTATACAACATTCCAAGTGACGAATTATCATAGAAAGTGTTTTAATAATAGGAGTGTTGTTAAAATAGATAAATTGGGATTCATGAAAGTAGATTTTAGTAAGGAAGAGTACAAAGATGAGCCATTTACAATGTCATTACAAGAAATACAAGTATTTTATTTTCCAAATCCCACAAACCAAAAGTTGTCAATTGTTCTATTATCAACCAATATAATTGAAGGGTTATATGAAAATTAAAATGAGGATAAATCTTTTATTAGGATTTCACAATCATTTCTCAATAGTCCCAATATAGGAGGGGTTTTTATTTCATAGGAGACCAAAATTAAGGGATTTGGATACTGAATAGAGGGTTCAAATCCCTTCAACCTTTAAAGAAAGAGATTTTAATAATTAGGTTATATTTTTTTAATATACATTTCATTTCCTCATGTTTTTATTTATTCACTGCTTCATTTATGTAATATAAATTAAATTTTTAACCACTTATGTAGATAATGACTTTTTCATGTGACGATGCTTCTAATATTGAGGAACAATGGTTTTTTCATCCTGTTGGTGCTCCCAATGTAGAGGAAAAAAAAATCCACACATATCGATGCTACCAATCTAGAGGAACAACATATTGAATATGTTGAACCTAAGGAAATGGTAGATGTTGAAAAAATTATATCTCTGAAAAAACAAGAGTGTCGTAGCATGATTGTGTTAAAAACATTTATTAAGGTGATAAATAAAGGCATCAAATTTGATGTCTGATAGAATTAACATGACCATCCTATTAACCCCAACAAGGCCATGTTCAATAGTTTCATTGGTCTCACCATAAGAAATCACTTCCTGATTGATTTAGATTCATAGCACCATGTTGTTCTCACGCTTAAGACACTAATTTAAGAAGATATTAGGGTTACATTATGATGTTGTTTATTTATTTTACTAAAAATCAAAATAATGAAACCTAGAATTACTCACCATTTTCCCTTCAGAGTTCATTTATAGCAGATGAATCTTGAAAGAAATTTGTGTTAATGCTTACTAGAAAGGCGAACAAGGTATTTCACACAATTCTAACAAATTTTCATCTCAAAGATGATGAAGGGAAAATAAACCTGAAACCACTACATATGTTGCACACCTAATAATCCATGAAGCATGGGATGGGTTTACTGGCCATCATGAGGAGACATCTTTTCAGGTACATTGTCACTAGTAATACATTATTTGACAATATGTGTATCAATCACATTGATTAAGAATTTTTAATTTATAAAACAACAACTAACTGATGAAAATAAACAATGGTCAGGAAAACCAATATACCCTAACCATAAAGAAATGATGGGGTATGCTTCACTTGAATTTTTTTTATGTATTTTAAATCTACCATAATACTTTTATGTGATATGAAATAACAACATAATTATGTTCCTCTATTTATTGATAGAATGTTGAATCCAAATCCAAATCCACTTCCATCACATGTCATGTTCTATGGAAGGAGACACATGTAAATAAAGATGGGATAATAATATGTGAAAATAGAAAAAAAGTGTGGGAATCCTGTGTAAGTATAAAGTAATAAAATTTTGTTTTTATTTAAATTGCTATTATATATCAATTATTACTTATTTTACAATATTTTTTATTTAAAATAGATATAGGAATCATTATAAGCTGTATAAAATGAACAACTATTATCAGTGGCCTTGAAGTGGTCATAAAAGTATGGCTGCATCAGAGGTATGGGTTTTGGGGTGACACCTTGAACATATTTTTAGAAAATGAAAGAACATGAGGAGAAATATAAACAAATTGAAGACATTCAAGCATGATTGGATTCACTTGAATAAAAATTTCATTAACACTATTAGTTTTTATAGAATGTTATGGGGGAAGAAAAGGGAAGAAACAAATTAAGAACAACCATTGTGTGATGATCCCTCCCCCCTCCCAACCCCTCAAAGAGTTATTTTATATGAGTTAATAAATATTCTCATAATTGTTTCTGTGAAATGTTGATCATGAATATAATGATACATTTCCTATACTAATATTCTATAGGGTGAAAATGAATGTGATTTAAATCTATCAACACCCACCCATCATCTTGTAGTGAGGGATATTATGTACAATATCCCAGAAGACACTCTGCACAACAAACAACTTCCAGCTGGTAATGTGAGAGTGGGGATTAGAATATCAAAGGAGACAATCATCGATCTACCTATTCCACTTGATGATGCATATTTTCATATGGTCGAGCAAGATATTGGAACATTCATAGTACATTAGTCATATCTTCTAATAAAACATGTTGGAAAATTGGTATTTATTTCCAATTTATTTTTCATGTTAAAAATTTCAAAATTAATGAAAAAAGGTATGAACTAATGAATATTATTACATAGGAAAAAGGGAAGGGGTGAAATGATAGGTCAAATCAAAACAATCTAAAGGATCAATCGGTCAATCAAAAATATCTTCACAAAGCACCTTTACCCCTCCTGTTGAATATATATATTTACTAACATTGAAGGTTCATGTGAGTACAAGGTTACAAAGTTGTATTAATCACATAGTTGATTTTGAAGAAAAAATGTATGGAGAGTCTATTAAAGAATTCAATTACCTTGAGAATGTAAATGAAATACTCAAGTATGAATGTCTTAGAGTCTCAGTTGTAAATGTATACATGAGGTTCTTTTTCAAGATTTTTTTCTAATAGGTGATCTACTATGTTAATTATGACTAAATAAAGTTCATATTTTTTTGCAGGCATCAATATCAATACTATTTTAAGGGAAAAACCTATGAAAATAAATATGGATTAATTATTCCTCATATCACTTATACAAACCAAACCAAAATAGAATCAACTAAAATTGATGAAATAGTGGAAAAATTGGATAAAACTATTGAAAGAAGACTTATAGATTATAGAATCTTCTTATTTTTAAATATCCATGGGTAAATATTAACATCTTAATTATATAAAATATATTTTTATTCCTTTCATTATATATTACTTTTTGTTTTTTAGGTTGCATTAGGTACTGATTGTAGTTAATTTGGATATTCCGAAGATTTATTTTTTGGATTCACTACATGGATAACCAAAAAACAGACCACACGTGATGACATTTTTCAATTTTTTATACACTATATCCAACATTTTAGAACTAAAATTCATGTTATATATTTTATATTATGTTTTAAATAGAATTATGTAATGATAATGTGATGTTTAAATATCGTGAAAATAATGGCAAGAGGAAATTCCATGCATACAAAGAGTGTATGGACTTATACAAGTGGATAAGTATTGGGGTATATATAATAATATTTCACAATCAAAAAATATATAAAAACAAATTACTTATTTTTATCAATGTTTTTTCACTGTCTGAAAAAAACCAATACAAAATATTGTGGTTATTATATTTGAAAATTTATGAGAGATGTCATATACCATCAATAGACTAACATCCCTGAAAGGGTATTTTAGAAAATAATTACTATTTTTTAAAAATATTTATTAATCCTTTGTGTATTTATATTTTTTCAGTACTACCATGACTGTCGAAAGTCCTCATATTTAAAAGAAAAAATAGATTTGTACAGAAACGACTGGGAAATATACTTCATGTCAGAATTTACACATATATCACGAATATATGAATTCCTACTACTTATTTAGTAGATTTTCTCATTATTTAATCTATTTT
The DNA here is from genome assembly GCA_963277665.1 of Viscum album. Taxonomy (NCBI): domain Eukaryota; kingdom Viridiplantae; phylum Streptophyta; class Magnoliopsida; order Santalales; family Viscaceae; genus Viscum; species Viscum album. Next base: position 323,095,258 of record OY728140.1, read on the forward strand.
TTTTAGTTAATTTCCTCATTATTTTTATATAATACTTAATTTTTTAATTTTCAGGGAGATCCTGAAGAAATGACTTTGTCAAAAATGATGATTCACTCCTATACTATGATCATGAACACAACAAGGATAGTGCACCCATGATGATAAAATTTTATTTTTATTATATAATGCATTCAACAACCTGGGTTATCAAACAACAATATTAGATGACCTAGAATATTGAATGCACTGTAGGATAAAAATTCACAATGGAATCAACCATACCTCAAACCGATACACAATGTACCCGGTATGACTCAAATTGTGTGGTTTCAGTTTAAAATTGAAATTTTATTAATGTATTGTTTCATATTTATGTTTATTTTATTTCTTTATAGTATTAATTACATGTGAATTGTTTTCTTATACAGGTGGATTCTTTTTCTCGAGTTGGGGTGGTTTTTTCAAAGTTAATCATGCTTATTAGATATTGGACTTCAAGTCTGCAATTGAGATAACATAAACAAGGAAATTGGTAAATTATTTTCACCTCAATCTGATACACATTGTTCTTAATATGAATTAAAATGTATGTTTTTATTTTATAATTTACATTTTATTTCAAAACAAACATCACATAATCAAAAATAATAAAACACATTCAATATTTTTTATACTTTAGGCAAATAATCCAAAAGTCATTTATGACATGAATGAATTATCTTCACTGAAATCGGACACACGACATGATAGGTATGACTCTAAGTGTGTATTTATTTAAAATTGACATTAATTTTTGAAAAAAAACACAAGTGACATACTAAAAACCAGTAAAATGATTTTGGATTATTTTGATACTTTATGAAAACAATCCATAATTCATTTGTGATATGTAGTAATTAACCTCACCTTAATCTAACACATAGTGTGATCAGTATGACTCAAAGTGTTCATTATCAGTTTAAAATTGACATTTTAGTTTAAAAAGTATGTCACTCACTAAAGAAAGAGAAAACGTTCTATGATTTTCTTGATAATTTATGAAAATGATTTATATGTTATTTTTGATGTGTAAGAATTGGTCTCATGTCAAACTAACACATGATTTGATCAGTATGATTAAAAGTGTGTGTTTCTAGTTTGAAATGACATTTTAGTAAAAAAACACAAGTGACATACTCAAAACTGGGAAAATGCATTAGGATTATTTTAATACTTTATAAAAATGATCCAGAAGTCATTTGTGACATATAAAAATTATTCTCACCTCATTTTTATGCACGATGTGACTGGTATGACTCCAAGTGTATCATTTTATTTAAAATTGAAAATAATTTTAGTAAAAAGAACAAGTGACATACTCAAAATAGAGAAAACACATTCATATTATTTTGATACTTTAGAAAAAAATCCGTAATTAATTTTTGATGTGTATGAATCAGTTTCACCTCTATCTGGGGAATGGTGTGACTAGTATAACTCCAAGTGTATATTTTTTTAAAATAGACATTAATTTTAGAAAAAATGAAAAGTAACATACTCAAAACCAAGAAAACACATTCAAGTTGTTTTGATATTTTAGGAAAATTATCCATAAGTAATTTTTGATGTATATGAATCAACTAGACCCCAATAAAATTCATGGTGTGACCAGAATGACTCAAAGTGTCCCTTATTAGTATTAAATTATCATTTTAGTTCAAAAAATGTTTCACTCATTGAAAACTGAGAAAATGAACTCTGATTATCTTGATAATTTATTAAAAGTATTAATAAGTCATCTTTTATGTGTAGGAATGAGTGTCATATCAAACCGACAGACGACGTGACTAGTATGACTCAAAGTGTGTGTTTTGGGTTTCAAAGGAAATTTTAGTAAAAAACATAATTGACATACTCAAAACATACCAAACAACTTAAAATTATTTTTATACTTTGTTAAAATGATTCATATTTCATTTTTGACCTGTAGGAATCAACCACACCTCAATATGACATATGGTGTCACTGGTATGACTCCAGGCATGTCTTTTTAATTAAAATTGACATTATTTTTTTTAAAAAAGAAAAATTGGCATACTCAAAATCAATAAAATGCATTAATATTATTTAGATAATTTAGTAAAATAGTTGATAAGTCATTTTTGACATGTAGGAATCAATTTCAACTCAATCCAAATCACAATGTGATTGATATGACTCCAAGTGTGTCTTTTTATTTAAAATTGACATTAATTTTAGTAAAATGGGAAAGTGACATACTCAAGACTAAGAAACCACTTTATGATTATTTTTATACTTTAATAAAATGACCCATAAGTCATTTTTATGTATAGAAATCAGCCGTACATCAATATGATACACTGTATTCCCGGTATGACTCAATGTGTCTGTTAGAAATTTAAAATTGGAATTTTAGTTCAAAAACTATTTCACTAAAAAAACCAAACAAAATATCTCTAGTTGTCTTGATAATTTTTTAAAATAATTAATAATTTATTTTTGATGTGTAGAAATTTATATCACATCAAATTGATGCACTATGTGATTAGTATAACCTAAAGTGCTTGTTTTTAGTTTAAAAAGAAATTTTAGTAAAATGAACAAGTGACATACTCAAAACGAAGAAAACTCATTTGGATTATTTTAATCATTTATGTAAAAAATTCATAAGTCATTTTTGACGTGAATGAATTAACCTCACCTCAATCTGATTCATGGTGTGACCGGTATGGCTCAAAGTGTTTGTTATTAGTTTTAAATTGAAATTTTTGTTCAAAAAGTGTGTCACTCACTAAAAACTAAGAAAACACACTACATATGTCTTGGTAATTTAGTGAAATTATTCATAATTCATTTTTGAAATATAGGATGTTAACTAACATAAAACCGACACATGATGTGACCAGTATGACTGAAAGTGTATGTTTCCAGTTTGAAATGACATTTTAGTAAAAAACTTAGGTGACATACTAAAAAAATGAGAAAACATATTCATATTGTTTTTATACATCATAAAAAGATCCATAAGTCATTTTTGACATGTAGGAATCAACCTCACCTTAATCTGACGCATGGTGTGATCGATATGACTCTAATTGTGTATTTTTATTTAAAATTAATATTAATTTTAGTAAAAAAATAATTCACATGACAAAAACTAATTAAATGAATTTGGATTATTTTTATAACTTAATAAAATGTTCAATAAATCATTTCTAACATGTAAGAATCAATTTCACCTCAATCTATGCATGTTGTGACTGATATGAATCCAAGTGTGTCATTTTAGTAAAAAATGACATTAATTTTAGTAAAAAGAATAAGTGGAATAATCCAAACTAAGGAAAATTATTCTTATTGTTTTAATACTTTAGTAAAATGATCAAAAATTCATTTTTGACATGTATAAATCTACCAAAACCCAATCAGATGCATGGTGTGACTGGTATGACTCAAAGTGTGTCTTTTTATTTAAAAATGACATTAATTTTAGAAAAAAGGACAAGTGGCATACTCAAGACCAAGAAAATGCAATCATATTCTTTTAATTCTTTACAAAAATTATCCATAAGTTATTCTTGATGTATAGGAATTTTCCTCACCTCAATTTGACACACTACATGCCTAATATGACTCAAAGTGTCTATTATCAGTTTAAAATTGTCATTTTAGTTCAATACTTGTGTCACTCATTGAAAACCATGAAAACACACTATGGTTGTCTTTATAATCTAGGAAAATGATTCATAATTCATTTTTGATGTGTTAGAACTATTCTCATGTCAAACTGATACATAATGTGACCGGTATAACTCAAAGTGTGTGTTTTTAGTTTAAAATGACATTTTAGTAAAAATACAAGTGACATACTCAAAACTAACCTAACACATTAGGATATAGTTTTGATAATTCAGAAAACCAATCCTAATTTCATTTGTGATGTGTACAAATCAACCTAACCCCAATTTGATGAATGGTGTGACATGTATGACTCTAAGTGTTTATTTTATTTAAAATTGATATTTTAGTAAAAAAAGAAGTTGCATACTCAATAACAAGAAAATACCTTCTAATTATTTTTGATACTATATGAAAATGATCCATAATTCATTTTTGATGTGTATTAATTATCCTCACATCAATCTGTTACATGGTATGCCTAGTATGAGTTAAAGTGTCTGTTTTCAGTCTAAAATTGACATTTTAGTTCAAAACATGTGTAATTCTCTGAAAACTAATAAAATATGGTTGGATTAACTTGATACTTTAGTAATATTATTAATTAGTCATTTGTGATGTGTACAAATTTTTCTCATTTCAAACCGACATACGATGTGATAGGTATAACTCAAAGTGTGTGTTTATAGTTTAAAATGAAATTTTTGTAAAAAAGATAAGTGACATGCTCAAAACTGAGAAAACATATTCAGGTTGTTTTGATACTTTTAGACAATAATCTATAAGTCATTTTTGATGTGTAGGAATTCTCCCCACCTCAATCCAATGCACAGTGTGACTGATATGATTCTAAGTGTTTCTTTTTATTTAAAATTGACATTTTATTGAAGTATTATTCATATTTAAGTTTAATTTATTTCTTTATAGTATTAATAACATAATATTTTATTCTTATATATGTGGATTCTTTTTCTCAGGGTGGGGTGGTTTTTTTAGCAATTAATACAATGATCGGGCTTTTTTGAGAGGGGGTCACGAGTGCCAATGATGATGAAACATTGATGTTTTAAATGTTTTTGGATAGTAATTGAAAATGTAATTATAAAAAACATTGTTTGAAATGTATATAGTAGTTTTTTTATTTGTGATGTAAAATTTATTTTAACTAAATTATGTATTTTCATACAGGTGTATTTGCTTCAGTGTACTCTTATTCAAATAGTACATTGCAACAGTAAGCCCTTTATCAGTTCGTTTTTTTAGCATTGATAAAGCCCCCCCCCCACTATTATCTCCTTTTGAGAGCTGATAAAGGGCCTCCCTTTAACAGTGATGAGGAAAACAATTCTTTTTTAGGGTTTTTAAAGCCTTTTTGCATATTATTAAAAGTTCGAAGTGTGGTGGTGATTTATGTGTTTGTTCTCATTGGAAAAGGAATCATAATCTTTGTGATCCACCTAAAGTGAACATTTTGTCATAGTGTTTTCTTCATGGTTCCCTATGATCAAGTGTTTTACTTTGGAGGCAAGGTATGTGGGTGGTTGTGTTCTATAAATGGTTTTTTTAGAGGGAGGACCAAGATCAGGTGTTTTGGATGTTTCACAAGCTAGGTAGGTGCAGTTTAGTGTAGTGTAGAGATATGGAATAGTTTTCATTCATAGGTGGTATTTCTAGAGATGCAAGAAATACACCTGTGTGAGGGGGGTGGAGATCATGGCACAACTGGTCATGGTGGATTGGAAGATATAGGATGATCATAATTGTGTATTTTTTCAGAGAAGGGAATATTCATCAGAGGGTTCTTATTTGAGGAAAATATAGATGGATCACTCATTCAAAGATTGGGTGGGGCTCATGAATAGTTTGGATTATCTAGTTTGGGAGAGACCATAGTGATTTTTGAGTTGGGATCAGTGGTTTTTATTCATGAATTGAATCATTTGGTTGAGAGTTTTTCATGATTAAGGTCCCTACTGTATAAGGTTTGTTGGAAATTTCATCATTTAGAGGTTTCCACTTTTCAATATGTTCGTCATGTGGTGAATTTAGAAGATGGATTAGCATGGTGGGATGCATCATAGGATTCCTTAAGATGTTGGATGCCATATTTTCCAATGACATTTCTGATGGGCACTAACTCAATCCCACATCGATTTCCATAGTGAGTAATTAGTGACATATACTCTTGGATAAGCTACTCCTATCACTAATTGGTTTTAGGATGGAACCCAATAAGGGATTTATATGTTAGTCCTAGAAAGGATTTTTCTAGGAATAATAGGATCCTAAAAAATGGTATTAGAGCCAGGTTATAATAGTTCCATTGTGATGTGAGTGGAAGAATTATCACCTATGTGTGGGCTAGCTGCATTCACAGTATTTTATAAAAAAATGATCAACGATACTAATTTTATATAGCTAAGGTCCGCATATGGACCTCTTGACAGTTGGTATGTCGGGGATGATTCGTGTTGGTGTCGACTACAGAGAGGCCTCCAGTGTGGCGATGAGCAGGTCAAAGATGTGGTCGGAGACCTTAGTGCAGGGATGATGGTGAAAGTTTGACATCAAGGTGGGCCTCTGGTGTGGAGATGGGTGATGTCGGGTTGATGGGATGATGCAGTTTTTAGCCTGTAAGGTGCTGAGGATAACAGCGTGAAGACGTATGGTGGGCTTCAGCGATTCAGGTCAACATTGGCCCGACCATCAGCCTAGATCTTGGATTCTATGTGTTCATGGGATTATTTCCTTTAGGCTATAAAATATGGTTCTATGGGTCATGTATTGGGCCTCATTCCCACTGGGCCATTAGTCCATCCATATAAATTAACAAGGCTTTATGAGTGTTCTATCTTATTGGGGGGGGGGGGCTTTCCATCCTATGTGTGATGTGTGTGTGATTTTTTTAATTGTACCCCCATAAACCTAATATATATATATATATATATATAATGGATCATGTTAGAGCATGTGGATCCATGGTGGTGCCTTGTATCAAAAGTCTATTTGATAACAGTGTTCAGGTGGCATGTCCCAAAGAATAGAGAAACATTGGTTCAAGTGCATGATGTTTGGATCTTGTGGATTATTATTGAAGTGGAGGCTCGATTGTTTGGTATTTGGTTTTAGGGGAGGATTTTTAGGTGTAAAATCAATCCCACGTCATTTTCAAAGATGAATGGTGGATGACATATAAGATTGGATGGGTTACTCACCAATTTGTTTTAGGATAAAAACTAAAAATTTCCACATTAGAGGGGGTTATTTTTGAGTTTAGAAGGTGTTATAACCCCCTCTAAACACATTAGCAGTGGTTATGAGGAACCACTACTAATGTTCCAAACTAGTGTTGTTAGAGGCAGTTTTGAGGAACCACTAGTAATGTTAGGGTCAATTTAGTGGTGGTTACATTAGAGGGGCTTTAAAACCCCTCTAACGATGGCTTAAATTTTCTAGAAATGCTTTGATTAGGGTAATTTTTAACCTCTCTTAATATTTAAACTCAATTAGATGTGGTTAAAACTGCCCTTAATCATGAATAATTTATGGGGGGTTGTAAAAACTGCCCCTAAATTTTCCCTCCCTTTTTTAAATCAAATGGAACCCTTCTTCTCTGTCCTGTTCTACAGTCTCCCCCACTCCTCATCGATCTAGTCCACTACATTCCCTTCTAGTACACCTCCTGTGCCTCACCCCACACTCGAGTCCCTCCTATACCAAATGCATCCCCATCCCGTTCCCCCACCTTCTAGTGCCCGTTGAGTGCCCCAAACCACCCCATTCTTTTCCAAGTGGGGCTCGCAGCCTCCCCAGCCCCACAAATCAAGCAACCCTACCCCAATATAAAAATTCCTCCATGGAGATTCAAACCTAGTTTCCACCACTTGCTTAAGGACTGCCACTATGCAATGTATGATTTCATGATATTTTATTATCATGAATATATTTATCTATATATATATATGTATATATTATTTTTTATTCAAATATATGTTATTTGTATAATATATTTAAATACATTTAAATATATAACCTATATATACATTTATATAAATTAATGTCTTCATTTTTTTCTTATGTATTTATTTTATAATATTTTTAAATCTCATTCATCAATATATATATCACAGTATATATTCAATATATATATATATATATATAAATATATACATTTTTTTGATAAAAAATATTTATATACATATAAAAATATATTTATACGTATACAACTCAAAAATATCAATATATATCAATATATATAATATATATATATATTATTTACGATATTTATATGTATACAAAATTATATATTTTCTATATTATATATTAATATATTACCAAAATATATTATATATATATATATAATACTTCTATGTACATAGTTAAAATAATATATATATATATATATTTGATATTTATATGCATACAAATATATATTATATATTTAATAAATACATTTAAATGTATAAAAAAATATATAATATATTTATATATGTATACAATTTAGTATATTTGTATTATATTATATTTGATATACATACAATTAATATGATATATGTTTAAATTAATTATTATATGTATAATATTATATTATATATATTCATATAATATAATATTATATATATTCATATAATATAATATAATATTTCTATATAGATGAAATTATATATATATTTATATATAAATATCTTTTACATATTAAATATATTTATACATATATTTATATTTATACCAAAAGGGTCCAAGAGCCAAGTGAACCTGCTCCAACCAAAATTTATTGAAAAATAAAAGAGCAAACATGAAATAGAGAAAGGAGAGGATCAAAAAAGGGAAAGTTCTCATCTAGAAAAGAAATCTATGAACGGGTTGAACTAGGACCATCCCCATAATCATTATTAGAGGTATCATCAGTAGAGTCACATTCTCACTGCGAAGTCTTATAATTGAAAAGCAGAGAGTACCTTTCCTTATGTTTAACTTGCTCCAGAGTGAGCTCCTTAGAAGAAGACCTGATAGACCGGCCAAACCCATGGGCAACAACCCAATCATATCTACCATGAAATCATCCTCAGTTTTTTGGATGTTGACATCATTTCCATGTCTTAGTTTTCTACCAATCCCCTTCTGGTTTTGCACTCTCAGAAAGAGAAATGATAGGTTTCTCCATAGAGTCCTTAATGCCTCCTAAATCATCATTCCCTATGGTTTGAACTTCAATGTCATGTTCAATCAGCTCTATTCTATCCATGATAGGTGGTGGATTCTTATGAAGCACTTTCATGTAACCAATGTCAGTGGATATTTGATCAACTTGATCAAAAACCAAACTACCCTCCCCTACATTATGATCATTCCCAACAACAATATCTGACCATATTTTCTTTTTACCAGTGTGCTTCAAATGTATGTCTTCACGATTTGTAACCCCTTCTTCCACTTTACTAGTAGATAGATCACCATCACCTTCATAATGCACAATCTTCTCATACCAAACAGAAGAGACATGCACTTTACTTTCTAACTAGTTAAAACTATCATCTCCTGCATTCAAGAAAAATGAAACAGGTAGAGAATTAAAATTCCTTGTAAATATATTAAGAGGGGAATTCCTCGACTTCCCAGAGTTACCACAAGATGGTTGTCCAACCCCTGAAATACCATTACTTGGATAACTCTCCATAAACATCCCATAGTTACCACAGTTTTCATTATTTTATCAGAAATAACTAGATTATTACCTCCTATCAGAGTATCATTAGCTGATCCCAACGAAATATCCAATCCACCTTGAGCAGTGGGCTTTCTTTGCTTTGGATTTTTGAAAAAAATATCTTCCTCATGTCTGTGATTATGGCAGATCACACATATGCTTGATCTCATAAAACTTGGAACATCAAGACCAATTATTTTTCAGATCAAGACAAATTGGGGAACATTTTCATACCAAATTTTAAGATTGAGATCCTCATATTCTTTTGAAAGAACAGTTGTCTCCACCGAAGAAGAAGAGGGATCCACTTCAACCAAAAATCATGAAAATTGTCTAAATCGATCCAATTTAGTCTCACAGTCCATTTTGATTGGAATCCCAATGGAAAAATCATTGTCATGAAGTATTTTAGGGTACCAAAAAATCCAATTTAAGCCAGAAACTTTGATCCAAAGTTTTACAGAAGAATTTCCTACCTCCAATGGATTGAAAGATCTGTCCCATTCACGTATGTGAATCAGTTCAGGCTTGAGGGAAATGGAACTGAACCCCCATTCCAAAATGAAGTGGTAAAAACCACGACCCAATGAGACACACTTCCATTCAATTAAAACCCATTTATTTTGAAAGGTGTTCTTAAAGATCCATAATTTTCTATGGATTTGAGCCCCACTAAAATATTAAATGACCAATGATAGAGAACTCACCTAATTTCAGCTGATTAGAGACCGATATCAGATCCTAGTTTATGTGTATGACATTACCTCATCTAGAAAAACAACAGTCAGTGGATCCCTTGAAGATAGAGATGGATCGACCCCGCACATCATCACAATTCTATAAGGAGTACCATTTTATAGAAATAAATATATATTAATGTACTCATTATACAATTATATTTATTTATACATAAAAAATGATTAAATACAATCATATAAATTATTTATAAAAACATATTTACATAATATGTTTATATAATGTATTGAAATACATTTATATACTATGTGTAATTATATATATATATATTAAGGAATTTGATTTTTTAAGAAAATAGTGGGAGTTCACAAAACCCTATAATGTCATAAATTAGAGATGGTTCAAAACCGACTCTAATGAAAGGGATTAGTGGTGGTTCATGAACCCCCCTGTAATTTCTTAAATTAGAAGTAGTTGAGAACCCCTATAATCTCACACATTAGAGGGGGTTAAAAACCACATAAAATTTGTTACATTAGAAAATATTCAGACCCCCTCAAATATAAGGTATTAGTGGTGGTTCATGAACCCCCTCTAATATATTAAATTAGAGGGGTTGAAACCTGCAATGACCCACCAATTCTCATTGTCTTTAGAGCATAACAAGTCATTACTTGGCCTTAAGCGACACCCCCAAGATGCCAAATGATGACAATAAATGCCGAAGGGTTTCATATACAAGTGGGGGATGATTTACCCTTTAATAAAATAAACCAACCAAACCATACACCAACAACCACTATATGGTGAATGTCAATAAAACATTCATTCTCAAAAGACTACCAAGTTACTCTATAACACAACTCAAAACCAATACCATATAAGAGTACTAAATGGAAGACTAAACAAGAGACCCAAAGAGAACAAAGACACACTCCATGGCTCTACACCAAGCTCCATGCTCCAAGCTCTAGCATATCTCCCAAGCATCACCACGAACCACTAGTAATGAGATGACTTACCTTTACCTGTTTCTCAGAATACAACATTTTCAAAATCACCAAAGTGCCAAAGCAGGGGTGAGTATAAAACTCAGTAGGTTTTCCCCAATGAATTCCCTACTCACTCCACTAGGATAGAAGAGTTAGCAACATTTATATAAAACATTATATATAAAAAATTTCCTCAAAACATTTTATAACTAAATATAAACAAGTTTCCAAAACCATTTATAACCAAAAACATCCAAGAGCAATTGAAACCAATTTTCCAATAGGTTGTTTTTCTAGAAAAATAACCAAACAAGCTTTAGAACCATTTCACAATATCCCTTTTTGGCACGCCCAACTCATTTCACACATCCACACAACCAACCCTTCATGTAACCTCGATCTCCCTATACTCGCTAGTGGTGAGTCGTCCTTTCACTAAGTCTTCCTTAGTGAACCAATTGACGGAGGAGAGCCCTAACCCTTATCTATCCCGTTAATGATGGGGGAGACCCCTAACCCTTATCCGTCCTGCATGCACCCTTTGACGGGGGAGATCCCTAACCCTTATCCATCCCATAATGATGGGGGAGACCCCTAACCCTTATTCGTCCCACATGCCCATGAACACACACAACCATCATGTCAAAAACCAAGTGTGTTCAACCAATTCAAACCATTTCAATAAAACTGTACTTTTATTGAAAACCAAAGAATAAACCAATCTCATCAAATCCATTTCAAAACCAAACCATTTCAATATAACACCATTTTTATTGAAAACCCATATTTAATTAAACCATTTACAATTCCATCAAATCAATAATTTAAAATCATCATTTTAAATTCAAGATGCCAAATCACTTTCCACAACCAATCACCAAGATTTCACAATTTCACCTCAACCATAAATCATCACTAAAGAATATTTATTCCATGATTTTAAAAATAAATTCCATTCAAAACCTAATTTTAAACTAATCCAAACAATTCTAACAAGAGGAGTTGAGAGTGAAGCCTCCTACCTCAAAGTTTTTGACGAAAACCACATCGTACGAAGAACGCTCAAGAAAACTGGGTCGATTCTCCAAGAACCTGCCTTAGATCTCTTCTATTAGCAAGGCCAAGACCAAATCTCATCATATTTGGTATCCAAACACTTTGATCTACCCATAATGGGCATAGATCTATGAAACCAAGAGAAGAGGAGAAGTAGATCTAAGTAGATCTAAGAAATCAATTAAGAACGAAGAATAACGATCACATACCTGAAGAATTAAACTTCAATTCGCTAAGAGAAGCCTTTGGATCACCTCCGGAATGCTTGGGAGAGGTCCTAAAACCTTCAAGGGAGATTAATCCTGAGTTAGGGCCACTTAGGAGCTTAAACAAGGCATTTAGAGGCAAAAACGCATGAGATCCACAATTTAAGGATCTCATTTAAGTTCCCGCATGGTTAGGTCGCATGGTTTGACAAACTGTGCACTAACCGTGTGTTAGCTACTGCCTTGACTGACTTCTCACATAGCCTCCCCACACAGCCTCCTCAAATCATGCTCCAACTGTGTAGAATACACTGCCTCCAAGGTCTGCTACACGCAGTTTTTCCGCTTGGTTTGCACAAACCGTGCACCGATCGTGCAACTTTCCCTTTGCCTCAAACTTCATCCCAAGTTCTCCAGAGTCTCCCACTCATCACCCTTAAACTTTACAACTAAGAAAATCATAAAGTAAGGGTTACATACCAGAAACTGGGGGTAATACATTCTCCACACCATTGGTCTTTCCATCCCCAGAAAGTAGAAAACTCTCACCTGACTGAAAGAGTTCCGACCACTATTCTTTCATTTCCTTCTCACGTTCCCAAGTCTCTTCCTAAATCTGACCATGCTGTCATAAAACCTACACTAGACCGATGATTTTTCCCCACAAGACTTTCTCTTGCCTACCCACAATCCATACTGGGATATGTTTCAACGAAGCATCCGACTCTAGGTCAATGTAATCCCATCTGATCACATGGTCAGGATCAGGATGATACTTTTTCAACTGAGATACATTGAACACATTATGCACCGAACTGAATCGTGGTGGTAATTCAAACTGATATGACACCTCTCTAACCCATTCCAGTATCTCAAAAGGGCCAACGTATCTAGGAGATAACTTTCCCTACTTCCCGAAGTGACGATGTCCAAGCCTTGGAGAGATCCTCAAGAAGACATGATCACCCATGATGAATGAAAACGGTCTTCGACGGTGATCTGTATAATATTTCTGACAACTCTGAGCCGTCTCCATCCTCTTTCTAATCAACTAAATATTCTCTATTGTTTCTTGGACAAGGCTCAGTCCAACTAGTGATGTTTCACCTGTTTCCATCCAGCATAGTGGAGAATGACAAGGACACCGATACAATGCTTCAAATAGAGCCATGTGTATCAAGGATTGATAGTTGTTATTGTATGAGAACTCCACTAAGGGTATATGCTCCTTCCATGATCCACAAAAATCCATTACACAAGACCGCAATATGTCTTCCAATGTTTTTATCATCCGCTCGGATTGCCCATCCCTATGAGGATGATACGCCGTGATCATTGTAAACTGAGTCTCAAGGGCTTGCTGTAATGATTTACAGAAATGAGATGTGCACCTCAGATCTCTATCTAAGACTATAGACACTGGTACACCATTCCTCTTTACCACTTCTCAGATATAGATTTTTGAAAGATCTTCCACCGTATGAGTTTCATGAATATAGATGAAATGGGCCGACTTGGTTAGACGATCCACTATCACCAAAATGGAATCGTGTTTCCGGACCATTATTGGAAGACCTATAACAAAATCCATTGCTATTTGATCCCATTTCTACACCGGGATGGGTAAAGATTGTAACATACCAGCTGGTCTCTGATGCTCTGCTTTAACTTGCTGACAAGTTAAGCACCGTGAGATGAACTCGGCCACCTTCCCTTTCATGTCGCTCTACCAAAACTACGTCTTCAACGCCTTATACGTCTTCTGTGTACCTGGATGTAAATCCCATCTCGAATGGTGGTAAGCATGAAGGAGTTGTTCCTAACAAACCATAGGTACAACCATCCGATCTCTGAAACACAAAAATGAACCCCCATCCAGTTTCCAGCCCTCAATGGTCTCCCTACCATTGAGTTTTGAACTTACTACTAGACATTCTTCATCAGATGTTTGCGCCTCTTTGATCATTTTTACTAAATCAAGAACAAGCATAGCTGAAAATAAAATTGCAACATCACCTCAGTTTTCACATTCCATATGCATGTTGGCTAAGACCGTCATCAACTGCCATTCTTCTGAAGCTTCTTTCTCCAACTGAGCATATGAATTTATACTCAATGCATCCACCACCAAATTTACTTTTATTGGGGTGTACATCAAGTGAAAGTCAAACATTTGGAGATACCTCATCCATCTCCTTTACCTCGGATTTAAATCTCACTGTGAGAAAATGTGTTTCAAGATTTTGTGATCCGTAAACACAGTAAATTTCTCACCAAAGAGATAATGTCTCCATGTTTTCAAATCATGGATGACTATAGCTAACTCCAAATCATGTTTCGGGTAATTATTATCATGAAACCTCAACTACCTTGAACCATAAGCAACCACATGATCTCTTTTCATGAGAACACAACCCAACCCTGATCCTGAAGCATCACAATACACCACGTACCCTTGTCCTGACTCTGGAAAGGTCAAGATAGGTGTCAATGTAAGACAAACTTTCAGTTCCTAGAAAGACTTCTGAAATCCTTCTGTCCGTTGGAATATAGCATTCTTCTTTGTTAGAGCTGTCATTGGTGAAGATAGTCATGAGAAATCACATACAAAGCGTCGGTAGTAACCAGCTAGACCAAGAAAACTTCGTATCTCGAAAACATTCTTTGGTGGTTGCCACAAGATAACAGCTTCTATCTTTTTAGGATCAACAAAAATTTCTTTCTCAGAAATGACATGGCTAAGGAAACGTACTTCCTGTATCCAAAAATAACACTTTGATAATTTGGCATACAAACGATGATTTCTCAGGATTTGTAACACTGTTTCCAGGTGCACCTCATGATCATCCCTTGTCTTTGAATAGACCAAAATGTCATCCAAAAACACCACAACAAAAGAATCCAGATATTTCTGAAATATCCAATTCATCAAAGCCATGAATACTGTTGGTGCATTCGTTAGACCGAAAGACATGACTAAATATTCGTAGTGTGAATATCTACTTTTGAAAGATGTCTTTGGAATATCCTCCTTCCGAACTCGCAATTGGTGATATCCTTATCACAGGTCAATTTTGGAGAACCAATGAGCTCCCCTTAATTGATTGAAAAGATCATCAATGTATGGAATTGGATATCTATTCTTTATTGTAACTTGGTTAAGCTTACGATAATCAAAACACAGTCGAAGAGTTCTATCTGCCTTCTTCACGAACAAAGCCGATGTTGCCCATGGAGATGTACTTGGCTGAATGAAACCCTTTCTTTCCAGCTCCTCTAACTGTACTTTAAATTCCCATAACTCTGTTGGTTCCATCCTCTAAGATGGAAGGGAAATAGGACTAGTCCCCGAAAGGAGATCAATCGTAAACTCCACATCCCTTAGAGGTGGTAACCTTGAGAATTTCTTGGGAAAGACATATGGAAATTGATCCAAAACAGATGGAAATATATTTTCCTCGATCTCTTCCAATGATTGCAAAGTCAACGATTCCAATTAGTAAGATATCGTTCCCACCATTAGTGCCAACAAGCTCTTTGCACCTTTCTTTTTGGTCCTCTCTCCTCTAAAGAGATGCTCGATACCATCGTCAGTCGTGAAACTAACTGTTCTCCTATAACAGTCGATTTGAGCCTTGAACGTTGTCAACCAATCCATACCCAGGATTGCATCATAGAAATCCATATCCAACATCAAGAAGTCCCACTTTAGCTCAGCTCCATAAATCGTTAT
The DNA here is from genome assembly GCA_963277665.1 of Viscum album. Lineage (NCBI taxonomy): Eukaryota > Viridiplantae > Streptophyta > Magnoliopsida > Santalales > Viscaceae > Viscum > Viscum album. Next base: position 323,111,308 of record OY728140.1, read on the forward strand.
AGCACATGCTCTACACACCAAGGCTTGACAATCTCTTTCCCCAAGAGAAGTTTTCAATTTCAAAAAAGAAGGAATAATTTCCATCTTTAAACATAGAAAGTCAACAGCACAAGAAGCAATGAAAGAATGTGATGGCCCATTATCAAACAACACTTGCACAAAGGTAGAATTCAAAAGAATCGTACCTCTCACTATAGATGGGCCAGCCTGGTCAATGACCATCATCTTCTCAGCTCTAGACAATTGCTTCGTTGTTGCATTGTTCTCCTTGTTTCCTTACTGAGATTGCCCTGGTTGAGGAGTCATGGTATTTCGAGAATCACCATGGATAGCTCTATTATGCTGATGAGACTGACTCTGTTGTCCTCGTCCTGTCGAAGCATATGATGCTTGCTTCGCCTGAGAATTGTCCCAAGCACCCGACCTAAGAGCACTACGACAATAACACTAAAGATGCTCCATCTACTTGCAATTGTGAAATGCTCTAGGTTGTTCTGTATAGTCTCGCTTTTTGTAGTCAAGCAAACCACATTGAAAGCAACCTTCTTTGCTCTGTGGTCATGGAGGAAGGTTCACTGATCCAACGGTCTAGTTCGGATTTCCCCTTGTACCGTGGAAATAGGTATCCCTCTTCGTCTTGTTACCAGCGGTTGAATTCCCACCATTTCCTGTAGGTATCATCATTCCTCCTCCTATCAATCTCGAGATATCACATTCAGCCATAGTCTCTCTATTCACCATCTCTGTATAGTCTGTAATACAAAGAACCACAATTTTCGATGAAATCTCTTACCTTAGCCCCGATTCGAAGATGTGTGCCTTCAAAGATGCACTTGCTGCAACCTCTGGTGCAAAACAGACTAAATTCATGAACTTATCCATGTAATCTGTGACAGAGAGGCTCTCCTATTTCAGGCTGAAGAAGTCCGTCATTTTCTGGATTTTGAAAGTGTGAGGATAGAATTGTTTGTTGAAAAATTATTCAAAATCCTTCTATGTAATTCCTTCATCCAATTTAGCGTGCACCACTAAATCCCACCACTAAAGTGCAATATCCTCAATCATATAAGTCACCAGCTTGACTTTGAGATCTGATGTTGTGCTGATGAAATCGAAGATATGACTCATCCAACTCAGCCACACCTCCGCCTTCTCGGGTTCAGTGTCACCCCAAAAGTTCGATGGATTCTGCTTCATAAACTAGATGGTATGATCCAAATGCCTTAGTTCATTCCTTTGGTTCCCCGTATCCATAGCTTGAAAATCCTGGACAATACTCTGAACTATATCTTGGTTCACCCGTGGTTCAGGTGCAACCACATTCTCCGCAGCTTCTTCGGGTTGGTTTCGACGACACCTACCGGGTGCCATTTTCAAAACCAACAACAAACTCTATTAATATCACTCTCTAGAAATTTATGTATTATCATTTCAAATCATATCACATAAACTATTACAACATTTTTTTTTCAAAAACAACCTTTTTCCATGTTCAACCATTTTTGAAAACATTCTGCATGCTTGTTGAAAATCATCCCATTTTCAAAATACCCCAAGTACCCTGTTTTCAAAATCTTTCACTAGAAAAAAATTTCTATATTTTTCAAAAATTCGTACCTTGCAGAAAATCCTAAATCATTCCTTATAATGAGATATGCAATCCTAGTGGGAAGTCATTCCTCTACAATTAATGTCATGCTCATCTCATTGGCTAAACCCATGAAAATTATATTTCCAACATTCTAGAAGTGTATCCAAAACACTTATGTACCCAACACCCTGGCAACATGAAGTTCCACATAAACAGGTTAGCTACATCCTTTTATGCTATACGTTTCAAGTTCCTACAATCCTACTCCTATCTAAGATTTCAACCCAAGGAATAGACAAGAAGAAATTTCAACTCCAAGACCAGGAACACTGATGACTACTTGTTAGGAAAGGACCGAACAAGCTGATACCATTTGTAATGACCCACCAATTCTCATTGACTTGAGAGCATAACAAGTCATTACTTGGCCTTAAGCAACATCCCCAAGATTCCAAAGGCTGAAAATAAATGTTGAAGGGTTTCAAATATAAGTGGGGGACGATTTACCCTTTAAGAAAATAAACCAACCAAACCATACACCAACAAAAACTATATGATGCATGTCAATAAAAAATTCATTCCCAAAAGACTACAAAGTTACTCCATAACAAAACTCGAAACCAATACCATATCAGAGTACTAAGCAGAAGACTAAACAAGAGACCCAAAGAGAACCAAGACACATTCTATGGCTCCACACCAAGCTCCATGATCCAAGCTCCAGCACATCTCCCAAGCATCACCACGAACCACTAGTAATGAGATGCCTTACCTTTACCTGTGTCTCAGAATAAGATATCTGCAAAAGCACCAAAGTGCCAAAGCAGGGGTGAGTATAGAACTGAGTAGGTTTTCCCCAATGACTTCCCTACTCACGCCACTAGGATATAAGAGTTAGAAAAATTTATATAAAACCTTTTATATAAAACATTTCCTCAAAATAGTTTATAACTAAATATAAACAAGTTTCCAAAACCATTTATAACCAAAAGCATCCAATAGAAATTGAAACCAATTTTACAAAAAGTTATTTTTCCAGAAAAATAACCAAACAAGATTTAGAACCATTTCACGATGTCCCTTTTTGGCACACCCAACTCATTTCATACATCCACATAACAAACCCTGCATGTAACCTACATCTCTTTATACTCGAGAGTGGTGAGTCATCCTTTCACTAAGTCATCCTTAGTGAACCAATTGATGGGGGAGATCCCTAACCCTTATCCATCCCATTAATAATGAGGGAGACCCCTAACCCTTATCCGTCCCACATGCAACCTTTGACGGGGGAGATCCATAACCCTTATCCATCCCATAATGATGGGGGAGACCCCTAACCCTTATCCGTCCCACATTCCCATGAACACACACAACCATCATGTCTAAAACCAAGTGTGTTCAACCAATTCAAACCATTTCAATAAAACTGTACTTTTATTGAAAACCAAAGAATTAACCAATCCCATCAAATCCATTTCAAAACCAAACTATTTCAATAAAACACCCTTTTTATTGAAAAACCATCTTTCATTAAACCATTTACAATTCCATCAAATCAGTAATTTAAAATCATCATTTTAAATTCAAGAAGCCAAATCACTTTGCACAACCAATCACCAAGATTTCACAATTTCACCAAAACCATAAATTATCACTAAAGAAGATTTATTCCATGATTTTCACAATCAATTACATTCAAAACCTAATTTGAAACTAATCCAAACAATTATAACAATAGGATTCGAGAGTGAAGCCTCCTACCTCAATGATTTTGACGAAAGCCACAACGTACGAAGAACGCTCAAGAAAATTGGGTTGATTCTCTAAGAACCCACCATAGATATCTTCTCCTAGAAAGGCCAAGACCAAATATCATCATATTTGGTATCCAAACACTTAGATCTATCCATAAAGAGCATAGATCTAAGAAACCGAGATAAGAGGAGAAGTAGATCTAAGTAGATCTAAGAAATCGATTAGGAAAGAAGAAGAAAAATCACATACCTCAAGAATTCGAATTCGATTAACCAAGATAAGCCTTTGGATCACCTCCGGAACACTTGGGAGAGGTTCTCCAACATTCAAGGGAGAGTAATACCAAGTTAGGGACACTTATGAGCTTAAATGAGGCATTTAGAGGCAAAAACACGTGAGATCCAAAATTTAAGAATCTCATTCAAGTGCCCACATGGTTAGGTCACACGGTTTGACAAACCATGCATTAGCTACTAACTCAGCTGCCTTCTCGCATAGCCTCCCCGCACGGCCTCCTCAAACCATGCTCCAACCATGTGGAAGCTACTGTCTCCAAGGTCTTCTATACACGGTTTTTCCACACGGTTTGGACAAACCGTGTGCCGACTATGCGACTTCCCCTTTGCCTCAAACTTCATCCCATGTTCTCCCGAGTCTCCCACTCATCACCCATAAAATTTACAACCAAGAAAAGAATCAAGGGTTATATACCCAAAACCGGGGGTACTATAAAACCCCTCCTCTAATTTAGGAGATTAGTAAGGGTTGTGAACCTCCACTATTTCTTTAAAAAAACAAATTCAATTATATATAATCTCTAAAATACAAAAAAAATATTATATCAATATAGCCTCTAAAATCCAACAAAATATTTAATATATATATATAATTCTTATAATATCTATATGAACATATAACACCATTAATTATTAAATTAACGCCGGTTTTGACATAACCACCTATAAAATCCAACAAAATATTAAAAAAATGCTAATACTTTTAAAGGGGGTTGTGAACCCCCTCTAAATTCGTTGATTAGCGGAGGTTCTTCATAACCCCCTCTAATTTATACAGCAAATGAATTTAGAGGGGGTTGTGCATAAGCCCCTATAAAACCCCCCTCTAATCCCCGTGTTTTTTGTTGTGGAATCTTCAGAAGGGCTTATGTGTTATACCTAAAAGGACTTAGCAATGAGGAATTGGATCCTAACAGTTGTTGTAGACTGTGGTATTTAAATTTCTTATGCATTTTGATGTTTGATGTTGGTTTTTTTTGTAGTTTGGGTACAAAAAAATCACTAATAAATATTACCTTATCTATGTTCATTTTTTACACTAATAAAGAGTGATCATTTTTGAATGATTTTTAAGTGCTATAAAATGTCTCTACTCTTTAAAAATTTGCAGTAGTGACATGTTTCATTACTACAAAATTGAGAAAAAGTTTTACGATTTTAATCGATGCTTTTAAAAAATTCTGATAAATGGTATGCCTATTCCGTATCTTTTTAGTGTAGATAAATGATGACCTTTATTCGCATTTTTTAACACTGATAAAGGATAAATTACATAATATAATAATATATATAACCATAAATATGATTTATATAATAACAAATGTATATATATATATTCATTTATACGTGTTTATTATTAAAAATATAATTTTAATTACATACCTATATTATAAAATATAACTATATAATGTATAAATTCATTAAGTATAATTCATATTTAAATGAACACATATTTATTTTCATATTTTATAATTCATAATATATATATATATATATTTATAATTATATGAGTGTGAGTGTGTGTATTATATATCTATAGTATAAAATATATAAATATAGTCTATATAAATAAATATATTATATATTTTAAAAAATACATAAAAAGAAATATTAAAGAATATAAGTCAACTTAGAATAAAAAATAATTATCAATATTATTTTAATGATTTATGCAAAAATAATATTAATTAAATCTGTATTAATAAATAAATTATTTTATAATGTATTTAAATACATTAGATAATTGTATATTAAGATATAATGTATTATAAATTTAATTAAATAATTAGATATATACACGCATTATATAGATACATTAATGTTTTTTTGGGTCTCTAGCTTTGGGCACCCACATCAGAAATTCACTATGAATAAATTTATTGAAAATAAGATCAAATTTACTAGGGTAAAAAGGAAAAAAAATTAGTGAAATGAAAGTGGAACCCTTTATTAAGTGCACTTTCTTGGGCAGGAGCCATCATGAATATTTTATCCTTCTATATTGAATTATTTTATAAAAATTGATGTTTGAATATGTAATGCAATATAATAGATACTTCAGATGACCCCACATGATAAATTGCTCTATCTTTCAAGATGACAACACCTTTACAGATGAGGAAATTTCAATGTGGTAGTTTTTTATTCTAAAATGGGAATAAATTAGTAGAGGCCCACCCACCCAGATTAGATTAAAATCATCTCTAGTTTTGGAGTATTTACTGGACTATCCAATCTATGTCCAGTCCACTAGAATAAACTAGGTTCCAGTGGACTAGATGACCCTGTTAAAATAGTGCAACTAGAGATGATTTTTTCTAGCCCCAATCATCATCCTCTCCATTTACCAACTAAAATGAAGGAATTCCTAGGTGATGTTGCTGACGTGTGACCATATATAATTGAATTTTCCATTATTTACCTAGCCTTCCCAAAACAACCTCATTTCAACTGCCAATCCACTTCACACTAATCCTCTCTCCACTTCTATTATTCATTTTTCTTATAAGTTTCCATCTGAAATATTTGTCTCATAAGATATATAAATTTCAATTCATCACCCCAATGTGATTGGGATGTATATGAGAATAATTATAGGCCCATATATCATAATCAATTTTCAACTTTGATTTTTTCATTTAAAGATTCAGATTTTCCCTGTAAATTTAATGGGCCTTTTTTAATAACTCTTACTCGTTATTTTTTATACAAAAAATATATACTAAAAAATTAGGCTTTGATAAAAATAATTAAAAACTATTAATTATACATATATATATGAATACACATACATACATATGCACAAATACAATAATTTATTTACATATATCCATATTAAATTAATTATTTACCCACATATATATATAAGTGCATATAATTATATGTATGTACATGCATTTTTCCATGTGTAGTTTTACGTACTGGGTAAATTTTACACTAATAAATTTAAAGTGTATTATTTTGTACACACTAAATACTAATTAAGTTTTTCAAACCAAAAAATAGATATATGTATTTTAATTATTGACCTCACACTCACATATATAAATCATGGAAAAATATGATTATAAAGTCCCTTCTGACGGTGAGAGTTTTTCCTAGGTCTTCCTAGGGTTTGGTTCTTCATAGGTTCTTCCTAGGTTTGGGGACTCAAAGAAGGAAAACACAAAGATCACTGGATTTCTTGGGATAAATTCTACAAACCCAAGACTTATGAGGGAATGGGGTTCAGGACCTACACCTGTTTCATGAAATGATTCTTACCAAAAAAGGGTTGAAGTTCATTCAATACCCTAGGAAGACCTAGGAAAAACTCTCACCGTCGAAAGGGAATTTATAATCATATTTTTCATCGATTTATATATGTGAGTGTGAGGTAAATAATTAAAATACATATATCTATTTTTTGGTTTAAAAAACTTAATTAGTATTTAGTGTGTACAAAAAAATACACTTTAAATTTATTAGTATTTATCACCAGTTTCTTCATCAACCGGATCCACTCATGCTTCGCCAATTTTTGGTGGGGACTCAAAGAAGGAAAACAAAAAGATCACTGGATTTCTTAGGATAAACTCTACAAACCCTAGCCTTATGAGGGAATGGGGTTCAGGGACAAGTACCTGTTTCATGAAATGATTCTTACCAAGCAAGGGTCGAAGTTCATTCAAAACCCTCATTATCTCTTCACAAAGGTTATAATGGCTAAATACATCCTATATATTGATTTCTGTCTCACACCATTAGGCCCTCTCCCTAACTTCTTCTAGTGTAGCCTATGGGGATCATGCGAGACCCTCCTAAGGGGTTTTATTGGAGAATTAGAAATAGATATTCTATTAATATATAGATGGAATAATGTTTGGTCAATGGGAATGGGATGAAAATGACTCCCCCCACCCTAGAAGGTCTCAAAGATGCAAAGGTTATATCCCTCTTTAACGAGGAAGGAAGCGGATGGTGAACTGATGAAATCTCCTCCTGGTTCAATGAGAAGGATATGAAAATTATCCATAGTATCCCGGTGGCTAGGGATTTGAGTTTTGATCATCTATGCTGGATTAGGGAAAACTCTATCCCTTATAATGTTAAATCTGGGCATGTTATGGATAAAACCGCTCCAATTTTGGAGATGGAGGCTCTTTGAAAATCTATCTGGTGCCTATGAAACCCCCCTAAAGCTCGTTATTTCTAGTGGTAAGTCTGCACTAGGATTCTTCCTTCTTGGGACATTCTTGCCTCTCACCACACTTCTGAAAACCGAACATTCCCTATCTGCATGCCCATGCCTGAATCTCCCATGCATTCTATTTCCCACTACCTCAGAGCGAGGAACATCTAGCTCACCTTCAACCCTCATGGAGTAAACTTCCTGAAAATGTCTCTTAACCTCGCCACACTTCTCACAAAACGGTATTCTCACCTCACCAATGAAGAGCTGGCTTCCATTTGCAGAGTGTCATGGATCATTTGAGTGAGGAGAAACAACATTCTCTTTAACTAGGTCTCTAATCAATGCACCTTTCGGGTTGAGAATGCATCCCACTGGTTATTAGTGAGTAACTACAGTGAGAATAAGCTTGAAGACCCCATGATCAAGCCTGCTCCTTATACATAAAGCACCCTATTGTTGGCACCCTAAAAATTAATTTTGATGCATCACCTTTGAAAAAAGGCATAATAGATTTTAGCGCCATCACTCATGGCTCTCAAGGGATTATTGTCGTGGATTTTCATGCTTCTTTCCTGGAATCTCTCTTACCTCTAGTTGCAAAAGCTCAAGCAATTTTTCTTGCCATGGAATTCACTTTGGAACAAGGGTGGGAGTCGATCACATTGAAATCAGATTACCTCTCCATAATTCATGTTATCTCTGCTCTTGAGGTTAGACTCCAGTCTTTTAGTCTCCTTACTCAAAGATCCAGTCACTTCATCTCCGTTTTTTGGCTTGCTCATTCTCCTTTACCCAAAGGGAGGGTAGTATGGTGGCTCATCATTTAGGTACTCAAAGCCTCTCGAATGACTCACATGTCTGGTTAGATTTTTTCTATAGTTGGTTGTCTTCTCTTATTTTAACATATCATTAGTCTCTTAATATAGAGTTACTCTTTTTTCCTTAAAAAATACACCAATGAATATATATTTATATAATAAAAAATAATGGATTTTTTACATATATACATATATGTATGTGTTAAGTATATTCCTATATCCATATATAAAAATTAATATATATATATATATATATAAATATAAACACATGCAATTTTACATAAAAATTTAAATAGTCATATACATACATACAGAAATACACATATTTAAACATAAGAACATAAGTACAGATATTTAAACTTAAGTACATCGATATGAATAATTCTTCACCCATATATGATAGATTTTTTTGATTTTTTTTCATATACAGATATATATTTGGACAGTAAATTTACAACATATTTTTTTTAACTCTTTCTGATTATTTTTTTATACAAAGAAAATATAGTAAAAATGACATATATATAATTTTTTCAAAAATTAACGAGTATATATATATATATTCAAGTATATACATACATACATATATTATTATAATTACATAAATACATATTACTACAATTATTTACAAATGTATCTATCTAAAAGTACATGAAAATATTTGTATGTATATTCATGAACTCATGCAAATATAAAATTATTTACATATGTAACTATTTACAATTATATATATATAGAAACATATACAGACATACATACATATATCTCATAAACATATATATATATATATATATATAATTATACATACACCATAAATTTTACTGTATAAAAAATAGAATATATTTTCTTTTTATACACATTATGTAGCAATTAAATTTTTAATACCAATGTATCAATAAGTATATCTAAAAATTAATTATCAAATACACACATATATTTATATAAATCAATGAATATGTATATATATAATTTATTCATACATAATTACGTACACACAATGTAACTATATATATATATATATTAAGTGTTGTTTGTAGTGTACAAAAAATACACTTTATAATACACTTATAAATATTTATATTTGTATATACTTATAAAGATGTATATTTGTTAATAATTACACACACACATATATATGTATACATGTTCATATCAATGTGTATGAATGTACATGTAAAAATATTTATATCCATGTATGTACATGTATTAAAATATCCTTATAAATACTTATATTTGTATATTCTTATAAAAACTATTGATCAAACACATACATAAAAACCAATGAATATACACACAAACAAACATACATACACGCATGCATATACATATGAATATATTTATATATAAACACATACAAAAAAATTAGTATATCTATATACATATATAATTAAAAACATGTATTTATGTATAAATACATACATACACACATATACAAATCCATATTAATATAAGAACATGAATATATACATACATATAAAGCGGTATATACAAAATATTAATCTAACTATTTCCATGCATACAAATTTATTAATTTAATTATTTACAACTATACGTCTACAAAGTTACATAAAAAAACAAGTACATGTTTGAATTAATACATATATACAAGTATATATAAATCTCCACTAGGAAATATCCCATTAGAGATTCATAATACAAATCTCCACCAAGAAATATGAGAGATTCGTACTATAAATCTCCACCGGGGAATCTCTCATGGGAGATTCAAAGTGCCTATATGCCCCGGGAGATTTGTAAATTTTTATATTTATATATTAAATTTTTAAATAATTGCATTAATATATATATTCATACATGCATATGGGTAGTTATATTTATATTTATGTATGTTTTTATGTATGATTTTGTATAAAGTTATATATATGTATGTATACTTGTATATAATATTATGCATATACCTATATATATATTTGTAAATAATTACATTAATATATATGCATGCATGAATGTGTATACTAATATTTATATGTATGTATGATTGTATATAGATGTATGTATTTATGTATTATAATATTTAGATTCATGGGTGTACATGAATTAAAATATACCTACAAATATTTTTTATATATACTTATATGTGTTTGTGAATGCACGTGCATGAATGCACTTATATTTGTAAGTAACTAGTACTCCATCCGTGTATTCGCACGATGCTATAAAACATTTCTTATTTCCAATAATATATTACCATTTTTCAAACTCACTAATTTTTATTAATATTGAATATATTCAAAACACAAATGAGTGGTACATTATAATGGAATATAAATTAGATAAATTTTTGAGAAAATATAAACATAACTAAAAATATTTAATTGAATTAATAAGGAATAAAAAAATATTGGGAATTCTGGATAGAGAAAAAAATTACATGAATGAAAAAATGATTATAAAGGATAATTAAAAATATTATAATTATAATATTCAAAGTTGGAATGAAAGTGATGTAACTGAAAATAAAGAATTCAAAGTGCTAGATAAGCAAGCTGGTTGAGGTTGTAGTAAATAGAGGTGAAGGGTCTGACATCACATTGACCATCAGCGGAGCACCTTGCATACAATGGATTGATCCTAATCCAAAGGCTGCAACACCGACACTCCATTTGTCTCCACTGAAGTGGTATAGGCTCACCATAAGACAATATGATGTTTTTCCCTAACCACATGTGTATTCCAAGCCAAACAACATGAGAAGTCCAACCTTTTAATATTCCGTGTGGGAATGATGATATGTTTTGTAAAGGAGATAGTGTGATGACTGATTAAAAACTGAGAGAACTACTAACCTACTCAACTTAAATCATCCCTTCCCCTTCAGAGATCTGTTGCATTTCCTGTTATTTCAATTAATTAAATTAAACCAACTAAATATATATACATACATGGATAGTGGTTGTTTTAGATTATGAGAGAGGGAGGGAGGGAGAGATAATCTTATCTGGTGGAATGTTAAGATCTCTAACCATATCTACTAGACATGCACCTCCTTCTCATCCATTGAATTATGGAGGAACACAAAATAAACTATTTCAAAACTGAAACATAGCCAGCAAAAAAACAGCACATGATCATCTCAAAACCATAGACAACAAATACACGAACGATGCTTCCTAAACGTAGTCCCCCGTTTACTCCTTACCAATTCCACAATCATGGGATTGATCATATTTGACCTCCAATTTTATTGGAAAGCACTATCATTGAAAAATATATTTCAGAATCCTCCAATATAAAGGAATAAAAATAGAAAATTAGAACAAATTAAACTACACCCAAAAAAAATAAAAACAAAATATCATGCACTATGATAGAAGGTATTTTTTTGGATCTGACCAGCTTGAGGATGAGTATAACATGGAATATTGAAAAATGAAAAAGGACTCCATCCTCCATGTGCTTCGACCACTAATGGATGGTACACTAATTTTTGTGGAAACTTCAACTGGGACTACTATCCCTTTCTTGTTCAAATCCAGATCAAGGAACAAATTCCCTTTGATAAATAGAGACTAGTTTTTGATGATTACATGCTTTTAGATTGGAGTGATGTAGAAAATTAATACATTAATGAGAAATATACACTCAATAGGGGTGAAATACTGATTTTTGTGAAATAATTTGAATGGAAGATGTTCTTGTTCCAGGTGAGGTGTTTGGAAACCATCACAAGCCTCAAGGAAATGATTCGTGTCATGGAAGAGTACAAAATAAAATAGAAATATACACTCGAATTGGTTTGTACCCTAAGGGTTGGAATGAAAATATTTTTGAAAACCCTTATAGGGAAAATGTTCCAATTGAAGGTGAAGTTTTTAAACATCATCATCAACCTTAAGGCCAAGATCCGCGACATGGTAGGATTCCCCCTATAAGATCAGAGGAAAATTTACAAAATCAAGTTACTTGAGGATGGACATGCCTTGGAAGATTATGACATAGTAGAGAAGTATACTCTCTATTTTCTTCTCTACCTCATAGGTAGAATGAAAATTATTTTTCAAACCCAAATCAGGAAGAATATGTATGTTTGTAAATGTGTTTTTAAATATTTAAAATTGTTTTCTATTTTTTGGATGTAAAAAACAAAATAAATTAAAAACAAAATTGTGTCAAATAAATATAAACATAGTTTTAAAAAGAGAAATAAGAGAAAAATGGAGAAAAGATAATGAATAATTTATGGGGAGGTTGGGACCGACATACTCAAAGCTAAAAAAACATAAGAAAACATGTTCGATTATCTTAAAACAATATTGCATACATACAAGTTTGATTAAATTCAATAAATCTAACCTCCACAGGAAGTCATTGTGCATCCAAAAAAAGGATGTTCAAGATTTCTATGATAGACAGTGTGGGAAGCTGATTGAAAAACACTCCAATTTTTAAGAATGAAACAATGAAATTGGGTTGAATGAAGAAGACGGCAAATTCGGGAAGATCATATAATTTCAATAAATGAAAAAATAATACTGCATGTAGGAAAGGTATAATAATTCCCATAAATCTTACCTCTAAATGAAGTCATTACACTACCAACAAAGAAATTCGATCCTGATATGACTGATTTGAATAGATAAAAAAGAAGAAAATGGGGGAAAGGGGGGTCAACAATTTATAGGGAAAACCTGAAGAATGTGGGAAGTTCAACTATTTTCAATAAATGTCTAAATGATATAGGCATGTTGATTAATTTCAATAATTATTTCCTCCACAGGATGTCGTCACATATAACCAACAAATAAATTTGGCTCATCTATGATAGATTTAAAAAGAAAAATAAGAGCAGGGAAAATATGATGAATAATTTATAGGGAGGATGGGATTTACATACTTAAAGTTGAAAAAAAATAAGAAAACGGGTTTGATTATACCAAAAAAATATTGTATAAATACAAGATCGATTAATTTAAATAAAGATTACCTCCATAGGAAGTCGATTCACATCTGCAACAAAGAAACTCAACACTAGTATGAAATATTCAAATATGTAGACTAGGAAAAAGAGGAGTAAAACATTAATTTATGAGGAAAAAAATAATATACTTAATGATGTTTTTCCATTCAAAAAATAAAACTAAGAGTAATATTAATATATAGAAAAATCCAAAAGTCATCAACGGGTTATGGTTAGACACACAACCTTGGTTATTTCTTTTTACCAGAATAGCTGCTACATGAAAATATAGAAGCTATAATAAAGAAAATAATCCAGAAGAATGTTGGGTGAAAAGACAATTTTATAAATATAGATAAAAGTAAAATATTAACCTATTACCTTTTATAATGATACAACCTAGGTTGCAGCAGCAACCCTGGCATTTGAATAGGGTCAGTCCTTCCTGTTTTTCTCTATGAAAGCAAGAAGTTGATTTTAGTCAAAATTAAAAAAGACACATATGATATGAAATGAAGGGGAGGTACATATAAAATTAAGAAGTCGATTTTAGTCAAAAGTAAAAGCCACATATGAGCCCCACCGTTGGTGGTGGGGTGGTAAGGGTTTGGGGGGTGAGGGGAATGTCATGAGGTCAAGTCCCCAAGGTTGCGATTTACTGTAATTTTCTTCCTTGCATCATGTGCTGCTTTTGCGGTTGTACCCAATTTTTTTAAAAGCCACATATGATATCAAAAGTAAAAGGCTCATATGAAAGAAATAAGACAATTTTAGTCAAACGTAAAAGGCATATATAATATCCCTAGTCATAATATTGTACCTAAAAAAAATCAGAGTATATGAGCACCAAACTAGAAATATAATTCAAAGTTGTGCAAAGATAGAACCAAAACCATTGCAAATATTAATTAATCATATTCATATGGAATTTAAAAAGGGTTAATATCATTTTAAAATAACAAAATAGATAGAAAATAAATAACCATAGATGGAAAAGAAATATCCATATATGGTGATTGAAAATACCAGGATATAGTTCCTTTGGACAACCCATACAACTTTCTAGTCCCTTACTAATTATGCATAAACTCAACACAACCTAATAACCTAAAGGATAAAAAAATATGAATGAAAAAAATAAAAGACATTAAGGAATAAATATTTGAATGTAATTGGTTATTTTGTTAATATATATGAAGCTTTATGAACAATTAATATGAAAAAAGTGAAAAAATATGAATCTATATAATTAAGTGAAATCAATCATTTTATTAACAAATATAAACATGGTCATAAAATAAAAAAAATTAATATCTAATTGATAAAAATTCAAGGCATTCAAGCCAAGGATCTATTAGATTGATAATATATAAGAACTTGTATGAAAAAATATGAAGACATGAACCTGCATTAAAATTATTTGTAATAATAAACTTTATCTTTGTAAAATAATAAAAAAATATGTACCTGTATATTGGAGGGGAATAAAATATTTTGTTAAAAAAATTTGAACTTGTATGAAAAAATATGAACTAACTTTATTAAATATTTAGGTTTGAAGAAAATGCATGATAAAAATAACTACTCCCCTAAAAATGAGGTTGTTCACCCATTGTCACTGCACTTCCAGTCTAATGTGCCCAATCCTTCATTTGAATCCAATATGTCTCTTGATCCCCACAAGTGATGACCTAGAGATCCATGGGCCTAATGACTATAAAAAATGACCGAGAGACCCATATTCCAAAATAATTTGAAGGACGAAGTACCAATTTCGAAACCCATGACCACCTATACTGCAACCAGAAAATCAGACATAGGCACAGGGACCACCGCTTTCCGCAAGCGCGTGCTGTGTGACCGAGTCATAGCTGCCTGAAGACCAGAACAACCATATGGAACCTGGTGAAAGTCCAAAAGATTCCATCCAGTGGTCTAATCCATCAACGCGAGACACAATCGCCATCTCCATCAAGTCTGAATACCACTACTGAGAAATGTGAGCCTAAGCCCATGTCGCGCATCCCCGCGTCAACGCCGTCAGTCTCTTGGTCAGCCATGGTCCATAGCAGATTCATAAACCAATCCAGCAGCGGGGGTAGGGGTGAGGACAACACAGAAAATAGAGGAGCAATCGTGACCATATCTATAAAGATCTGCAACCATACTCCACCAGATGAATCCATGGACACCACCCAGCACCAGTAGTGCCATCATCTAAAGCCACCGATCAGAAATCAGATCTTCACCAACGATTACTCTAATGTTATACCACGACACATGAGTAAGGAGATCTAAGCAAGATTACTTGTGGGAAAACGTTGGTGGAGGCGGTATAGAGGCAGGATGGAGGATGATGCGAAGGAGGCAGACTCTGATGCGGAGGAGGAGGAGGCGGACGCTGATGCGGAGGAAGTGGAGGTGGTGGAAGCTAATGCCAAGAAACAGAAGGAGGCAGAGGCCTATGTGGAGGATTAAGTGGATGCTGATGTAGAGGAAGATGAGGCGGACATTGATGCAGAGGAAGCGGAGGTGGGCACCGATGCGGAAGAGGAGGAGGCAGACATCAATGTGGAGGAAGAGGAAGAGGTGATGTAGGGGAGAGTTGGGGAGGGTATGAAGTGTGGGATGAAAAACTGATTGAAACCATGTGCTGAAGAGAGATCAAAGGAAATAAGTCAATTGATACAAAGGTATAAGACGACTCCGTGTAGTGATAACCCTAGATCGATAGTGAGAGCGGTAGGAGAAAGTGAGGGCAACGCCGCCGCGAAGAGGGATGGAGCGACATGATTGATTATACATGGATGAATAACATGGAAGATATTCCGTGCATAAGCGTGGAGGTTTGTAGGGAGGCCACATAGAATGGAGGGTATCTTATGATTAGTATAGTTAGTCGATTACACTAATTATATTTACGTATAATTGTAATAAATATTTACATATAATATACATATATGTACTTATATTAATATAGATTTATGTATGTTTGTACAAATACAATTATAAATATTTATATTTTTATATACTTATATAGATGTATAATTGTAAATAATTACACTAATATATATATATATATATATATATGTATGCATGTTTATATCTATGTGTATGTATGCACATATAATAATATTTAGATACACGCATGTACATGTATTAAAATATCGTTATAAATACTTATATTTGTATATAACTTTAAAAATTACTGATCACACACATATATAAAAACCAATGAATATATATATAGACACACACACATACATACATTTTAATATATTTATATATAAATACATATATTACATAAAAATTAATATACCCATATACATACATAGTTAAATACATATTTTCAAGAATAAATACATAGGCACATACATATAAAAACAAGTATATGCATACATGAATACAATTATATATTTTAATGTTTAATGAGAGATTGGTACCAAAAATCATCAATGGAAAATTCATAGGATAAATCTCAATAGGGAGATTTATATCGCCAATGTTCTATGTAATATGAAAAAAATTAAAATTCAATATAATGTATCACATATGAGTCTAGAAATATTCATATTGATGTAATGATTACATTGGGGGTGACAGATTAAAATTTTGATACCATTTGAAAATAATATATGAGATCAGAGACTATGGGTGAAAGAAAAAATGAATGTATGAGACATAATTTAAATTGTGGTTAGCCTTCACATGAGGTGTTCAAGTAATTAAAATTATTACCATTTAAAAAAAAGGTGGGATAAAAGAGATTTCACATCCTATTTATCCTCCACTGCTCAAACCTGATCCACTAATTAAGAGGATGAAAATCAGTAATTGAGCGTGAATTGTTACGCCGGGACGTGTGGCCTTGTTCCACCAGACATTATTCCATCATATCTATTTTTTTAAATCATATGGAATTATATTACCTAAATATCTCCACCCCATTAAACCCATCAACACAAACATTTTTTAAATATGATAATATTTATTCCCAGTAGTGGGATAGGACATATGCGTTGCCCATTTTAGGATTAAAAACGACGACATAGAATTTTCCTCATTTGTAAAGGTGCCTGCATCTTGGAAGTCGGCACAATCCATCTTTTGGGATGATGAGCATCATCTATTATATTATATTACATATTTAAATATCATTTTTTATTATAATTTGATATATATATAAAACATTCACGGTGTCTCCTTCTCGAGGAAAGATCAGGTAATCAAGGGTTCCACTTGTATTTCAGAGTTTTTTCCTCAATAAATATGATATTATTTTCAATAAATGCATTCATGGTCGTATACAATCCATGTTACAATTGGATCCGAGTGCCCAAAACCAGACACCAAAACAACACTATCACATGGGCTTATATATATATATATATATATATATATATATATATTTATATACATTTTTATAATGAATCTATTTAATGAGTGTATATATATAATTAATTAAATAAATTTAAAAATACTTTATATATTCATATAAAATTTTCTAATGTTTTTAAATACATTCTAAAATAATTTTATTTCTTAATATAGATTTAGTTATTCACTATCACATATTTGGGTTTATCCAGCGATACCATTTATCACTGTTAAAAAAAGCGGTGATAAAGGGGTATTTTTATCAACACTAAAAAAAAACGCTGATAAATAGTGATTTTATCAGCGCTAAAAAAAGTGCTGAAAATGGTTTATAAAATTATTAAAAAATAATATAAATTAAAAATTTTCTAATTATTATTGAATAATAGTCATTTAATAAAAATTTAAAGATATACAATTTCAATAAATAAAAGAATGATTTAAAATAAGTTGAAAAGATGGCTTGAATTTCAAACAACGGAAAATTTTGATATAGATGTTTGTTTGAGATTTACCACATATCAAACTGATGCTTGCAAAAAGATCTACACCATAGTGATTGAGAAAACCCCGATCATCATTTTTTGGGGTTAAAAAGGCCCGAAAGGCCTCCAAAATTGTGTTTTTTGTCAGGGTAGCCTCATTGTCTAACATTTGATGAAATTTCATCCTCCTTTAATGGATTATTTCTACCACAGATCCGGCCAAGGGATTCTCTAACTTTTATCAATGCTAAGTAGAAAGCGTTGATAAAAGGCACAGTTTTTTAGATCTAAAAAAGCGCTGATAATGGATATATTTATCAGCGCTATTCTTAGAATTGATAAAAGTGTTTAGTAAAAAATATTATTAATATATATAAAATCAGTATATTTATATAAAAAAATAATGTTTATTTATATATATTAATTAAAAAACACATGTTTATAATTAATTTATATTTTTTAATAATTCAAATATATATATATATATATAATGTTTTAAAAAAGTATTTATATGATTATAAATAAATAATTATATATTTAAATAATTATAAAATTATAAAAAAAATATTTTTTTAATAATAAATATTTTTATTATATTTATAATTATATATTTATAGTTTTATATAAATACTTTTAAAATGTATTTGTTTGAAATTATAATAATATAATTAAATATATATTTAATTAACTATATGTCTCCAATGAATTTGGTCTATATGTATATATATATAATGATATTGGTGGACATGATTGATGTTATTTATGTTCATATATTGATGTGTGAGTACGTATAACTAACGTTATATGATCATAAGTTTATTCAAATATTTATTTCGGGCAGACTGGGTCTCAGAAACTCATGCCGTCTCAACGTCTAGTCTCAGAATTTTCCCAATTAATTTATAAAAATAAACCGATGAAAAATACGATTCATTACATTCTCTCCACCTTAGGGATTTATGTCTCTAAAATTCCAAAACAAGGGCTACTCAACAAAAATATGAGGATATTGAGCACAAATATGAGCCTCCCACTCTCAAGTGCTCTCCTGGAGATTCCCATGCTGCCATAGAACGTGCACCAGAGGAATTGACCGCCCGCAAAGGATCCGCTCTTATTGATCCTTGATCTCCACTGGGTACTCCACAAATGTATCCCCATCATCAATATCCAACTCACCTCAGTTGATAACGTGCAATTGATCATGCACGTACCTCCTCAGTTGTGACACATGGAAGACATCAGGAACTCGGTGCGTTTGTGGGGGAAGAGCCAGGTGATATGCCACCTCACCAACTCTACTTGGAATCTGAAAATGGTCGATGAATCTCAGAGATAACTTGTCGCCCCAACCAAATCTCTATAATCCCCGTCGAGGTGGGACCATAAAAAAAACATCGTCTCCCCCCATGAACTCCAAGGGCCTTCGTCTCCTGTCCTCATACGATTTAGGTCTAATCTGTGTAGTCCTCATCTGTTCCCGGATGATCTGCACCTTCTCGGTGGTAGTGCGCACCAAATCATGGCCCATTAGTACTAACTTCCCTGGGTCATTCCAGCATAGCGTTGACCTACATGGTCACCCATACAGGTCCTCAAATGGTGTCAAACCAATGGTGGAGTGGTAGCTGTTTTTTGTATACAAACTCCACCAAAGTAGGTGATCCTCCCAACTACAACCAAAGTGTAGGATGCAAGCACGTAGCATGTCCTCTAGAACCTAGATGGTCCTATCTATCTGGACATCCGTCTTGGGATGAAACACTGTGCTCAAGCGCAACTGAGTTCGAAAAACCTCCTACAATCCCTTCCACAGCTGGGATGTGAAGTGAGCGTCATGGCCTAAAACAGTTGTCGAGGGTACTCCATGAAGCCAAACTATCTCATACATGTAGAGGCGTCTCAATCTCTCTACAGAACACGACTCCATGATCAGTAAGAAGTGGGCTGACTTGGCGAGTCAGTCAACGATCACCTAGATAGTATCATGTCCCCTGGATGTGTGTGGTAAACCTGTCACAAATTCCATCATTATCCCATCCCACTTTTACTTAGGCACCTCGAGTGGATGATTTAAACCTGTTGAAACCTGATGGTTTGCCTTCACTTTCTAACAAGTTAGGCACTGTGAAATGAACTTTTCCACTGCCTTCTTCATCCCTAGTCATTAGACCTGACATCGGAGGTCCTGGTACATCTTTGGTATGGCTAGATGTACTGCCAAAGGGGAGGTGTGGAACTCCCTCAGAACCTCCTTCCACAATTCCACTAGTACAACTGAGCTTCCTCAAAAGAGAACAATGTGATCCCCACCCATCAAATATCCATTAGGGGCCTGCCTCGAGGACAACGGAGCATGTCGTGTCTCACAGTCGACATCCCCAAGCTGTGCCTCCCTAAGTCGCTATAAGAGTGGAGGGGTGATAACCATCTACTGCAAGAAAATTTCTCCATCATCATCATCCACAAAGTATATCTGTAGTGCGACTAACTACTATGATTCCTCTATCAACAACATCAAGCTGGATCTCTTATTGAGTGCACCCACCACCATGTTCCCCTTCCCAATAGTATAAATAATCTCGATGTCATTATCATGGAGGAACTCTAGATTTCGCCTCTATCTCAAGTTAATATCCTTCTAGGAGAAGATATACTTGAGACTTTTGTGGTCTTAGTGGACGGTAAACATCTCACTCATTAAGTAGTGTCACCACATCTTCAGTGCGAAGACTACTGCTGCTCGCTTAAGATCATGGGTCACATAGTTCTTCTCATTCTATCTGAACTATCCCGAACCTTAGGCAATCAATGATTTCCCCTACATCTGGAAACAAGACAGTCCAATCCCTGATTAATTGTAGAACACTACATACCCAACGCACTCCTCTAGAAATCGCAATATGGGGGTGCTCGTCAGCCACTGCCTCATCTGCTGAAAATACTGCCAGTACTTCTCCATCCACACGAAGGGATACCCCTTCCGTGTCAAAGCTGTTAAGGGGGTTGATACCTTGGAAAATTTCGGCACAAATCTCCAATATTACCTAACCAACCCTAAAAAACTTCTCACCTTAGTCACACTCTTAGGTGCATCCTAAGAAAGCACCACCTCTATCTTCGCCAGATCCACCGCAACTCCAGCTTATGAAATGAAATGTCCTAAAAAGTGGACCTCCCGAATCCAGAACTGACACTTCGAGAGATTCCCATAAAGAGTTTTCTCTTGGAGTGCATCCAGAACCATCCTCAGGTGTGTCGCGTTCTCCCCCTCAGACACAAAGCACACCAGAATTTAATCAATGAAGACCATGACGAACCAGTCATGGTAAGGCTGTAATATATTGTTCACGAGTCCCATGAACACTACTGGGGCATTGGTCATACTAAAAGGATTCAACAAGTACTCATAGTGTCCATACTGACATCTGAAGTCTACCTTCAGTACATCATCATCCCGTACACAAAGCTGATGATAGCCAGACCAAAGATCTATCTTCAAGAACAACCTTGCTCTATTCAGCTGATCAAAGTGGTCATAAATTATTGGAAGTGGATACTTATTCTTCACAGTCAGCAGATTCAAGCACTGGTAGTCCATATATAGCCTCAATCCCTCGTCTTCCTTCTTAGGAAACAAACCTCCCAGGGTGAAACATTGGGCCTCATGAAGCCCTTCCTCTAGAAATCCTCCAACTGTACCCTCAACTCATAGAGATCCATGGGAGCCATCTGATATGAAGGTATGGATATCAGTGCCATCCCAAGGTATTAATCAATGCAGAATTCGACTTCCCTACGAATAGGTAATCCTGGAACATCCTCAGGAAAGATGTTCTCATAATCATCCACCACTATAGGAAACTGATGACTCATTTCTTCTACTACACTGAGGGTAAGGCTAGACAACTAGTGAGTAATCAGATGCACCCTCCTCAGAGAAAGTCCATCATACACTGCATGCATTTCCTTTTCTCTAGTAAATGAAAACTTGGTCCCATCTCTATGAAATCACCACACTCTATGCCTAAAATAGTCAATCTGAGCATGGGATGCAGATAACCAGTCTGTACCTAGAATGACATCGTAAGGCCTCGACACCGCTACTAGGAGATCCCAACCAAATATCTCACCACTAAGAGTAATCTCACATTTTTAGCACCAGTGTGTGATCATTGAATCCCCTCATGTAGGAGCCTCTAAATGTAAGATTCGAGCCAACGGCTCCACCATAATCTCCGCGATCCGAACAAGGTATGTGGAAAGGAAGGGATGACTAGAAACTGTGTCTATATGAACTATAGCTAGGGTGGAGAAAAAATAGATCATACCTCTAATCATCTATGGAGCACTGGGGTCATAAGCCTCTATTGGCTGGAGCTGGCCTTGTCCCTGTCCACTGGATTTCAGAGTCTATGGTGGACCACCTAGTGGTTGTGGTGGTAGTACCTCAAACCTCTACCCATCACCCACTACTCAACTTGATCCCCTTCCACGTCCACTACCTTATAGAACACCCTTCTCAAACCTCTCCCTCTACCTCAACAGTCCCTTGACCATCCCCCGATCAGTTGTATGTTGGTCCAAGTTATCCCACACCAGATTCCCCTAGCTGTCACATGCATAACACGGTCTGTCTCTGGGATGACTCGAGCCTCCCTAGGATCCCTACACCACTAACTCAGTATCTTGGGGTTGTCTCCTAAATTTCTTGGTCCTCTTGGGCCCCTAAAACTACCATCGTCTACTGGATTATGAAGACTCTACTACCTGGTGCCTACTGATAGATCCCACTGCTAGTGCTTGCTCCGTGAGAAAGATCTCCATGAGCAGAGCCCACTACAATACCCCAACATAAGTCAGAATGCTAAGGGATATCATCAATGACTTAATATCCTAGTGTATCCCCTTATTTAAGGTTAGAAACCTAAAGAACATGTCCCACACCATATCTATGGAGTAGCGAGACAGGTCGCTAAACCTTGATGAGTACTTTACTATAGTCTGATTTCCCTACTGTAGATGCAGGAGCTCCTAGATGCACATTGACTGCAATGTAGTTGAGAAGAAATCCTCCCTAAAGAGTCACTCAAAGTCTTCCCAAGATAGAGTCACCTCATCATGTGTCAGGGTCACTAAGCTCCACCATCATCCCACTAAACCCGGAAGAAGGCTCACAGCTAGGAAAACCATTTGGTCGGCATGCATCCTCACTAGGTGGAAGTCACGTATGACTACCTCCGGCCAATCCTTATCTACATGGGGTATATCTCACCCCTTAACCTGGGAGGTTGCTGCCTCTGGAACTCATGTAACACACTCAGCCAACGTGCATCCTCTACCAGTAATGCTGGTAAAAACTGCTACTCGACGGGTGGCAGTACTGCTCATGCATCATATGGAGGTGTTATCTCTAGTATTGGTCCCTATACCGATGCCTCGTTACTAGAAATATCATCATTGTGATCACGCAATGGGATCCTGGATAGCTTTTTGTGTAGAGGCATCCTAAAATTGATCAAGACGAACCATGGTCAATAGAATATATCTGGATAACTGACTCAAGAAGGACATGGAAAATACAAATCATTCATATATGATGCATATACCACTCATTTACCTTCAATAAGTGTTTTCATGTATTGAGTTGAGAAATAGGTGCCCAGAGTCCTGGTGTATGGATACGTCAGCCGCCACACGGACACTAGAGTCCTTGGCCCGAAATCATAACTTGAAACACTTAACATTGTTGACCCAAACCAAACTCATAGACTCCCAGTCCCAATATGGAACCGAACCGCTCTGATAACAATCTATCATGAACCATCTCAGTAGGGCCCATGCCATGACTACCCCAAGCCTACATTTGATAGGCCAGGGGATGGAGACTAGTGTCGAGTAGGCATATCCCACAAATGGGAGGCATTTTCCTAAGTACCTGTGCACATGCACACATCTCCAAGACCAAAAATGATGAAATGTAAAAAAACATTAAGTAAACCATGCATGAAAACCACTAAGTATATATACACCACAACAAGTGTTCAATAGAAACTTAAAGTAAAAAATCTAAATCGGTCTAGAATACAAGCTCTCTAAAAGAAAGACTGAAAACAATTGAAAGCACAAGGTCCAGGGATTGGTCCGTATAAAACCCAACCTGAAGGGTAGGTGAAGGGAAGCTACCTGAAGCCATAGGAGTACACCACATATATCTGATCTCATTGGGTACCACCAGATCCTGGTCCACCTTGGACTTCATCAAAGCATCGATCATCTGCACAAGACACGACACATGCGGGCAAGGACCACGAATGGGTGAGTAAAACAATACTCAATAGAACGCCCCAAAAACCAAAAAGGAAAAAACGTAAGGGAAAAACCAAAAAGGGATGCACAGTAAGATCTACACAAGTATATGAATATAATACATATACAAATAACATCCAGATATACTTATAACCATCCACAAGGTAAGGAGGGTAAGTTATAGTCAATCATCAGCCACAAGATTCTGCTCGAGGCACGCTTGTTCCTAGATAATTCAATCCTCAAGCCTTGATATCATTAGACACTCTAAAAAAGAGGTACCACTAATTTGGTCACCACCCAAAGAGAATACACTGTTCAAAGGTAATGATATATAGAGAGGGGATCCTACCTTGAGAATTTCGACAACCCAATTTGTATTAGTTCACAAAGTAGGGGATTCTCGTTAGAGAATACCGACCACCCTACCGATGTGGCTTGTAACATATGGGATCCTCCATGGAGAATATTGAAAACCCAACCGATATGGCCCACTTGATGGAGGAATAACACCATACCCTCCGAGGTTACGTTAATTCCTACAAAACTCCATCAGGGGTGATGGAGGATCTCTCTGGTCCTAAGGAGGTATAACACAACTCTATTCAGGACTCAACCTCTAGAGGGGACTACCATCCAGTGATGTTTACGTAATACCATACCAAACCCTCATGGAAAGATCAATGTGAAACTACACACCTACACTGGTCCATACTAAAATCTTACCAAGCCATCTCAAAAGGACCAAGTCATCACAAGTGTCCCAATGATACATATAGCTTATCAAATAGACTTTCTGTTTGAAAGTTATGATCAATTTAGTGAAAACGGGTCCTTCATCGGTCTAGGAATGACCCGACCCGATCAGTCTAGAATGATCCGAACTAGCCTTTTGGGCTGCGCGGTCCAGCTCGTCGGGCCACTAGAGTGTCCCAGTTCCTCCAGCTTGTTGGTCCGCTCGGGGCGACCCATTTACTCTGGCCCACCTTGCGTCGGGTGGGCTGGATCAACCCCACCGGACATGGCCCGCCTGGCTGTGCCTGCCCCTAGATCACATGGTCCCCCAACTTCGGGCTAGGTGGCTCCTTGGTCGACGTGGTTGGTTCGCGTAATGAGGTCACACCTACGACAGAGCCATGGTCCCTCTGTCCGAAGTGGCTCTTATGAGCCGTGTCCCTATCATGTCATCCTTTTGTGGCCTTCCGTTGCCACCCACAACCGCTGCTGCCACCCACGACCACTGCCGATGTGGGCTCCCACCGTCGGCAGTCGAGCCAGCAGCCTCCTTTTCCTCCACCCGTGGCCCCCTTCCGTGGGTCATCCCGTCGCCGCAGTCCCACTAGGAAAACATGTTTCCATCACCGTCATTGGTGACCTCGACCCATTACACCCCACTTTGAATGGATAGAGCCACTACCTCCGGTCTCCGCCTCTCGTTGCCGCTGTCATGCCGTCACGGATCAATTCGCTATCTCAAATAGGTCAATGAAGAACGTGGGAAAAAGGGGAAAAGTAATAAATACCCAAAATGGGTGGATATAGGACTTGATCCTCCTACTTTAGAATTTAAGAATAGAGGGTGGATAAATAAATTCTAGAAACATATCAAATCTGACAACAAAACCCGCAACAAAATCAGCCCAACCCGCATAACGCATGATCCATGGATTAATCTGTTCATTAACTAATCCACATTCATCATGCGAAGAATAAAGAATAGGGGAAGAAACCAATTAAAACACACCAATAATTGGGATTGGATCCATCACGGGTGATGGAATTTATGTTCTTCGTTTGTCGATCTGTCGACCACAGATCCGAACTCCAATCGTCATTTCGCCGATGTTCATCGTCAAGAGGGTTGCCTTCTCCTTTCCACAATAAATCTATCAGATTATGGTGAAAACACTAGATTTCGGAAAAAGCTCATTTAAAAATAAAATATATGCTACGTTAGTGAAAATATTTTAATAACATTTGCATCCAAAAATTAACTTTCACCCTCGATCTGCATCGGTCAAGGTTAGGCCCTGCCTTAGGTAAAGTCGATGTTCTGAACACAATAGTGCCCTCATATTTTCGATTGGGGAACTCATATATAAGTTATTAAAGTTCATTTTTAGTCACCCAAGAATTTTTAATTAAAAACTGAACCTTATTCAAAGATTTATTTTGGGCACACCGGGCCTCTAGCGTTTGAAGTACGAAGCTTTCCTTTTTTAGTTTGTACTTAAGGAAATAGAGGGAAAAGAGGTCAAGGGATGGCCACAGACCTATTACATGAAGTAAACTAAGTGTTACATGTCATGTATTTTTACTAACACACTATATAATATGGGTACACATCATATACTTCCCAGTATATGCCATGTAATGGTCTGACCATGATCTGTATGGACACGATGTGTTATTTCCAGCACATGCCGTGTATTTTTCTTTTTTCCCCTGTCAAATCAGAAAGTAGCATCATTTTTGTAAAAACATACATAAGTCACCCCTCTTCGATGAACAATGCACCCAAGTGATCTGAGAATAGGGAGGCCTCCCGTTTCGTCATGCGATCTCTGATTCAAACACCGTCGGATGTGTTGGAATCCCCTCGATGAGTGTTTGATTCCTTTTGAGCCATTCTACTTGATTTATTCTCTCGACCTTAATATTGAGGGTTGAACTTTTATTATTGTTTTATATATCTACTCCGTTCTAGGTCTAATTAAAGGCCGATGCTAGATGAGGAGAGTCATACGAGTACGTGGTAGGTGGTCTCATGCCTTTCGTTAATTGACATGTTGATTATATGTGCTAGAGTGTTGCACACCCCTTTTTGGGTGTCACCTAAATTGAATATTAATACATGTTATTACCTATTGTTGATTAGGTAATTGATTATGTGTTTTAAAATTTGTTTAGGTTGATCACCTTGATTAAGGGCCACCCATGGGTGTGTTTCCCTTAAAATGACCTTTTATGGCTGTTTGGTTGAGGATGCTGATGAGGCATGACCTTGTTTTCCCTTATTGGGTTGTTTAGAAATGAATTGGTTTAATACAGGACCTCATGTGATATTATTAATATTAAATCCTTCTAATAGTTTAATTTACATGATAGGATTGTTATGCGAAATGTTCCCATGTGAGTTTTTTATATTAAAGTCATGTGATATTTTAATTCACATGAGTTGTTTTGATATGGAATGTTTAATGAAATCAAATGATTAATAATGGGTAAATAGAAATGGGAAAGATATGGTCTCAGTTAAAAGACTATGGTCGGGATAATATGACTATTGCACCTTAAATTCTTTGGGTGAACAGTGGTCTCAGTTAAAAGATCATGGATGGACTCATAAAGGTTAATTTTTGAAAGCCGTGAGCGAGCCACATATGTAGTGGTCAGGCCCATGGAGTCTTTATTTAAATTCAGATCATACCATGGATCCATTGAGGGATGCCAAGGCTAAGATCTATTGGAAATGTTATATGTCACGAGTTGACTGCTACTTTTATACGGGGGGTCACTGGGCCTAGGCTGGACATCAAGACTTATATAATCCAATGGAATTGATTAATGAAATGGAATGACTTATGATGAGTCTTCCAAGACAAAGCACAAGCTTGGATTTAGTCTTCACTTATATTTTCTTAGATGTTCTTCTGAGACATCTATTGTGCTTACTTTTGAGTACCTTCTGGTTTATTGCTTTCACTATTGTACACTTCCTGTTATATATATTCACTGACTGGTCAGAACAGATCTTGTGTGGTTGACTATTGGGATTTAGTCTCACACCCTATTTGAGTCATGTTTTGGGCCCAAATAGGTTATATGATTGCAGGTGTTGATCAGGGAAAGTGCCCTTCTATAGGTACTTCATGTGATACTTAGGAGTAGGAGAGAATGGGACTGAGATGAGGATTGTAATGATTCTTAGCTTCTTTTGTTCTTTTGATATTTTAATACTCTTTTCTTGTTTTACTATAATGTACTTGTTTTGGATGCTTTCCTAGAACATATAACATGTTGCATCATCTTTTGTATGGAATGATGCTTGGTTGTTTATTTTATCAAACTTCCACTATTTATTCTATTGTATGGTATTATTACTTTAGTTATTAAATTTTTATTGTATTCTGCGATGTTATAATATTCCAATGATGGCATAGTTTCCCCATAATCAATCCTTGGCCCTCATGGCTAGTTGGAAGCCTCTGACATTTCAGGATATGCGCTTGAGGCCATTTGACTTACTAGGTATGGGGAACCATTGAGTGGAATCCAAATCTAGGTTGTTACAAAGTGGTATTAGATCATTTCTTTTATAGTTTGATTTATTGTTTGGATATGATGGACAGAGATGGAAATTCAAGGGATTTGGTAATAAGCTGTGCCCAGGAGTAGCTACCCCGCGTACATGGAAAGTCCAAATTGCCTCGAATTGAACTGTTTTTTTTTGGATTTTGAGTTATGATAATTGATTTGATTTCACCATTTAGTGAAATACTTGTATTTGTGCTATTATTATTGATATAATTTTGGTTCTACTCTATTTTATGATGATGTGATAAAGGTATGCCATCTTATTCATCATATAAGCACTTAATAGAAATCACATGTCTTGCATTCATTCCATTCCATTAGAGATCATACTGATTGCATGTTGTTGTGGTAGATGTGATGCAAGATATGCTTGTTGTTGTGATAGATAGCCTGATAGATATGTATACTATTGTGATAGGTGTATTGGTACATGTTATGGTTTAATTAGATGGATGAAATACAATGGTCCCTAGGGTGTATGGGCCCTCTTGGATCAGAATTTGGTGGATCATGTGGCTGCTTTAAATTAAATTGTGATGTTATGTGTTATATGTGGATTCCAAACTTTGATTCACGGGGATTATGGTCTCCCAAAGATCTGAATTTGGAATACCGTTGAGTTACTTTTCTAAAATAGGGGTTCCATGGAAGTTTTAGAAGTTTACTGTCTGAAAACCGAGACAACACGACATGTGGTGCTGTGAACACAATCCATGTGTTCTTCTATTCGGGAAAGAATTTTCTTAGTACATGTCATGTACTCCGAAGTACACAACATATGATAAGTCAAAATTTTCCTAGACATGTGAGAGAGAACATGGAATGATAGGTTTTTGTATAGTTCACACCATGTACCTAAGGTACACACTGCGTTGTTTTACATAGGTAGACCTCGCGTGGATCTAGACATGAAAAAGGACATGGCCACAAGAGGAAACATGAGTATACACTATGTGTCAGACTTACACACTGTGTACGTAAGGTGTTTACATGCCAAGGATGGTGGAATTACACACCCATGTAAGAACATGCATGTATATTCCATTTATGGGTTCTACATGCTGTGTACTACTCTTTTGGAAATCTTTGAGAGTTTGTCCTCCTGTTTGGGTTTTTCACTCTTAAACTGCGAATCTTGATAATAAAACTGGATTGAGGTGTGTGTGCTTATCTTATAAATAAATTCCACCACAATTACCTCTAGTTGTATTCCAGTAGGGTGGCGATGAGCATACCCCATAGGTGGTAGGCCATGGGCTACTAGTGGATCCACTAGTTGTGTGAGTTGAGGCACCAAATGTTGTACTGGATGAAGGTGTTGAGGCACAGTTCTATGAAAACATTACATGATTCATGAAGACCTTTCAGGGAGCAGCGCAACCAGTAACGTCTATGAATGAGATGAAATGAGTGTTCTAGAAGTAGCATCCTTCCACGTTTTCTGGGAATGGGGGACCATAGGATAACTATTCATGGCTTGAGGTCATGTTATCAATCTTTGAGCATCTGGAGATGTGTCCTGAGCTGAGGGTCAAGCTAGCGACTTATATGTTGCGTGATTCCACCAAGATATGGTGGGATGTGGTCATTCAGATGGAAAAATATTAGGATATGGCTTGGGATGATTTTTAGACAGTCTTGTATGACTACTTATATCCTGAGACATTGAGGTTTGGTAATATTTTGACTAGTAGTAGGAAGCGTCATCTGGAGCTTACTTGTTGTGAGTCTAGTAGTCATAACATATCTTCAGGTAGCCAGGTGAGGTGTTACCATTGTGGGAGAGTTGGGAATACTAGGCCACATTTCCAAATGTACCATGTCGAGTGTCGATATTATAGAAAGATGGGACATCTTCAGCGTTTCTGCAGGATGTTTCCTCCAACATCTAATGAGAAAGGATCTAAATAGACTCCTCTTTTAAGAGTAGGGTCAATAGCTTCTCACTAGCTAGGGATATGGAATGTATCAGTCCGTTCAGGCTAAGGTGGTGGTCATGGCCATGGTATCCAAACCCTGGGTTCACAGAGAAAACAAGCTGGATCAACTCAGGGTAGCCAGGTAGTGTCACATGGCCACGATACAGGTCAAACTTATGCAGTGCAATCGACCCAGCAAGGAGCAGGATCCCAAACCTTCTACTTTCAGAGTTACTGTTCTTGTCACCTATGTTTTTTCTTATTAAATTTTTGATACTAAGGATTCACATAGTTTCATATCTTTTCCTATGATGGAGAGCCTTGGGCTCTGTGTTTTTACTTCTTAT
Source organism: Viscum album (assembly GCA_963277665.1). Taxonomy (NCBI): domain Eukaryota; kingdom Viridiplantae; phylum Streptophyta; class Magnoliopsida; order Santalales; family Viscaceae; genus Viscum; species Viscum album. Next base: position 323,142,617 of record OY728140.1, read on the forward strand.
GATGTTATAAAGCAAGACACTTCGTTAGGGATTAGAACAGAAGGTGTGCGTCAGTAAAAGTAGTGCGCCCTTGAGGTTGGTGGGTTTCACTTAATTTGGTATCTCTATGTCTTAGATATAATAGGATTCAATTTCATCCTTGAGATAGACTAATTTCCTTCCAATAATTTCTTGATTACTATCAGCACAGGGTGAGTTTTATGTCACCACATAGCAGATCATTTACACACAAGGGAGAATGGGATGTCTAGGTGAGCCGAGCTGGACCCGAGCATTGTGGTTTTGGTAGAATGATAGCCCCGATTGATAGTTTATACCTAAATGACCAGGAAACACGTCATATGGTTTTCCCTCCAGTGGTTGACCATTTTAGAGATGTCTTCCAAGATGAATTTTGAGGATTAAATTTGGTAATAGAGGTAGAGTTCTCTATTGAGATTGTTCCAAGAGCTGCACTGGTATCCATTTCTTCTTATAGGATGGATATGAAAGTGTTATAGGAGATCAAGAGGCAGATAGAGGTCTTAGAGGAAAAGAGTTTTATCCGACCCAGTACTTCTTCGTGGGGTTCACCGGTCGTTTTTTCAAAAAATGAGGAGTGTACCCTCTGACTATGTATGTATTATCGGGAGTTGAACCAGTTGACTATTAAGAACCGATATCCTCTACCAAGGATAAATGATCTCTTTGACCGAATTCAAGGATCTTGGGTCTTCTTGAAAATTGATTTGAGATCTGGTTATCAACATCTATGTGTTAGATCATTAGACATATCTTGCACATCTTTTCGAAGTAGATATGGTCTGTATGAGTATTTGGTTTTTCTATTCTGTCTCATGAATGCTTCAAAGGTATTCATAGCACCGATTAACTGAGTGTTCCATCATTATATTGATTCATTTGTTTTGGTTTTAATGGATGATATCTTAGTGTATTCTCATAATTGATATGACCATGCCACACATATTGATATCATTATAAATACACTGAGAGAGCATAAGTTATTTTCTAAGCTCACAAACTGCCTCCTCTGGATGGATCAGATTCACTTCCTGGGTCACATCATCTCGGAGACAGGAGTATCAGTGGGCCCATAGAAGGTGAGAGTAGTAGTTTCCCCGGAGAATCCCAAGAACATATTTGAGGTGCAGAGTTATCAGGGGAAAGCAGGTTACTATAGGAATTTCATACAAGACTTATCATGCTTAACAGTGCCAATGAAGGGCTTTACTAAGAAGGGTGTGATGTATGTTTGGATAACATCTTGAGAGATGACCTTTCAGGAGATGAAAGGGATATTGAATTCATCACTGATACTAATTTAGCAAGAGTCGAGCTTGAATTATACAGTGTACTGTGATGCATCAGGTATTGGGATGAGAGTAATGCTTATGAAGGGGAACGAGTCGTTTTGTATGGGTCTCGGTAGTTAAGGTCACATGGGAGAAATTACCTGATACATGATCTTGAGTTAGTTGCATTTTTTCATTCCTTGCACTATTAGAGACATTACTTATTGGGGGATCATTTTCTGGTGTATGAAGACCAAAAATTCCTCAAATACATCTTTACTCAGTGTGATCTAAATTTGAGGTATCAAAGGTGGGTGGAATACCTTCAGTATTTTTACATAGAGATTTCTTACATTTCTGGAAAAGGAAATGAAGTGGATAATTCTTTGAGTAGGAGGACTCAGATATAGGTAGTGCAACAGTCCATTAACGAGTGTCATCTTATGACGTTATTCTCTAAGATTCACTTGGAGGTGCACGACAGGCGGGGAAAATTGTTTCTTTCATCCTTAGCGGTTACCTCAACCCTAATGAACAAGGTAAGGATGCGGAAAATATTAGATTCTAAAGGCCTAGTTTTATAGGAGACTATGTGAGCTGAGGACCCTCCACCTTTTTGGAACGTAGGCAAGGATGAAGTTTTACATTTACATAGTCACACATGGGTTTCAACAGACATGCACGAGGAGCTAATGTGGGAATTTTATGCCTTAGTATTGGAAGTGAATCCTGGTGCCACCAAGATGTATTGGGATTTACATCTTTAGTACTGGTTACTAGGTATGAAGAGAGATATACCCGGTTTTGTCATGAGGTGATCCACCTGTCAGCATGTGAAGAAAGAACACCAGAGACCAGAAAAACTTTTGCAACAGCCACCCATTCCTGAGTGGAAATATAAAGATGTTGTGATGGATATTGTGATGGGTTTACCAAGGTATCCTCGAGGTAATAATTCTCTCTGGGTTGCTATTAAAAGGCTTATGAAGGTTCCAAATTTCCTACCAATCAAGGAAACCTTTGGTCTTGATGAGCTTGGGAGGTTGTACATCCAAGAGATTGTACAACTGAACGGGGTCCCACATTATATCATTTCAAATATGGACGCCTAGTTTACTTCTCATTTCTGGAAAGGGCTATAGAGGGAATTGGGTAAACTGGTCATTTGAAGAACAACTTACCACCCCTAGATAGATGGCCAGTCATAGCACACAATTCAGGTGCTGGAGGACATGCTACGGGCATGCGTCTTTAATTTAGAGGGTTCTTGGGGGATACACATACCCCTAGTTGAGTTCTCATACAACAATAGATTTTAGGTTACTGTTCAGATGGTGTTATATGAGGCTTTATACGGTAGTCCATTCCAATCACCCCTGTGTTGGATGCAGCTAGGAGAGTCAACTATAATGGGACCTCAACTTATCTAGGAGACCACTGAGTATGTTCAGTTGATTCAGAAGCAGATGGCTAATGCACCGTTTTGTCATAAATCATTTATCGATCAATGTAAATGACCTTTGGAGTTTAAGGTTGGGGATTGAGTTTTCCTATGTGTTGCACCAAGGTTGGGACACAGGAGGATCCGAAGACAGGGTAAACTTTCACCGAGATACATCAAACCGTTCAAGATTATAGAGAGAGTCAGGCTGGCAGCCTATCGATTACAGTTACCTCTGAGGTACTGACCTATGCATGAAATCATCCATGTTTCTTATCTGTGATGTTACTTTTCATACCCATCTCACATTTTCCAGCATGAGGAAGTTGAGTTATAGGGAGATTCATCCTTTTAGGATCATCCTATTCGGATTGTGGATCATATCACATATGTTCTTCATGGCCGGTACTTTCCATTAGTATGGGTGCTATAGAAGCATGACTGAGTGAAAGAGAAGACCTAGGATAGAGAGGCCGATGTATGCTCGTAGTGGCCAAATTTATTCTCAGTTTTTTACTTCACCACCCTTGGAAGGGAAATTCAGGGATGAATTGATTCAAGGGGGAAGTTTGTAAGAACCCAATTCTTCCTTTTAGGTACAAAGATTTCCATTTCTAGTTGTTCGGCTGCAGGCCTGTTACATGATGTAAACTGGGTGTTACATTCCATTTATTTTCAAGAACATGACCTGTAATATGGGTACATACCATGTACTTCCCAGTACACTCCATGTAATGGTATGGTCAGGATTTATGTGGACGTGACATGTAGTTTCCAGGACATGCCATGTATTTGTTTTTCTCTAAATTGAGCAGTAGCATTGTTTTTGTAAAAATGTGCAGAACTCACCCCTCTTTTATGAACAGTGAACCCAAGTAATCTGAGATATATGGTGGCCTCCCATTCTATCATCCAATATCCGATTCAAACAGTATCAGATGCATTCGAATCCCCTCGATGAGTGCTCGATTCCTTTTGAGTCGTTCTCCTTGATCTATTCTCTTGAACTAGTTATCAAGTGTTGAATTTTTATTCATATTTTATATATCTACTCCATTCTAGATCGAATTAAAGGCTGAAGCTGGACGAGGAGAGTCGTAAGAGTATGAGGTAGGTCTCGTGACTTTTTCTAATTGTCAGATTGATTATATGTGTTGGATTGCTGCACCCACCTTTTTGGGTGTCACCTAAATTGAATATTAATCCATGTTATTACCTATTGTTTATTAGGTAATTGATTAGGTTTTTGAAACATGTTTAGGTTGATCACCTTGATTAAGGGCCACCCCATGGGTGTGTTTCCCTTTGAATGACCTTTTATGGCCGTTTGGCTGAGGATGCCGATGAGGCATGACCATGTTTTCCCTTCTTGGGTTGTTTAAAAATTAATTGGTTGAATACATGAATTTACTAGGTGATATTATTAATATTAAATCCTTGAAATAGTTTGTTTTACATGATAGGCTTATTATGCGAAATGTTCCCACATGATTTGTTTATGTTAATGTCATGTGATTGTTTAATTCACATGCATTGTTTTGATATGGAATGTTTAATGAAATCAAATGATTAAGAAGGGGTAAATAGAAATGGGAGATCCATGGTGTCGGTTAAAAGACTATGGTCAGGCTCATATGACTATTGCACCTTATATGCCTTGGGTGAACCATGGTCTCGGTTAAATGATCATGGACGGAATCAAAGAGGTTAATTTTTGAAAGATGTTAGTAAGCCACATATGTAGTGGTCGAGCTCATGGAGGATTTATTTAAATGTTGAGTGTACCATGGATCCATTGAGGGATTCCAATGAAGAGCTCTATTGGCAATGTTATATGCCACAAGTTGACTGTTTCTTTTATACAGGGGGTCGCTGAGCCTAGGCCGAACCTCAAGACATATATAATCCAATGGAATTGATTAATTAAATGGAATGACTTGTTTCGTGTATACCAAGAAAAAAACAATCTTGGATTCAGTCTTCACTTATACTTGCTTATATGGTCTTATAAGACATCTGTTGTGCTTACTTTTGAGTACCTTATGGTTGACTTATTTCACTATTGTATGTATCTTATTATATATCTTCACAGACTGATCAGAATAGATCTTGTGTGTTTTCTTACTATGATTTAGTCTCACACCCTGTTTGGGTCATGTTTTGGGACTAAAAATATTATATGATAGTAGGTGTTGATCAAGGAAATTTCCCTTCTATAGGTACTTGATGTGCTTCTCAGGAGAAAGATAGCATGAGACCGAGCTGAGGCTTACGATGCTTCTTAGATTATTTTATTCTTTTGAGCTTTTGATACTCTTATATTTTATTACTGCAGTGTACTTGTTTTGGATGATTTATTAGAACATATAGCATGTTGCATCATCTTTTTTATGGAATGATTCTTGGTAATTTATTTTATTTGACATCCAATGTTTAATCTATTGTATGGTATTATTGATTTCACTATTGGATTCTTATTATATTCCGCTGTGTTATACTATAGAAATGAGGGCATAGCCTCCCCACGATCACTCATAGGACCTAGCTGCTAGTCGTCCTAGTGGGGCATGTGTTGTGACTACCCCAAGCCTGCCTCCGATACGCCAAGGGATGGAGACTATCACCGAGTAGGCATGTCCCACAAATGGGAGGCATTTACCTAAGTACCTGCACACACGCACACTTCTCCAAGCCCACAAATTCTGAAATGAAAAAAACACTAAGTAAACCATGCATGAAAGACACTAAGTATATATATATACCACAAATAGAGTGCAATAGGAAAGTAAAGTACAAAAGGGAAACTGGGCTAGAATACAAGCCCACCAAAAGAAAGACTAAAAACAAGTAAAATCACAAGATCCTGAGACTCGTCCATAGAAAAATCTACCTTAAGGGTAGGTGAAGGACAGGTGCCCGAAGCTGTAGGAGTACACCTCATCTTTCTGATCTCACTAGGAACCAGTTGGCCCTAGTCTACCCTGGAATCTATTAAAGTGTTGATCCTTTGCACGAGACATGACACGTGAGGGCAAGGACTATTCAAAGGTGAGTAAAACAATATTTAGTAGGATTCCATAAGAACCACAAAGGTAAGTAGGGTAAGTCACCACCAATCATTAGCCACATGATTCTTCCCAAGGCATGATCATTCTAGGAGAACTCACTCCTCGAGCCTTGATATCATGAGAGGATCTTACAAAGAGGTCCCACTAATTTGGGCCCAACCCAAAGAGAATACACTAGTCAAAGTTCATGATATACAGAGATGGGATCCTACCCATATGATTCCAACAACCTAATCTATATTAGTCATCAACATTGGGGATCCTCCTCAGAGAATACTGATAACACTACCAATACAGGTTGTAACATAGGGGATCCTCCATGGATAACACCAAAAATCCAATTTGTATTAGTCTGCAACATAGGGGATCCTACTCAAATAATACCAACAACCCTAACAATATGATTCACAATGTAGGGGATCCTCCATGGAGAATACTGAAAACCCTACCGATATGGTCCACTGGATGGAGGACTAATTCCCTATGCTCGAACGTCACATCAATTCCCAAAAAAAATCATTATGGGTGATAAAGGATCGCTCCACTCCCAAGGAGGGATACCAAAACTCTATCTGGGACTCATACTCTAGAGGGAACTACTATCCAGTGATGTGGATGTAATACCGTACCGAACCATCAAGGAAAGAACCAAGGGAAAATCCACACCTACAATGGTCGATACTAAAATCCCCCAAGCCATTTCAAAAGGACCGCCTCATCACAAGGGTCCCAATGCCGTAGAAGGATCGTCAAATGAACCTTCCATTTGAAATTAATGCTTAATTTAGTGAAAATGGGTCCAAAGTGGTCTGGGTCCGACCCGACTCGGCCCAATTGGGTCAAGGTCCAACCCAACCTGACCTGGTTTGGCTGACCCAACCCAAACTGGTTAATTTGGGCCAATCCAAACCAGCCCATTAGGCGTGCTGGACTGCAGCCTGATGGACCGCGCGGTCTAGGCTATTGGAGCAACCCTATTCCTCTAGCCCACTGGGCCACATAGGGTGGCCTGTTGACTCCAGATCAACTCGTGTCATGTGGGCTAGCTTAGCCCCACCAGATGCACCCCACCTAGCCATGCCCACCCCTAGATTATGCGGTCTCCCGATCGCGGGCTAGGTGGCTCCACGATCAATGTCACTAGTCCGCGTTTCACGTGGTCGGTTACCATGACGAGGTCACACCCATGGAAGAGACATAGATCCTCCATCCGATGTGACTCTGATGAGATGCGTCCCTACTACGGTCTCTGGTCATGGCCTTCCACTACCACTACAGCTCCTGCCGCTAGCCATCGAACCGGCAGCCTCCTCTACCTCCACCTGCTACCCCCTTCCACTGGTCGTCCCATTGCCACAGTCCTACTTGGACTGCGGGTTGCTACTTCTGCCAGCTGCCCTACTAGTGGCCTCGACCAGTTGCAGCCCACCTGGAATAGCTGAAGTTTCTACCTCCGGCCTCCAACACTCGTTGCAGCCGCCATGCCTTCGCAGATCAATTCTTCATCTCAAATCTGGCAACAAAGAACCTATGGAAAAGGGGAAAAGAAATAAACACCAAAAATGGGTATATCTAGGCCTTTTTTTTGTCAAACTTGATCCTCCCAGATTATAATTTAATAAAAGAGTGTGGATAAATAAATTTTAAACACATATCAAATCCGACAACAAACCCCTCAATAAAATCAGCCTAACCCACATAACGCATGATCCATGGATTAGCCTGTTCATTTACTAATCCATGTTTGTCATGGGAAGAATAAATAATGGGGGAAGAAAACAATTAAAACACACCCATACCCAGGGTTGAATAGATCACTGATGAAGGAATCTACGTTCTTCGTTCGTCGATCTTTCGATGCCTGATCTGAATTTTGATCGTCGTTTTGCTGGAGTTCATCATCGAGAGGCTTGCCTTATCCATTCCTTAAGAAATATCTAGGGTTATGGTGATTACCCCGGATTTATGATAAAGGTCATTTAAAAATAAAATCTCCACTGCTTCAATGAAAATATTTTATTGAAGGCTGCGTCCAAAAATTAACTTTCACCCTTGACCCATACCGATCGAGTTTAGGCTCCCCTAAGGTAAAGTTACTATTTTGAACATAATGGTTCCATTAGACTTTTGATCTGGGAACCCGTTTAGAAGTTATTTAAGTTTGAAGTTAGCCACTCGAGCATTATTAATTTCAAACTAACTTTTATTCAATAATTTATTCTAGGCACACCGGGCCTCAAAATCTCATGCCGTCTCAACACCTGGTCTCATAATTTTCCCAGTTAATTTGTAAAAGTAAGATGGAGAAAAATACAAGTCATTACATTCTCTCCATCTTAGGGATTTATGTCCCCAAAATCCAAAAAAGGGCTAATAAATAAAAAGGTGAGTGTATTGAGTATGAATCTAAGCCTCCCCACTCCCAAGTGCTCTCCTGGAGATTCCCATGGTTCCACCGAATGAGCACTAGAGGAATCAGCCACCCATGAAGGATCCAATCCTATCGATCATCAATCTTCACCGGGTACTCCGTAAATGTATACCCATCATCAGTGTGCAACTCTCCCTAGTTGATAACATGAGACAGATCATGCAAGTACTTCCTTAGCTGTGACACATGGAAGACATCATGCCCTCGATGCATCTTTGGGGGAAGATCCAGGTGGTACAACACCTCACCAACTCTACTCAGAATATGAAAAGGGATGATGAATCATAGAGATAACATTCCACCCCATCCAAATATATGCAATCCCCATCACAGTGAGACCCAAAGGAAAACATAGTCTCTCTCCTTGAACTGAAAGGGCCTCCATCTTCGGTCCACATATGATTTATGTATGCTCTATGTAGTCCTCATCCACTCTGGGATGATCTGAACCTTCTTGGTGGTAGCCCACACCAACTCTGGGCCCATGAGTGCTAACGCCCCTGGGTCAGTCTAGCATAGCAGTGAATGACATGGTTGCTATACAGGGCCTCAAACGGTGCCATACTAATGGTGGAGTGTTAGCTATTGTTGTATGCAAACTCCACAAGAGGTAGGTGATCCTCCCAACTGCAACCAAAGTCCAGGATGCAAGCACATTGCGTGTCCTATAGAACATGGTTGATCCTCTTCGTCTGGCCATCCGCATGGGGATGAAATGTTGTGCTCAAGCGCAATGGAGTCCCAAAGGAATCCTATAATACCTTCAACATCCAGGATGTGAAGTGAGAATCACAGTTTGAGATAATTGTCGAGGGTACTCCATGACTGCGAAGTATCTTTTGCACGTAGAGGCATCCCAAGATCTCTACAGAACTCTGTTCCTGGATCGGTAGGTAATGGGATGACTTGGTGAGTCTGTAAATGATCACATAGATGGTTTCATGTCCCCTAAACATGCGTGGTAAACCCATAATTAAGTCCATCTATATCCCATTCCACTTCCACTCCAACACCTCAAGTGTCTGAGTCAAACCTGCTGGAACATGATGCTCTGCCTTCACTTGGTGACAAGTGAGATATTGAGAAATGAACTCTGCCAAAACATTCTTCATCCCTGGCCACTAGAACTAACGTTTGATGTCCTGGTACATCTTTAACATGCCTAGATGTACCGCCAAAGGAGAGGTTTCGAATTCCCTTATAACTTTCACCCATGATGCCTTTGGTACAATTAAGCATCCTCTGAAGAGAATGATGTTCTCCCCACCTATCGAATATCCATTAAGGGCCTACCCCGAGGACAACTGAGTACGTCGGGTTTTGTAGTTGACATCCCCAAGCTGTGTCTCCCTAACATGTTGTATGAGTAGAGGGGTGAAAACCATTTACTGTAGGAAACTACTCCATAATCATCCACAAAGGATATCTACAGCACAAACAACTACTCTGGAACCACACTCAGAAACTGCAAGATGGATCTTCTACAGAATGTAGTGTGTCTATAGAGATGGGACCAGGTTTTCCTTTACTGGATAAAAGGAAATGCACTTCGAATAGGATGGACTTTCTCAAAGGAGGGTGCAACCAATTACTCACCAGTTGGGTAGTCTTACCCTCAATGTAGTAGAATAGAGGAGTCATCAGTTTTCGGTAGTGGTGGATGAGTATGAGGACATCTTTCCTAAGTATGTTCTAGGATTAACTCCTTATATAGAGGTTGACTTATATAGTGATCTATAACTAGGGACGAAACCGATATCCACACTTGCATATCATATGGTTCCCGCAGAGCTTCATGAGTTGAGTGTATAGCTGGAAAATTTGTAGAGGAAGGGATTCATTAGGCCTAGTTTTTCACCCTGGGCAGCACCAGTTTTTCCTTCCATAAAGGTAGATGGGAGATTGATTCTATGTGTGAACTACCGATGCCTGAATTAGGTGAATTTGAAGAATAAGTATCCAGTGAAGAGAATTTAAAACCTCTTCAATCAGATGAAGGGAGAGAGGTGGTTCTTGAAGGTAGACCTCAAGTCTGGCTATCATCGGCTTCATTTACGGGAAGAGGATGTACTAAATACAACCTTCATATGTCGGTATGGACACTACGAGTACTTGGTGATGATATTCAACATGACCAATGCTCCAAAAATGTTCATGGGACTCATGAACTTGATCTTATAGCCTTACCTTGATAGGTTCATCATGGTCTTCATTAATGACATCCCGGTGTACTCAGCGTTTGAGGGGGAGCACATGACACACATAATGATGGTCCTGGATACACTCCAAGAGCACCAGCTTTATTGGAAGCTCTCTATGTGTCAGTTATGGATTCAAGAGGTCCACTTTCTAGGACATGTCATTTCATAAGATGGAGTTGCGTTGGATCCAGTGAAGATAAAGGTGATGCTTGCTTGGGAGCCACCCAAGAGTGTGACTGAGGTGGAGAGTTTCTTGGGATTGTTTGGGTACTATCAGAGGTTCGTTCTAGAATTTTTCAGGGTAGAAGAACCCTTGAAGACTTTGACATGGAATAAGTATCCCTTCATGTGGATGGAGAAGTTCCAGTAGTGTTTTCATGAGTTTAGGAAAAGGTTGATGAGTTCCCCCATATTGGGATTTTTAGATGAGGTCATTAAGTAGATAGTTTTCTGCAATGCATCAGGGATCAGACTGGGTTATTTTATGATGCAGGGGAATGCTGTGATTGCCTACAGTTCATGATAGTTGAGATATCATGAACACAACTATGTGACCCATGATCTTGAGCTAGAAGCAGTAGTATTCACAATAAAGATGTGGGGGCACTACTTGATGTGTTAACAGTTTACCATCTACTCCGATCACAAAATTCTCAAGAATATCTTATCCTAGAAGGATTTGAACATGAGACAGAGGTGGTGGCTTCGTAAGGGGGTGTTTTCCATATATATGTGATGACTCATTTTTTTTATAATCTATACATTATTAGGTATGATTCATTCATGTTATGCTCATTAACTTATTATGTTCCTATAAATAATTAAAAATGACAATAAATATATTTATTAAAAAGGATCAGGAGACAGGAAATCCCACACCTAATGAAATTTATTAGAAAACTAAAGATGACAGAGGAAAGAAAATAGAAGGGGTCAAACAATGACTAACTCTCATTCATAAAAGGAGGACTAAAAATCAATAGCGGGTCCATAATCATGATCAAATTCCTAATAATTGTTAGTATTTTCCCACTCTAACTATGAGTTCTTTTGATTAAAAAGCACAAAATATTTCTCCCATAGATTTTTCCACTCTAGAGTGATTCATTTGGAGGAAGACTGGGTTGATATTTTTTTGCAGCATCCTCATCCACTGGTCCAATCATCATAGCCATTCCCTAGACCATGATTTTTTGGATGTCCACTCTACTACTAGGTTCTATGTTGTTGTGACGACCCTTCTGACTCTTCCTTATTCAAATCAGAAATTTATTTCTCTATGAGGGTCTTACGAGACTATCATCCCTTTGTTGGGGTGTAACAATCACTTCAAAGGTAACTTGTACGATAACCTTTCCTACAAAAGCAATGTCAAGACTTTTATTCTTCTCTTTATATTTAACAGGGGATTTGATCATCTTCTAATGCCCATATTTCTGACCAGCAAGCTGTTTCAGTGCATCAACATCCACGGATTATGAATCTATTGATTTCTCCATAGATCCACCATCATGTGTCGAAAGTGGGACCTGACCACTGGATTCCTTATTCAAGCCATGAAGAAGAAAATATCTGAATGAGTTGTGATCCTCAGTCCAGGACTCATTCTTTTGTGCATGATAGTGAACATGATCGATAGAAGTCTCAACTTCATCAGAAAAATCAGCCCATGCTTTAGAAGGCTCATCATCATCCAACCTAGGCTTGATAAGGTTTTACTTAGTCAAATTATTTCTCATTTTTAGTTCCTTTCCCAGTGCATTCTTTGGCATTCCTTGGAAGAATGACCCTTGAACAACATTTCTCACAGAGAGTATTCTTCTTGCATGTCTCCATAGAGTGTCTAACATCCATGAAATTCTCAGAAAAAGATGGCCACTTCTCATATTCAACCACAATATGGATATCATTAGAAGGGGTAGAGAGTGTGACTTTGTCAATCAGAGTAGAACTTAGATAAATTTCAACCAATAGTCTAGCATAATGGCCAAAGAAGACATTCTCAATTTCTTTGTGAATATTAATCAGTGTTCCAATTTCCATGGAAATGTCGTGCAAGATCTTGGGATTCCACAACACCCAATTGAGACCATAAAATAAAATCCATACCTCTGCAATGGAATTTCTTACCTATGAGACATTGAAATCAAGAGACCATTCATGAAGATGAAGATATCCAGGCTTCAAAAAGAGAGATCCAAAACTCCATGCGCAAGCCTTGGATTCATTCGAAGAAAAAATGCAGTGGAAGAAGCCTCAACTTAGTGAGATGTACATCCAATATGAGAATCCCCAGATTGGGGAAACTCAATGAAACAGATCATCAAAATTCCAAGGAGTTTATCCTTTAGGAAAATCAAGCCACATGATAAGGGGGTTCAAACCCATTGTCTGCAGGTACTGTAGGAGTAATGTAGCGATCCGTAGCAGTGGTGGAACCGTTGTGTACTATAGCAGCCTTGGTACTGTAGCAACAATATTCACCAAAGGGCCTTTGAGTAAAAAATTTCGGTCTTTAGGGTATTTAATGGGATTTCATGTCCACTAGGCCTATGGGCCATGTAATAGGCTTCATGCCAACCGGGCTTACGGGATATATACTTAATAAATAAGGCTTGATGGGTGGGTTATCCCTTGGAGTGGGGGTGTTATGGCTAGCCTTTATGGCCTATGTGTGAGGTATATGTGTTTAAATGTAATTGTACCCCCCAAGCACCTAATATATATATTTAAAATTGTATACAAATATTTATATATATATTTATTTAACATTAAAATTTACAAATAATTATATATGTATATATTTAAATAATTATAAATTTATAATAATCTTATTTATTACATTTCTAAAATATATATATTTATATATTAATAAATATATAGGTGTAAATATATTTATAATTATATACAAATATTTATAAATATATTTATTTATAATTATAATTATAAATATATATATATCTATATTTAAATAATTAAATAATTATATTTATTATATTTATATAATTATAAATATGTATAATTATATAAATATATTTATAAAAATATACAAATATTTATAATTATAATTATAAATAAATAATTATATTTAAATAATTATAAAAATTATAATAAATATATTTATTGTATATAATTATAAAATTATAAATATAATAAATATATTTATTATAATTTTATAATTATAAATAAATAAATAAATTTTATTTTTATAAGTATAAAATTATAAATATAATAAATATATTTATTATAATATTATAATTATTTAAGTAAATATATATTTATTTATACTTATAATAATTATTTATTTAGAATTATAATACTATAATAAATATATTTATTATATTTAAAATTTTATAATTATATATAATTATATAAATATATAAAAATATTTATAAAAATATTTACTATATATATAATTAAAAATAAAAATATATTTATTATATGTATAATTATATAAATATATATAATAATATAAATAAATTATTAACATTAGATCTTTTTCAGTGCTATAACTTTAGCACTGATAAAGACAAATTTTATCAGTGTTTTTTTGCACTTATAAAAGCCTGTCATGTTTTTATAAATGGAACTCTATCAGAACTCTATCGCCGCTCGTGCCTCAAGATCTCATGGAACTAGAACTCTGCCACCACAACCACTACCTCCATGGCCGTTTCTGCCTCCATTGCCTCTAACATGATTCTGTCACAGGTACCCCCATTGTTAGGCCCTATTGCTAATGCCACTGCTACCTTCAACGCCGTCGCGGCCTCCGCTGCCGCTGGACCCTACTTGCTGCCACCATACATCCAAATCTATATTATGCTATCTTTTTTGTGTCTTTTTTTTGTCACACATTTTCTGCTCGCGATTCACTATTTCTCGATGAAATGAACTCCCATCCTTTTGTATCTTCATGTGTCTTAGTCCTTGTTCTCTTGTATTTTCCTTCTTGGTACCCTAACTTCGTTCAGTTAGTTTCGATGGATGCTCTTTGGTGATCGGTAGTAAGTCCTTCTATTCTACTTCCATTCTTCTCCCAATGATCCACTACGATGGTGTGTGTTTTTTAGTTTGAGTTGGTCAATATTTTGATGATATTATGGTGCAGTGTGGGTTGATGAGTCATCTATGGGGAGACAATATTCATTTTGGGGAGGTAACGATATGGTTGGTCTATGGTTGTTCTCTGGTTTGGTGATGTGATATTGTATTAAAAATACTATTGAATAATATTAAATTAAATATAAATTCAACTATACCTTGGTCTCAAAATCTCATTTATATAGCCTTTTTTAAACATTTTTCTACATAACATTTTGTGAAATAATAATGTTTTGATTATGAAATGTTTTTAATAGAGATTTTTTTTATTTTCTAGACTGCTGATGAAATCAGTATTAATTGAAAATATTATTTAAAATAGGTGTTTTGGTGTTTTAGTTTCTTAATTTTTATCAATGAAGATTCTCTACTCTTTTAAGAAAAAACATTTTTTTTGTGAAATCATGAAATATTTGAATTTTCTAAATATTTTTATTCATTAATTAAATATTTTATTTCATTTTTACATTTTCTGTGGGAATTTTTTAATTTTTTTTTCAAGTTTTCAATTTTTGTGGTGGGAATTCATTTATTTATTTTATTAGAATCATTTTATAATTTCATTATGTTTGAATTTTTTTTGTCCACTATGACTCGGAAAGGTAGACCATGCATTACTTAATTGCATAATGGATTTATGATTGTGTACTTCTACCACAAGAAAAAAAATTATTTGTCCATCCAACATGGTTCTGTGATAATTGGAATGTGAAAATATTCTTCCATGGATAATGATTATGTGCCTTTATTGTTATGTGGTTGATGGGATTAGAGGGTTTGTGTTTTTCTATATCCCATATAGTGATGGAATAACTAGTTAATAATGTTTAAATGTATTGTGATGGCCTAATAAAACTAAATATGAAATCTCAAAAATAAAAATCATTAAAAATACAATTTATAATTTAATTTATTACGCACCAGTGTATTTTATATTGTTCATTATAGTATATCGTATTATACTAATATAATTTAATAATAAATTTTTATTAAATATTTATAATTTTATAGCTTTATTCATTTATAAAATTATATAATTTTATAAATTTTGTAGTATACCATATTTACATATATAGTTTAAATATAAAATTTTATTAACTATTAATACATTAATAGTTTTATAGATTTATAAATTAATATACAATTATATTTTTATTCCTTATAAATTATTGTACTTTTATACTTTCATAAATTTTACTTGTATATATTATAAATTTTAACCTTTATAATTTTTTAAAACTATATACCTCTATACTTCATGTATACATTTATAACATACTTTTACTTTTATACAGTTTTATAAAAACTCTAGGAAACATTTTTCAATCCTCATGATTTATCAAAATCATGAAAATCCCTTGTTGATATGATCCAGCTTGGGGGACCATAACCCAACACTAGAACCATACCCTTCACTTAGCACTATCTTTACCTTCTACATAATATAGATTTATAATAACACCATGACAAGTGCATGTCACTAACTCTATCCAAACCATAGGATATCCATCATGACCTCACTTCCGCAAAATGTGAACTAATGTTTAACCCCATCATATCTTTTAAACCTACTTTTCATCCGACTTCACCTACATGGTTTAAATTAGGGGAGTCCTCTTCAACATAATCTTCTATCTGGTTTGGTGTTAGCTTCTAAGGGGATGAGTCTCATGAAACAAAATTAAGTAATAACTATCATTAAATTTTGGGTTCCCCTTATTTAAAAGACCCATTTTTGTGTATTTATTTTGTTAAATATTAATATTACCGAATCAAATATGATGGATATGAATAAATAATGGATAGATTCCAATCCCATGACAAATGATTTTGAAGGTGGTGTGAAAGAGTTCTTCAAGTTTGCAAAATATCATGCATATGACCCTTCTCAAATCCATTTTCCATGTTTATGCTATTGTTATTCAAGACTAATTAGTCTAGAGGAGTTCTAAGGACACTTGATCTATCAGGGAATTGATTGAAGTTATAAATGTTGGAATAGAAATGGAAAAAAAGAAAATGTAGCTATTGATTGGGATAACACTATGTTTTAAAGATCATTTAATATGATTACAAGTGTGGGAAATGAAGAATACTCTATCGAGGATGTCATGACGAGTGTGAATAATGATGAAGATCGTATTGAGGAAATGACAAGGATTGTTGAAGGTGATCTTCATGATTGTCCAAAATTATTTTAAAATTTGAATAGTTTTTCAAAGACGCCATTGTATGTTGGTTGCACTAAATATACCGAATTTTTAGCCATACTGAAGCAATATAATTTGAAAGCAGGAAAATGATGGAGTGACGCTAGTTTTACTAAACCAATTTCACTCTTTAATGATATGATTCCATAAGATAATGAGCTCCCTAGCTGAACATACAATGATAAATGAATGCTACGCTCGATGGGTATGATCTTTGAGTGAATACATGTCTCCAAAAATGATTGTATACTATTTCTAAAGGACTTTACATCACTTAATGAATTCCAAAATTTTGGTTATTATTGATACAATAAAGATGAATTGGTTCCTACGAATGTTGTGTCATACATTCCAATCATTACAAGGATTAGGTGCCTATATGGAAGTAAGGATATGTCAGGGCAATTGAAATGGAACAAAAATACATGAAATAAAGATGGTAAACTTTATCACCCAACTTACTCTCCTTAGTGGAAGAAAATTGATCATGATTATACTAAATTTGGAAACAAGAAGAGAAATATTAACCTTTAATTATCTACAAATGGAGTGAATTGTTTTGGTTTCAAAGAAGCACTCACACTACATGGCTGGTTATGTTGGTAAATTATAATTTTATACTATGATTTTGCATGAAACCAAAATACATCATGTTATCTATGCTTATATTAAGAGCAAAAAAATTGTTTAATGATATTGATGTTTATTTGGCTCTATTGATTGAGGGTATGAAATTATTGTGGGATTCTGATGATACATTGTATTATGCTTTCAGGATTAAAGATTTCACATTGAGATCCATATTTTAAGGAATGATAAATGAATTTCCTTCTTATGGAAATTTTTCTTGATATAGAATTATAAGAAATCAAGGATGTCCCATTTGCGTACAAGGTACATGGTCAATTTGGTTGAAACATTTATTGAAGACTTTGTTTCTTGGACTTTGTAGATTCCTACCCCGATAACATAAGTACTAATCTTGGGTGACATCATTTTTTGGAAGTTCAAAAGAACGTACAACACTATCTCCAATAACAGGTGATCGACTACTTGAGAAATTAAAATATGTTGACATTACTTTTGGTAAACTATTTTTAAAAAACCTTATGAAAATCTATTAGAAAAAGAGATCATTTTTTTGAATTGCAATACTTGAATTTTCTGTACATCAGACATTTTCTTGATGTTATTCATGTTAAAAAATGCATGCAATAGTATAATTGGAACATTACTAAATGTACTTGAAAAAAGGATGTAATTAAGGCTAGGTTGGACAAGGTTGACATGATAATACGTGAAGAGTTCATGCCAGTGAAGGGTGAAAACAAAATTTTCTTCCTCTAACTACTTACACTCTTTATAAGGAGAGATATCAGTATTGCAACTTCTTGAATGATGTAAAGGTTCCAGAGGGGTATTCATTGAATATTAAGAATATCGTGTCTATGACTGATTTAAAGTTAAAATGATTGAAATCACCTGACTTCCATGTTTTTATGGAAGATATAATTCCTATAGATTTATGTTGAATTTTTACCAAGAATGTCTGCCATACATTAACCAATCTTGGATTCTTTTTTAAATCTATATTTAGCAAAGTTATAAACTCGATAAATTTTCTGACTATAGAAAGAGAAATTTTAATCATATTATTTGAATTGAAAATGTTCATCCTACTTTATTTATTTGATATGATGGTTCAATTGATGGTTCATTTGGTGAGGGAGATTCAAATATGTGGTCCTGTACACTATAGATGGATGCACCCCATTGAATGATATATGATGATTTTGAAAAGGTATGTAAAAAATAAAAGTCAGCTTGAGGGTTGTATTATAGAGAGATATATTATTGAAGAAGCCATTGAATTCTATTCTAACTACCTGCCCAATGTGGAAATCATTGGTCTATAGAAATATCATCACAATGGGAATCTTGATTATGAAGAAATTTCTGGGAGAGATGTTGTCAAAATCAATATTATAGATCAAGAGTGGGCCCATCTTTAAATTTTTAATAATATTTTGTAGGTTTCTCTCTATGTTAAAACCCACAAAGAAATTCTTAGGTATTTGAATAAATTAAGGGGTGAAGGATGGATATAAAATACACATAATCAATAGTTTATAAGATTATTTCAGAACCATATTTTGAAGGATTCAAATGAAATTCCAAATTCAATTTCAGAAAGACTTATATGGCTATCCATAGGAACAACTGTGTATGTATTATCTTATAATGGTTATGTAATTAAGGGTTATACATTCTAAAAAAATGAACATGATGAAGGAAATACCGTGCAAAATAGTATATTTACACTTATGGCTGAAGCGATGCATGTTTCTTGTACTAAGGAAAAAATACAATTTCCGAAAATATGTCATACTTCTGCATCCTCAAAAAAATATGAGAGTTCTATTAAAATAGATGAATTAGTATTTATGAAAGTGGATTTCATTAAGGAAGGGTACAAAGATAAACCTCTTATAATGGAATCACATGAAGTACAATTATTTTATGTTATAGATCCCACAAAATTAAAGTGATACATTGTTCTATTATTGACCAAAACCACTGAAGGGTCAGATGGAAATTAAACTGAGGATTACCCTTTCATTAGGACATCACAATCATTTCACAATGGTTCCAATATAGAAAAGTTTTTTTTATTTCATATGAGACCATAATGAATGTATTTGGATACTCGATATATGGGTTATATACCTTTAGCCTTTACAAAAAAGAGAGTTCAATAATCAGGTTATATATTTTTTGAAATATACAATGTGTTACTTCATGTTATTATGTGTTCCCTGCTACATTTATGTAATATAAATTATATATTAATACAATTCTACATGTAATGACTTCTACAAGTGTTTATGCTACCAATACTAAGGAACAAAAGGTCTCTCAACCTAATGCTACTCCTAGTGTAGAGGAACAATGACCTTCTGCATGTGCTGGTGCTCCCAATCCTGGGGAACAACAAGTTTTTCAACCCATGACTACTCCCAGTGTAGATGTACAAAAACATTCTACACATGGAAATGCTAACAATCAAGAGGAACAACATATTGATGATGTTGAATTCAAGGAAATTCTAGGTGATGAGGGATAATTGATGTAGAAAAAATAGGAGCACCATAGTTTGATGGTGTTAGAAAAAATAATTAAGGTGAAAAATGAAGGCATCAAATTCGAGGATGGATGGAATGCATGGGGACAGCATGTTAACCCCAACAAGGCCATGTTCAGTAGTTACATTGGACTCATCACATGGAAACACATGCCGATTGATGTAGATTCATGGCACTATGATGTTCCCACACTTACGAAAGTGATGTTGGAAGATATTAAAGTTATATTATGATATCATTTCTTTATTTTACTAAAAAATAAAATATTGAAACATTAACTTACTCTTCAAAATCCCTTGAAGAGTTCATTTATAGTAGATGAATCCCACAAGAAATATATATTAATACATGTTGTAAGAATTCATAGTAGCTTTCACACAATTCTAATGGGATTTCATCTTAAAGATGCAGAAGGGAAAATAAAACCACACCCAACACTTATGTATGAACACCTGATAACCCAAGAAGTGTGGGATGTTTTTATTGTATATCATATGGAGGTGTCTTTTTAGGTTCATTGTGGCTGGTAATATATTTTTTGACAATACATGTTTTCATCGCATTGATTGATAATTTTTTTATTTATGAAGAAGAAACTGAGTGGTGAAAATAAGGAACGGGCAACAAAACCAATGTACCCCTACCATAAACTAAGGATAGAGTATTCTTCAATAGAAAAAAAATGGTATGTATTTTAAATCTACCATAATACTATTATGTTACATGAAACAACAACATAATTATGTTCATTTCTTTATATATAGATTGATGAATCCAAATCCAAATCCACTTCCATCCCTTGCCACGTGCTATAGAAGGAGGCATACTTATATAAATATGGGATACTAATAGGTGAAAATACACAAAAGGTGTGGGAAACATGTGTAAGTATGACATAATAAAAAATTCCTTTTCTTTAAATCGCTATTACAAAAAAATAATTACTTATTTTTCTATATATTATATCTAACATAGTCTCATGAATCATCAACACTAGTACCAGATGAATGTTGGAGTTGGTTCCCTAGAACCAACTTCTAGGAACTTTATGATAAACATGTATTCATTGTTTTGAGTATTGATAAAATACTTATCAAATCATGATTATTCTTCTACGTGACATTGTTTGGGATAATATCCTAAGAGCAGTTGTCACACTAAAAGGTCATAGTAGTTCCCTGCTTTAATGAGAACCCAGAAGTGCTATGACACTATTTCTGAATATATGTTATATAGCTGGATGATATCATTTGAGGGACACAAATAATATATTCTATCATGGGTTGAGACTCATAGGACTTTGATGCACTTTCTCATGGTATACTCCCTTGGTAATAATCAGTAAGATATTATGAGAGTGGGATCCACCAGTAGGAAATTTACATTTATACATGTCATTGGATGTTACTATATACGGATATGTGTATTGGTCCTTAGACTTTATGATTATTATTAATTAGTGTTTTTAGTCACATACTTTGATGTATTGATGAAATCCATGATGACAAATGTTTGCAGTAAGGTAGGATATGTTGGGTGCATCATGAGTAATATTACACTAATAAATAATGCGAGAAATGATTTATCCCTTATGTTCATTAACAGAAGTTAATATCTCATTCCCTTTGATGGAAATGATATAGTTTAAATAAATACATGGCCATGGTGTTCTACAGGAAAGTTCTATATCTATAAAGTCAAAGAAAGAGATATCGAGTGCATAGCATTATGGTGCAGGCATGAAACCTACTCAATTAGAGATATTGTGATAAAGGGATTATGTTACATGGTAAGCATCCACATGAGGTGAAATGTCATTACAGCATTTAATTCTTTCTTAGTGGGTGGCTTGGTGTGTTTCTAGACACTAAACTTTGACTTAGGTTGGTTCACCTAATGCCACTGAGAAAGAGGCCTAAAAGGTCACACACTAAGTGTTTACAGAATCTCAGTTAAATAATATATTTTTATTTAATATGTTTAATAAATATTATTCCCACATGTGGTTTAATAATTATTCATTTATTCTTGATCATATTTATTCTTTCACTAGTTATTCGAGATAATATACTATGAGCGTAATGTTTAATAACTATTTATTTTTTATTTAGTGAATATAATATTTATTCATTTATTAGAGAATAATGAATTAATATTTGTTAATTAAATAAATAGTTATTATTCAAGGCCTGATAAATATTTTGGATGAATGGAAGACCGAGTTTAATGGTCTAGAGAGAAATAATAATTATTAAATATTATTTAAATAAATAATATTTAATTACAATTCGCAAGTTAAGCACATTTTTAGAAATAATAATATTAATTTTATTATTAGATATGGGGTCTTACTAGGATTAAATAAATGATAAGGGTACTTTTGAAATTATTTTATTTTAACCCTAGAAATATTAACACCCAATTATTCTATTTTCACAAGACCCAATTCAGTTATGCACAACAGGTTTGGAGAAGGCCTCTCAATCCTAGAGAGCTCTATTCTCCAAGAATGCTCTCAAGAATAGAGAGAAATCCTCCTCCATCAGATTATGTTGAACTCTTTGGAAGTAGTTCTCAAGGCAATCAAAGGTAGATGATACAAGCATATGAATCTTCCATGCTAGCACCTAGATACTCATTCAACGACATCTGAAGATTCATGGAACACGTGTGGATCACCACTAGATAAAATATACACTTTGTTTCTACAATGAAAAAATGATGGACCACAGATCTATCAACAGATTTGTTAATGAAGAATGAATTTCTTATAGGGAATTATTTATCTAATTAAATTAATTACACATAATATGTGTTGATCTACTCTCTTTTGGTTACGAAATTATTACCCTTGTCTGATCTCGTTGATCTATTTCATAGATTACAACTTTTATCATCATGTAGATCTCATATTGGTCATCAACCATGACAAAATCAAAGTTGGGAACCGCCTAATGAATGCTTATACTATTCTTGGAACCTAAAAGTGGTATTAGAGTGGGAACATAATAGTTAATAAATATTTAAAATTGTTGGTGATTTATGCATTAGTAATTTTGTTTTTCAATTCAACTTTAATCGTTCTTTTAATCTGAATTACGAGATCTGCTTCTTCCTTCAACATTTCTCGTAGATCTAATGGAAATGGTTAATTTTATGATTAAAATAAAATTCCAGAACTCATCTAGAGATGCCAAGGTTTCTCGTCAGACAACACCATACTACACACCGTGTAACTGGAGTTCGATGTTGTGTAGTCATGTTCAACACAGCAAGATTGATTTAGAAATAAATTCAAAATTAAGAATTAATTACCGCATTAATTACACCATTAATGAACCATGTGTTGACCGAAATGAAATTGTGCATGGTCAGCTCGACTACACGCTATGTAGCCCACATACACGGCATGTAGTCCCTTTGGGTCAGAGACGAGCTATGTATTCCATACACAAACTACTTGACTGGTGACCGTGTAACACGAAGTCAACACGGTGTATGGCCCATTGGACATGCCGTGTTATCAAAAATTTCTAAGGTATGCTTTACACGCCGAGTCCCTAGGCGTGTACCTCAGATAGACGGTGAAATATGTACATGCTGTGTAGATCATATCTATATGCCTTTTAATTTTTACCAATTACGTAGATTTAAAATTTATTTATTTTACTATATAAACCATGAAACATGTACTTGTGTGTGGTCATAAATATAATACATTCCATGTGATAGGTTTTAATATAAATAAATATTTAAATATTTAATTAATATCTGTGTACTGTTCAGATTTGGATACCATGTGTGAGTCGTATTACAAGTTGTTACTCTACATGCGTTGAAGCATAACACGTGACCGAAAAATCATGTAATTCGTGTAATCATCAATGAATTAAACATTTTTAAAGTACATGATAAGTAGTTTATTCCATATGCCACAAGAGTATAATAGTATATGAGTGTAATAAAAGTTTGGTATATTTCAATGGGTATTCACCGTGCTTCCTCCAAGGTACATTTATGTACAAAATAAATTTTAAATGAATTTATTTAATTTGTTTAAAACTATAATGGGTGAGAATCTCAAGGAAATTAAGATGAGAATTAAGATAAAAGGATTGACTAATTTAAGATAATAATCAATCAATCCGAGCTTGATTTTTATTAAATGAGAAGGATTAAGAATTGAATGCTAGTTTTATTAAATGCGTAATTCATTTCATGCTAGTGGATAATCATGATATAGATGAGACCTTTTGTATATAATTGGTTTCATTTAATTTATTATTAAATTAATTTATTATCCTACATACCTTTTCTCCTTTAATTATGTAGGGCCCACATTCCCATGGTTTCTTTTATGTAAACCCCTCTTTCCCCTCACATGCATGTCAGTAAAAGGCACATGTAATGGATGGAACAGCAAAGCTAATGGAGGAAGTTCATGTTAGGAGTTGAGGAGAAACCAATCCAAGGAGATACAAAGATGGATAGGTGGAAATCTATAAACATGAACCTCATTTGGTTTATGGTGTTTCTCCCCTAGGTCAATGGTTAGTTTATCAACCACTAGATAAACTAACCATTAGTATAATCTCATGATTATACCCCTTATTTTATTTCTATCAATTTCATTTTTATTTAATTATGGTTGTCCTATCGTGATCACATAATTAAGAAATTAACAATCTTGCAAGATAGAACCAAAATAAACCGTCTTATGGGTAAAAATTATCTAAGACATGGTCAATCCCTTAAGTAATCCCACTTAATATTAACAAGCATGTGATAAAGATAATAATTGTAAATTTACCCTTAAAAGGATAAAATACCTAAATAAAATATTAAGTCGGTATAGCCTTCCATTACTTTGTCTAGAATCAAACCATAGTTCAAAGTGCCTGACCAGCCAAAGTTGGAGTGCTTTCAATTATCGTGGAATTCAAATTTGAGGTTTTGGGTTGACTCAACTTAATTGAAATCAAGGGTTGACTGCCAAATCCTGACTTGGTGTAACTGATAGGAAAAGGTTGCGGAAATACAAATTAAGGATTTTAGGATTGGGGGGTCCACTCAATGGATCAAGGAACTATGAGTTAATGTAGTTGGAATTTGGAATGCCGACCTACAAACTTCAAGTTTCTAGACCAACCAAAATTGTGGTAATGAGAAGAGAAATATAGATCCTTTCCACTAGAATGACCAAGAAATAGGATATTTCGAAGCCAATGGGGAGGGATATTGGTTTTTGATAAAATATTTGGAGACTAATAAATATAATATATATTTATTTTAATAAATTTTATCAAATAAATACTAAAATTCAGCTTATCTTATTTTTTAGAAATAACATTAAAATGACATCAAACATATAATTTCAATCCATACTTGGTAAGGAAAAACTTACCACCAGTACAAATTTCCAATATTGGCAAAGGCGCATGTGTGTCATCCTTCACCATGAAAGGAAACTGTATGTGTTGGAAGAACATATAATAGTTGCACCTGGAAATGAGGCAAGTGATGAAGATCTATCTCTCTATGAGAAACATTTTAATAATGATACAAATGTTCATTACTTCATGCTATCATCCATGTAGAATGAGATTTTAAATCAACATGAGTATATGGATTCCTATAGTAGGATGTTTCACCTTTAGGATCTCTGTTAAGAGAAGGAAAGAAATGAGAGGTATGAGATCTCTAATGCTTTGATCACCACAAAATGCGGAGAGTCTATGCCAGTTGGGCCTCATGAAGTCAATCACATTGGCTACATTGAATTCCTAGACATCTTAGGGATTAAATTCCTAGATGAGTTGCATATAGATTTCATAATTTCATCACTTACCAGGACCTTCTCCAACTTTATTTTCAATTACAATCTAAGAAATAGTGAGAAGAGTCTTTCAGAACATCTTACTTTAATTCACTAAGTAGACAAGGACATGGGGCATGGAAGACCTACTATCCTTATAGTGAATAAGAAAAGGATAGACAAAGAAAAGGGGCCCAAGAATTATAAATAGTATAAAACTCCCGAGCACTATCCTAATAAGAAGAAGAAGATCCAGAGATATTGAAAGGAAATGAAGGCCATATGTTTTTCTTGTGGCAAGTTAGGCCACTAGAAGAGGAACAACACCCAGAAGCAAGGGGAAGATAAAGGTGTTTTCATTATCAAGTGTAATATTTCAATATCTACACATTGGGTATTAGATACAACTTGTGGGGCTCACATATTTATCCAAATGTAGGAACCAAGTATATTTCAAAAGATTATTAGAGGAGAGGTGGATATGGGAGCTACCAACGGAGTGAGGATGGATGCCCTATCCATTGGTGACTACCAGATTTCATTTACAATGAGAATGATTTTGGTTTTAATAGATTGTTATTATGTACCCACAATTACCAAGAACATATTTTCTATTTCATGTTTAGATACAGATGGTTGAATTTTTAAATTTGGAAACAAAAATTGTTTATTTTCTAAGGAAAACATGTATTATGGTATGGAACATTTAAATAATGGTCTTTATGTATTAAATTATGAAAACCAAGTTTTGGAAATTGATAAATAATCAAGTTCACACGACTCATATAACAACCAAATATGGCATCACCATATTGGTCATATAAACAAGAAGCATTTGACAGAGCTCTGTCAAGGTGATTATTTATAATCTTTTTAGATAAAACCACTAGATAGATTTCATGCTTTTTTATATGGGAAAAAGACCAAACCACCATTTGGTGGATAGGGTGAAAGGTCCACAAAGCTTCTAGGATTGGTACACACAGATATGTGTGGACCATTTCCAGTAGAATCTAGAGGTGGATAGTCTTACTTCATAACTTTTGGTGATGACTTGAGTAGATATGTCTATATTTAATTGATGAGGTATAAGTATGAATCCTTTGAGAAATTAAATTAATTGAAGAATGAAGTAGAGAATCAACTTGTTAAGAATATGTTTCTGATGCTTTCACCGGGGCGCGTGCATCCGTCTGCGGGTAGGACGCGCTGCTTGTTGGCCCGCATTCCCACTTTCCAAAGACGGGCGACATCCATTCCTTATTCAGGGAAATCTTCTCCTTGATCTAAACCGGGATGATGGGATGTCAGTTCTTCCTTCCGTGGATTCCTCCTCGGAACTCATCACCTAGTCCAGGTCTCCCTCATAGATTTAAAAAGGGTTCATGAAGCTCGTTCCCGGCGCCATATCTACATGGACAATAGTTAATTATGCTTCTTCTGTTAAGACACTCCAAGGGGTCTTGTTGGGGCAGCAAACTTCGGTGAATATAATGTTCATGTTGGGGTGTCGTTGGAATGTCTGTCTTCTGTCCCTTATCACAGGTCTTCTCGAGGGCGCAGAAGCCTGAGGCATCCCAAATCAAACGTGAGGATTGTGTACCATATGAGGTTTTGATCAGCTTCCCATGTTTAACACGAGGTATTCCAGGAGTTTAACGTCTTGCAGAGATGGATCGGGTTGAAGGATCCCCTAGGGGGAATACTGATGTTGGGGCCATCATGTGGGCGGCTTCCCAGATGTCATGGAGTGGGATGGGGTGGCATGATCTCAATAGGATGTGGTGGCCTGGGTAAGGATTAGGATGGATGGTGGAGTAACGGGCTTGAACCTCATGGAGGCTTCCTATGTATCCCCATGGTAGGGAATCAAAGTCTGCGTAGTTCGGTGGTATGGTGGGACACCTGGAGAGGCGACCTGTGAGAATGAACGCATGGATTGGAGCCTGGAGGAAGTAAGATCTCCGGGCTAGGGCATGAGCTTCCCCAAGGCATG
Organism: Viscum album; assembly: GCA_963277665.1. Lineage (NCBI taxonomy): Eukaryota > Viridiplantae > Streptophyta > Magnoliopsida > Santalales > Viscaceae > Viscum > Viscum album. Next base: position 323,170,318 of record OY728140.1, read on the forward strand.
TGGGCTCAGGGGGGAAGTCAGGATGAGTCGTGGGTGTGAGACATGGGTCATACGCTCTAAGATGGCCCAAGGGGGGGAATACAGTTTAACGTCATGCGGGACGAGATACAGTTTAACATCATGTGGGACGAGGGCATACAATTTAACGTCATGCGGAACGAGATACAGTTTAACATCATGCAGGACGAGAGATTTGGAGCTTATGCTCTGATGCGGCCCATGGTGGGTATGGGGATTTCACTCTGAGGTGGCCCATGGTGGTTGGGGAACTGACGTGGAGAGGTCGTAACGACTGGGTGGTGGGCTTGAACCTCGGGGAGGCTTCCTACGTACCATGCGTTAACACAGATCAAAGTCCACGTAGTTCGTTGGGATGGGGCTTACGCTCTGAGGCGGCCCATAGAGAATTTCATGGTCGATTCATGCTCTAATCCCATGTGAGTCATGCTCAGTGTGAGAAACAAGAGGCATCAGGGACCAGACGATCATGTTGCAAAGGGTGCATCTATGAGAAGCGGAAAGGGGCTTACGCGTTGAGCGGCCCAAAGAGGAAACAGGGGCTTACGCGTGGTTAGAGGCCCTTGGTGTCGGGGCTTACTCCATGGTGGAGGCCCATGGTGTGACAAAGCACAATGGGAAAGGGACTCCACTGGCCTTGGCAGGCAGAAGTACGGAGATGCACGGGTGCAACCTTCCATAAGAGAGGCTAGCGAATTACGCTCTAAGGTAGCCCTCCCCCGTGGACAAACGCCACTCCGACAAGGAGGATCTCATTCCATGCGAGGAAGAGTCCATTCTCGTGGAGAAAAGTGGGCGTAAAGAATGCCCGAGCTGGGGGGACCCTGCGTGCGAAGCACGGGGTCGGACCACCATTTAACGTCATGTGTTAAGGACGAGGTGCTTATCAGTTTAACGTCCTACATCTTGGACGAGGTGGGTTCACTCCACACCCCTAGGGCTTACATTCCCAATGCCCTCTACCCCTTGTGGGAGGGAAGGCATCGGCAAGGCCGTAGTGATGGGGGGCTGCAGGGCGAACCATCAAGGGGTCCACGTTAGCGTGGCTATGCGAAGAAGCAATAACAGTTAGCGTGCCTATGCGGAGAAGCATAAGGAAAAGCAAAGGAACGAGAAACATCGCCCAAGTAACCTTGAGGTTACTTCGCACGAGCCTGGAAGGCCGTACGGGAAAACAACGCATGGCGCGCATGCCCGGCAGGGGAGACATAAGGTTCCGGTGCAGAGAGGCATCCAAGGGGCGTCAAGGTGAAGGGTCCTGGGTTTTGCGTGAAAATAGAAGGTTTGCATGAAAAACACCGGGATGTCGTGCAATTGGAGCCAAAGGATTGTGCATGGGTAGGGAATTACATGCAAGGTATTGCGCGCATGGCAGTGGATTGCGTGCACGGGACATGGATTGCACGCAAGGAAGGAACCCAAAGGAGGGGGCAAATTCACTTAAACCAGTGGAGTTGTGTGCAAAGGCGAACCCCAGGGAAAGGTTGCACAAAAAGGGGGATTACCTGGAAGTCATATTGTGCGTGGGGGGAGTCGAATTGCGTGCATGGGAGCCGATCCGAATTCCACAACCCCCAAACCGTTTGAGGTCGCCTTCTATTTATAGGCATCGGCCGGTGCGGAATCCAGGCGGCGCGTGAAATCTTCCACGCCGGGAGCCGTCGGCACGCAAAACCTCACCGCAAGGAACCGGGGTGCACAAAAATTGCACGCCTCACTGGCTCGATTGCGTGCATCCTGGGGATACTTCGCACGAACGATTTTATTTTGCACAAGTCCTCCTTTATTTTGCGCACCACTTCCCAGGCCTCTGGACCAGGCCTATGATTCCGAATATGACTTCGTTTTTCCATTTCAAAACTTCCTCTAGGAGTTACGGACTTTTTCAATGTCTACAAATTCCCCCCATCGGAATTGGATCGGCGAGAGGTCGCAACGATCGGATTCCGAGGGAAACGCCAAAATGCCAAAGTGCTGGGTCTCTTGGGCACTTTGCGTGCAAAATTCCAATGGAGCGCGCAAAACGATGAACTAGCGCGGAATTCTCTTTCTGCGCGGTGCGGAACCCTGGCCTCGCCTATAAAAAAGGGGCGCTGGGTCCCAAATCCGTACTTCAGCTTTTTTCGCATGATAGCCTTATCGCTCTCGTGCATGAAATTGCTTCCGTGGCTACGCGTAAAAACGCTCTAGCAGTGCGGAATTATTTCCGAATTTTGGCCGTCTTTGCGCGCCTGCTCCGGATATTCCGCGCTTAGCATGCCGATTGATTTCCAATCTCCTGGATTTCATGCCACCACTTAAGATTTCCCGTGACATTCTCTTATTCCGCACACTGCATCCTGATTTCGTGCAACTCCCGAGATATTCGAGATGGCCGCAATCTGAGTTGATGTGGGGGAAGCCGCTGCTCGTAGGACAGAAATGGCGGCAAACGAGGAGGTTTATGGCACCAAGGTGATTGTCTCCAAAAACCTGACCTTGTTCAATCTGCTGACTCCGGCCCAGAAGAAGTATCCCCTGTCTGACAATATCCCGCTCTTTAACTTTGGCATCCTGGAAGAGGCGCCTCTACCGGGCTTCGAGGTGGACACGCCGCGGTCATGGGTGACCCGGGAGGACGAGCTTCCTCGCTAAAACATCACCAACAATGGCCATCCTTCCAGGGAAACCAGACATATGGACGTATATGTCCTGAACCTGAGGACTAGGACCATTAACGGGGACGATCCTGTCGCAGAGAATTCCCCAGCCCTCTACGCGAGCACGTTCCGTCAGAGCATCATGGATGACACGAAGGGATGGCTGAAGGATTGGGACCTGTGGTCCGGTGGTAACTTCACCAGCGAATGGGCCTGGGCATTCTGGGTTCGCCATACCTGCGACCAGTTTGGGGATGAACTGCGATATATCGTCCTATTCGAGGCGGTATGCACATCGCAGTTCCACTTCCACCGTCAACCTGAGCTCGGGCTAGAGCTATTCACCTGATGGTCTCCTGATACCAATACATTCCACCTTCATCATGGGGAAGTCTGCATCAGTCTCTGGGACGTTCACTGCATCAGAGGTATCCCACTGGAGGGCTTCCAATACGATGAGTTCGTTCCTCCAAAGAACACCTGGGATGACAGTTCACGAATGCGTGTGCTGACGTGGCACCTACTGGAGCTGGACAAAGAGAGGCTGGGGGTCAAGGACTTCCTGAAGGACATTGCCTACAAGGGCTGGTTCATCCTATTCCTTGAGAAGGATCTGTCTGTCAAGATGCCGGGACGGGGTAAACGGTGCCCAACCGCGGCTCAGAGGAGTAGGGATGGGTCATACTGGAGGACCCTAGAGGCGGGGCAATACCAATCATGGGGCTATCACGTCATCGAGGCTCGGGACCCGAACGTCCGGTATGTCGGGTTCCTTTCCGCCTTCCTGAGCGGGTGGCTCATGCCAGTGCGGGACGCGAGGATGGGCGTCCGTCCAGCAACACTGGTGATAGCGGGTACCATGGCCGCCAACAAATGGTTCAACTTGGGCGTCCCCGTACTGGTCAAGCTGTACGCCATCCTTGGACGCATCTCACACGGGGGGTCGCCTCGGAGAGTATTTGGTCCTTTCCATATCTTCCATGGCTGGGTGGCGGCTCATCTCAGTAGGTAAACTTTCCCAAACACCATCCGTCCTCCAGGAAATGGCTTGTGACTATCCTTACTGAACATCGTAGGGGTGGCGTCGATGACGCTCAATGAAGAGGTCATGAGAATCCGCATTGGCAACCACAACAACTTCCACTTCAGCCCGTTCCCCACCCCGGTCGGCCAGATGGTGGACAATGGGAGAGGATATCTGGAACATCAGGAGTATTTCCAGAGCATTCGGGGTGGGGTGCTCGTGGCTTGGATCGACAAGAAGGTGATCTGCGAGCCTTACGTGCCATCTCGATTCGCCAGGCAGTTCGGGTGCCTCCAACGAATGCCGAAGAAGGTATTCAAGGCTGTTTGGCAGGAGAAGAATCCCTGCGTCCTGTGCCAGATGTGGTTGATGTTTACCAACTTCGTCTCTAGTGATGTCATTACTCTTCCTCCCACCGGGGTCGATGCTGGACTAGCAACCGAGTATGCCGAACACTAGACCATCGCGTACCCTGAGGGGATTTTACGCAAGTGAGTCCGGAAACTCGAGGTTACTCGCGCAGAAACCGGGTGATGGGAAAGAAGGAAAGGTGCTGCCAGAAGGGGGAACCAAGGGTGCGTTAGGAAGCGAGGCCTGCGCAGGCTGGGACTTCAGCAGCGGGAATATCACATAGCGCCGCTGTGACCTCATTGCCCGTGGGGGGTCACATGAGGCGGCCAGGGAACTGACCGGGAAGCAGATAATATACCTTCTCGAACCTTCCCAAGATGCAATTTTCCCGGCACTGTGGTCGGCCTGGATGACCCTACGGCAATCGCTAAGCATTGAAGCCATGTGGCAGAAGATAATGCAAAACAGAATCCAGCTGCCAGAGGTCGGGCTCATTCGAATTACCGACCGAGTGAACTTCCATTGGCGACATGCTTATCTAACGACGATGGACACATACGCATGCCAAAGGGGTTGGCGTGCGGAGCCACCTTTCCTAGTGAAAGTGATGCTCGTCCAGGAGCATGATCCGTAAGCGATGCCGCCGGGAGAAGGTGATAGTGATGAGGGGTCGGATGGGGAGGAGGAGACCGGAGAAGACGAAGGCGAAGGAGAAGATGAAGAAGAAGGAGAACCCGAAGGTGAGGGGTCGCAAGGGGCGACCTACCAAGGGAGTCTCTGAGAGAGCGGCGAGATTGTCAGATCAGATCTCGACATAACCGAGATACTCTAGGTCTATCTCTATCTTCATTCATTTTCCTTCTTCATCCAATCTCCTTTCCAATTTCCCAACCATCTCTCTGGCTCACTCAGGGGTGGCTGAGTGCTGGACAAACATCCACACCAGAGGAGGGAGGAGAGGAACCGGTTGGACATGATGGGGATCTGACACCCATCATTGAATTAACAAGCGCAGAGGGGTCTCCCATTACGACAGCTCCTACAGTGGCCGAAACACTGGAGACCAACGCTCTTGATTCCAGTAAGTCTCACGCTTCACCACTGGCGCTTTGTATCAAAAGATCCCAACTAACCAGTGTACACCTTGCGCAGTGATCTCAACATTGGAGGCTCATCAGGCTGCGGAGCCCGGGACATCCGTGAGTGGACCAGTGGCGGACATACCACCTCATTCATAACATGCTACCTACACTGAGTCGGCCCTGACAATTGGTGAGCAGGGGGTAGCTGACATCAGCGGCGCTGTTCCTGAGGAGAGGTCTAAAGATTATGGAGGCATCATCGTTGCTGGGGCGAGAGAAGAAGGTTTCCTGGATGTCGAGGATCCTATTCCTGACGAAGGCGTCCCTAGGGTGGATCCTGCTGGTGATCTGTTGGCTGCCTTCCCTATGTACCGACCCGCTGACCCTGAGGAGATAGATGACTCAGACTCAAAGGCATCCGAGGAGAGACAGATGACACAGCGCAAAGGGTGGAAGTGTATCCAGCACTTTCTCAAACAGCCCCAGTCGGATTGGCTGAGGCAGATGGGATCACTCCAGACCTGGCTGCGCTTCCTATGCGCTGGAGGGGCTGACGCTCAGCGCCTTCATCTGACAGTCCTTGATTACATGGACGAGAAGATACACGAGATCAGCCGGCGCACCGACGTTGCCCAGTTCCAGGAAGGATCGGCGAGCGCCCAGGCATTGCTGAGGGTGAAGCGGGAAGTCCAACACCTCGAAGGGAAGGCGGCAGATAAAGAGGCCTTCATCGCAACATGCTCTGAGCTTGTGGAGCAACTGATGGCCCAGCTGGCTGACGCGCCTGAACAACTGATGGAGGCGAATCACCAAATGACCGTACTTCAAACCGAGTGGGCGCAAGCACAAGCTAGGGTTGGCGAGTTGCACTCTGCGGAAGTTGATGAGGAGAGAGTCTTCAAGGAGCGAGAAGCGGTCCCGGAGACTACCAGCCAAAGGGTAGCAACGCTGGAAAGATCGATTCAGCACGCTGATCCCTAAGGGCTTTGTTTTGGCCATCTCATGAACTTCTCGCTTGTACTGCTCATCTTCTCAATCCAATACATGGACAAATCCATTCATTTGTACCCTTGGTTTAATATTCTCAACCATAATTCTGAAACGAATAAAGACTCATTCGTAAGATCCTGTGGGTCTCTCCCAACGTGATAATTAAAGGATGCTCGTGCTATCATTTCGTCCAACTGTGGGGCATTGACCAAGCTTCAGGCATCCGAAATTGGGCCTGGATTTCTGAGGAGACCTCAGAACGATTGATATATCAGCTTCTCAATGTGCTCTGACACATGAGTGGGGAAATTCCAGGGGCATTGAAATCCATTTGAACATAGGGAGATGATGGAGAGGAAGGGTGAATCACGCTGCCCAAATTCGGAACACTGTGGGGCCCGACGAAGGAGGATAACTGTTAACCGTGGCGGAAACACAACATCCATATCGTGTTGGCCTCGAATAGTGACAATAAATGAGGGCTGACCACTGACCATGTTCACAACATGGGGCCTAACTCAAATATCGTCAGTCAGTTTTTTGGAACGTTGGCCCAGGACAGCAGGCGGACCATAGGTCTGTCATCCATATTGCTACAATAGGTGGACCAAAGGTCTATCATCCATATTGTGGCAGCAGGCAGACCAAAGTCTATCATCCATACTGTTAGGGGGTCCCGTCAAAAGTGACCAGTCATCCTGAACGTTGGCCCAAGATAGTAGGAGGACCATAGGTCTATCATCCATATTACTACAATAGGCGGACCAAAGGTCTATCATCCATATTGTGGCAGCAGGTGGACCAAAGTCTATCATTCATACTGTTAGGGGGTCCCATCAAACATGAAATGAAATCAGGATCCGAATAAATGGGCACGAAAAGTGTGGAAGGTGGAGTGGTTGTTTGTTTGGGCAGAGTCCAACACTCAGGAAATTGCGCCGCCGTGGCGGAGGCGCATTAGGCGGACATACCGACCTGATCACGGGTCATCCCAATTTTCAGGCAGGACTTCTTTGGCGAGAGAACAATTGCTTCCCATTATTACCATGGGGCATCCTGAACTTATTCGGGGTAGATGTACCGATTACACCACTTCCCAAGAAGTCAGACCAAGAGGCCGACAATAAGGAGGGACGGGGTTTGGTAATCCCTGGGGCTGGACCCAAAACGAAATGTCTGGGCATTCCTACGTATCTCATTAGGATGAGAATCAAGACGCACGTAGTTCTAGAAGCATAGTTTAACGTCATGCAGGACAAAATACAGTTTAACTTCATGCGGGATGAGGGACACATCTCATCTAGGTATAAGCACGGCACGACGAGTAACCTGACGTAAATGAGGACATAATCCCGCACCACACCATAAAATCCCACAAGAGAGAGTGAGTCGTAGAAAGACAAAGAAAGGATCTTAGTTTTAGGTCTTATAACTCTGACCAAAGCATAAGGGGAATGGGAGACACATGGTAAAGTGATTGAAAAACCCAACGTGAATGGGGAAAAACCCTGCTTAGTATGTGCTCCCAGGGACACATTTAGGCCGAGAGACCAAGCGCGAAAAGTTAGGCTGGGCCTGTGGGGAAGTTCCCAGGTGCTCCTACGTATCTCATAAGGATGAGAATCAAGCCATGCGTATTTCTTGAAGGGAAGCATGGAATGATGTGGTGCCTACGCAAAGGACGAAGGAGTCGTGCGGGTCTAGCCCTCTCACCAAAAGAAGTGGCATTTGATATATCTTGTTTGTTCTTGAAGGTAAATGGTTTTTCTTTTGTGGGGAGACTGGCCTAGGGTAGAAATTCCTGGCATCTCCACAATAATCAAGCCATAACAGGTGTTGACAAGCGGCATGGTAATCGACCAATACTTGGCGTGATGTCCCCCGTGGGGAGGTCATCATAATGCAGTGCCATTTTTCATCATGCGGCCAGGACGATATCAGCACAGTTTAAGGTCGTATGGCTTGGACCGACAACACAGTTTAAGGTCGTATGGCTTGGACTGACATCAGAGTTTAAGGTCGTATGGCTTGGACCGACAACACAGTTTAAGGTCGTATGGCTTGGACCGACATCACAGTTTAAGGTCGTATGACTTGGACCGACAGCACAGTTTAAGGTCGTATGGCTTGGACCGACAGCACAATTTAAGGTCGTATGGCTTGGACTGACATCAAAGTTTAAGGTCATATGGTTTGGACCGGGGGGAACACACACAATGCGATACCATCACTGCGCGCGAATCCGAGAGAGGAGCCTCGGGCCAAGGGGCCGGTGAGGGTCCAACCATCAGGAGGGGGACAGGAGATGCTATCTCCCAGTTGTGCTGGGCCTGAAACGCAATGTACGAGCGACTCCTCATTTCCCATGTGGATGAGGGTCAAGCTGCACGCAACCTATAAAGAAGAAACCCAAGCACATACTCTAGCGCTCAGATTGTGGGAGCCCCGAGAGACACCGTTGCGCAGATTGGTCTGTCTGACATGTGGGGGTGTACCGAGGGTTAGTACAAGGAGTGTCAAGATTCCACCTTGACACGGTGGGGCAGAACAAAATGTGAATCATGCAACCAACATTCAGGGACCAAGAAAGCCGGCGTGACAAATGAGGATTCCTGCTGACCACGTTCGCAACACAGCATCCTATCGCATTATCCATGGGGACAAACAAATGAGCATCAACCGCTGACCATATTCGCAACGTGGGATTTGTATCAATTTGTTGTCTGAAACCCTCGAGGGGCGTTGGCCCGTGACGGTAGGAGAGCCCTTGGGCGTTGTATCTAGGTCGTTCTTGGGGGTCCCTCCGGGTGTGAAGGATGATGGGGGCCCGAATGAAGGGGAACACGAAGCTTGGAAAGTGGATGGAACTTTCCTAAGTCGAATCTGACACTCCAGGTCCTAGACCAGAGTACTCTGAACACATTAGCAGACCACTGGAAAGGGTCAAAGGGCTTAGTCTGAGAGCATCCAAAAGATGGATGATCCCCGGGAAAAGGGGGGCGTAATGCCAAACACCCTGGCAACCAGGAGATCGTGGGATATCCTAAGAGATGGGGCTGGACCTGACATCTAGGTGTTCAGGCAGTCGTACGTATCCCATAAGGATGGGAATCAAGCTGCACGTAGTTCTAAACGACGCCTTTTATTGTCATAGGGAACATGACATAGGAGGGATAATCCTGAGGACAGGGTGCACGTGGTGCAGCTATTGAAAACCCGACGTGAATGAGGACATAATCCCATACCACGCCACACAATCCTGTGGGAAAGGTCCCAAAGGCAAGACAGACACGATAGCAGACCTCAAGCTGGACCCAAAGATGAAAGGTCTGGGCGTTCCTACGTATCCCATTAAGATGGGGATCAATCTAGACGTAGTTATAGGAACACAGTTTAACGTCATGTAGGACGAAATAAGGATCTTAGTTTTAGGTCTTAGAAATCGGACCAGGTACAGTTCAGGGTCGTGCGAGACCATACTGTTTAGGGTCATGCAGGACCAAGTGCAGGCTTAGGAAAAGTACTGCTTGAGGAACTTGGCATTTGTGGGAGGAGTTATGCGCTCACCATCCATAGTTACCAGGGAATACACGCCACTGGGATAGACCTTATGGACAATAAAATGACCCTCCCACTTGGGCTCCAACTTGGGCGGTTTCCTACCGGGAATCATTGGCGCTCTGAGAGCTAGAACTAGGTCACCTTGCAGGAAGGAGTGGAGGCGAACCTTTTTATTGAAAGCTCGAGCCATCCTTCTCTGATGCCTTTCCAAGTTATGTAAAGAGAGAATCCTACTTCCGTCCAGCGCTTCCAATTTGGCTAGATGGATTTCGGAAACTCTATCTGGTGCTTGCTGGTCATAGACCACCGTGTGAAATGAGGGAAACTGGATCTCGATGGGCAGGAGGACCTCAGCTCCGTATACCAGGGAATACAGAGTCACCTGGGTGGAGTTACGAGTTGTTGTCCTATAAGCCCAGAGGGAATTGGGGAGCTTGTCCAGCCAACTTTTCTTGTTCTGACCAACCATATTTTGCAGAATGTTAGAGAGGGTTTTGTTAAATGCCTCAATCTGTCCATTCGCCTGTGCATGATAGTGGGAGGTGTGGTTAGAGCGAATGTTGTACTTAGCGTACAATTTCTTTAGCTTGGCCACTCGGAAGATGGTTTCGTTATCCGTGGGGATAGCGTGAGGTACTCCAAACCGATAGATGATATTGGAGCTCAAAAAGTCAGCGATAGAACAGTCCTTGACTTCCCTGAGCGGGATTTCCTCTGCCCACTTCGAGAAGAAATCCGTAGAGGTTAAGATGAACCAGCACTGGCGGGCCGTCACCGATAGGTAAGGCCCTATGACATCCAACCCCCAGACTGCAAAGGGCCAAGAATACTTGGTAGTATGGAGAGGCTCCGGTGGCCGATACACAAAGTTATCATGAACTTGGCATACATGATACCTCTTGGCATACTCGATGCAGTCATAGATCATGGAGGGCCAGAAGTATCCCAGCCTCCGAATCTAGTGGGACAACTTCGACCCGGCCTGGTGGACGCCACATGAAATAGCATGAACTTCTTTCATGACCTGTGGAATCTTGACTCCTTGAAGACAACAGAGGAGAACACCATCAAACCCGCCCCTGTAAAGGAGCTGCTCCAGACTGGGACCGCTTTGAAGGGTGAACTGCGGCGTGCGACGTTGGATTCGTTCTCACTTAGCTCGGACCAGAGGAAGATTGACGAGCTGGAGATATTCAACCATGGGCTTCCTCCAGTCAGGAACAGTCCCGATCACCACGCCTGAAGCCCCTGAGGATCCTGACGTAGGGGCGCCAGTGGTGAGATGGTTCACTCGCGGGCCACGATCGCCCTCCGGAATAACAGGAGCAATGACTCTTCGGTGCACCACGTGGATGATTAGGTCATCCTGTTTGGGCTCTGCAAGTGATGCGGCCAGCCTGGCCAAAGCATCTGCTCGACTGTTCTGCGACCGGGGAATGTGAACGACATCTGGCCGGGAGGGGAACTTAGCCATTAGATGGAGGGTGCACTCCAGAAATGGCATGATTTCTGTTTTTCTGATAGCATAATCACCATTGACCTGCTTGATGACTAGCTTAGAGTCCCCTTTTACATACAGATGGGGTATGTCAACCTTGAGAGCCAACTCGAGGCCAGTGATGAGGGCATGATATTCTGCCTTATTATTGGTGCAACCTTATCACAACAGGAATGAATATGGAAGAACAGCTTGCTCCGTGGTGACGAAGACGATACCCAGACCCACTCTTTTAAGCCTAGGATCGTCGAGCCTTCTACCGGTGGGGCTCCGGGAGGCACCGTCAAAGTGCATCTGCCAGCATGGGATGACATGATCGACTGAGAGGATTGCCTCATCAGGAAAGCCTAGATCCAGTGGCTGGTCCACGGAGATTGGGTGGGCAGCTAAGAATTCTTCCAACACCTATCCTTTGATGTCCTTATGAGGTATGAAACTTATGTCGAACTACTGGAGGGTCATCGCCTAGCGCGCCAATCGGCCTGTCAACATAGGTCGGTTCAGGATGTATTTCAATGAGTCTACTCGAGAGACCAACTGTACCTCGTGGTGCTTCAAGTAGTGCCGCAATTTTTTTATGGCAAATACGAGTGCCAGGCAGCTCTTCTCTATGGGAGAATATCTGATTTTCGTGTCAAGGAGCATGCGGCTGAGGTAGTAGAGGCTATTCTCTCTTCCCTCTTTGTTCTTCTGGGCAAGAAGCGCGCCGAGGGATCGCTCTAGGGTGGTCACGTAAAGGACCAGCCGATTTCCGGGAACGGGTGACATCAAGAACGAAGGTTGAAGCAGATACTGCTTGATTTCCTTGAAAGCGATCTGACACTCTTCGTTACATCCATAGGAGGCACCTTTCTTAATGAGCTGAGAAAAGTGCTTACACTTGCCGTCCAGATTCGCAATGAATCGGCGTATATAGGCTGAGTGGCCTTGGAGGCCTCGAAGCTCCCGAATATTACTCGGGGGAGGCATCTGACTGATGGCCTTGATCTTCTATGGGTCGATCTCAATGCCTCGATACCTAACAATGAAGCCAAGAAACTTTCCGGAGGTGACCCCGAAGGCGCACTTCAACGGGTTCATCTTCAAGTGGAAAGAACGGAGGAACCCAAACACTTTCTGAAGGTCTTTAAGATGGTCCTGGCGCTGAAGAGATTTAACAACCAGGTCCTCTACATAACACTCCACCAGTGTCCCGAGGATCGGCTTGAATATGTGGTTCATAGCCCGTTGATAGGTGGAACCCGCATTTTTCAGGATGAAGGTCATAACCCGGTAATAGAAAGTACCCTGGGGTGCCCTAATGGCAGTGAAATCTTCATCCTCAGGGGCCATCCAGATCTGGCTGTACCCGGAGTACCCATACATGAAGGAGAGGGCTTGGAACCCAGTTGTGGCATCGATCAACAACTCTGTCACTGGAAAGGGAAAATCATCTTTCAAACAGTGAAGATTGGGATTGTGGAAGTCGATGCAGACCCTGATCTGCCTATTCTTCTTCCTGACTGGCATAATTTTGGCTAGCCACCTGGGGTACTAGACTTCCTTGATGAAGTTGGCCTTGATGAGCTTATCAACTTCAGACTCAACTATGGCACCATGAGAGGTGTGCATCTTTCTGGGAGGTTGATTGAACCCATGATGGTTCACTGGAAGGCCAAGGCAGTGGACGGCTACCTGGGGATCTAGTCTCGACATCTCGTCATAACTCTAGGCAAACACATCACGGTGCTTTCTGAGGAAGCCTATGTACCGTTGCCATTCCTCGTGGGGTATAACGGTGCTGACCAATGTGGGTCTCAGGTCTGCCTTGCTACCGAGGTTTACCTGCACTAACTCATCGACCGTGGTGGAGATGCCCTCCTCAAAGGCAGGAGGAGCATATTCCATTTCCTCCTCTCCTATTGTGGAAGGTTCGTCCATAGGGGGAGCCGTTTCGGGGCTGCCAGACCCTGATGGGAAGCTGGCGCTGGCTTGGGCTGCAGAGGTTGTCACGTCAGGAGACTCAGGCACTGCGGAGACCATGGAGACAAAGGCAGTTGATCCAATCCCATCTGGCCTTCGGCTCAAGGGGCCATGCTTTACGACATCAAAGCAGTAGTGGCGCGTTGGATTGAGCCGGTCAATTCTGGATTGGAAAAACAAACACATATGATGTACTGCTATTGCCATGATCCCAACGTCCCAATATCGTACAGGGGTAGGAGGCTCGGGGATCACCTGAGCCTGGTTGGTGTAAGAGTATGAGGTGATTTCCCGTCGTCACTTAGACTCGTAAATATTCCTTCCTATGGTACCCGAGACAACAAAGCACTCCCCCATATCGGGGGTCGTGGCCTCCAACCGATGGATTGGGAAGACATATGCGTCATCCAAACCTGCCCAAGGATCACTCTTGATAGTGGCGGGCTCGACCTCACCTGCCAGGATCTGCTTGTCCTTGCTCTTGTAATAGTTAGTGTCCAGGTAACGGGCTTCACAAGAGGAAAACAGAGACGCATCTCCTTGGAGCACGCCCACTCAACCCTTGAGGGAGTATTTGAGGCACTGCTGATACGATGACGGGACCACTGCGTGAATTTGGAGCCACGGTCTGCCCATCAACGCGTTGTGGGTGGTGTCCTGAGAGACAAACATGAATTCGGTATTGGCAATTAGGTTTTCGAACTGGGTCTTTAGACGAATCTTGCCGAGTGGAGTTTTCTCGGTCCTGTCATACCCCTGGATTCTGAGGTCAGAGGGAGTTAAATCATCCTCAGACAACCCCAGTTTCCGCAGTTTCCGAGTTGGGATTAGGTTAATCCCAGAACCCGTGTAGACAATAAAGCGGCGGACTTCCACGCCATTGAACTAGCCGGTTATGTACAGTGGGCGAATGTTCCCCTTTATGGGAAGGTCTTCATCTTCACCAAAAAACGAGATAACCGCATGAAATTCGGCGTCCTCAATCACCTCGGTGTGGAAGGCTTCTGCGGGCGCTACCTCCATTTCAAACTGGATGGGGATCCTTAGAGCCTCAGCGAGTGCCTCACGCATTTCAGACGATAGGTGAAGGGACTCAAGGATAGAAAGCCTTGCCGGAATTCCATCCAGGTGCTTCAAAAAATCATACTTTTGGGCCAAATGTGAGATTCTTCTTACAGGAGGTCTCTCTGCGATTGGAGGCATGACGAGCCTTGCTGGAAGGACCGGTGACTGAATGGTACTAGGCACGTCCCGCTGTTTACTAGCCGAAGCCCGAGAGGTGGCTGTCGTGCTAGGACCGGAAGGCTGTAGTCGGCTGGTGGTAGGGCAGGGTTGGTTGCGGCACGGACGAGGTGGTTCCGCCTGATCCAGCAACACAAACGGTGGTGGAGGCGAACCTGTTGACACTGGGCGAGGGAGCCACGTGTTCTGCTCTCTGTATCGGGCATGCTGCCTGGTCTCTGTAGCGTGCACGGCCTGACTAGAGGTGATGACTATTGTGCCCCGACGATTCATGTAGCCATGGATCTGCCGACGTTGGTGATGACTAGGGACATTGGGGAGGTCCACTTGACATTCCTCATCGTCGGGAGTCAAAAATGGATTTACCAACTCTACGATGTTAACCGAAGCGTACCCCAGGCTTTCGGTCGAGGAGTCATCCACTACCGGATGGAGTCTCGGAGGGATCCCCATATCTAGGGGCATAAAATTTCCAAGCATGTGGGAAGATGATGGCACTGGCAGGGTGCGTTCTTTCTTCTTACACCGCCGCTTGCTCTTCTGGGAAGAGGTAGGATGGGACGACGATGCCAAAGCGGCGCTCGCAGACTCTGAGGGCTCTGGCTAACTCAGGTGGGCACGGATGATGCCATGGTCACGTGCGACCGTTTTGCGGGCCATCCTGTCATTATAATTCTGGGACCCATGGTCGGAAACCTGTTCCCACTCATCCTCGTTGTCACTGCTGCCATCTGATCTCACGAAGACACCTGCCACCTGTGCCAGGGATGGGCCCAACCTGACTATGTCGTTGTCAATCTAGTCTTGGAGCCAGTCCTTGAACACATAGCATCGCTGGATGGTGTGTCCAAGGATCCAATGATAAGGGCAGTAGTTAGGGTGGTCAGTGAGACACTCCTCTTATGGATTCCAGCACTCAGGCAGCCGCACGATCCTCCGATCTAAGGTGCTACGAAAATAACCAGGGACCTGGGAATTTCCAAATGAGTAAGTCTGATTCCTTCTATCTGGAAATGTGGCTCTTGGAGGCTGACCATGACTAGGGGCCAGAGGAGCAGGCCGAGGAGGCGGAGCCTGATTATCTCTCCTAGGTGGTGGTGCATTACGCGGAGGCACCTGCCGATTTTGAGGCCGTCGCTACTGGGTCGGAGGCTGTTCCCATTGGGGTGGACCCTTATGAGGCTGCTGAGCAGGCCTTACTGGTAGCAACTCTAGCTATCTGGGGGCCTCTATCTGGGCTACAACAGTGGGCTCGACTCTGGCGGCTCTCCTTGTAGAGATTACAGGAGGTAGCGGGCATGCCTGACTAGCCTGTTGTAGGGCTTCTTCGAGGCACTGAGCCTTGTCTGAGATGTCCCAGAACCCTACAAGGTAATTCTGAGTGATCAGAGAAGGAACCAGCTCTGCCTTGACGTTCCCTACACACGTCGTCAGTAATTGCTCCTGAGTTAGTGGCATGTCAAGGGAGTACGTGAGCCCCTTCCACGGGGCGACGAAGTCCGCGACTCGCTCGTCAGGACTTTGTTTTCACCTAAAGAGGTCTACAATGTTCGTATACCGGGTTGTGGAACTGAACTGGCAGAGGAATTTCCGGCGAAGGTCCTCCCAGCTAGTCACAGATCCGACAGGGAGCTGGCTGTACCAGACGAATGCTGGTCCTTCCAGTGTCTGAACAAAGAAACAGAGCTTGGCAGCCTCCTGCTGCATCGGAGTCCCTAACATAGGCCCGCACCTCGAGTTGAAGTGGGTTAGGTGTTGTGGCGGGTCTCCGGTCCCGTTAAAGGGGGAGAAAGTGGGGTTCCCAAATCTCGGCAGGGCCGACATATCATCTACCCATGCTGGGTATGGCTTGCCGTCCGGTGGGATTGCCACCTGCCGAGTTTCCAGGGCCACCAAGCGGGCGATGAGTACTTCCATCAGATCATCTGGATGTGGATTCCTATCCTAACGGGGATATCTAACCACAAGCGCATTTCCAGGCTCTTCGATACGGTAGTCAAGCTCAGCAGCTCATGGGGCGGCTGGCGGAGCAATTCTCAGGGCGGCGGGAGGAAACCAAGCAGGGTCCCCCAGGTGATTACACTTCTCAGGAGGGTTCGGCGAAACATATCGCGCCCTCTTTCCATGGGCTCTGGCTTCTCCCCTATCAGCGAATGTGATATGGTCGCGGTTGCCTGGGGGAATCTCGACAAGGGGTAGATGCTCCTGCCTCTACTGTCCTAGTCTAGGGTTACTGTAGTCAAGCCACCGCTCAACAATGCGTTCGGCCAAGAGCTCATCAACCAGCCTATTTTTCTTAGCAAGCTGTTGGCGTAGCATGGACTTATCGGGATCTTCCTCTACCTTCTGCACCGAGGCAGATGGGTTAGCTAGTTTGACAGACCCAACGGGCTCTTCGCCCTTTCTGATGTTTCGGCTCAGTGTAAGTTCCTCCGTGGGTACAGGGAGACCTAGGAGGCTCCTCTGTTGGTGAGTAATCCTCCCAAACGGGTCTAGTAGCAGCTTTTCCTCAGGGGGTGAGTCCCCGTCGAGGGGCTCCATACCGTTTCCCTCATCTGAAAGGTCATCCATGTTGACTTCCACTTCCCTTGACGACATTCCCTCAGGGCCGCCCATTGAATTGGGTTGTTGGTGGATCGAACAGAAAAGATGGGCAGCGTACTGCCCCCATCTGCGGACGTGCATGTGGGGGGGTGGCTTCCTTAATAACTTTGCAGAGTACTTGAAAACTCTGGATGCATTGTTGCTGGAGGGCCCCGTGGTGGCCTAGTGACTCGGGGTGCCGAACCGCAGGGAGCGCTGCCAGGTCGACCCGACGACACTGCTCACCGATATCCTCGAGATGTGCTTGGATCTCGGGATAAGGTGCTAGCTGATGGCGAAGATGGGAGTGAGTCACCCGAAGAGTCTGGTGGAAGCATTCAAACTCTCCCGGGGTGAGTGACTCTGGCACATCAAAATCCGATCCTACGATCGGCCAAAACTTCTCAGGGAAGTGTCCCGCTGCGAGGATGGTTCAGAAGCTCCATGAATCTGGTTTGGGGTCCAGACCTTGCTGCCCATTCTCATCAACTGATGATAGTCGGGGAACTGGCAATGGCACCAAGGCAGGCCACCGGGCCGGTGGGCTGGCTGGTGGGGAATACGGTGAACATGCCGATTGGCCGCCGATCCCTGAGTCATCCTCCAAGGGTTGCAGTGCCCTAGCTTCCACGTCGCGATAAGATGGGCCGGTTAATGGGCCTCCGGTCACAGCGTCGGTGCTTGCTGAGGGTGTGTCACCTCACGACTCTTTCGTCGGTCCCCAGAAAAGTTCCCCACCCCCCATGACAGAGGCAGAAGGTGCTTCCGGGGAGGCCAGTGGCAACTGTGGGTTTGACCCCTGGGGGTATTCCAAGTCCTCGTCCTCTTGGATATACCTTCGGAGGGAGGAGGGAATCATACATATCTTGCATTCGAGGAGTACGAGACTGACGCACCGCGTCCCCATCCCTGCCCTCAACTCGAAGGGTTGGGGGGAAGGTTCCATCCTCGAGTCGTACTCTGCCTCAGAATCTAAGAAACGGGCTGGTCTAATTTCTGTACGGACTCCCCAGACATTCCTCTTACGGCGACGACGCTAGGCCTTCCTGCCCCTGGGTTGCTCCTCAGGGTAAGGATGATTTCCGTCAAGGAGTCCCCTGGCCTCAATAGAGCTGAGGTAGAGGGGACTGAAGGCCAGGGTGTGGGAATCACCAGGACAGATGTCGAAAGGGACATGGGGAGGACCTCCATGTGAGTGAGCGACTGGATACGCAACGGCTCCATACTCGCGGCCAACAGTAGGGGGAGTGACCTCATACCCAGTGCAGTGGGCGCTGGAAAGAGTCATACCTAGAGCATAGCCGTCGCGAAGAAGCCTTCAGCTTTCCAGATCAGTGGAACGAAATGAGCCTTCATGGTGGGTGGCACTACCACGGATTGGTCCACAGTGGAAATTTCCAGTGCCCGCGACCAAGAGATTTGACCCAACTTGCCTGTAGGGCGGTCGGGGTTTCGATCCCAGTCGGGCATGTGGCTTCCCCTGCTCAACGTGTGCGGGGTTCTAGTAATAGGAGTCAGTAGTGGCTCGGGCCAAAGTGGTTGCTGATGTTGGTTCCCCAGGATGGGCATTATCTTCCGCTCACGCCCTAGGCTGGCGTCAGGTCAGATGGGTTGGAGACGGTGGTGCGGGCATGAAGATTGCCTGCTCCTCGGCCCGGGGAGTCGGGCAGTGGTGTCGACGTAGCCTGGCGGGGGTTCTTTCCATTAACCCCTGGGACGAGTCTCCAATCAGGTGGACCCGGATATCCCCCACCTCATTGTCATAGGGGAGGGATGTGTCAAGGCGCTCTGGGGATAGACTCCCAAAGTGGTTGAACGTCGGAGTGGGGAGCGAGGGCTCCCTACGCGACCCTCAGGGGCGGCGATGGTGGTGAGGCGCAGCCACCTCTAGATCCAAACGGGCCATGCCCCTGGTGGGGATGATCCCTTCCTCGTCGTACCTACGAACCAAGTCATTTATTACCCTTCGCTGGATGATTTCCGACGGGGAGAGGGGGTGTGATCACCTGACAGCTACGGCGGTCAGAGTTGGAGCGACTGTGGAAAAGGAGGGACCGCACGTGGTGGCCGCATCGGTACTGCTCCTGCCTCTGTGCCGGTGGGCAGGTGGAGATCGAGCTCCAGATGCAGTGATTCAATTCCTGGAAGTAGGGAGATGAACCCATTAGTACTAACAGGATAAGGAATCAACAACCAAAGCCCAACATCATTCTGTCTTCCATGGCCGGCGAGAGGGATCCATGCTGACAACGTCGCAGAACGGAGTGGTCAACGTCCTGAAGGCCTTTACCCCTGGCAGGTTTCACGTCCCAGTGATAGGTAACCGGACCTGGTGACATGCTAATCTTCTATCACCCCATCCGCTACCATTCTCCGTATTGAGGAGAAGAGATTCACGTCGGGTTCACCATTTTGTGTTTCCGACGATTTTTACGGGGCGCGTGCATCCGTCTGCGGGGAGGACGAACTGCTTATTGCCCCAAAATCCCACTTTCCAAAGGTGGGAAGCATCCATTCCTTATTCAGGGATGTCTTCTCATTGATTGAAACTGGGATGATGGGATTTCGGTTCTTCCTTCCATGGATTCCTCCTCGGAACTCGTCACCTAGTCCAGGTCTCCATCATAGATTTAAGATGGGTTCGTGAAGCTCGTTCCCAAAGCCATATCTACATGGACACCATTTAATTACGCTGCTTCTGTCGAGACACTCCAAGGGGTCTTGTTGGGGAAGCAAACTTCGGTAAGGAGAATGGTCATGTTGGGGTGTCGTTGGCATGTCTGTCTTCTGTCCCTTATCACAGGGCTTCTCGAGGGCATGGAATCCTGAGGCATCACACATCGAACGTGGGGATTGTGTACCATCTGAGGTTTTCCTCAAATTCCCATGTTTAACAAGGGGTATGCTGCGAGTTTAACATCTTGAGGAGACGGATCAGGTTGAAGGATCCCTTAGGGGGAATACCAATGTTGGGGCCAGCATGTGGGCGGCTTCCCAGATGTCATGGAGTGGGATGGGGTGGCATGATCTCACCGGGATGTGGCGGCCCAAGTAAGGATCAGGATGGATGGTGGAGTGATAGGCTTGAACCTCGTGGAGGCTTCCTACGTATCCCCATAGTAGGTAATCAAAGTACGCGTAGTTCGGTGGTACGGTGGGACACCTGGAGAGGTGACCCGTGAGAATGAACGCATGGATTGGAGCCTGGAGGAAGTAAGATCTCCAGGCTAGGGAATGAGCTTCCCCAAGGAACGTGGACTTAGGGGGGAAGTAAAGATGAGACGTGGGTGTGAGACATGGGGCTTACACTCTGAGACAACCCAAGAGGGGGAATACAGTTTAACGTCATGCGGGACGAGATATAGTTTATCGTCATGCAGGATGAGGGCATACAGTTTAACGTCATGCGGGATGAGATACAGTTTAACATCATGCGGGACAAGATATTTGGGGCTTACGCTCTGATGAGGCCCATGGTGGGTATGGGGTTATGCTCTGAGGCGGTCCACGGTGGTCGGGGAACCGACGTGGAGAGGTCGGAATGACCGGGTGGTGGGCTTGAACATCGTCGAGGATTCCTATGTACCGTGCGTTAACATGGATCAAAGTCCACGTATTTCGCTGGGATTGGGCTTATGCTCTGAGGTGGATGATAGAGGATTTCATGGTCGATGCGTGCTCTAAGACCACATGAGTCATGCTCGGTGTGAGAAACAAGAGGTAGCAGGGACCAGACAATCACGTCTCAAAGGGTGCGTCCGTGAGAAGTGGAAAGGGGCTTACACGTTGAGCGGCCCAAATAGGAAATAGAGGCTTACACGTGGTTATTGTCCCTTGATGCCGAGGATTACTCCAGGGTGGTGGCCCGTGGTGTGACAAAGCTCAGTGGGAAAGGGACTCCACTGGCCTTGGCAGGGGGAAGTCCGGAGATGCACGGGTGAAACCTTCTGCAAGAGAGGCTAGGGGCTTACACTCTGAGGCAGACCTCCCCCGTGGACAAACGCCACTCCGACAAGGAGGATCTCATTCCATGCGAGGAAGAGTCCATTCCTGTGGAGACGGGTGGGCGTAAAGAATTCCCGATCTGGGGGGGACCTGGCGTGCGAAGCACAGGGTCGGACCACAGTT
The DNA here is from genome assembly GCA_963277665.1 of Viscum album. NCBI lineage: Eukaryota > Viridiplantae > Streptophyta > Magnoliopsida > Santalales > Viscaceae > Viscum > Viscum album. Next base: position 323,191,396 of record OY728140.1, read on the forward strand.
TAACGTCATGTGTTAAGGACGAGGTGCTTAGCAGTTTAACATCCTGCAGATTGGACGAGGTGGGTTCACTCCACACCCCTAGGGATTACATGCCCTATGCCCTCTACCCCTTGTGGGAGGGAAGGCATCGACAAGGCTGTAGTGAAGGAGGGCCGCAGGGCGAACCATCGAGGGGTCCATGTTAGCGTGGCTATGCGAAGAAGCAATAGCCATTAGCCTGCCTATGAGGAGAAGCATAAGGAAAAGCAACGCAACGGGAAACACTGCCCAAGGAACCTTGAGGTTACTTCGCATGAGCCTGGAAGTCCATACGGGAAAAAAACGCATGGCACGTATGCCCGGCAGGGGATACATCAGTTTCCGGTATAGAGAGGCAGCCAAGGGGTGTCAAGGTTAAAGGTCCTGGGTTTTGCGCGCAAAGATAAGGTTTGCGTGCAAAACATCGGGATGGCGCGAAATTGGAGCCAGGGGGTTGCGCGTTGGTAGGGAATTGCGTGTAAGGTATTGCGCACACGGCAGTGGATTTCGCGCACGAGACATGGATTGCGCACAAGGAAGGAACCCAGAGGAGAGGGAAAATTCACTTAAACCAGTGGAGTTGCGCGCAAAGGAGAACCCGAAGGCAATGTTGCGCGAAAAGGGGGATTACCTGGAAGTCATATTTCGCGCGGGGGGAGTGGAATTGCACGCACGGGAGCTAATCTGAATTCTGCAACCCCCAAACCGTTTGGGGTCGCCTTCTATTTATAGGCATTGGCTGGCGCGGAATCCAGGCGGCGCGTGAAATATTCTGTGTCGGGAGCCGTCGGCGCACAAAAACTCACCGCGAGGAACCAGGGCGTGCAAAAATTGTGCACCTCACCGGCTCGATTGCGTGCATCCCAGGGATAATTCGTGCAAACGATTTTATTTCACGAAAGTCCTCCTTTATTTCGCTCACCACTTCCCGGGCCTCCAGACCGGGCCTCTGATTCTGAATATGACTTCGCTTTTCCATTTAGAAACATCCTTTAGGAGTTACAGACTTTTTTGGCATCTACAGAATATAAATAAGCTTAGATAGGATTGAGGTGGTGAATATATTAACCAATAGTTCATTGACTTTGTACAAGATTTTGGTATTCTATCTCAACTCACTCCCCCTTATACACTATAGTGGAATGGTGTTAGTGAAAGGAGGAACCGTACCTTGTTGGAAATGGTATGGTCGATGATGAGTCGTGCAGATCTTCCACTATCCTTTTATAGATATATATTAAAAACTACAACATACACATTAATCCAAGTACCAAATAAAGAGGAAAATGGAAATCCCTTCAAGTTATGGAGTGGAAAGAAACCCATTTTATCAGATACATGTTTAAGGGGTTGTGAAGCATTTTTTATGGCCTTCTCAAGAAACTAGCTGGAACCTTAGGGCATGAAGTGTATCTTTATAGGATATCCTAAGGAAACAAAGGGATACTACCTATACAACCGCTCATACAAGAAAGTGATTATCTCCAAATAAGCCATATTTCTTGAGAGGGAGCACATCCTCAAAAAAGATAGTGGGAGAAAGATTGAGTTCGATGAATTTGATGCTCAAGATACACAATAGTTGGTATAGGAATAGATTATATAGGTCCCCGTGGAAGAAGTAGTTCTTTAATCAGAAGTGTTGCATAGAAGTGTAAGATAGGTAAGAGAACTAGAGAGATAAGTTTTTCTAGTCAGCGAGGATGGTGACTCATTATTGGTTGATAATAATGAACCTATATCCTAAAAGGATGAAATAGAGAGCTCAGAAGTTACGAAATGGAAATAATCCATGAATTCTAAAAAGGATTCCTTGTATTATAACCATGTTTGGATTCTAGTCGATGCACCAACTGATGTAAATCATGTAATACAAACATGGGTATTCAAGAGGAAACTGGACATGGAAGGTAAAGTAAGTACCTACAGTGAAAGTGTAGTGGATAAAGGGTTTAAAAAACGTCAAGGAATTGGATATGATGAATCATTTTCTCTAGTATCCATGTTTAAATCCATCATAATTATATTTTCCATAGTAGCTTACCATGTTTATGAGATTTGGCAGATGGATGTCAAAATTGAATTACTTAATGGGAATCTTTAGGAAGATGTCTATATGAAACAACTATAAGGGTTTGTGACTCCAAGTGATGCCAAAAAGATTTTGAAGTTGAAAATATCCATTTATTGATTTAATAAATCATCTTGGTCATGGAACATTAGATTTAATGAATACATAAAATAATTTGGTTTCATTAATAATGAATGTGATCCATGTGTTTAAAAAAGGTTTAGTGGAAATGCAGTCATTATCCTAGTAGTATATGTTGATGAAATATTTCTTATTGGAAATGACATACCAGTCTTACAGACTGTTAAGGAATGGTTAACAAGTGCTTCTCGATGAAGGACTTAGGTGAAGCAGCCTACATTCTAGGGATGAAGATCATTTTTGACAGATCCAAGAGGCTTCTTGGACTAAGTCAAAGTACATATATTGACCAGATACTAAAGGGTTTTAGTATTGAACAGTACAATAGGGTATTGGTTCCAGTGTCACATGGTTTATACATTTCTAAGAAAATGTGTCCTCATACACCATAGGAGAAATATTGAATGAGTAAGATCACATATGCTTAATTAATAGGATCAATCATGTATTCCATGTTATCTACTATACTTTATGTTTCATATTCATTACAAATGGTAGGAAGATATGAAGAAGATCCAGGAGAATATCATTGGACTACGTTAAATCTATCCTCAAGTATGTATAAAGAAATAACGATATATTCCTAGTATATGGAGGAGATGAGGATCTAGTCATCAGGGGTTATATTGATGTTGGTTTTTAGATATATCAGAGTGATCTGAAGTCATAATAATGATATGTTTTCTATTTCAACATAGGATCTATGAGTTGGAAGAGTTCACTGCCTCCATTTTCACTGATTCTATAGCAGATTCCGAGTATATAGGGTCTTTTGATGTAGCCAAATAGTCTATTTGGATTCAAAACTTTTTCCAGGATATTGATGTGGTATCTAGCAGTAAAGACCCCATCACATTGTATTGTGATAATATTATCACGATGACTCTTGAAAAAGAGACAAGTTCACACCAACAGGAAAAGCATGTACTCTGGAAGAATAAGTTCTTGAAATATTTTTATCAATGTGGAGAAGGTGTAGTGAAAAGAGTAACCTCATAAGAGAACATGACAGAACCCTTGACTAAAGGCCTATCTCAGTAGAAGCATGAGTATCATGTGGGAGCTAACAGACTGAAGGTTGTTAGTAGTTGGCTCTAGTGGAAGTGGGAGTATATTGGATTTTGTGTCCTAAAAACAAATTATATATAATTTATGATAAAAATATATTCACTATTTTGAATATTAATAAACTACTTATTTCAACATGATTGTTCTTCTGTGTGACATAGTATGTGGTAATGTTCTAAGAGTAGCTGTCACAATAAAAGGTCATATCTGTTTGCCACTATGATGAGAACCTAAAAGTGCTATGACACTTCTTGAATATATGTTCTATATCTGGATGATATCATTTGAGGGAAAAAAATGATATAGTATATCATGGGTGGAGCCTCATAGAACATTAAGTCACATTCTCATGGTGTTCACCCTTGGTGATATCCAATAGGATATTATGAGAATGAGACCCACCAGTAGGAAATACACATTTACAGGTGTGATTGGTTGTTCCTATATATGAACATTTCTATTGGTCCTTAGTCTTTAATATTATTATTAATGAATATTGTGAGTCTTGTACTTTGATGTATTGATGAAAACTGTGATGATAGATGCTCGCAGCAAGGTAGGATACATTGAGTGAGGCATGAGTAATATTGCATTAATGAATAATGAAAGAAAGGATTTTTACATTCTATTCTTTTACAAAAGATAATATCTTAGGCCCTTTGATGGAAATGATATATCCAAAATAAATCCATGGACAAGGTGTTGTGTAGGTAAGTTCTATTTTCGAATAGTCAAGAAAAGAGATATCGAGTGCATATGTTGATGGAAATAGTATGAAACCTGATCTATTAGAGATATTGTGATAAATGGATTATATTACTCGATAATCATCCATATGAGGAGACATGTCATTGAGTCATTGACTTCATTTTTCTATGGGTTCCATAGAGTGTTTCTAGACAATAACCTTGGACTTTAGGCTGGTTTGCCTAATGCCACTAAGAAAGAGGCCTAAAGGGTCACACACTAAGTGTATCCAGAATCTCAGTTAATTAATATATTATTATTTAACAGGTTTAATAAATATTATTAACGCATGTGGTTTAATAATTATTCATGTATGCTTGATCACATTTATTCCATCAATAGTTATTTGATTGAATATATTGTGAGCAGAATATTTAATAAAAATTTATTTTTTATTTAGTGAATATAAAATTTATTCATTTATCGGTGAATAATATGAAGTGATATTTATTTAATAAATAAAAAGTCATTAATCATGCCTCGATAAATATTGTGGAGGAATAGTGGACTGAGTTTAATGATCTGGTGAGAAATAATAAATATTGAATATTATTTAATTAAATAATATTTAATTATAATTCGTAAGTTATGTCAAGAAATAATAATATTACTTTTATTATTTTACATGGGGTATTTATAGGATTTAATAAATTATAAGGGTACTTGTACAATTATTTTATTTTAACCATAGTAATATAAATACCCAATTATTTTATTTTCTCAAGAGACAATTTAGTTGTGAACAACATATTTGGAGAAAACCTCTCAATCCTAGAGAGATCTATTCTCCAAGAAAGCTCTCAGGAATGGAGAGAAACCCCCCTCAAATGTATCAAGGAGAATTCATTGGAAGCGGTTCTCTAGGAGATCAAAGGAGGACGATGAAAGTTCAAGGATCTTCCGTGCTAGCACCTAGAGACTCTTTTGGTGGCATTCAGAGATTTATGGAACACATGTGGATCACCGCTAGAGGAAATATATACTTGGTTTCTCCAATGCAAGAAAGGAGGACTGCCGATTTGTCACTGGATTCATCAATGAAGAAATAATTCCTTAGAGGTGATTCTTTTTTTTAATTTAATTGATTACAAACAATATATGTTAATATCCTCTATTTCATTTTCAACATGATTACCCTTTTTTAATCTCATTTATCCATTCTGTAGATAATGACTTTAATAATCATGTAGATCTCTAATTAGTCATCAATCATGAAAAAGGAAAAGTTGGTCACCAACCAATACACACTTCCACTATGCCCGAACCCTACAATGAACACCTATTATCAGTGGCCTTGAAAGGGCCAGAAAAGTATGGACGTGTTAGAGGTTTGGGTTTTTGGGTGACACCCCGAATATATTTTGATAAAAAAACAACAATAGGAGGATAAAGATATATAAATGGAAGTGATAAACGCAATATTAGCTGCCCTTGAAGAAAAATTTCAGTGGTACATGGAGTTTCTAGAAACTGTTATGGGGGGGGGAGAAAAGAGAAGAAAAAAATCAAAAACAACCTTTTTGTGAAGATCCCACCCACCTCCCACCAAATTTGAGGAGAACCATTCCCCTCAAATAGATATCTTAGTTGAGTTAATCAATATTTTAGTAATTGTTTCTATGAAATGTGAAATATAGAAACACTGATATGTTTCCCGTACTGATATTATATAGGGTTAAAATGACTGTGATTTATATCTATCAACACCCACCTATCACCTTGTAGTGAGGTATGCAGTTTTCAATATCCAAGACAATAGCCTAGACAACATACCACTTCCAATAGGTCATGTGAGAGTGGAAATTAGTGTAGCACATGAGCGGAGTGCCAAGCTACGTATTCCACTTGATGAAAAAGATATTCATACAGTCAACCATGATGTTGGAACATTTTTCACATGGCCAACATATTTTGTAAAAACACATATAAAAAAGGAGGTATTCATTTACAATTTATTTTTCATGATAACCCCTTAACATTTTATGAAAAAAGGTCTGAACCGATGAATGTTATTATAGACATAAAAATGGAAGGGTTGAAATGAAACGTCAACTCAATATTGAAAAGATCTTCTAAAATAACCTTTACCCCACCTGTTCAATATCAAAATTTACTAACATTGAAGGTTCTTGTGGATACATAGTTACAAAATGGTAGTAGTCGCATAGTTGATTTCAATGAAAAAATGTATAGAGAGGAAGGTAGAGACTACATTTTTTTTGAGAATGTAAATAAAATCCTCAACTATGAATGGCTAGAAGGTTCAGTTGTAAATGTATACATGAAGTATGATTTCATGAATCAATTTTCCAAAGGCTGATATACTACGTTAATTGTGACTAAATACATTTCATATTTTTTAGGCATATATATCAATACTAATTGAAGGGATTTCCACATAGAAAATAATTTGGACTCATTAGTCTTCATGTAACCTCTATAGAACAAACAAAAATAGAATCCATAAAAATAGATGAAATAGTGATAGGCCGAGACAAATTAATTGAAATCAAAATTATGGATGACATACTCTTATTATACTAACAATGCATGTGTAAAACTCTATAATTTAATCATATAAAATATATTTTCATTTATTTCATTGATTATTCCATTTAGTGTTTTTAGAAAACCTTGGATTCTCATTGTAGTCAATTTGGATACTCCAGAGATTTATTTCCTAGATTCACTACATGGATACACAAAAACCTGACCACACATGATGACGTTTGTCAATTTTTAATACACTACATCCAATATTTTATAACTAAACTTTATGTTATATATTTTATATTATTTATCAATGATAATTATATTATAATATGGAGATGTATAAATATCATGAAAATCATGGCATGAGGACATGCATTGCACACAAGGACCCTAACAAGTTCTACAACTGGACAAGTATCGGGGTATATATAATAAGATTTTATTGTCCAGACACATATCAAAAGAAAATAAATATTTTTATCAATGTTTCTATAGTTTCTGAAATAAAAAAATGGAAAAGGTTTTGGTTATTATGTTTGTAAATTTATGAGAGATATCATATTCCATCAACAAACTAGAATCCCCAAAGATGTATTTTTGAGGATAATTTCTATTTCATTTAAAATATTTACTAATAATTTGTGTATTTATATTTTACTAGTACTTATATAACTCTAGAAACTACTCATATTCACAAGATGATATCGATTTTCTTAGAAATGAATGGGCAACATACCTGATCACAGAATGTACACAAATAAGATGAAGATGTGACTTCCATAGAAGTAATGCATTATTTCACATTTATGTTAAATTTATTAATTTATAGTATATATCACATAAAAATTGTTTTATTACATTGGAAAATTCCTTTGTTCGAGCTACAATGGTTTGTTCGAATATACTCATGCTCATGGGAGATTGGACTTTTAGGCCACAACTAAGATAATGTCAACAATGAAATGGGTTAAGAATGCATACAACCATCATGAAAAGGTGAATTCCTACTAATTATTTAATTAATTTTGTCATCATTTTATATACTATTTATAAGTTATTTTCCCTATCATTTTTATCTAATACTTATTTAGTTTTTTTCATAGATCTTTTGGCAAGTCATATTTTTCTTTCGACTATATACAACAAGCCACCAAACAGATAACATATTACTTTCTACTAATGTTACAATGACTTCCACTATTATTAATTTTTGACCTAACAAAACTACATATCGAGTTGATGTTCTTAACCAGAAAACCTTTATCCTTGTTGAAAACCTAAAGAATGAAGGAAGCTCTTGTTCCCATTGTGGTGAATTCTCGTGATATAATGGGTAGAAGATATTCCTCTACTCTTCTAGTTTTCAACAACGAGAAAGGTTTTTCAGCTAATTACATCAACTCAAAATGTAGTGTTGGTAGTTCAATAAATAAATACAATGATAATCGTGGTAAAATTGGAATTTAGGATTGTTTTGAGACTTTGGGATGTGTAGGAATCATCAATACCTCAATCTGACACACAACATGACGAATATGACTCCAGGTGTGTCTTTTTATTTAAAATTGATAATAATTTTTGTAAAATTTACAAATGAAATACTCAAAAAATAAAAAAATTCTTTTAGATTTTTTTATACTTTATGAGAATAATCCATAATTCATTTAGGATGTGTAGGAATTATCCGTACCTTAATCCGACACACAGTGTGACTGGTATGACTAAAAGTGTTAGTTATAAGTTTAAAATCCACATTTTAGTTCAAAATGTGTCACTCATTGAAAAATGAGGAGACATACTTGTATTGATTTGATAATTTAGGACATGAATTCATAAGTTATGTGTGATGTTTTGGAATTGGTCTCATGTCAAACCGATACACGATGTGACCGCTATGAATCAAAATGCGTGTTTCTAGTTTAAAATGAAATTTTAGTAAAAGAGATAATTGGAATACTAAAAATTGAGAAAACACATTCATATTGATTTTATACTTTATTAAAATGATCCATGAGTCATTTCTCCTATGTAGGAATAACTCGCACCTCAATCTGGTGCATAGTGTGACTGGTATGACTCAAAGTGCATCTTTTTTATTTAAAACTGACATCAACTTTAGTAAAAAGGAGAAATTACCTACTCAAAACCAATAAAAGACATTAATATTGTTTCAATACTTTAAAAAATGATCCTAAAGTCATTTCAAATGTTCATGAATTATCCACACCTCAATCCGATGCACGATGTGGCTGGTATGACTCCAAGTGCATCTTTTTGTTTAAAATTGGCATCAATTTTGGTAAAAAGGAAAATTGAATTACTCAAAATCAAGAAAATTCATTCAAGATGTCTTTATAATTTTGGGAAATGATCCATATGTCATTTTAGATGTGTATGAATCAGCTGTACTGCAATATGACACACAATGTGACCGATATGGCTCCAAGTGCGTCTTTTTATTTAAAATTGACATCAATTTTAGTAAAAAGGACAACTGACCTACTCAAAACTAAGAAAATGAATTCATCTTGTTTTTATACTTTAGAAAAATGACCCATAAGTCATTTTTATGTGTAGGAATGAACTAAATCTAAATCTGATGCATGGTGCGACTGATATGACTCAAAGGGTGTCTTTTTATTTTAAATTAACATTAATTTTAGAAAAAGAAACAAGTGACATACTGAAAACCAAGAAAATGAATTTATATTTTCATTGATACTTTAGAAAAAATATCCATGAGTCATTTAGGACATGTAAGAATCATCCCCACCTCAATACGACGCCCGGTTTGACCGGTATTACTCTAAGTGTGTCTTTTTGTTTAAAATTGACATCAATTTTAGTAAAAAGTACAACAGACCTACTCAAAACCATGGAAATTCATTCATATTGATTTTATATTTTAGGGAAATGATCTATAATTCATTTAATACATGTAAAAGTAATCTTCACCTCAATCTAATGAATGGTGTGATCAGTAGGACTCAAAGTGCATCTTTTTATTTAAAATTTACCTCATTTTTTGAAAAAGGACAACCAACCCACTAAAAACTACGAAAATGAATTTAGATTGTTTCTATACTTTAGATAAAATATCCAAAATTCTTTTTTTATGTGTATAAATCAACCACACCTTAATCTGATGAATGGTGTGACTGATAGGACTCCAATTGTGTCTTTTTATTTTAAATTTACATTAATTTTATAAAAATGAAAATGTGACATATTGAAAACTAAGAAAATGTATTTGAATTGTTTTTATAATTTAGGAAAACAATCCATGAGTCGTTTTGGATGTGTAGGAATCAACCTCACCTCAATCCAATAAATGGTATGACTAGTATTATTCCAAGGGCATCTTCTTATTTAAAATTAACATCTATTTTAGTAAAAAGTACAAATGACCTACTCAAAAGCAAGAACACGCATTTTGGTTATTTTGATACTTTAGTGAAATAATATATAAGTATTTTAGATATGTAAGAATCATCCTCACCTAAATCAGGCACACATTGTGACTGGCATGACTTCAAATGTTTATTTTTATCTAAAATTAACATCAATTTTAATAAAAATGACAACTAACCAATACAAAACTCATCAAATGAATTCATGTTTTTTTTATACTTTAGGAAAATTATCCCTATGTATTTTTTTATGTGATGGAATCAACCTTACCTTATTCCGATACAAAGTGTTACCAACATGACTCAAAGTGTCTTTTTTATTTTAAATTTACCTTAATTTTAGAAAAAGAAACACACAACTTACTAACAACCAAGAAACCAAATTCATATTATTTTGATACTTTTGGAAAATTATCAATGAGTCATTTATGACATGTAGGAATCACCAAAAACTAAATCCGACGTATGTTGTGACTGGTATGACATTAAGTGGGTATTTTAATTTAAAATTGAAATTATTTTTTGTAAAAAGGATAACTGAACTACTCAAAACCAAGAAAAAGTATTCATATTGTTGTTATACTTTAGGAAAATGATCCATAAGTCATTTGAGATGTGTAGGAATAATCCACACCTCAATGCGATGCATGGTGTGAACTGTACAACTAAATTGTGTCTTTTTTATTTAAAATTGACATCATTTTTTGTAAAAAAGGATAAATGGACTACTCAAAACCAAGAAAATTCATTTTGATTGTTTTTATACTTTAGGAAAATGATCCATAAGTCATTTGTGATGTGTATTAATCCACCACACCTCAATCTGATGCACGGTGTGACCGATATAACTCCATGTGTCTTTTTTATTTTAAATTGGCATTAATTTTAGAAAAAGGAACAAGTGACGTACTAAAAAATGATAAAATGCATTAAGATGTTTTTGATACTTCCATGGGTCATTTTTGACATGTATGAATCACCTGCGCCTCAATACGATGCATGTTGTGACTGGTATGAATGCATCTTTTTATTTTAAATTGACATAAATTTTAGTAAAGAGGATAACATAACTACTCAAATCTAAGAAAAAACATTCATATTATTTTTATACTTTAGGTAAATGATCCATATGTCATTTGAGAAATGTAGGAATCATCCCCACTTCAATATGACACACAATGCGATTAGTATGACTCCAAGTGCATCTTTTTATTTAAAATTGACATTAATTTTATTAAAAAGCACAACTGACCTACTGAAAACTAAGAAAATGAATTCGTATTGTTTTGATACTTTAGGGAAACGATACATAATTCATTTTTGATGTGTAGGATTCAAATGCACCTCAATATGATTCACAATGTGATATAAATGACTCTATTCATATCTTAATTTAAAATTTACATTAATTTCAATAAAATAAAAAATTAACATACTCAAAACCAAGAAAATTTATTCAAAATGTTTTGATACTTTCGGAAAATGATCCATAACTCATTTGGGACATGTTGGAACGAACCGCACCTCAATAAGATTCACGATGTGACCGATATAACTCTAAGTATGTCTTTTTATTTAAAGTTGTCAATTTTTAATATATTCTTTCATATTAATGTTTAATTTATTTATTTATAATAATAATAATATAATATTTCTTTCTTATATAGGTGGATTCTTTTTCTCAGGTTTAGGAGATTTTTTTGGCAATGGATACCATGGGCGGACCCTTCAGAGAGGGGATCATGGGTTCCAAAGACAATGAAACATTAATGTTTTTAAATTTTTGGGGTTAGTTATTGTAAATGTAATTACATAAAACATTATTTGAAATGTATATATTAGTATATTTTTGTATTAGTGATGTAACATTTATTTCAATTAAATTATATATTTTGTGTACAAGTTACAGGTTATTACAGTGTGCTGTTATACAAACAGTACACTACAATAGGTGGGGCCTTTATCAGCACTCTTTCTATCATTGATAAAGGGAACCCCCCTTTAACAATGCTGAGATTAACAGTTCTTTTTTAGCATTTTTAAATTAATTTTTGCTCACTGTTAAAGGTAATATATATAGCAGTGTGTTCTTATCTTTTTTTGGAAGAGACTCAATTTATTCCCAAGATTTTACCTCATATGGATATTATGACATTCACATTTTATCATTTTCATATTTTAATATTATTTATAATTAAATATATAAACATATATAAATATTTTTTCATATTCACACATTAAAATTTAATTTTATAAATAAATATGTAAGCATATTTACATATAATATATATATATATAAACAATATCTAAATAAAAAACAATATCCATTTTATTTATAATAAAAATGTATGAATATTTATACACATATATAATTAATGTATAATTAATGTTTATATATATAAATATATTTGGGTGTGTGTATTTACAAATAGATATATATTTATCAATATATTCGAATATATGTATATAAATATAAATATATAATATATGTAAATAAATATAAATTTGTATAATTATATTTATGGACACACAGACACACATATGTATGTATGTATGTATGTATGTATGTATTTATAAACACCCACTCAAAACATATTTTACATTGGTATTTAAAAATAAATATATAAATATATAGATAAAAAATGAAACAAAATATATATGAATAAAAAGATATATCATAAAATATAGAACAAAATAATATTGAGGATTGGTAAAGGTGTAGATCCGCAAGGGGATGTCTCAGTTTTGAAACTCAATGAAGGGAGGGGAACGCGGACATGAAGCAGGTGACCAAGCGCTATCAAAGTGGGTGCTTCAAGTGCTGATAATGAGACGGGGGATATACAAGTACTATTAAAAGGAGAGGGTGTGGGCTGAAAAAGTTTTTTTTTAATTTTTTTTTTCTTTTTAAAAATTTCTTTTTTTGGATTTCATCAGTTTTTTAGAGCTGATAACAAATTCCACTGTCATTGCTTTATTATCGATGATAAAAGAGACCCATTTTAATGGAACTTATATTATCAGTGATTCTCTAGCTCTAATAAATGTGATTTATAAAACTAATAAAAGGGAGTCTTTGAGCGATAACCAGGGGTGTTGGCACCTTCAAATTTGTAATTTTCAATTTTTTTTCTTTTTTAAAAAGTAATATTTTTGACTTTTATCATCATTTTTTATCACTATTAAAAGGGTCCGTTATCAATGGGTTTTTAGAACTGATAAAAGGGACCCCTCTATTAATGCCATTTAGATTATAAGTTCTTTTCTAGCACTGATAAAAACGACTTCTAGCATTGATAAAAGGGAGATTTGTGGTAGTGATTATAATTTTTAAAAAATTATGAAAATTAAAATTTATAATAATTATGCATTATAAATTGATTTATATTTTTAAATATTCTTTTTATAGGTAATTTTCAAAATATATAATATATTTATTTTTATGTACTATATATTTATATATTTTATAATATAGATGTATAATACTCACATCTATAATTATAAATATACATATATATTATGAATTATATAATATAAAAATAAATATATTTTCATTTAAATATGAATCATATTTAATGCATTTATAATTTTTTTTATTTTTGGATCCAAAACCTCTTTTTTATTGAAGTAAAAGACCACTTTTCTTGGGTAGTGGAGACCCATTACATGGCATGGAGGCTCAATGGGGATTACAACTTATTACATGGCCCTAAAGGCCCATATATTTGGCCTAAAGGACCTCTGGTGAATAGTTTACTAAAATAACTAGGCTAATACAATACCTTCAAAAATTATACAACTGTTATAGTTCCTGTTTTAGTTCCCACAATTTCTATAGTGTCTCCGGTGCTATTGTTCCACCACTGCTACAATTTTACAATAGTTTCCCTACAGTACTGCTACAATACCGCTATAGTATTACTATAGTCTCTATGATCAATGAGTTTTTAATCCCCCAACTTTGTAGTAGTATTATTAGGTGCTTACCACTAATCTAAAAACCAACTATAAAAACATATCTATGGGTTACGCTCGAATCCCAACAGTGGGCCCCGATCAAGCCCAAAGCGCATCGCATGTTCCCTAGCTGGGAAATGGATTTGAATCTCCCTATGTATAATATGCACAATATCCAAGTCTAGTGGGAACTGATACTGTTCAAGTTCCTGTGGAGAGAGGGGTATAACCAGTGGGTACCACTCAAATAACTCCCCATGTAATTATTATATATTTCATGTATTAATATTTTATAATATATTTATGTGATTATAATTTCATTTGTGATCATAAACAAATATAAATGAATAAATAACTATATATAAATTATATATATATACATGTGTTATTTTATAAATCATATTTATGGTTATATATATATATAATAATATATTATGGAGGTTATCCTTTACGAGTGTTAAAAAAAGTGATGATAAAGGTCATCCTTTATCATCCCTAAAAAAAGTGTGGACTAAGCATTTCCTTTATCTAAATTTTTTAAAATCACTGATCAAGGGTATGACTTTTTTTCCTGATTTTTTAGTATTGAAACATGAAACAACCATAATTTTTTTAAAGTGTAGATACATTTCATAGAACTTACAAAAAAACATTAAAAAATGATCAATCAAAAAATATTTTTTTCCAAATTTAGTAGAACTAAAAAAAGTGTTAATAAAGGGTGCCTTGGAAGCATTTTTTATAAAACTGATAAAGTATCCCTTATTAGTGTTTTTAGGGATAATAAAGGGATGATTTATTAGTGTTTTTTAGCACTGATGAATGAGGCCTTTATCAAAACTAAAATTTTCTACTTTTTTTTAGAGCTGATAAATCCAATTTCTATCGCTTTTAAATGCACGATTTGTAATAGTGACACAAGGCACCACAATGGATCCACATATTCCAACACAAGACATAATTATTATTCCTAAACTAGTTTTGGGATCTTTCACTCACATCAGACAAGAAAAATTATAACCTAGCTCTGATACCACTTGTCATGATCCAATTATTCCTAGCCCAATCCTTCTAGACCAACACATAAACCCTTATGTGGTTTTATCCTAAAACCAATTAGTGATAGTAGGAGTAGTCCATCCAAGACTATATATTACCCATAACTCATTATGGAAATTGATGTGGGATTGAGTTTACATTCAACAAAAACTTCATTGGAAAATAGAACATCCAACATCCTAAGGAACTAGATGATGCGTCCCACCATGTAAGGACATCAACTAATAAATTCACCAAATGAGAAAACATATTGAAAATGATAAACCTATAAATGATGAACTAGATAAAAAAACTTATATAGGAGGGACCTTAATCTTCCCAGAATCTCCATAAAATGATTTAATTCATGAATAAACACCATCGATCCCAACTCCAAAATCACCATTGGTATTCCAAAATTAGATGTGAAACCCCTTCTGAAACTATGTTGTTCTTTTGGTTTGCATTGGTGAATTAGAGGTATGGGTTGCGTTTCTGTGGATTTTTGGTCCAGAACTAGGATATTTTTTAGGTTTTTCTCCTATGAATGGTTGAGTTTCTTGGTTAGAGGGAAACTGTGTGACCTCCCTTCATAAGGAGAATTTTAAATTCATTTTGAAATGTGAATAGTTTTCCCACATGATAAGTGAATGATTAATTCCAAACCATGCATCCCCTCTGAGAAACTATAAGAAGTCCTTGGTGTGTCTGAGGTGTGAATAATGACTTGCACATGGTTTGTTAAACCATACAGAAATAATTTGTTTGGATATCTAGTTTTCGAAAGAGTCATTTTCACTGATTATGCATGGTGTATTAAATAGTGAGGGGAACCACAGAAGGCTGTGTGAGGATTGGGGTGGTTTTGGAGTGAGGTGTATAGTTTGGGAAATCATGAATCCTCTTAGAAGTAACTATGAAACTATTTTTTTGGAGGCAGTGGTTCCCACACGGTTGACACATGGTTTTCCTAACAGTGTGGACAAACCCTATGAGTTATCCAGGGGTTTAAAATTTTGGTTGATCCCAAAATTTCCCTCCCTAATTAATAGGGATTTCACCCCTATTCTTCCCCAAATTATTCTTTGACTGTTAGGATCCCTTAGAGGTGTTCCCCTTCCTATCCCCTTGATTATTTCCCTTTTAATGGCATTTTCCAAGAGGTTTGAGGTGATGTTCTCCTCTCTTTCCCTTATCCTTCCTTCTCCCTCACTTTTACCTTGGATTTGGATTCCCCCATTAACCCTATCTATCATGTGGCTCAATTTTAGGCTTTTGGGTGGATTTATTGATGGGGTTTTTGGTGTCTAGGAGTTGTAGAAACTGTTTCTTTTCTTGTGGGTGTGGTCACCATTGAAGGTGACATGTTCCAGGAAATTTCATTTAGGTTTACAATTCTTTGATGTAGGTGTTAATATGAAATTGTTTCATTTTTGAATTCTAGGCATGATGGTGCTTTCTAAAGTCTCTTTTAATGAAAGTGTTACTATACGTGGTAGCCATGTGATGATTTGAAACCATTTTGTTGATTTTAATTCATGGAATAACTGGTTTTACATGCGAATTCCACGTTTTATTGTTTAAAATACATTTTTTTTATTATTGTAAGATTCCTATGAAATGATTTAGGGATTTTTTAAATGGTTTTCATTAGGTGAAATTGTCTCTATACCAGTTTTAGTTTTCAATGAGGGAAAATAGGGTATAAAAAAGGAATTTGGTTTTAAGTTGAGGTGTTGACCCCAAAATGGTTTAAAAAAGGGGTGTTTTAGTGTATTTAAAAAGGTGATTTGAAATGTGTGTGTGGTTTATAACTTGTGAAATTCCATGGAGGATTATTTTTAATGGTTTTATGGGAAATAATGTGCCTTTTAACCTTGGGTTGATTTTCAAAGGGAAAGGCCCTTGTTGAAGGGTGATAAAAATTGGTGCATATTTTTAAATAGATTTCAATGATTTTCAATGATTTTCAATGGTAATTCTCATATATGTAAATGATATATAATAAGATGGGAAATTGTAAATGTTCAATTGAAAAAGGAATAAAAATGGTTTGAAATAAATTAAAATGATTGATTTTTGAATCGAGAAAATCCTACTTTATATTTTTGATCTAACTCTTTAATGTTTCCATTACCGGAAATTTAGGCAAGGCCTAAGAAAGTCCTCAACCAGGGGCCACACAACATTTTTCTACCATCCCAAGAGGTCTAGCTGGTCACAAAACCCACCAAAATAGCTTGTTTAAGATGGAATCTCATGAGTGATGAATCCCCTTAATAGGTAGCCAACAGGTGGTGAAACCTGTGGGGAGCAGCGGTAGGTTGAAGCTCACATGTGTCATGTGTATCATAGACCTCTGTGTGTATGTGTGTAATGTGAGATACCATAACCACAATAGGTTATTTGAGTGTGGTTCCCACTCCTTGTGTTATTAGGGAGCACATAACTATTCCTTATTTTTATGTGGCACACGGTTTTCCGGGTTACTATTCACCCCTACTCAACTCCACCATGCTCCACCATGGCTCTGATGCCTTTGACTCACTATTGCCATTGTGGAACGCTGTTTGATTCCATGGATAGCCATAGAAAGTAGGAACTAAAGCTCATTCACCATGAAAAGTCCTTCCACCACCATAGATTCCCTCAGGACCCTCAGCTGACTCCCATGAAGGCTTATCCAACCACTATTAAGGCTGGAGTAGAAGAAGGAAACTCCTCTACCACCTCCATACAGGAACTACTTTCGTTCCATACTTCCACATCCACAACCCCTCATTTCATGCTTACACCATGCCAAACAAGGTGACACTATCCTCCACCACTGCCGCCTCTCACCACCTTTGATCTTATCCACCGGCCACTGCTACGTTACCTCAGGACCCCCATGGTCGGACACCTTGAGATCTAGCTTGAGCTCCATCACCACTAGAGAAGCACGAGTCCATCACATGATCTGATAAACTATATTCAATGACTAAAACAACTATCATGAGACCACTTTGAGCCTCATTCAACCACTATTAAGGCTAGATGAGAAGAAGGGGAGGCCAACACCATCGCAACTCCACTGCTCTCTATTTCCATATCCATGAATCACTTCCATGTCCCTCCATGAAATCCTCCTGGCCCCACTTCCATGCAAGTACGATCCTTGCACCCAAAAGCTATCGAGTGAGACACTATGCCTGCATGGATTTATTCCATGCCAAATATTAAAACACCTGATATATTTAGGGTTTTCAAATTTTATTCATCTCAGGTCTCATGGATCATTCTATGAAGATAAATGATCATGAATTGAAGATGAGGAGGAAAATCCTCCCTTTTTTTCTATAAAAACAAGTCACTCACTACTGAAGGAGTGAGTTTGTAAGGATGGATTTCACCACGTTGGAAGAACTAATAATTTTCCATTTTTCTTTAGTTTTCCTTTTATTTTGTTTTCATTCTATTTTTAGTTTATTCTTCATTTAATTGTTTTAAATTTCCTTCTATTAAATAAATCCTACATTAATTTTTACAATTCAAGTGTCATCTACCCTCATCCTTCTTCTCCCCATCCTCCTACTTATTATTATTATTATTATTTTGAAATTATTATTTATATTATATTATATTTTTTTATTCTCTCCCCACATCTCTCTTCTTATTCTTCCATTTTTATTCTTGTATTCTTCTTCTTTATTCTAAATTTATTTTTATTTTATTTCCTTATTTTTATTTATATTCCCTATTTTTTTTCTATCAACCATTATGACCTATTACTTCCGATACTAGTTGGATGACCCGAGGCTTGGACCAAGGGAGTTCATGGTGTTCTTGAATACTTTATTAAATATTATTTTATGTTTTTTGAAGATATGAGTGACATGAATGGGTGTGGAGAATTTCCCCCATGAAATTAAACTCAATATATTTCTATTCATTTGTTTAATATATTTTACCTATCTTAATTGGTTATCTCTTCACATGATGGAGTTGAGAGAATCAATGGATGGATTGAAATTAATAGAGCTGGGTCCTGGAAGATGGAACACCCTCAACTAAGGTGTATCAACAACCTTGATTATAGGAGAATGTGGAATTTATAATTCTTAGGAATTAAAATATTCCAAAATTTCTAAATAAAAATAATAATTATTCATAATGAGATTTCATGTTTGGATTATCAAAATAAAATAACACAAATGAAGGAAAATAATGATTAAACCCAAAACTAAACCCAAAACCATGTTCTTTATTCCTTAACTCATTCTATTTACCAATTCATGTTAGTTTAGTTTAAATTATAATATTGTACGTCATTTCATTATCTTACAAAATAAACAATAAGAACCTAAAAGGATTTCTCATTGTTTTCATAAAATAATGATAATAAAAAAGAAAGAGTTCATGATAATTAAAATAAGTAGGTGAAAAAACTAAGAAGCTCCCCAAGTGAGATGAACCT
Organism: Viscum album; assembly: GCA_963277665.1. Taxonomy (NCBI): domain Eukaryota; kingdom Viridiplantae; phylum Streptophyta; class Magnoliopsida; order Santalales; family Viscaceae; genus Viscum; species Viscum album. The sequence goes on from OY728140.1 coordinate 323,210,795, forward strand.
AGTCATCCATTATGCTGCATTAGGAAAAATAATTTTTTTTCCATTCCCTACAATAGATCTGTGCTAAAGGGTGGCTATGAAACTTTTTAAAGTAATGGACGATTTTTTTATGCCTACTAAAAATGTTTTAAGTGGTGTCTTATGAAATGTGTGATGGAAATAAATTCATTTTTCCATGTTTTGGATTTTCAAAGAAGAGAACCCTTGTGTAAGGGTGACGTTGAAATGTTTTAAATGCATGGGTGTTTTCAATTATTTTACAAATGGTGTTTGTAAATTATTCTATGAAATGTGAAAGGGATCGACATTTTGAGCCCTGTTTTGGTGTTAAGGACCCATTTGGAACTTTGGTTTAAAATGGTATATGAGGGTAGAATGCCTTGATTTCCCCTTTCTTTTATATTCCTTGTTTAGTCTTATATTCACTATGTGATTCTTATTGTTCCCCTTGTGTGAGAATGTTCTTATTATGATTTGTGTGAATGTTATGCGTTTGGGGATTTTCGTCACTAGGTGTTATGGGTGATGGAATTAATGGTTATGACTTATGGATAGAATTGGATTGTTTTCACTATATTTCACTTCCTTTTTTAGTCATTGGATGTCGGGTAATAATTTGTAGATCTAGATTGTTCCTCTATTTGGATCACACACCACTACATTCCCACCTATCTTTTTAGGATTGAAGTTTAGTTGGGGGTTTGTCATCGCAATGCTGATTGTGTGGGCTAATTGGATGAATATTACAGACCTACCATATGTTGGTAGATTTTTTTGGTGGTTATACCCAATTACAGTTACATTCTTGGTACATTAGTGACTTTCATTACGACCATGGAACATTCATTTTCTTGGTGAGTATGTGATTGAGGGGTGTTTGATCTAGTGATTATTCATATCATTTCCCCTAATTTATTTGATATGGAACCTTCCTTATTTTTTATTTTTATATGACTTATGAAATATATATTTGGTCTACATGTTGTGCCTAATCCATGGGATTTGGTTTTTTTCCTTTGAAAATGAGTTTTCAAAGATTATTTTAAAAACTTATTTTGAGTTTTTAAAGAATCTTATGTGAGTACTTTAAGATGTATTTCAAAATTGGTGTTGGGTTTAAAGACATATTCATCTAGTGAAAATTTTATAAACTAACCATTTTCATTTGGATAAAATAAGTGTGAGTTGCTTTTGAGAAATGTTAACTACGTGTGTGATTTTTAAAGGGATTTGGTTGATGGATTTGTTTTCAAAGTGCATGTATCAGTTTTTGGGAAAAAATGGAAAATGTTTAGAAAGTGGATTATGGAATTTTTTTATTTCCATGTAATGTATATATGTAAATATTATTATTTTTACTTATTTTCAATCTAGAATTTATGAATTTACTTATGAAATTTATTGCATTATTTTAGTTGGTTTTGGTGACTGACTGGGATTTTTAGATCACACCTTTTTTTTTTAGGTTTTAGGTTCTCGGTTGGATCCTTATTGTTCATCATGGCTAATGCAGGGTGAGTTAGGAGGTGGTGAGCAACCAGAGGTTACATGGAGTTGGTTTTGGGATTTACTCAGTTGGTTGGTTTATAGTTGTTTTATCTTTGGTTAGTTTTGTTCATGCTTTGCCTTGCCTATTTTTTTTGTTTATGGATTTTGATAATGTATATGAAAATTGGTTGGATCATGGTAGTCAATTATGACCTATTTGGCATGTTGTTTATATATTTTCTCTTTTGTATTATTATTATTTTTTATGATTTTTCATATTTGGTCAAAACCAATCCCAAAGGGGTTCCTATGATTCCCAAATGCAAGTCACCAACCCATGAGGATCAAGAATGATCTTCGAGCAATGTAGTGAATCGGGTTGGGTGTTGGGTAGGATTATATCTTAGACTAGTTTGTTACAAAATGGTATAAGAGGGTTAGGTTTTCCAAGAGTAGGAAATTAAGCTTCTTGTATAGCCCTTGTTATTTGGGGATGTCTTGGTAAAAGAGAGATAATATTGTTAGAGATTAATAGGTAAGGGCAGGGATAGTCTAACTTTCTCTTACTTACCATGAACATCAAGATTTCTTGGGTTTTTGGGTTTTGAATTATGAATTTTAATTTTATTTTAGATATTTATGGTGGTTTTTGGATGAGATTTAAATTTTTAAGTCCCCTTTGACTATTCAGTGGTATTGGGTACTAATATTTAGCTTCACGGTGTAAAAGAACTTGAGCTGCATAGTTAACACACATGGCCTGGGAAAACATGTGGTGCCCATGTGGTTAAGTCTGCCGTTTTTTCAAGGTGAGTAGCATGTTTGAATCCCAGTCTCCAAAACCACATTGTTCAAGGAATTAATAACACTGTTTCTCCCTAAATATCCTATTTGGAATCATCTTGAATTGCGTATTAATCCACATTTAGTTTTCACTTGTTTAATATGGAATGATGAGTGTTTTTTCCCTTTTGGGATGTGGTTCATGAGCCTTTTCTTGTTTCTTGTGTAGTGATTTTGTGTTCTTGGTTTTCTCAAACCTTGTTTTGGAAAACAAAGGGGTTAAAAAAATTATTTTCAAACTTGGTTTTGTGAAAAATTGGAAGAGTAAATTACAATGGTTTAATGAAATGTTTTATAAAGTGGTTGTTTCCCTTGTAGTATTTAAAATGTTTCAAAAAGAAGTTTTGTTTTTGAAGAAATCTTGGAAAGTGATTTGGAAATAATTAAAGTTGTTTTGATTATCATTTTACTTGGGATTATTGGTTTTCAATGTAAAATTAGATTTTGGAATGAATTTTGGGGTTTTCCTTGTTTGGGGAAATGTGAGTGTTCCACTGAGGTGGTTTGGTTTTAAATCTTATGCTGGCATGGTTTTTTAATGCACACCTTGGTGGAGGGAAGTTTTAAAATCCCTTGGTGAAATGGTGGTTTTCAAAAGAAATGTTTCTTTATATGTGGTTTCATTGTGCCACGCTGAGGTCTTGCAGTTGTGGTTTTGATTCCTTGTTAAGAAGGAGTCGTTTGGTTTATACTTTGGTACACGACTCAAGGAATTTCTTGTCTTTTTTGTTGTTGTTACCTAGAATGGTCATAAAGGGTTCTTTGGATTCACATCCTAACTTGAATTTGAATAGAGTGTTGGGTATAAAGCCTTATTTTTGAGAGTCTTTGTGATCATTCTATCTAGTATTATCCATGTTTGGTGGGAATTTGTGGGTTTTATTTGGGGGAAACTCTTTTGTTAATTGTAATGTTTTCCTAGGTGATTCGACTTGTGTGGGTTGATTTTTTGGATGTTTCCCATTTTTAAGAATTTCATTATAGATGGTTTTATTTTGGAATATTTTGATGCATGGTTTGAATTCTATTTATGGAATGTTTTTTACATTGAGTAATTAGCCTCACCATATCCCTCACTCTTGGGTGTTTTGTGGCTGATCTATGAGTGCTATTTTGTTGTACCTTGTTGTTTGAGAAAACCTCTATTTATGACTATAGGTTGTGACAATTCCTTTGGTTGAGTCTAGTTATGCTCATTGTTTGGAATTTAGATAGTCCTTTTGGTGCATGATTAGGTAACTAGAGGGCGTTTTTTACTAGTTGAGTGTTGTATACTAACTGATATATGGTTGTGGTACCTTTTATTGATGTACCATGTGAGGGACATCCAGTTCATGACCTTAGGTTATCCATATGTGTCATGACCCAAGGTGATTCCTCTTTCCCTTCTTTCTAGGATCTTGTGGTTGTTCTTCCTTCCATTGAGTTTTGAAGCACTTGTGGTTGAGAGTGTTTTCCTCTCATGGATTCATGGTTGTTCAAGGAAGTCTTTTAGGGAGTGGTTCTTTTTGTGACACTTTTTTTTATAAAAACTATAAATGGAGGGGAGACCATTTTAGAGGAATTCTAAATTTTTGGGAGACCATGTTAGGTCTCTCACACTTTTGAGGGATTCCTACCGTGGTTCTTGTTTTGGTTTCTCTTAGAGACATTTGGTTCTTTTATGGTTTACCATTTTTATCATTTTGAGGATATAGGTTGTTGGACTTGTTGTGGGGCCATGTTGAGTAGCTCATTAGGGTAGGTACTTTTTATAATTTCAATTTCCTTTGTCTCTCATTTCTACTATGGACTTTCTTGGGGAATAAAGTGGAATGATGGGGAGATTGTAACACCACTTATGTCACTATGTTGTTATTTTGGCATTATCCAATGAAGTTAAGGTTCAGGTTGCTTTTCCATGGAGTTACGATTTATATCAAGGAAATTTTTGAGGTTTTCCTACTCTGAACTGTTAAGGTGCATGGTTAGAGGGAATTTGTAAGACCTCCCTTCACGAGGAGCCTTTTCAGTTCATTTTGAACTGTGCATGGTTTTCCAGCATGGAAAGTGAACAGTTAAGTCAAAACCATGCGTCACTTAAGAGAAACTGTGTAGGGTTATTGGTGTGTCTGACATATGGCACAAGATTTTCACACGGTTTGGAAAACCATGAAGAATGTGTGTGGTTGGATATGTAGTTTTTGACAGAGCTATTTTCACATCATGCACATGGTTTTTCAAATTGTGTGGGGAACCCCATAAGGGTGTGTGAGGCTTGGAGTGGTTCTTCAGTGAGGATCATGGTTTGGGAAACTATGCACCATCTTAGAAGTAATGGCATAGAAAAAAGTTTTTGGGAGGTAGTAGATCCCACATAGTTGGTGCATGGTTTTCCTACCCATGTAGCCAAACCATGAAAGTTGTCCATCTATTTAAAAGGTTGGGTAATCTCTAAATTTCCCTCCCAAATAAAGAGGGATTTCACCCCTCTTCTCCCCCATATGAGTTGTCCGACCCTTGGGAGCCCTTGGAGGTGTTCCACCTTCCTCACCCTTTGATGAATTCCCTTCCAATTCTGTTTTTTAGGAGGTTTGAGGTGTTTTTATCCTATATTTCCCTCCTTATTCCTTCTTTCTCTCTTCTCTCTTGTATTAGGCTTCTCCCATGAACACTTGCTATCATGTGGATTGTTTTTATGGATTTAGGTGGATTTATTGATGGAGATTTTGGTATTTGGGGGTTGTAGACACCATTTCTTTTACTAATGGTGTGGTCACCATTAAAGGAGACATGTTTCAGGACATTTCAAATTGGTTTGTTCTTCTTTGAGGTAGCTATTACTATGCAACTATTTCATTTTTGGAATTCTAGGCTTGATTTAACTTTATAACTTTGATTTTAATGAATTTATAATTATACGTGACAAAATTTAGATTATTTTAAACCATTTCATTGAGTTTTATTCATAGTATAATTGGTTATACATGTTAATTCCATGGTTTTGAAGGTTTTGGGCTAAATAGAAGTGTCAAATGGGTCATTACCAACTCATATTTTTGTCATTATTGATGATTAATTTGAGATTTACCAAATGATAAATGTCCTAATCAATGGAATTGAATCAATTAATATAGACAATTGATAAATTATGGAACTAAATAAAAGGATCGTCACACATTATTTATAATTAATTTAAGCAATTAAAGTGTTACCTTGTGAGAAATTACTTCTTCATTGACGGATTTGATAAAAGAACTACATCGTACCATCATTGAGTTGTTAGAATCAAGAATAGATTCTATCTATATGTGATCCACATATCTTCCATGAATCTCTGAACATCACCATATGAATCTCCAGGTGTTAGCACTATAGATCCTATCGCTTGCATAAATCTCCTTTGATCACCTTGAGAATCACATCCAAAGGATTCTCCATAATCTCTACAGACTCAATAGTGGATGGAGTAGGAATATTACTCAATATTCTTAGGGTAATTTTGGGAGAGGGAGAACTCTAGGGATAGAGATGACTCACTCTAGATCTCATTATGCACAACAAAAAATGAATTAGATCTAATAAAAAATAATATAATTTGGTTTATACACACATAGGGTTAAAAATAAATAACTACCAAAATTACCTTTATTATTTATTTAATCCATGCGGAACCCTATTTAATTAATAATAACATTATTATTTCCTATCATGCACCAAACTCACAAATGGAATTAAATATTATTTAATCAAATAATATTCAATATATATCATTTCTCACTAGGCCATTAAATTTGGTGCACCATTCCACCATAATATTTATCAGGCCTTGAATAATGATTATTATTTTAATAAATAAATATTGATGAATTAGTAACTAATAAATAAACAAATATTATATTCACTAAATATAAAATAATATTTTTTAAATATTCTACACACATAATATTCTCTAAAATAACTAGAGTCAGAATATATACAACCAAGAAAACATGAATAATTATTAAACCATATTTGGGAATAATATTCATTCAACCTATTAAATAATAAATAATAATATATTGTAATTGTGATTCTAGATACATTTAATGTGTGACCCTTTCGGCCTTTTTCTCAGTGACAATAGGTGATGAATCCAAAAGTCCAAGCATAACATCGAACAATATTCCGAGACATCCATATAGAAATAATTTAATGCTACAATGACATAATACATAATACGAATACTTATTGTGTAATATAACCCCTTTATCATTAAATATCTAATCAAGTAGGGTTCATGCTGGTGCCATCAACCTAGGTACTCGATTCTTCTTTCTATAGATTTCTTGAAATTGAACTTGCCTATAGAACACAATTTCCATGGATTTATCTATATCATTTCCATTAATGATATTGAGATTAGATCTTTTTTTAATGAACATAATGGAAAAATAATTTCCCACATTATTCATTAATTATATATTACTTGTGATACACCCAACGTATCCTAACTTTCCGCAAACACATGTACTCATTATTTTTTTCAATAAATCAAATTATGTGACTTATAACACTCATTAATAATAATATTAAAGTACAAGGAGAAATACACACATCCACTTATTGGAACATCCAATGGCACATATAAATGTAGATTTCCTAATGGTGGATCATGTTCTTATAATATCATACATTGGATATTACCAAGAGCATACACTATGATAATGTGCCTCAAATTAGTATGCATCTACACCCCTAATAGCATATGTCATTTATGTCCCTAAAATTATTTCATCTATCCATAGAACATATATTTAAGAATACCGTCATGGAACTTCAGGGTTCTCATCATAGAGGGGAACTACTATGACCATTGATTGCGACATCTACTTTTAGGACATTATCGCACACTATGTTACACCGAATAACAATCGTGATGTGATAATGATTTAATTAATATTCCAAAATAATGAATACAAGTTATTAGTAAGTACATAGAATATGGTTCTAGGGAACTAACTCTAACAGACTCCCACATGAACTAGAGAGAACTACTAAAAACCTTCATTCTACTAGGTCTCACATGATACTCATTATTTTGTTGAGACAAGCCTTTAGTCATGGGGTCTACCACACATTACTTTGAAAGAACTCTACATACTATAACTTCACCCCCTTTCATAAAAATCCCTAATGAGGTGATACTTCTCGAGTATGTTCTTTTTCTATTTCTGTTACTTTAGTTCTTTTTCAAGATTCACCGATGCAGTATAATCACAACACAATGTGATAGTGTATTTACATCTAGGCACCACATCAATCGTCGGGAAATTTTTTCATATCCAAATGGATTCCATGGCTATATTAGAATATGCTATATACTATGAATCCACTGCAGAATTAGTAACAACTAGCTACTTTGAAATATTCCATCTCAAAGCTCCTATATTGATATAAAAAACATATATCTACTGCAAATTTAGATCCTTATGATCTATTTGAAAACTATCATCAGTATAATCCTTGATGAACATTTTCTCATCTTCTACATACATCGGGAACATATCATTAGTTCTTATAAAATACTTGAGGATAACCTTAATATTATACAAATACTATTCTCTTGGATCTTCTTGATATCTACCTACCATTCTTAGTGCATAAGAGACATCAATTCCAGTACACAACATGACATACATGATTGATCCTATCATTGAAGAACATGGGATCTTACTCATTATCTATTTATATTATTATGTATGAGGAAACCTTTCTTAGAAATATTTATACCATGTAACACTGGAACCAATCACATCTTCTATTGTTCTATACTAAATCACTTTAGTATCTAGTCAATTTATGTTCTTTGACATAGTTTGAGAATCCTCTTGAATCAATGATGAATGATCCTGATCCCTATAATATAGACTAATTCACCTAAGTCATACATGTATGAACACTTGTTCAAATAGTCATTAATAGAATATAAAATTAGTATATTTTTTCAAATAAGTAATATATCATCAACATATACTACTAATACAATGACTGCATTCCCACTAAAACTCATGTAAACATATAGATCATATTCATTCATAATGAAACCAAATTATTTTATAGTTTCATTGAATCAAATTTTCCATGGCCAAAATGATTTTTTAAATCCATAAATGGATAACTGGAACATTAATTTTTTTCTAGCATCACCTAGAGTCACAAACCATTTTGGTTGTGTCATGTAGAAATCTTCCCTAAGGTTCCCATTAAGGAAATCCGTTATGACATCCATCTACCAAGTTTCATATTCATGGTAAACTACTATATAAATTATAATTATAATGGATTTAAGCATTGACACTCATGAAAATGTTTCATCATAGTGATTTCCTGAATGCTATTTAAACCCTTTGGCCACTAGGCTTGATTTATAGGCATTTATTTCATCTTCAATGTCTAGTTATCTCTAGAATACTCATTTTCACCATATGGGATTTACAACACCTTTCACATTTATAAAAACCCCAACATGGCTCGGATATATGGAATCCATTTCATAATACATGTATTCATTCCATCTTGGGGATTTCGAGCTCTCTAACACCTCTTTGTAGGATAAAGGTTCATCATTGTCAACCAATAATGAGTCACCATATTTGATGACTAGAAATAATATCTCTCTAGTTCTCTTGCCTATCTAGTTCTTTTACACAGTACTTATGTTTCATGAATTACTTATTCCATAGGGACCTATGGAATCTGTTCCTCTACCCACTCTTGTATATCTTGAGCATCAACTTCATCAAAGTAAATCTTTCTCCCACTATCATTTTTGAGGATGTTCTCCCTCTCAATAAAGATATATTTCCTACTAATAGTCACTTTCTTGTCTAAGTTGTTATATAGTTAGTATTCCTTTATTTCCTTTGGATACCCTATAAAGAAACACATTAGGATCTAGGGTTCTAGTGTGTTGTCTGAGATAGCCTTACAGAATTCCTTGCAATCCCATACATCTATATGTGATAAAAAAGTTTATTTCCTCTCTATAACTATAAAGGAAATCTATTTTCCACTTTATTTGGTACACATTTTAGTGTGTATTCCATATTTGGTAATTCATATCCCCAAAAGGATAATGGAAGCTCTATATTACTAATCATAAAACTCACCATGTTTAACATGGTACAATTCCTTCTTTCAATAACACCATTCTACAATGATATGTAAGGTAGAGTGATTTGAGATAGAATCCCAAACTCCTATAAAAAGTCAATAATGTTTTGGTTCATATATTCATCATCTCAATACAATTGAAGCTTCTTTATCTTCTTATAAGATGAAATTATATGTACACAATGGATACATTTTTATAAAGGTTTATTCATGTTTTATTCAATAATTCACTGGGTTTTGGTTTGTTTTCATTGGAATTATAAATTTTGGACCCAAAGGAATAAATTTTGAAAAGTGGAAAAAATAATCTTTACACATCATGTACAACATACATAATGTGTAGTCCTTATTAATAGTATTCTTGTTGATCCATATTCCAACCCACGAATATTATAAATGATTTGAATATCATAAACGTTGTGTAAACACATTACACATCATGAAAATTTCATATTCAAAATCCCACTGAAAGTGAATCTCTTACACAGCGTGCAGAGTTTACACGACATGTAAAGTTTGAAGATCCCATCAAGTCAAAGATTTATCTCGATGATTCTGTGAGATTTAATATTTTTGGAGGATAATGTGGATATGGAGTACAATATGTGTAAACCTTACATGCCATGTAAAATTGAAGATATAAATACACTTAAATCAAATAGATGACATGAATTCTTTACACGTCATGTATTTTTCAGCCTATTTATATTTTTACAATGCTGTAGTACATAAAGAGTTTAAGACCTATGTTTCATCTCTTTTTTTATTCTCGAATTTTCATTTTTTTCTCATCCAAACCTAGTTTTAATTCAATCCTTCCATTGTTTTTTCAAATCTATTTTAGTTTTTAACAATTCTACATTCATTCTTCATTTTTTTATTATTCTTTCATTTCTATGATCTCTTTCAATACAAATATCTTCTCACCATTAACCCTTTCCATTCAATCACTATTTATTCATTTAGAGTAAGTGTTTAGTTTTATTAACAAATTATTTCAATTGTTTGATCTTGATTTTTTCTTTTTTATATCATAGATTTCCTATTTATGAATAATTTCATGATTATGATTAACATGTTTCATATCCATTTGATTTTGATCTATACCATAATGGACCGATAATCCAATTATGGTTAGGGGTCAAGAGTAAGGGTTTTCCTGATCCCAATGAATCTGTGAGTTGAACCATAGTAACCCTACAACTAGTAACTAGTTTAAAAATAAATTTCCATCACATTTTCTTGCAAAGCCTTGACCATGGGAGGTGAAATTTAATAGAACTATCCAAGTTTTAGTTGAGAAGGCTATGACCATTAGTGTTTGAGGTATTTTTCATAGAAGATAAATGTAATGAATCTATGTTGTCAGCTATACCCAGATCAAGGGATAGTTGTAGCATATATATATCTAATTGGTTTGAACAAAACCAATTGGTGACCCTTTCACCACTTCACATCCAAATCCATAGGACTATTCTAAGCTATATTTTGAATTATCATATTCTAAGATCCCAAATATTGACTATAATCCCATATTAGTTAGCTAAATTAAATACAAACCACCTAGTTTTAGAAAAAAAATCTTGAAGAGTGAACATGAGTGTAATTCCCCGACCCCAGAATCCCGGAACCATTGCATTATTTTAATACATTGGAATGATTACAAGGAATCAAGTCCCAAAAGACCAATCAATTTAGAACTCTTGGAAAATAGATTACATATATGAACATTACAATACACAATCAAACATAAAATACAAAATAATTAATCCTTTGAGAATGAAATTATACCCCTATTTAAAACCTGTATATTAATCATAATACACTTCTTGGAATCCTAGGAAAAGAAAACATAAGTATGGGTAAATAATTTAGCAGAAGCTATAAACTTTTAATGCAAGATGTGTAATAAAAAAAACCTTATAAACATAAACTTGAACATAATATGGAAAAAATAAATCAAACATTACCATATAAACATTCCTATGGATATTCTACTAGTCAAATAATCACATGTAATAACTAATTTCATAACGAGGGAATGCATAATACCAAACATCATAACCACATAGTCAAGACCTCGTCCCAAGACTACAAATAAAATTATTGTTAAGGTATTGTTCCAAGACACTAATTTGTCTCATAAGACCTACTGATGCATCAAGGAGCTATATTGAGCTCCACCCATTACGTACTAAGTCCAATGCATTCCTCATATGAAAAGGGTGAGTTGTAGAATAAACATTCGTATTAGAACTAGCATACAAAATGTAAATTCTTTTAACCATAAACCATGAAGGGTATAAAAAAAAGAAAATCCATAGTGAAACATATCATAACTAATTCAATACATTATAGAAGATAATATTATAATAAATCAAACTCAATCAAGAATAATATCCAGTAAAGAATGTTGACATAGTTGAAAATGATCAGTAAAACTCTTTGAGAGGAATATCCATTTTTTGTGAAATCATTTAAAAGTCACACATTAATAAAGGAATTCATTTAAAAGAGTTTTTGAATCAAAGTATACCATACCACATTGAAACTTTGGAAAGTAATTAATATTTTAAAACAATGATGTCCATATAAATAAATCCATAAAATTATTTTGAAAACAAGGACATTAATTAAAAAGATTTAGAAAATAAATAAATCTATAAAACATTTAAAATGATGATATAGTTAAATAGACCCTTCCATAAAACCTTAAGAAGATTCCTTTTGAATTTTTTATATGAAATATATACAAGGATGATAAATATGTCATGTAAATACTTATACATAAATAATCTCAGATAATAATGAGATTGAGGAATTAACCCCTACCTTGTACTTTTCTTTGGTCGATGGTATGTTTAAGCTCTTGTATAATGACCATAGTATGTTGTTAAATTATAACAGAACCATATTCATATTTATGATATCATAATTTATTCATTTATTATTTTATACTACCCATTTAGTAATAATTGCTATGTTAAAATAACATTTTGGGTAATAATCACTTTCTTTATCGTACGTGGTTTAACTTGTTATTCTTGATTGTATCACTTATATCATGATTTAATTTATTCCAGAATATAAAAAATTATTTATGTATCATATATATTCAGAATGTAAATATGTATAATATATAGATATATGAAATGGAAAACACCATTTATGGAGACGGTAAGCCGTACGTACACATAAACACCATTTTCCTTTTCATATCGTATTGAATGAAAGTAAGTGAATGAGATATATGTAAACAAAAAAAACACACACACACACATATATATATTTCCAGTATCATTATTATGTCATATTTTACATACTTATTAATAATAAATATTTTATAACCATCTTTGAATGGTGAACGTGGAAATGAACCTCATCGCATCGTGGAGATGGTAAGCCGTACGTATGCACGAGCGACAATATCATTCTATTGATGGTGAAATAATATTCAATTGGATGGTATATTATATATAAATAATAATTAAAATTTTATATTTATTATTTACATCAATTATACTCAATATTATACCCATCCAAATAATGAAGTGTTGAATAACAAACTACACCACGACATGGAGACGGTAAGCCGTACGTTCGCACGTATGCTGAATTTTCCATTCATAGGATGGATAGAATAATGAATATGGTTTTAACATATTTATAATAACATATCAGTATGTAGAAGTTACTGTAGTTATTATTTTGGTATGGAAACAACAAAGAAATAGGAAGTGGAAGAAGAAAAGAACTTTGAAAGAGGTGATGAAATAATTACCTCTTCTTTAGGTTCTTCCTTTTGATTTGAAAAAAAGGGCTCCTTAGGTTGGATTTATGATCAAATTAAGGACTCTAGTTTGAATTTATGGTATTTTGGAAAATATTTGATCATGTTTTGGCCGATCCAAATGGATTTGGAGGTGTGAAATTAAGAGAAGCGGAAGTATCCTTTTATAAGAGAGGCGAGGGTCACTTTCGGAAAAGCTTGAAATATTATTTTAGTATAAAATAATTTTCAGATTATAATGGATCCAAAAGGAGTTAAGTAGAGGATAAGGTGGATATGGGTCTGAATGTTCTCAAACAATAGGTTTTATATAAGTTTAGGCCACCATATTAACCTTATATGTTAGATTTAACTCTTAGTTAAATAGTTTAACTTTTACAATGTCTTTTTGTATTCTTACACTATATGGTTTATAAAATTAAAATAAAATGACAAGAGAACCTCAAGTGGTTAATTAATGAAATATCTAACATTATATAAGTCCTTTGGACGAATCTTATATTTTTATGAATATTATATCATTTAACAAAATGGTATTTTTTTTAGAAAACTCATTTATGTCAATTTTGACACTATTTAGTATTTGTTTTTTGTGAAAGTGATAAAAACTTGATTAATTCAAAAACTATAAATTGAATCATCCCTAACATGTCATAATAACCTAGAAAATTCATTTATTTCATCAAAATTTTTAATTTAAATTTACTTTAATATTTATAATATCAATTATTTTAATAATTCATTAAGAAGGTAATTACTGCATCATCATTGTGTCATAACTAAATTTAATTATTTGATGTCTAGAAATTATAAATAAAATATCATGATATAGGAAATAATATTATCTTTCTAATGAATATTTATAGTAAAATTTATCTTATGTATAACCCAATATTAAAAATGTTTTAGTTATTTAAAGTTGAATTTAACACTTTTAACTCTTGTTTAAATAAAATATAATAAATGTACTAATCTAAACCAAGTGAATAAAAAAGGATCATATTTTTGTCCTAAGGTTGATTATGGTAGAAAAACTCTTACCCATTAGAATTAGGACATGTGTTGGGGTAATTTTATATTATTATAATATTATTTTTATCTTTAATTACCCTATTTATTTTTAACCATGGTAAATAAAATTCAAAAGTTACTATTCACCAAAAATTATTTTCATCCTATTGAACCACATTTTAATTACTGATTTCAATCATGTCTCTTGTATTTTTGAAATTCAATTCACAGAAGTGGTAAAATTACTTTTTAGGCAAATTTGTAAATGTGCCTAGAAGGTTGGTAAATGTGCTTAAAAGGTGGGTAAAAGATGTTAAAAAGGTCAATAAAATTTTATATGTCTAATCTTATTATAAAATGACTCTAATGACTTAACTTGTACTAATATATGTATTATTTATCTATTTTTACTTTAAGATAAATTTTTAATTAAAAATAATTATTTAAATGAAAAAGTAGGTTTTTATGTACTATGTAGTATTTTTCACTATTCATAAAAAATGACTATTTTCAGAAAAATACTAAAAATTAACCCTAAGATAATTTTGATATTTCGAATTCAAAAATGAAGTACATTTTACCAAATTCAATTTTTAGGAGTGTATAAAATTAAATTTATTATTGTTCACAAAAGGACATAAAAAGTAGTTTTTTTTAAGAAAATTGTTTTTCTAAATATATTACTATTTTAACAAAACTTATAAATTTCATTATAAATATATTTTATTTATGTGAAAACATTATAAATAAATTTTAAAATTTATATTTTACTATTAATATTAAAATATTTAATTGGTAAATAAATATATCGTTTAAATAATTATAATACTTATGTGTTGCTTCGCAGAAACTCAGTCTTGCATATAACGCAAGCCAAGTTGGTGTTGCGTGCAATATAAGCTATTAAATTACATTAAAGAGACAACGTACTATGAAATCTTAGGGTGTTACAATGAGGAATCCTTTCAATGGGTATTTTTTAAATAATTGTTTTTTTTCTTGTGATCATTGTGGGTTTGACCCTACTACACCCTAGTAGTAGGTTTAGTTTGGGAGTATAAATTTATAATTTAATCAATGCCCGTGTGAGTTTAATGACGTGCACGAGTGAAATTTTTTTTGCATTATCTTTGGGGATCTCTACTTTCTAGGAATAGTAGACTTCAGGCCAAACATGAGAATACCTCACCTCCTCCACCTTTCTTCTTTTTTTTCACCCTTTTCTATTTTTACATTTCCCTCCTTCAGGTGCACCGGTGTACTCTCACTCTCTTTCTCAGCTAGTGTTTGTTAATGGGTTCTCTGACTCATTCAAAGAACCTTGATGGTCAAGAACTACTTATTTTTTATCCTAAGATCCATAAATAAATTTCCACACATCATTACTTTACAATGGATGAGTGCAACAATATTATGCCACCACACCTTCAAAACCCCAAATATGTGCCACTTGATGATTAGGGTGAGAGACCAATGATACATGAGTGCACCATAATGGACTATGGATTTCCATCCCTTAGTGGTGATGCAAAGAAAATTTTTTGACCACCAATTTAGGCACACACACACAAAAAACAACCAAGACTCATTCATATAATCCAGAACATGAGGTAATTTTATGGGCTTTAAAGTGAAGACCCCCATGAGCACATTTACAACTTTTTAGTGGTTTACGTTACCTTTTGAAACTAGGGAATGTAATTTGAGGCAATAAGACTCAGCTTATTCACTTTCTACTTTTATGATAGATCCAATGATTATTTTGAAAGACAAACTCCCGAGTCGATCATTACATGGGACGATCTAGCCAAGAAATTCCATGATAAATATTTCCCACCCATCTAATTGTGGAATTTAAGGAATAGTATTAAAAACGTCACCCATGATGAAAAGGAATCATCTTGGGAGGCATGGAACAGATTTAAGGAGCTCACTAGAATATTCCCACATCATAAACTTGATGCGTGGATTCATCTTTAGATGTTATATCATGGAATACAACTAACTGCACGAACTATAGTAGATGTCGTTGTTGATGTCAGACTTAAGCATAAGATGCGCTAAGTGGGGAGAACCATTATAGAAGTTTTCGACTACAATTCTACTCTATGAAAGAGTGACCAGGGACTAACTTATCATGGAATCCATAAAGAGGAGGAGAGTAAAAAACTCACATCCCAAGTGGGGGATCTTACAAATAATGTCGATTCATTCCAACTACATCATGCACCACCACCCCCTTCTTCTCTGGTGATAGAAATTAAATATTTTGAAACATGCCAAGGTCCACACCCATACCAAGTCTACTAGGTAGGTTTAGAGGATCCTAAATTCCATGATTGTAATAATATTAATTTCAATAAAAAATTAGTAGTACTAGCAACCCCAACAACATAAATAGTAAAACTATCAGTAGAGACCAGCTCAGTAGCTGCAATAACAAAATCAAGGTTATCTTCAACAGAGGAGTGGAAAGGTGCCACCATGGAATCAGATAACTCCTGGTTACCCAACAAAAGGTCCATCTCCTCATCCACAATAATGCCTTTAATATCATTTTTCTAAATATCAACAGTTTTCACCAGCTCAGAAACAATGGTATCAACAAGCTCCATTAAGACCACCACTACAATCCCAACCTCCCCAATCCAATATTGAAAACCTATTCACTAACTTTTTGTAACAACTAGAACCTACTGGTAACATAAGCACCCCACCTTAACATGGACGTTGGGTTCTGGCCTGACAAGTACCACCAGTTTCCCCACAGACATGTGGTCCCCACCATGGGGCCCACCGATGTGCTCGAAAGGGTAATTTGACTAATGACTATCCCCACATGCCAACACTTGTTCTTATTAGTGTTCTTTTTCCTCACTCACACGCATCCTAGGAAACTTCCCAAAAGGTCACCCATCCTGATCACTACTTCAAGAAAATAATGCTTAACTATGGAGTTCTAATGAGGTAGGCTTCTCAAAATAAATATGCACCTTATTGACATATGTCATATCATTTAGTTATTTCACCATTTATCATTATGGGGTGTTATATTCACCCAATATAGAGAACAACGTCCTAATTGTGAACCCTATATCTCAACCCAGGTAGTGCGCTGCATTTAAGGTTGTGTTCAGGCTCTGATACCAAATGTAACAACTAGGCCCCGCTGACAGCATAGACACCTCGCCAAAACATGGCTGTGGAGTCCTGACCAACTAGGTACCACCACTTTCCCTACAAACACATGGTCCCCACCTTGGGGCCCACCCATGTGCTCGAAAGGGTAATCTTACTAATGAATATCCCCATAGGACAACACTTGTTCTTCCCAATGTTCATTGTCCTCACTCACACACATCATGGGAAATTTCCCAGATGGTCACCCATCCAGATCACTACCCGAGGCCAAGAATGCTTAATTGTGGAGTTCTAATCAATTAGGCTCCCAAAAAGAAAGGTTCACCTTCTTTACATGTGCCATATAATGTAGTCATTTATCCATTTATCATTGTGGGGTGTTACACATTGTGTAGAAATCAGACCGATGGATGAAAACTTAAGAGATATAAATTTAAATCCACATTGCTTCCCTATGAAACCTAGAGAATCAAATGGGGTGGATCTATAAGAATTTATCTGATCTACTACCAGGTACTTTTCTTAGTAATACCGAAGCTCATCCTAGGGAGGAGGATAAAACTGTTGTTGCTAAAAGTGGAAAGATGCTGTACTTTCAAAATCCATATGGACATGAGAAATTTTTTTAGAAGATTCTGATAAAGCTGATATGGAGATAACTCAGGGGATAGAATAAACTGAAAAAGATATTTTATAGAGAATGAATAAAAAAGAAAATGTTTATATTGCACCAATACCATATAATCCCCCTTAACCTTTCCATAAAGGACGAGTAAAGCCAAAACTAAGGGGAAATATAAAAAATTCCTTGAATTTTTAAACAATAGCACATAAGAATTCCATTTACAGAGGAAATTTCTCAAATACTTATTTATGCATGATTATTTAAAGACATTATCTCATGTAATACGAATATGGAGGAATTAGGAGTCATCTCACTAGGTCAGGTTGGTCCACATCTAAGAAAATCCTGTGAAGACAAATAAGACCTAGACCTCTTTGTACATGAGAAGATCTAGATCCACCAAGTGGTATTGACCTCATCGACCAACTTCAAATCTGTACCATCACCTATGTTCTTGGGGAGACATCCAAGGATCTATTCATCTATTTTGTGGCCACCGTTTAACTGGAAATAAACTCTGTAAAATTTAGACTCGGAGGTAGGCCTTGGGAGCTCACCCTCATTGATTTTGTAGTCGGACTCGATATTTACTCTTCCAAATTCATCACTTCCCCGATCTTCTAAACATTATAGCTCGATCCTAATAAGACAGTTGCTACATAACATTGGGTGAGGATCTCCAGAGATCTGTGGATCCCCTTTGATACTCACATGATGAAGAGTACCCATCTCTATAGTGATTCTGTTTAGATCCTCCATTGGGGTTTAGCTCATTCCTGGATGGCTTGAGGTGATGTTCATGTGAGTGTGAACCAGATCTAGGTCATCATTATTTCCTCATACATGGGTGTCCTAGCGTCAACATGGAAATGTATTTTGGAGAGTTCCACTAGACCTAGATGAGGGTGAATCAAGGAAAAATAATGGGAGGATTTTCTATTACCCATAAAGCTATGAATC
This sequence comes from Viscum album, assembly GCA_963277665.1. Lineage (NCBI taxonomy): Eukaryota > Viridiplantae > Streptophyta > Magnoliopsida > Santalales > Viscaceae > Viscum > Viscum album. Next base: position 323,229,787 of record OY728140.1, read on the forward strand.
TTGGTGCCTTTGATGTTAAATATCCTCTCAATTCCCTCAACCCGATAGAGAGTGTCAACCTCTTTTATCTCCATAAGATGGGGATTCTGATGAAGATTGGAATCATCTACCATTGGTTAATGGTTTATGTCGAGGATACTGATAAGGCACCATCTTAGAATATAGCTGACCTAGAATACCAAACCCATGTCCCCCCCACCCACTATTTCCACCACCTCCAACACATCCTCCGCCCATATTACCATTACTAACCACCCATCACCACTCCCCCATCCCCTGATTTTACCACCCCTACCACTCCCCCTACTGTACCTACACCCCATACATCTATTCCCAAAAAACACTTCTCATTTATCCAGGCCATCCTAGAGAATCAACAACAACACTCTCACTGATCAAATGTTCTGTACACCAACCCATCTCACTCCACCATTCCCTACTTCCTCTTCCCACCCACACCCACCAACTTCTCTTACTTATTCATCCATAGACACACTACATCCCACCTTAGATGAACTTTATCCAGAGCATACGGACCTTGCATCCCAGTAAGATTACCTATCAAAGTAGTCCATGCGGGGAAAGGGCCCCTCCATTCCATCTCCATATGAGGTTCCCTTCATCCATCCAGCTACCAGACAAACAACCTAAGTACGAATCAACACCTCGACACCTCCATCCATGACCGAGCGAGTTTCCAGCACCACGACTGTAACACCCCAAGAATTTACAAATAAATTTAATATAGAATGCATGAAACACAGAGTCTCTACAAAACACCACTTCATTATAACCTATCCATTAAACTTAAATTTTTAGATCTGTGATTTGAATTTTGAAAATCTGACATACACAGTTGTGTTCAAGATGATATTTAGAGTCTGATAGAAGTAACTCAATTTTTGGTGAATAGTAACTTACCCTTATGAATAGTATCCTACACTTATTAATAGTAACTTACACTTATGAATAGTAATATTAATCTTATGAATGGTATCCACACCCATGAATGTATAAATAAATTTAGGCACCTTAAAAATGAAGATAAATAATTTAAGTGTTTATATTATTTGATTAAATAATGATTTTAATTAAATATTTAATGAATCATATTTAGGAATTTATTTTTGAAAAATGGAATTCATTTTTGGATTCTACACATCAAAAAATGGTTTGGGTAAATTTTTGGGATTTTTCTGAAATACTTGAATTTTTGATGAATAGTGAAATACCATAATTTACAAAATAAGCTAAATACACTAATTATAGAGTCATGTGTGATGTTATACTGATGTAAACCCAATTTATTCAGATTCACACGATAAAATTACTATTTTTGGTCATGTAAGACTCATTATTCCTTGTTTTGTGGAGAAATAATAAATTAATGAATTTAATATAGAGAAATCCCCTCTCCCCTCCACTATATAAACCACCCCTCACCCCCTATTCCTCCCACACCACTCAAGATTCAAGCCTTGACTAAATTTGGATAAAATATCTCCATAACCTCCTCCCTCACATCCAAGACCTACTGGTCTCACCAAAATGATAAAAACAAAGGCCTTAAGGAGTTTCCCAAGGAGTAGTACTCAAGAGGTGAACCTCTCTTTCTTTTTCTTTCAATTCTTCTTACAAGTTCCATTATTTTGTTCTCTCTTCTCATCTCACCTCATCCAAATTCCATCATAATTACAGTACCATACATGTACTTGGTTATCATTATGCAAATGGAATATTTCATCATAATCTCTTTTCTTCCCTTCCTTTTATACTATAAATGCAAACACCATCTGAGATGTGTTAATTTATCACACTCAAAAAAGATGGGTTTTCAATTTGCATTACTATCTTCAAGAATGGTCATGAAACATTTTCAATGGTTGAAATAGATAATAATATATGTATTTTATCTTTTTTAAAGTTCTTTAATCCTTACACACTCATAATATTGAATAATAATACAAAACAAGTTCATTGTGCACAAAACCGCCAATCCAAATCCAAGCGTTTATCATTAACTCATCGAATAAGTCATCCTCATGGTATATAACCAGAATCATTATAATATATTTTATATCTATTCAATTTAAATAATTTTATATATTAACAATTCTGGATTTTTAACCACATTTCAAACGAAATTCCATTCATGAATACAAGTAAACGGATCATGAAAACAAAGTGAAAATATGTCACCAAAACAATAAAATTGAATATCTTAAACCCATCAAAAAGACCATTAATGAACTTAATGAGGTTATAAAACATCAATTAAATGTTTATGAGGTTCTTTAATTATTAATTAATGAAGCTAAATTTTATTATTTAGGTCATTAAGAACAATCAAGAACACCTTCGAGCATAAGGTAAGGGATTGCTTAACTCAATTTTCATTCTTTGAGTTAAACATATATTTAATTGGTTACATTGTTACAAGAATATGTGTGAATGACCTATAATTATTTTATAATATATATCCTTATATATTTTTTGGATTTTTATTTGTCACACATAAATATTTCATTTATTTCTCCTCACTCTAATGATACAATCATTGTAAGGGATTGCTTAACTCAATTTTCATTCTTTGAGTTAAACATCTATTTCATTGGTTACATTTTCCAAGAATATGTGTGAATGTAATTTTATTGTTTTATAATTTATATCCACTTATATTTTGTGGGTTTTAATTTGTCACACATAAATATTTCATTGAATTATCCTCACTCTAATGATACAATCCTTCTAAGGGATATGTTAACTCAATTTCTATTCAATGAGTTAAACATCAATGTCATTGGTTTTGTATTTTCCGAGAATATATGTGAATGACATATGATTGTTTTATTCTGTATATCCACTTTTATTGTGTGGGTTTATGTTTGTCACACATAATTATTTGATTGATTTTTCCTCAATCTAATGATTCTTTCTTGGTAAGGGATCCTCTCTGTCACTTTTGTTCAAGAATCTCCCCCATGTTGTGCTCTTTTATTTTTAATACCTAATGTTGGGGTATGTTTTCACACCTACCCCACACTACCCTTATGATATATAAATAATGGTATACCCATTTACCTCTCATTAATCCCTTGCAAGAACACTCGTTACTATGCCTAAATGTTTGTAAGGTGTTTTCTCATCTCACTTTCAATTCTGTTTGATTTCCATTGTTCGCCTCTTATTTCTTATATGTGGTATAAGTGTACTACCATTTGATATATATTATCATGATTATCTTTATATTCATGGTATTATATGATTCATTCTTTGGTTATTAACTTTTGGTCATATGACTCAATTGATTATAATGTGGTAACGAGCTTTGTCTCAATTTTCACTTCGTTGTGACTTGCTTAGAATTGTGCACCTACTCTTTCTTATGTGGTGTACCTAATGCTCATTTGAGATCAATTTTTAATTTAAATTATATTCCTTTTAAATTTCCATATTCTCATATCATGGATAGGATTATTGTCTAAGCCATATACCATTTTACATACGGGATTTATTTTGAAAGTTGTTTTGACTGTGGAAATATTGATGAATCTGTATCCTCTATTCTGTACGGATAATCTAAATTCATATTGCTCCTATCTTGAATATATGTATAAAAAATTATTTGGACATGCATCGGTGGGTGGGGCCTGCTACAGCCCCTCGATGCATCGACATGTCTCATGAGACAATCAGTTTGGTGAAAAACCCTTCGAGTTTGTTTCCAAAAATCACACAGGTTTATACCCACAGAACTAAACCGTTTTAATGGTATTAGGGTATCATGTTCTAGATACATGATATCCAATTAATAATATTTCTCTTTATTCGTTATCGGTTATTACTATCCATTAGGTTTTCACTATGAGAAAATCTATGGATGCGGTTTCATTCTCAGTCTATTAATGGAGTGAGTTTTTCATCTATTCACCATGCCATATTGATTATGTCAAATTGTTTATGATTCAGTTATTATTGATTCATGATTCCACTATTTGTAACCCTTACTGAGCATTTGAGCTCACCCCTTTCACTAGTTTACCTTCAACATGTTATGAAGAGGAGATCACTTATTGAGTTTCCTTGGATGTAGTTTATTAGTTCTTGTTATATATTGTACTTTGTTACCTTTCCCAATATAATTTGAGTTACATCTTTGTATCTAGTTTCTTCAAGACTACTAAAATGATCGTTCCTTATAGATTTATTTCCTTCTAACCATGCCAATGTAACAAGTAATGCACTGTCTCTGGTCTAGAGGGGTCGGGGCTTTACAGTTGGTATCAAGAGAAGTTTAGTTGCAAACTTGGAAACTAGATTAGAAAACGTAGATTAGGGAACAAAGACCTAAGGTAGTATTTGAGGACAAACATACAAGAACGTCCCGATATTTTGGTAAGGAAAAGATTATGTGGATCTTTCCCAAAATACATCCCTGTTGGGATACGAGCAGGTAAAGGTGGATCTGACACAGATGTACCTAAGAGTGAAGCTCTGATAAGAAGTTTTGGGCTTGACCCGGGGTATCCTAGTACACGACAATGGGCCTTGCTAGACTCTTGGTTATGAAACCCCTGGGGTATATGCTTAGGATAATTCATATTTTCTTTAAAATCCAATATAAAGGATTGAAATGTAAATTATTCCTCAAAGAAACCATTTTTCTGATTATGGGATTAGCCATGCGTAGGATCTCAATTTATGCTAAGTATTTTGTTAAGTTTAGATTATACATTAGGACTCAAACCCTAATCTAGTGTTTGCCATTATTTAGAAATGTCTCCTAATGGAAGAAGGGGAATCAAAACTCATATAAAACATTAGGGATTATGAGTTTTCATTAAGCATATGGTTAGTGTCTATATATATTCTTTAAGTTAAATCTTTGTTTTATAACTTTTCAGATCAAGGAAATCCAGTCACAAATGGAAAGAGGAGGATTTCAAATGACATTTCTATCCCTTCCTGATGAATTGCTTAGAATAATTATCACAAAGTCATGTTCTGAAAATTCTGAAACATTTTCTAACATACAACTCACTTGCAAGTAATTTTTTGAGATATTAAACACCTCCACTATACCTCGATACAATCATGGATCATGGGTTGTATTTAATCAAATCCTAATTTCTCAATATTATCATATTTTTAATAAAGGTAAATATTATCAAGGAATTTTAAAATATTTTACCTTATCACAAAATTTTGAAGCATATTATGATTTCAAAAAAGGTGCTAAAGAAGGAGACCCTTGTGAAACTTATTTATATTTGATTTTGAAATATAATCTTTCTGGACATACTTATGGAATTTTAAAAGGACCATTGATTGAATGTTTTAACTCAAATTCGGTCCGACTATTTTATAAATATCAAGTTTTATCATATTTTTTTGAAATTATTTGTCAAACATGATTATTTTCCGAAACTATTTTTCTATAAACACCCATATGACCCAAGTTGTACAAGGTGTATCTGGATGAAATATGCAAATGATTTTGAAGGATCTCTAAATCATTATTTCATTACATGGACCTTCTATTTACATGAGCAAGATGATGATGAAACTAGATGGACACCATGATCAAGGTAACCTCACTTTTTTAATAAGTAAATAAAATTTTGAGGACGCAATTTCCCGAAGGTGGGGATAATGTAACACCCCAAGAATTTAAAAATAAATTTAATATAGAATGCATAAAACACTGAGTCTCTACAAAAAAATACTTCATTACAACCTATCCATTAGACTTAAATTTTCTAGCTCTGTTATTTGAATTTTTAAAATCTTATATACACGGTCGTGTTCAGGATGATATTTAGAGTTTGATAGAATTAACTTAATTTTCAGTGAATAGTAACCTAACCTTATGAATAGTAATCTACCATTATGAATAGTAAATTACCCTTATGAATTTTAATATGACTCTTATGAATGGTATCCACACCCATGAATGTATAAATAAATTTAGGCACCTTAAAAAAGAAGATGAATAATTTAAGTGTTTATATTTTTTGATTAAATAATAATTTTAATTAATTAATTAATTAATCATATTTAGAAACTTATTTCTGAAAAATGGAATTCATATTTGGATTCTACACGTTGAAAAATGGTTTGAGTGAATTTTTGGGTTTTTTCTAAAATACTTGAATTTTTGATGAATAGTGAAATACCATAATTTACAAAATAAGCTAAACTACACTAATTATAGAGTCATGTGTGATGTTATGATGATGTAAGCCTAATTGATTAGGATTCACTTTATAAAATTACTATTCTTGGTCATGTAAGACTCACTATTCTTTTTCTTGTGGAGAAATAATAAATTAATGAATATAATATAGAGAAATCCCCTCTCCCCTCCACTATATAAACAATCCCTCACCCCCTCTTCCTCCCACACCACACAAGCTTCAATCATTGCCTAAATTATACTCAAATATCTCCCTAACCTCCTCCCCCACGTACAAGACCTAAAGGTCTCACCAAAAGACAAAAAACAAAGGCCTTAAGGAGTTTCTCTAGGAGGAGTTCACAAGAGGCAAACCTCTCTTCCTTTTTTTCAATTCTTTTTACAAGTTCCATTATTTTGTTCTCTCTTCTCACATCACCTCATCCAAATTCTTTGATAATTAAATTACCATACATGTACTGGATTATCATTATTCAAATTGAATATTTCATCATAATATCTTTTCTTCCCTTCCTTTTATACTATAAATGCAAACACCGTCTGAGATGTGTTAATTTATCACACTCAAGGAAGACATGTTTTCAATTTAAATTACTATCTTCAAGACTCGTCATGAAACCTTTTCAATGTTTGAAAAATATCCTAATATATGTATTTTATCTTGTTTAAAGTTCTGTAATCCTTAAACACTCATAATATGGAATAATAATACAAAACAAGTTCATTGTGCACAAAACCGCCAAGCCAAATCCAAGCGTTTATCATTAAATCATCGAATGAGTCATCCTCATGGTAGATAACCAGAATCATTATAATATAATTTATATATATTTAATGTCACTAATATTATATATTAATAATTCTTCATGTTTAACCACATTTTAAATGAACTTCCATTCATGAATAGAAGTAAACGGATCCTGAAAACCAAGTAAGAAAATGCCTCCAAAACAATAAAATCAAATCTCTTAAACACATAAAAAAGTCCGTTAATGACTTAATAGGGTTATAAAAAATCAATTAAATGTTTATTAGGTTCTTTAATTATTAATTAATGAAGCTAAATTTTATTATTCAGGTCGTTAAGAACAATCAAGAACACCTTCGAGCATAAGGTAAGGGATTGCTTAACTCAATTTTCATTATTTGAGTTAAACATCTATTTCATTGGATACATTATTCCAAGAATATGGGTGAATGAACTATGATTGTTTTATACTGTATATACACTTATATTTTTTGGATTTTTATTTTTCACACATAAATATTTCATTTATTTATCCTCACTCTAATGATAGAATCTTTGTAAGGGATTGCTTAACTCAATTTTCATTCTTTGAGTTAAACATCTATTTCATTGGTTACATTGTTCCAAGAATATGTGTGAATGTCATTTTATTTTATTATACTATATATAAAATTATATTTTGTGGATTTTCAATTGTCACACATAAATATTTCATTGACTTATCCTCACTCTAATGATACAATCCTTGTAAGGGATATCTTAACTCGATTTCCATTCGTTGAGTTAAACATCAATGTCATTGGTTTTGTATTTTCCTAAAATATGTTTGAATGACCTATTACTATTTTATTCTATATATCCACTTTTATTGTGTGGGTTTATGTTTTTCACACATAATTATTTCATTGATTTGTCCTCAATCTAATGATTTGTTCTTGGTAAGGGATCCTCTCTCTCACTTTTGTTCAATAATCTCCCCTATGTTGTGCTCTTTTATTTTTATTACCTAATGTTGGGGTATGTTTTAAAACCTACCCCATACTTCCCTTATGATATATAAATAATCATATACCCCTTTTTCTTTCATTAATCCCTCGCAAGAACACTCGTTACTATGCCAAAAGTTTTGTAAGGGGTTTTCTCATCTCACTTTCAATTCTGTGGGATTTCCATTGTTCCCATCTTATTTCTTATATGTGGTATACATGTTCTGAAATTTGATATATATTATCATGGTTATATTTATATTAATGGTATTCTGTGATTCATTTTGGGGTTATTAACTTTTGGTCATACGACCCAATTGATTACAACGTGGTAACGAGTTTTGTATCAATTTTCACTTCGTTGTGACTTTCTTAGTACTGTGCACCTACTCTTTCTTATGTGGTGTATCTACTTCCCATTTTAGATCACTTTTCAATTGAAATTATATTCCATTTAAATTTCCATATTCTCATATCATGGATATTATTATTGTCTAAGATATATACCATTTTATATATGGTATTTATTTTGAATGTTGTTTTGAGTGTGGAAATATTGATGAATATGTATCCTCTATTCTATATGGATAATGTAAAGTAATATTGCTCTTGTGTTAAATCTATGTATAAATAATTATTTGGACATGAAGTGGTGGGTGGGTCCCACAACGATGAGCTCACCCCTATCACTTGTTTACCTTCAACAGGTTATGAAGAGGAGATCACTTATTGAGTTTCCTTGGATGCGGTTTATTAGTTTTTGTTATATATTGTACTTTGTTACCTTTCAGAATGTAATTTGAGTTAAATATATGTGTCTAGTTTCTTAAAGAATACTAAACTGATCATTACTTCAGGATTTATTTCCTTATAACCATGCCAATGTAACAAGTAATGCACTGTCTCTGGTTTAGAGGGGTCAAGGCGTTACAACGACACCCACCACGATGGCTAATCCACCATCACCTTGCACTATAGATGACATCGATATATAATGATAGATATAGGGACCCAATGTTCGTGAGGGGACACCTGATGTGGATCTTGACAACATTAGTTTTACTATTTAGTTATGTCTAGGTCCCCTCCCCTTTTTTAATCGGTTTGGGTGTCCTTTTTTTGTTACTTATATTCCATTTTTCTTATTGTATCATTTATTATATATATTGATGGTATATAATTTTTAGCTTAACTAATTACTAAATTATTTTCATTTAACTAATATATTACATCATCTATTTCTATCTCTTCTTCCTCCTCTATGGTTATGGATGTGCCTATCGCACCACCATTTATCCTTTTATATCGAATGTCTCAGCATCTTGATGATGTCGATCCATAGCTTAAGGAGATCACACTTGAGATCCATTATCTATAAGGGTATCCTCCCCAATATGCCTAGATTATATTCATAACACATGATATTCACGAATTATACATTATTGAGGTAGTTAATCCCTCAATGAATCCTTGTGAGCTGAATGATACCACCACTAGTTCTGGCAGGAGGCAGATGACATCTGATAAGATAGATGACACTGACCGATCCCTTTGTCTATCTTTCTGGTAGACAACGATATTGTTAGCACTTTATGGGAGGAAAACCATATTTTTTTTGTTTTATTTTATTTCATCTATGTGTAGAAGATAATTATTTGTCCATTTTCTTTCATTTTTGTTCATAGGGTGTCTTAAAATTCATTGTAATCACACTGTTGAATTTATCTTATTAGATTTTACTTACTATCAACTATGTGGACAAACCATTTTTTTTCTTCCATCATGATTTAACCATATAGGCTAAGGTTTTCTCTAATATATTTATCTTTTTTTCTAAAAATTTATATAGGTATCCAAATTTTAAATCACCATACAACCTGTTTCCCCATGGCATGAAATTCATTATAGGGATATCTCTATTCCCTGCTATTAAAATCCGAATTTCCATTTCATTTTTTCCTATATTATTTTTGATATCTCTCCCATGAATCCTTGAAGAATAGTGTAGACACTATCTCATTTTATTTTTGGGGGAGTCTTTCTTGATATTTATTGATGATACACTTGGATTATTGCTTGTTTTCAATTATTTAAGATAAGTTTTTCATTAAAAGAATATTTACACTTGAAATATCATTACACCCATTTAAATAAAAGATAAAGTTAGGTTGGATATTTTTGAATCCCATTTTTACTCATGTTTGGATTTTTTTTCATGATTTCTGAGCTTAATAATTTAATTCTAATTTGAGATTCTTACAACCACTTTTGATTGAATCATTACTGGATAATATTCCATGAGTTTCTATCATTTATTTTCGTATACTCCCATTCTTGAGAGGATTATAGACCCACACTTTCATATTCTTTTTTAAGCATATTTCTTGAGCTACCCTTGGGGAATGTAAACCTATTATAACTTTCATCGAGATTTTATTGATTCTATGATTGAAAAAATACACTTTTAAAATGATTACTCCAAGCGCCAATTTTTACTAAGACCCACATTTACATCTTTCCTTCTTTAGCCAATAGTATCAATGAGTAACCTTCTTAGGATGGATTCATTTGAAGCCTATTATCCCGTCCCACCCTACTCTTTGTATGATTCATGATTAAAATTTGAATAAGTGTGGGGGAAATTTCATCGCAGATGGAAACACGATGATATCATTGAGGAAACGTACGATTGAACTTTCACTAGACTTATATGATGTGGAACATGATTACTTTTGGGGTTTTACATGCTTATTTTGTTATAAATATAATAAAAAAGAGAGAAAAAGATACTAGTTTATCTATTAGGAAAGTCAAAAATCAATATTATTAGACCGATGAAGTCTATGATGGATCATATGTGGCTAGGGTATGGATGTGAGACCCTACTAAGACATGATTTTTGAAAAATAAATAAAATGAAAATGAAAGGAACATGGTACATTATTGATGCTATCTTAAAACATTCATGGACCTACTTGATCTATTGAGGCACATACGCATTTTGTTAAAGAGGAGCTACTTCATTGCACTATTCAAGATTTTCATGCATTATAATTTAGTTTTCAACCTACTCTTGAGATTTATTTTTATCACTTCCCACCCACCCCCAACCCCAAAGTCATTTGAACCTTATTACTGAATCGCTCATGATTTTTTTTGTATTTGTCTTTACAGTGTGGAGATAATATAAAAAATTCAATACTATGGTTTGGAATATATAATCAGGGTATGAGAATAAATATAGTTACATTTTACCTTGAGTGATGAGAGAAAATTTATTGTGAGGTAAATTTCAAATTGGGTATAGTATTTATGGAATATTTATAAAATTATAATTAAAAGAATAAATAATCTGGATAAATAATTGAACTATGGGGCACAAACAGTTTTCTCTACAATATTGATTCTCGAGGACTAAATTTTTCTTCTTACACTTAGTTTTTAATGCATGTTTTTTGTTTTAAAAATTGTTTCTTTTGGAATCCCTATTGAGATGTTTTTTGCATGAGGAGAAGAAATTGTTTAAATGTGGGGGAATTTGATAAGCTCAATTTATATATATGCATTTAATACATTTTTCTAAATATTTATTCATGTTTTATTTGATATTTCATTTTTTTGGTTAATTTTTTTAGGAATTAGGAATTTTGGACTCAAAGTATGAAATGTTAAAAAATGTCAAAAATAGGCATTACATGTAATGTATAACATAGATGATGTGTATTCCTCAATCAGAGCATGCCTACATATCCACAAACCAATCCATGAAGACTCTACATGATATGAAGCTGATACATATTGTGTACACAAAATACACATTATGAAATTTTCAAAATCAGAATCTCGATGAAAGTGAATCACATACATGATGTAAAGAGTTTACACAATGTGAAAAGTTTGAAGATCCCATAAATTCAATGATTTATCTCAAATATCCTATGAGATTCAAGATTTTTAAAGGAGATTATGAATCTAGAGTAAATGATGTATAAACCTTACATGTAGAGTAAAATTTGAGATTGAAATCCATTTAAAGAAAATAGATTATGTGAATTCTTTAAAAACCTTGTATCTTTCATCCTGTTTGATTATATTTACATTGCTTCCAATTATTTAATCTTGATTCTTGCTTATTTAATTATGGATTTACAATTTATAAATCATTTCATGATTATGCTTAGAATGTTTTATATTCCTTTTCTTTTGATAAATACCGTAATGAACGTCTAATCCTCTTAGGTTTAGGGGTTTAGAATATTGTTCTTTCTAAGTCTAATGAATCCATGAGTCAAACCTTGGTAACCCCATGAATAGTAATTATGTTAAAAAGAAATTTTCATCACATTTTCTTGTAGAAATTTGACCATGGGAGGTGAAATTGAACTAACCTAGCCAAGTTGGAGTTGGGAAGGCTATGACCATTAGTTTGCGACAATTTATACATAGAAGCTAAGAGTAATGAATCTTGGTTTTTAGCTATACCTGTAATAAGTTATAGTTACAACATATACATATCCAATTGGTTTGACCGAAACCAATTGGTTACCCTTGTACCACTTCACAGACTAAGTCCTAGGACTATTAGAAGATAGATTTAGGATTATCTTCTTCCAAGATCCTTGAAATTAACCCTCATCCCATCTCAGTTATCAAAATTCAATCCAAACTAACAAGTTTGAGAAAAACCAAATCTTGAAGGGTGAATGTGAGTAATCCTTTCAAAGGGTTTTGTTCGAATGGTTTCTTTCATTCCAATGATCAATGTGGTATCAACCACACATTGACTATTTAATACACCCTAGTAGTAAGTGAATTTGTGGAGTATAAATTTCTAATCCAATCAATGACTGTGTGAATTCAATGATGCAAGTAGGAACATCATCTTCTTTCCATGTTGATTATCTACTTCATTCTTGAATTCTTTGAATTTTTAAAAGGACCTGGACTTATAACTCATCAAGTAGACATATCCATATCCACTTTAGTCCTCAACAAAATTCAGAAATTAAGAATAACCACCTCTAGCTTTTACTAGAAATAGCCCACACACATCAGTGTGTACCAATCCTAAAAGCTCAGTGACCCTTTCACCTTGACCACTAAATGGTGGTTCGGAAATTTTTCCTATTAAATATTCATGACATATTTCAAGTGGTTTTATCATAAACGAGTCAAAATAACCATCTTGAAATATATTTTTCAAATGATTCTTGTTTCCATGACCAAGATGGTGATGTCATTGCTGGCTATTATATAAGTTATGTCAAAATGATTTTTAATCTATTTTAAATATTTTTTTAATAATTTTATACATAAATAACATTATTTAAATGCTCCATAACATAACATATGCTTTCTTTTTATGATAAACAAATATTATTTATAAAATTGAAAATTAAACCATCTGTATCTAGGCATGATATAGAAATAATGTTCTATGTAATAGTTGGTAATTAATAACAATCCCCTAAAACCAATATCATTCCTATTGGAAATGAAAGGTGTTAGTAACCAATGCCCAGGGTTTCTAGCCTCACACCATTGTCAGATCACAAATCCACCTATCCTATATAAATCATTTAGAATCTACATGGTTTCTATATTTGGATATAGTTGTAAGAAATACAAACAGTATCTAATACCCAATAAGTATATATTGAAATAATAAACTTGATAATGAAATCACCATTAACTTATCCTTTCTTCTGGGTGTCTTTCATATTCTAGTGACCTTGATTTACACATGAAAAACATACTACTTGCTTTTGCTTTCCCTATATTTGGATCATTCTGTTATTAGAAGGATGGTGCTCGAGAGCTTTAGACTTATTATGAGTCTTTGGAGCCTTCTCCTTGTTCATCCATTTCTTATTAATTATTAAGTCTATAGGTTTTTTAGGCCCCATGTCCTTATCAACTTGGTGAACTTGAGTAAGAAGTTTTGAAAGACTCTTCTCATTACTGATATTGTTATAATTAAAAATAAAACTCGAGATGTTCTTGGGTAGTGAGGAATGTATGGGATCTGTGTGAAACTCACATGTGAATTTAATCCCTAAGATGTCTAAGAATTAAATACAACCAATAAGATTGACTACATGAGGTCCAGCTGGTGCCAACTTTCCAAAATTATTTGTAAACAAAGCATTGGACATCTCATATCTCTCTTGTATCACCTTCTCTTGATAGAGATCCCAAAGGGGAAACATCATTCTATACGAATCCATGTCGTCCTATTTCTCCAAAAGCTCACTGGTCATGGATAATAGCATGAATCACTGAATAACTCTTTCATCATTCAAATGTTTCTCATATGGAGTCAACTCTTCCTTACTAGCCTTCTTTTCAGGCACATGAGAAATAAGTTCTTCCAGCACATACAATTTTCTTTCCTGGAGTAGGATGATGGGTAAGCCCCTTTGCCACTCTTTGGAAATTTATGCTGGTGAGAAAATTATCCTTCTCAAGTATGGATCCTAGTTTTATATTTTAATTTATTTTTATTGATGTTTCTATAAATGAGATTAGAAGAGTTCAATAATTTATCAATTAAAATTTATACAGATAAATAAATATAATATTTATTAATCTCTCACTATTTTATCAAAAAGTAATATCCTTCACCGCTGGATTCATAATTACTATTTATTGGACATTCCAGTGGCAAGGATCCATATTCCACTTCTCATGACCATGACTTTGGTCAGTCAATAAATTTGAATGGTTTTAGATTGGCATTCCAAATTCTAATTTCATTAACTCACAGTTCATTAATCCATTGAGTGAACTCCCCAATACTAAAATATTAAATTGGAATTACTCATCCTTTTCATCTCAGTTACACAAAGTCGTAATTTTACAATCAACCATTGATCTGAAATAAGTTATGTTAACCAAAAACATCAAGTTAGAATTCCCCAATAATTGAAATCACCCTGACTTTGGCTCGTCAGAAACTTTGAACTATGGTTATATTTTAATATAAGTAGTGGAATGACATACCGACTTGATATATATAATTAATGAATTTTATCTTTATGCATGAATTAAAAATTATTATTTTTATGACATGGATATTAATATTAATTGGATTTAATTAAGTGATTAACTATGCCTCAGATAATATTTACACATAATATAATTTATTTTTGTTCTATCTTTCTTGCTTGTTATTTCATTAATTCATGTGATCATGAAAAAACATCTATAATGAAATAACCATGCAACTTGATATAAATAAAATAATAATGTGGTATGATCATGAGATTTTATTAATGGTTAATTTATCTAGAGGATGATAAACTAATCATTAACCTAGGGTGGAAACACCTTGAACCATTTATGGTTCTTTTCTTTCCACACATCCACCTATGTATCTCTCTTGGATTGGTTTATCCTCTACTACAAACTTGAATCACCTCTAGTAACATGGGATATCCATGCATTACATATCTTTTACTCACACACAGGTGAGGGAACTAAAGTATTGGTTAAAGATTTTACATAAAAACCCATGAGCATGCAGACCCTTACATAATGAGAGGAGAGACGACATGTAGGAAAACTTTTTAATTTAATAATAAATTAAATGAAACCAATCACATATAATGGTCTGGTCTAGCCTCATGATCATCCTCAGGCATGAAACAAATTACACATTTAATAAAATTATCATTCAATTCTAATCTTTCTTATTTAAGATAAATCATGCTCAAATAAATTAATTATATTCTTTAATTAATCAATTATTTTATATTAATTATCATTTGAAATTCCTTGAGATTATCATCCACAATTATTTTAAACAAATTAAATAAATTTATTTAGAATTAAATATGTACAAAAATGTACCTTAGAGGAAACACAGTGAATACCTGTCTGAAATACCCAACAAGTATTATACTTGTATACTATTTACTCTTGCAAAATGTGGCATACATGGATTATCACATAATTTCATTGTATGTATTATCAACCTAATGAACACACAAATGACATGGTATTTAAATAGCATGTTACGATTCAATGGACGTAGATTAATAACTATAATAGGAAATATACAAAATATATAGATCCGAACATTACACAGAAATTAATTATATATATGTATATATATGACATATTAAATGTTGTGTAATATCAACATAATTACCACATGGAACACATGTTGATAAGGTTTTCATAAAAAATTATATTAATTTTCAATTCTTCATAATTTGGTAAAAGTACACAACATGTAAATTGGAGCTATATGACATGTATTTTTCTCCTCGTATATCTATGGAACATGTGTAGGGACACATCATGTAATCGTTCCATGGAAAATGTTGGAGAAAACGACATGTCGTATCTGAGTTACATGGACACAAGTTATGTAAGCCATGTAAGAGAATATATAGCCCTTCTATGACTATGGGACTACACCCCGTGTACTAAAGTTACATGGTGTTTACTATGGATAACCATCTGAAAATATGGCCCAGTAAAAATACAGTGTATAATTAAATTCAATGCATGTAATAATCGCTCAAAACATGAATTACTTCTAAATTAATTCTGGGTGAATTTAACACTAGTACATAGAATGTACCGTCGGGTTAAAAGATTTGTACTCTCGTGTTATCCATCCAGATTCCTCGGCACCACTAGATGAGATATTTGAATTTATTTTTTTCATAAAATTAATCAATTTGATTATATTTATGAGAAATAAAGAGAAGTAAAATAGATCTCTCAATTCAGATTAAATAATGATTAAACTTGAATTGAAAACCAATAATAAATGTTCAAATCAATAAACAATAATTAAATAATTATAAATAATTATGTGACCACTATGATATCAATCGTAGGTTCCAAGAGTCACACCCAACTCAGACTTTTGTCAAAATTAATGATTAATCTGAGATTTACATGAAGATAAATTCCATGATCAATGGAACTGAATCAATTAATATAGACAGTATATAAATTCTAGAACCATAGCACAAGATTTTCCCACATTATTTATAATTAATTTAATAAATCAAATAATTAATTTGTGACAATTTTTTTCATTTATGGATCAGACAACAGTTATACATTGTACCGTCTTTGTGTTATAGAAATAAAGAATAGATTCTCTCTAGTTATGATCGTCATATGTTCCACGAATCTCTGAACTTTTCCATGGTAGTATACTTGTACTAGCATGGTAGATCCTATCGCTTGTGTCATTATCCATTGATCACCCTAAGAATCACTTATAAAGGATTCTACTTGATATATCTAGAATCAAGTGTGGAAGGTGGAGGAAGACTGCTCTTCGTTCTTGGGAGCGTTTTGGGAGAGGGAGCACTGTAGGGATTTAAATAAATCTATCTAAATCTCATTGTGCACAACCCAAAATGAATTGTCTCTAAAAAAAATAATAAAAAAATTGGGTTTATATACAGCTAGGGATAGAAATAAATAATTTCACAAGTTCTATTTATTATTTATTTAATCTTTTTGGAACTCAATGTTAATAATAATAATAATAATAATATTATTATTATTAATATATTTTGACATGTACATAACTTGATAATTAAATTAAATATTATTTAATCAAATAATATTCAATGTATATTATTTCTCATCAGACCAATAAACTCGGTCTACAATTCCTCCATAATATTTATCACGTCATGAATAATGAATTTTAATTTTATAAATAAATATCACTAAAATATTATCCAATAAACAAATAAACAATATATTCACTAAATAACAAATAAATATTTATCAAATGTTCTGATGACATAATATTCTCTCAAATAAAAGTGGTGGGATATATGTGATCAAGAAAAAATGAATAATTATTAAACCATGCGCATAAATAATATTCACTCAACTTATTAAATAACAAATAATAATATATTATTTAACTGAGATTCTGGATACACTTAGTGTGTGACCCTCTAGGCATCTTTCTCAGCGGCATTAGGTGAACAAGATTAAGGTCTAAGGTTAGCGTCTAGCATCATGCCAATTTACCCATAGGGAAATAAGTTATTGTCACAATTACATAATACCTTATATAGACACTTACTGTGTAATATAATCCCTTTATCATGATATCTCTAATCAAACAGGTTTCATGCTGGTGCCATCAACCTATGTGATCAATGTTACTTTCTTTGACTGTCCAGAAATGAAAATTTCCTATTTAAAACCATGGACATGGATTTATTTATGCTATATAATTTATCTCAAAGGACCTAATATAACAACTTTCGTTAAAGAGAATAAGGGACAAATCTTTTCTCACATTATTCATTAATGAAATATTACTTAGCACACACCCAATGTATCCTACCTATTTGCAAACACATGTCATCATAGTTTTTGTCAATACGTAAAAGTATGTGACTTATAAAACTCATTAATAATAATCCATATGTATAAGGATCAATAGACAGAACATCAAATTGGAACATCCAATGACACATATAAATGTGAATTTCCTTCCAATAGGCCTCTTTCTCATAATATCCTATACTCGATATTAAAAAGGTAATACACCATGTGAAGGTGCTTCAAATTTTTATGAGTCTCCACCCCAAAATCCTATATAATTTGTGTCCCTTAAATGACTTAATTCAGCTATATAATATATATTTGAGAATACTATTATGGTACTTTTGGGTTCTTATCGTAGATGAGAACTTCCAGGACCTTTTAGTGCCATAGATACTCTTAGTAAATTATCACATACTATGTCACACAAAGAATAGTCTAATGTGATAAGGTTTTATTAATATTAAAAATAATGAATACATGTTATCATTAATTATATAGAATTTGGTTCTAGGGAACCAAATCAAATAGTTTTATTATTTAAAATGAAATATTTTATTATTTTTAGCATCATACGAAACGCCTTATAGATTTTTGAAATGGTTTTCATGAGGAAAAATTTGTTCTAACTTGATTTTGGTTTTCAATGAGTGAAAATAAGGTTTAAAAAGTGAATTTGGTTTCAATTTGAGGTGTTGACCACTAAATGGCTCAAAAAGGGAGTGTTTTAGTGTATTTCTAATAGCGATTAGAAATGTGTGCATGGATTAACCCTTGTAAAATTCCATGGTGGTTTTCTTTAAATGGTTTTATTGAATGTTGTGGGTCCTTTGCCTTGTTTTTGTTTTCGGAGAGAAAGCAACTTATGGAAGGGTATATTGGAAACATTTTTAAAGGAATGGGTGATTTCATTGGACTTTTTAAAAATGTTTTGAGTATTGTCTTGTGAAAAGTGTGATGGAAATAATGACCTTTAGGATATATTTTTATTTTCAAAGAAGAGATCCCTTGTTTAAGGCTTAATTTGCAATGAATTAATTTTTTTGGGTGTTTTCCATCATTTTCTAAAAGCTAATTGGAAAGTATTTTATAAAATTTAAAATTTATTGGAATTCCAAACTGATTTTTTCTGTTAAAGGGCCATTAGGAACTTTGTTTTTAAATGATTCATGTGGGTGGAACCCCTTGATTCCCTTTGATTGTGTACCCCTTTTGTGGTCATGTGATCACTCTGTGATACTTATTGACCCCATTGTGTTGGAATGTACTTGTTAGGAATTGTGTTTATGTTATGTGTTTGGGGATTTTCATCACTGGGAATTAAGGGTGTGAGTAGTTATTGCTATTACTTATGGGTAGACTTCAATTGTTTTTAATAAACCTTACTTCCTTTATTGGTTATGCGATGATAGGTACTAAGTGGGAGATATAGATTGTTCCTCTAGTTGATTCACACACAACTAGTTTCCCACCCTTCATGATAGGGGCAGGGGCTAGATGGGGGGATTTTCACCAGAATGATTCTTATATGGGAAAATTGGATGATGGTTATGGACTTATCATATGATGGAAGCTAGTTTGGGTTGTTATACTCATATAAGGTTAAATACATGGAACATTAGTGACCTTAGGAAAGGTAATATACATTCATTTTTTTGGTGAGTATGTGATTAAGGAGTGTTTGGTCTAGTTCTCGGTTGTATCATTTCCCTTGATTTCTTTGATATGGAACCTTCCTTACTTATGTTGTATTTTTATATGCCTTGTGACATATATATGTGGTACTCTTGTGGTGCTTAAACCATAGGAATTTTCTAGTTTCCTTTGAAAGTGAGTTTTAGTGATGTTTGTGAAAAATGAATTTGAATTTTTAAAGACACTTGTGTGAGTAATTTAAGGTGGATTTTGAAATGGGTTTCTTGTTTAAATATGTATTCATTTGGTGAAATTATTTTAAATTAACAGTTTTCATTTAGATAAAAAAATAGAGGACTATTATTGGGAAATGTTAGCAATGTGTGTGGTTTTGAAATGAATCTGGATGATGGATATTTTTTTTCCAAAAAACATGTGTTCAGTTTTCTGAAATAAGTGGAAAATGTTTTGAAAGTGGATTATGGATTTTTTTATTTCTCTGAAATGTATACACGTAAAAATTATTTTTTATATTTATTTTCATTCTAAAATTGATAAATTTCCTTATGAAATGAATTGAATAGTTTGGGTAGGTTGTGGTTAACTCATCGTATTTTTAGCTCACACCTTCAAAATTAAAGGATTTAGACTCTTTGTTGGATCCTTCTTGTTCATCAAGGACAATGTGGGGTATGTTGGGAAGTGCTGAGCAACCGGAGGGTGCATGGAGTTGGTTTTAGGCTTGACTCTAGTTGGTTGGTGCATAACAGTTTCTTCTTCGGTTAGATTTGTTCCTTATTTGTCTTTCCTATTTGTTTCTATTTTTTATAGATATTTTTCGTGTATATTCAAATGGGTTGGATCATGGTAGTTGGTTATGACCTATTTGGAATGTTTTTTAATTAGTTTCACTTATGTATTCTTTTATTATGTTGTTTTAACTTTTATTTGGGAAAAACCATTCCCATTGGAGTTCTTGTGATTCCTAGGTGCTTGTTTCCAGCTCATGGGGATTAAGAACATCCTTTGGTCCCTGTAGAGAATCCGGTCAAGTGATTGGTAGGATGGTAGCTTGGACCAATTTGTTACACTAGATGCTTCAAACTATTCTAGAGCCCCACCCGAGTCTTGAAAAAGTGCTCCATATGTATTTTCATCAAAGAAGAAGCCTTCAATAAATCTTCCCTTCCCTAAAAAAATACACAATTATGATCATCCTAGATCCACCATGCCACTGTGACCGGTTGTTCCATGATCTCAATTTTTTTAATTAAAATATTGGATAAATATTATTCTCAAGATCAAGTAATAAAATTTTCACGTTTTATTGATCTCTTATATTTTAAAGGTAGAAAATAATTGTTTATTCATTAATAAGTAATTTATTTTATTATGTGAATATTTAATAAATATTTATTTTCTATATTGTGAATAAAATATTTATTTTATTTATTGATGAATAAAATAGTTAATTCAAAATTTATTTAGGTATTCATTAAAGATGAGAAATTAGAGTGGTCCAAGATCACGTTTGACAATGCATATTTATTTAAAAGTCAAAAAATAATATTTATCACTGCACATGTTAGCTCACACCATAAAATAATAATAAATATTTATTATTATATGGATCGGGGTTTAATATTGATTATTTGTTTTATATAAAGTGTCATATGAAATTAAATAATATTATAACCTAAACCCTAGATCTATAAATAGATGGTTACGTCTATTTTGTAGGGTTAATCAAGATTTGATAATCATTGCAAACAAAAAATTTATCTATCCATTCCTCCTCCTAACTTCCTCTCAATAAGGAGAACCACTAGACAGATTCCTTGAAAATTGAAGGATCTATAAGCAATCAACATGAATAATGAAAGACAATTAATTCATTACGCTAGAACCCAGAAATAAATTAGTATTGCTCAGAGATCAAAGGAGGATATGTGGATCACCACTAGAGGGATTCTATATTTTGATCCACCTAACACAATGAAGGTAATCCAAGATAGTTTTTTTAAAATATCCACATCATCATTGGAGAATGTTCCTTAGACTAGGTATCCATTTATCCTGGTCTGAAATAAATTAATTATAAATTTAATGTTAAATGATCCTCTATTGGATTTCGAGAAACTATAAGTAAAATTATTTTTTGATTTATCACCCACTATCAGTACTTCTACTACCCCCAAAAACATCAATATGGACTCCTGTTGATCAAATATGCTACCATGTTTATGGCCTCTATTTAGAAAGTCTTGGGAAACCCTGAGTATAGCCTCATTCTCATGGAACATTCATTTAGTGTCCTATTCATCCTTTTACCTAAATAATAATATTGTGGTGTATTAAAAAGAGTATTCTCCCACAGAATTTCATTATTAGAAGAGAATTCCATGAACTCATTACTTCCATAATCTCAATCGTTGTTAGAAATCAAGCATTTCATATTTCTTCTAGACTCATTCTCCACCACGGTCTTCCACTTCCATAAGATTTTAAACACATAATATTTTTTTTTTCAGAAACTAATATCATACCTTCCCTATTGAGTAATCAGTAAATGTCACATAATATTGTGACCATGTAAATAAATTTACAGGTGTATTCCCCCATACATTAGTGTGAACTAGATCCAGCTTTCTAGAATTTAGTGTCTTCCTCATTTCGAAAATGGAACCTTCTTTTTCATTCCAAGGATACAATATTCATATAAGTAAAATTACACAAAATTAATCTCTAGTATAATTCATTCATGATTCAGTACCTTTAACACATTCTCACTCATGTGGAATAGCTTGTAGGGACATACTTGTGAATATCTGAAAAAATTTATTAGTGCAGGCATGTTCATTAATGTGTTTTTCATGTTGTACAAGGTACCATTATTTTCTCCACAAGCTATGGCAATATCTCTCATGGTAATATTCGATGAACCACTTGTGAACGTGGTACTAAAATCAAAATCATCAAGTTTCCTAATAGGGAAAATAGTTATTCTTAGTCTATGGATATACCTTACATTCTCTAAAACCAACAAATCTTATGATCCTTCAACCCATGTCTAAAATATAATACTCTATAGGGATATCCATGATGAGTAGAAAAACATCATCAGATACTTCATCCCCTGTGTTTACTGTATTGGTTTCAAGAATCTTCCATTTTTCTCTACACTCCTTACCATGTCCATTATTCCTACAAATCCAATAGGGTGGACCATTCCACTTTTCCTTGTCTTGACTCTTTCCTCAGGATTTTGATCATCCTCTGTGATTATCATGCAGTACATATATTCCTCTTACTTCCCTGTTTAGAGAAGAACCCGAGAATTTTCCAAGTTCTCTTCCTCAAATATCCTCACCAAGGAGTAGGTCCTACACATCCTTCTAAACCAGCTCTATATTACCTGAAGAACTTATCACTGTTGTTACAGTTGGTTCCCAACTATCAGGTAATGAACACAATAAGACTAGTGCACATAACTCATCAATGAGAACAATTCCCACCAATGTAAACTAACTTGTGAGGTGTTGAATTCATTAACATGATCTATAACAATCATCCCTTCAATCATTATTAAATTGAATAGTTATCGCATAAGGTACACCTTGTTTGATAGAGAAGGATTCTTGTACATATTCATGAGATCTTTCATCATCACATGCATTATTTTATCCTCTCTGATGTTGAACACCTTGTTTTTTCTATCATATGGCATATAATACCTATTACATGTTGATCGAGTAGTTCCCACTCTATATGCTCCATATTTGTTGGTTTCACACCAAAAAGCAGCAAGTGCATCGTTTTATGATTAATGTAATCCTTAATCTGCAACCTCCAATAACTAAAATCAATTCCATTGAAGTGATCAATCACCACCATTCCTTATTCCATCAAGTACACACAAATATTATCTAGAACGATCTCATAAAGGAACATAATTATACTATTCTACCTACTGCATTGTAAATCTATTATGCTACAGTGCTGTAGACACCCAAGTCCATGCTACTATAGAAACTGTTGGTTGGGGGTCCATGGCTCTATAATGAATTGTTGGTGTCATCAGTCACATGCTACTAGAGTGAGATGTTGAATTCCACAATACTAGAGTGTTTTGTTGAATACTTCTATATAAAGTTAACATTACTAAAGTGACTTGTTAGTGTTTTTGGTTAGCTCTACTACACTTAATCATCATTACTATGGTTCCCCAAATTTTTAGTTTGGGGTAATTTAGCACTCAGACCCCCAGAGTGGGGAGTGCTGCCACTTGGAACCCCCATCGACCTCCCCACGGAGGTCAAACAATGAGAGTTGTGGTTTGGTGTACCGTTTGGGCCACAAGCATTCAACCCAAGTTTATCCAAAAATATTAGGCTACACCATTACAAAAAAATGGGACATGGGATATCCCGAAAACCCCCACCCTTCTTTCCATGTTGTAGGTCTTTAAATCATTGTACATACATTTTAGTTGATGATGATATTTGTTTGAATGGGTGGACTTTTTTGGGATAAGAACAACAATTTTGTACCCTCTCCCCACCAATTCCCCAAAACAATTATAAATAGAAGTTAAAATTGGAATTTAGATATTTTATAGAAATAAAAATATTTTTTCATCAAATTTATTTCCATAAAAAATACAAAAAAATATAATTAGAATCATTTTATAAATTTTAATAATAAAAATAATGATAAAAGTAATTAAATTTAATAATTATTTTTTTATAATCATGTTTTAATTATACATTAAATTGTACTTAATATTGATATTAGACATAATTAATTAATTAATTAATTAATATTTAGTTTTTTTACGTATTTTATATATTTCCTTCTAATATTAACCCATGCCCCTTGTTAAAAGTTTGAACTTCATTTAGTACTCACCAAACCTTCGATGTGAAATAGAACTCGAGTCTCATCATTCATTTTGCAGTTGAACAAGAGAAAATGACGCATCCTAATCCCTCTTTAGACTATTGATAAAATTAAATCCTCTAGACATAAAATTACGATGTCAAAGAGAAGTTATGCCCCAAACCCTTTCTACTACACTTCCATGAAGGGGATATTTTATGTAATTTTAATTATATTAAATTAAACTTAAATTAAATTTCAAATTCTTTTTTTTAATTCTTTTAGTTAGTTAATTAATACATGTGTAACAATTTTTAATTAGAATAATTATTTTAAAAACATATTTTTGATGATAAAATATATGTTTTCTTATGCTATAAATTCCAATGATGTGCCATAAAATGTCAGAAACCCCAAGTGTTAAAATATACACTTTATATCTTTATTTTTCTCAGCTACCCCTCACCTCACTCTATCCATTGTGGTTCCTTTAAATTCTCCAACAACCCCTCCACGCATTCCCCAAGGTGGGCAATATTTTCATCTTCTCAATTACCCACAAGAAATGGTGGATGATGTTTGGGTGTGCGATGGTGATGTGTAGAGGATAAATAGGCCAGGGGATCTCCTATATCCCACCTTTTTGTTTTTCTAATGGTAATAATTTTAATTACCTATATACGCATAGGCATATCACTGACCCATTTTGACATTCTCTCTCGTACATTCAATTTTTTTTCACCCATAATCTTTGATCTAATATATTCTTTTCCAATGGAATTTCAATTTCAATATGTTACCACCAAAGAAATTGTTTTCTAAATGTGAATTTTTATAAACCCATATACGATTCATTATTTTGAAATTTAATTTCTTCATATTACATATAAAAATGGAAATTTAAATCTCTCAGTGGGGATTTCATATTACATTAATATATATAAGTGCAATCATGTATGTATATACTTGTTATTATATATAATTATGATTTTATATATAGGTAAGTATGTATATATAATTATACTTTTATATATTTATGTACATATATTAAAATATACTGATAAATATTCATAGTTTTGTATGCCTGTATATATATGTATGCATGTATGTACTTATATATGTAAATAATTACATTATTTATAATTTCATATAACTAAAATAATATATATTTATGTACTTATATTAATATAGATTAATATATCTATATTCCTATGTACTTATACATAAATATGTGTATTTAACTATATATATATACAACTATATTAATTTTTATCTATAGATGCATGTATGTGTTTATATATAAATATATTAATATGTATGTAAGTATTTGTAAATATATATATTTATTGGTTTTTATATATGTGTGTGATCAATAACGTTTAAAGGTAGATACAAATATCATTATTTAAAATTATATTTTAATACATGTACATAAATGAATTTTAATATTATTCTATGTACATACATACATAGATATAGACATGAATTTTTATAAATATTTTAGTGTAATTATTTACCACTATACATATATATAATTAAAATTTAATTGATAAAGTCTCTTCTCTGAAGAGAGTACACTACTTGGGTTTCTAGGCTTTGGGCTCTCCTTGGTTTTCCTAGGCTTGGTGTTGTTTTAGTGGTGGTGTGGCATTTGTATTCCCGGTATGTCCTCCCCTATTAGTATGATCTATCTCATATTCTATCGTTATTTTGATGGAAAACAATTTTACAACTCTATAGATAATCCTATTTCTATCTAATAAGGAAAAATCACCCATTATTTACAATAGAGGTGATGAACCCTTATTGGTACATAGGATGTCTCTTTTAAATTTCCCCCTGATAGACAGTTTTCACACCTCTTCTCCCCCATTTAAGTTTTATGACCCTTGGGAACCCTTGGACGTGTTCCACCTTCCAATCTCATAGATTATTACCCTTCTAATGGTGTTTTCCAAAATGTTTGAGGTGTGTTTATCCTCACTTTACCTCCTTCCTTCTCTCTCTCTCTTCTCTCTTTGATTAGGCTTCCCCCATGAACACTAGCTATCATGTGGATTGATTTTAGGGTTTTAGGTGGATTTATTGATGGGTATTTTGGTGTCTAGGGGTTTTAGACACTATTTATTTTTCTATGGGTGTTGTCACCATTGAAGGCGAAATGTTTCGGGACATTTCCGATTGGTTTTCTCTTCTTTGAGGTACATGTTACTACATAATTATTTAATTTTGGAAATCTAGACATGCTTTCACTTTCTAAATTCTATTTTCATAAAGGTATAGCTCTATGTGACAACCTTGAGACGATTTTAAACTATTTCATTGAGTTTTATGCATGGTATACTTGGTTTTAAATGTGAATTCCATGTTTTTGAAGGTTTTGGGCATAGGAGAAGCGTCATATGGGTCATTACAAAATCATATTTTTGTCATGATTGATGATTAATTTGATATTTAAAAGATGATAAATTTCACAATCAATTTAATTGAATTAAGGAATATAGAAAATAGATAAATTATGGAATGAAATTGTAGGATTTTCACACATTATTTACAATTAATTCAATCAATTAAAGTGTTACCTTATGAGAAAATATTTCTTCGTTTATGGATTTGAAAATAGATCTATGTCATACCATCATTGAGTTGTTTGAATGAAGAATAAATTACATCTACCAGTGATCCACACGTGTTCCATGAATATCCAAACATCATTGTAGGAATCTGTAGGTGCCATCATGATAGATCAATTTGCATGTGTCATTACCCTTTGATCACCTTAAGAATCAAGTCCAAAAGATCCTCCTAGATATCTCTAGACTTGATAGTGGAAGGTGGTGGAATATCACACTCCATTATTGGGAGTGTTTTGGGATAGGGAACACTCTAGGTATTGAGAGGACTCACTCTAGATCTCATTTCACACAACAAAAAATGAATTACATATGATAAAAAATAATATAATTGGGTTTATTTGTAGCTAGGGTTAGAAATAAATAATAAAAAAAATTACCCTTTATTATTTATTTAATCCCCATAAAATCCTATGTCAATAATAATAATAATAATATTTCTTGACATTCACTAAACTCACAAATGAAATTAAATATTATTTAATCAATTAATATTTAATATATATCATTTCTCACTAGACCACTAAAATTGGTATGATATTCCTCCATAATATTTAGAAGGATTTGAATAATGAATATTTATTTAATAAATAAATATATCTGAATTATTAACTAATAAATAAATAAATATTATATCACTAAATAGAAAACAAATATTTATTTAAAATTCTTCCCACATAATATTCTCTCGAATAACTAGATATAGAATATATACAACCAATAAAACATGAATAATTTTTAAACCACATATGGAAATAATATTCATTCGACCTATTAAATAATAAATAAAAATATATTATTAATTTTGATTGTGAATATATTTAATGTGTGACCCTTGAAACCTCATTCTAACTAACATTAGGCAAAGTATCCAAAAGTCAAAGCTTAGAATCTAATAACATGAAACGACACCCAAAAAGAAATAATTTAATACTGAAATGACGTAATACCTCACAAGAATGCTTACTGTGTAATATAACCCCTTTATAATGATATCTCAAGTCATGTAGGGTTCATTCTAGTGCCATCAACCTATATGCTTGATGTCTCTATCTTTGAATTTCTAGAAATTGAGCTTAACTGTAGAACACAATGTCTATGGATTTATTTAGGCCATATCATTTCCATCAAAAAGCTTACGATATCAACTTTTTTTAAAGAACAGAATGGAAAATTCATTTCTCACATTATTCATTAAGGAAATATTACTCATGATGTACCCAATGTATTCGAACTTGCTACAAACATATGTCATCATGATTTTTTTCAATACATAAAATTTCATGACTTATAACACTCATTAATAATAATCTTAAATTCTAAGGATCAACACACATTACCATGTATTGGAACATGCAATGACACATATAAATGTATATTTCCTAATGGTTGGTCTCATTTTCATAATATTCTACATTGAATATTACCAAGGGAATACACCATTAGAATGTTCCTCAAAGTCTAATGCATCTACACCCCTAATATACTATATCATTTGTGTACCAAAAATGATTTCTTCTATATAAAGAAAATATATTTAAGAATACCATCATAACACTTTTGGGTTATCATCATAGCGGGGAATTGCTATGACCTTTCAGTTAGACAACTAATCTTAGGACATTATCACATGCTATGTTACACTGAAGAACAATCATGATGTGATAAATATTTTATTAATATTTCAAAATAATTAATACAAGTTATAATAAATTACATAGAATTTGGTTCTAGGGAACTAACTCCAATAGACCCCCACTTGAACTAGAGACAACTTCTAAAAACCATCAGTCCACTAGCTCTCACATGATACTCAATATTTTGTAGAGATAAGCCTTTAGTCATGGGGGCCACCATGATTTCTCCTACGAGAACTCTACTTACTGCATCTTCACCCAATTTGATAAAAATATCTAAATAGGTGATACTTTTGGAGTAAGTTATTTGTCTGTTGGTGTGACCTTAGCTCTTTTTCAGGATCCACCACTATAGTATTATCACAACACAATGTGATAGGGTCTTTACTTCTAGGTACCAAATCAATATCCTGGACATAGTTTCTTATCCAAATATTTTCCTTGTCTACATTAGAAGATTCTATATACTTTGACTCCATTTTATAATTAGAGACAACTAGCTGCTTTGAACAATTCCAGCTCACAAATCCTACATTGAGATAGATAACATATCCCTACCATGACTTCAGATCATTCTGATCTATTTGAAAACTAGCATCAGTATAACCACTAATGACCAACTTCTCATCTCTTATATAAACTGGGAACATATCCTTAATTTTTCCCAAATACTTGGGGACAACCTAAACATTATACCAATACTATTATCCTGGATCTTCTTGATATCTTCCAACTATTCATAATGCATTGGCGACATCAAGTCTAGTGCACAACACATCATACATTATTGATCCTATCACTGAAGTGTATGGGGTCTTACTCATTCACTCTTTATCTTATTATGCATGAGGAAAACTTTCCTAGAAATATTTATATGATGTGACACTAGAAACAATCCCATATTGGATTGTTCCATGCTAATTCACTTTAGTATCTGGTCAATGGATATACTTTGGCTTAGTCCATGAAGCCTCTTGAATCTATCACGAATGATCTTGATCCCTAGAATATAAAATGATTCACCTAAGTCCTACATGGATAAAAAATTGTTTAACCCATCATTAATATAATTTAAGAATAGTATATTGTTTCCAATAAGTAATATATCATCAAAATATACTACTAGTAAAATGACCTAATTCACTCTAAAAATCTTTTAAACACATGGATCATGTTCATTATTAAGGAAACCAAATTGTTTTATAGCTTCATTGAATCAAATTTTCTATGACATAGATGATTTTTTTCAATCCATAAATGGATCTGTACAACATGAAAATATTTTTAGCATCACCTAGAGTCACAAACAATTCTAGTTGTGTAATGTCAAAATACTCCAAAAGGTTCCTGTTATGGAAATACATTTTGAAATCCATCTTCCAAATTTTATAGTCAAGGCAAGATGCTATAGAAATTATAATTATAATGAATTTAAACATGAAAATTGGGGAAACAGTTTCATCATAGTCAACTCTTTGACATTGTTTAAATCATTTAGTAACTATAATTACTTTATAGGAATTTACTTTACCTTCCATGTCTAGTTATCTCTTGAATACCCATTTCCACCCTATGGGATTCACATAAACTTACACATCAATCAGAACCCAAACTTTTTTATGATAAATGGAATCGATTTCAGAATTCATGGATTATTTCCATCATGTGTATTCTAAGCTCTCTACTAACTCTTTATAGGAGATAGGTTCATCATTATCAACCAATAATGTGTCACCATCTTTGGTAACTAGAAAATCATATATCTCTAGTTCTCTTACCTATCTAGTGCTCCTACATAGTGCTTATGTTTCAAAAAATACTTCTTCCACGAGGACCTATGAAATCCGTTCCTCTACAAACTCTTGTGTATCTAGAGCATCAATTTCATGAAATTCAATCTTTATCCCAATATCCTTTTTGAGGATGTTATCCCTCCCAATAAAGATGGATTATCAATAGTCCCTTTTTTGTCTGAGGGGTCATATAATTAGTATCCCTTTGTTTAAATAGGATACCCTATAAAGATACACATTCTACCTTATGGTGATATTTTGTTTCTTGAGAAGGCCTTAAAAATTCCTCACAATACCATAAATCGATATATGACAAAAACATTTATTTCCACTCTATAACTAGAAGGGAATTCCATTTTCTTCATTAGTTGGTACTCCGTTTAGTGTGTATGCTACAATTTTTAATGCATATCTCCAAAAGGATAATGGAAGATCTTCATGAATCATCATTAACCTCACCATGTTTAACATGGTATAATTCATCCTTTAACTAACAGCATTATATAGCGGTACATAAGGTAGAGTAATTTGAGATAGAGTCTCATTCTCCTGTAAAAAATAGATAATGTTTTCATTAAAATATTCATCATCTTGATCTGATTTAATTTTCTTTGTCTTCTTATAAGATGAGTTTATATATAAATAATGGATACATTTTTCTAAATTTTTATTCATGTTTTATTTAATAATTCACTATGTTTTGGTTTGTTTTCATTGGAAGTATGAATTTTGGGCTCAAAGGAAGAAATGTTGAATTGTGGGAAGAACATGCTTTAGACATGATGTACAACATATGTGATGTGTATTCCTTATTGACAACATGCTTGTAGAGCCACATTAAAACCCATGAAGACTCTACATGATGTGAATCTCATGCATTTTATGTACATACATTACACATCATGCAAATTTCAAAATCAGAATCCTGTTGAAATTGAATCACATACACGATGTACAGAGTTTAGATGACAAGTAATGTTTGAAGATACCATTCGGTCAAAGATTTAGATTGAAGGTCCCATGATATTCAAGATTTTTAGAGGATATCATGGATCGAGAGTACAAAATGTTTAAACCTCACATGCCATGTAAAATTAAATATAGAAAGACTTTTAAATCAAATTCATGGCATGAAATCTTTACACATCATGTATCTTTCTAGCTATTAATATTTATATAGTGAAGTAGTCCATAAAGGGTTCAAAACAAATCTTTTATCTCTTTTTTATTTTTAAATTTTTATTTATTTCTCATAAAAACTCAGTTTTAATTCATTCCTTTCATTTTTTTGTTAAATCCTTTTGAGATGTTAAAAATTCTACATTCATTCTTTGTATTTTGTGATTCTTCTTTCATTTCTATGCTTCCTTCAGATACATATATTTACTCTTAATCAACTCTTTCCATTCATTCACTATTTCTTCATTCTGAGTAAGTGTTTAATTTTATTTACATTGCTTTCAATTATTTGATATTTATTATTTCTTATTTTAACAATGGATTTCCTATTTCTGAATCATTTCATGATTATGCTAAGTATATTTTATTTTCCATTGATTTTTATCTATACCATAATGAATAGATAATTCTGTTAATGTTATAGGTCAAGAACATTGGTGTTTCTAGGCCTAATGAATCCATGATTTGATACATGGTAACCCTATAACTAGTAATTATGTTAAAAATAATTTTTCATCAAATTCTCTTGAACAGCCTTGACAATGGGAGGTGAAATTGAATGGACATATCCAAGTTGGTGTTGAGATGGCTATTACCATTATCCTATGATGTTTTTTTCATATAAGCTAAACATAATTCATCTTGGTTGTTAGCTATACCTAGACGAAGGGATATTTGTTGCATAAATAGATCCATTTGGTTTGAAAAAAACCAATTGGTGACCCTTGCACCGGTTCACATCCTAAATTTAAGGACTATTCTATAGATTTAGGATTATGTTATACCAAGGGCCTTGAAATTGACCCCAATACCTTCTTTGTTACCTAAATTTAATCTGAACTACCTAGTATTATAAAAATAAAATATTGAAGAGTGAATGTGAAGAATCCATTCAAAGGGTTTTGTTTAAATGGTTGATTTTCCCCTATTATCCTTGTGGGTTTGACCACACATTACCTCTATACTAAACTCTAGTAGTATGTTTAGTTTGGCACTAAAAATTTCTAATTTAATCAATGAACAAAGCAATTCAACGATGCGTAGGGGCACATCAAATTTTGGCACCACTTTTGGGGATCATAGTTTCCCAGGCGTAGTATACTTCAGATCAAACATGAGATTACCTCACCTGCTCCTCCTTTCTTCTTTTGCCTCCCCTTTTTATGTTTTTACATTTTTTTCATTTGGGAACACCTGTGTACTCTATAAATTTTTCATGCTAGTGTATGCTTCCAGGGCCTATGACTCGTTTAGATATCCTTGAGAGTCAAGAAATACTTATTTTTAATCATGATATTGATAAAAAAAATTTCTTCACACTGCCACTTCACAATGGATGAGTGCAGCGATCTTGTGTCACCACACCTTCAAAACCCCTAATAAGTGACACATGAAGATTAAGGTGACCAACCAGTGCTACAGGAGAAAACCATAATGGACTATGACATTCCATCCATTTGTGGTTCTATATACAACATTATGTGACCAACAATTCAGGCACACATGTTCAAAATAAAAACTTGACTGATTCATATAATCCACAACATGGGGAAATTTAGTGGGCTTCAAAGTGAAGACCCCCACGAGCACATTAACAACTGTTTAGTGGTGTATGATACCTTTTTCAACCAAGGCATGTCATACGAGGCAATATGAAACCATTTATTAATATTATAATTTTGTGATAGAGCCAAGGATTTGTTCGAAAGACAAACTCTTGGGTTGATCTTGCATGGGATGATCTAGCTAAGAAATTCCTTGATAAATATTTCCCACCCATATTATTGTGGAATTTAAGGAATGGTATTCATCACTTCACTGAAGAGGAAAAATAATCAACTTTGGAGGCATAAAATAGATATAAGGATACACTAGAAAGGTACCACATCATGGACTTGATGTGTGGATTCAGATTCAGATGTTATATCATGGACACCAACTAGCTATGCGAACTATAGTAGATGCCATTGTTGATGCCAAAATAAAGCATAAGTTGACCTAAGTAGGCCAAAAAATTATAGATAAATTCTCCTATAATTACAGTATATGGAAGATCAATCGAGTACTATATTATCATGAAATATACCAAGTATAGGTCAGTAACCACTTTGCAGTCCAAGTGGATGCTCTTAGAAAGAAGCTTGAGTCTTTCTAATTACATGCTGCACCACCACCCCCTCCTACTCCAATGATGAAAATTCAATACTGTAGGATGAGTGGAGGTCCACACCTATACCGAAACTACTAATAAGGTTTAGAGGAACCACAATTCCATGATTATAATTACGTTAATTAAAATTAAATAAATTTTTAGTACCAAAAGCCCAACAATATAAACAGAAAAACTATCAATAGAGACCGGATGAGTAGCTTCAATAAACAAATCATGGTTATTTTTAACATAGGAGTCACTAAGTTCCACTAAGGAATTAGGGAACAACTATGTACCCACAAAAAGGTCCATCTCCTTGACTACAATAACAAATTTTACAACCTTTTTCTGAATCTTAGTCGTTTTCACTAGCTCAGTAACAGTAGTATCAATAAACTTCTTTAATACCACTGCAACAATAATAACCTCTCCAATCAAATATTGAAAACCTATTCACTAACATTGTGTAGAAATCAGAAAAAAGGATGAAAACCTAAGAGATATAAATTCAAAACCACAAGTCTTACCTATGAAACCTAGAGCATCAAATGGGGTAGATCTGTATGAATTTATCTAATCAATTACCAGTTACTTTTCCTTATAATACAAAATATCATCAGAGGGAGGAGGCTAAGATGATAGTTGTTAGAAGTGGAAAGATTTTGGACTTTCATAATCCATATGGAGAAGAAAAAAATCATTTAAAAGATTCTAATAAATCTAATCTGGAGAGAACTCAGGGGATAAAATCAAATGAAAATGCTCCAATACAGAGAATGCATGAAAAGGAAAAAGTTTATGTGGATATTCCACTATATAATTACCCCTTCCCTTACCATAAAAGATGATAAAATCCAAAAAATATGGAAAATATAAAAAATTACTTTATCTATTATACAAAAGAACATAAACATTCCATTTGTAGAGGAAATTTATCAAATACCTACTTATTCAAGATTCATTAATGACTTTCTCTCAAGTAAAAGGAATTTGGAGGAATTAGGAGTCATCTCAGTAAATGAAAAATGATCATAATATTTACATTGGTTGATAAATACAGAAATGAAATACCCTTGAAGTTTCTCAATTCTATGCATGATAGGGACATGTAATTTTGAGAAATCTATACGTGATATTGGAATAAGTATAAATCTCATGCCTATGATTGTATTCAAGAAGATGGAGCTCGATGAACTAAAACCATAAAGGGTGGGACGCCAACTTAATGACTGCTCAGTCAAGCATCTTCTCAAGCATGTATTAGTAAAAATTGGAAAATTCATTTTCCTTAGTGATTTCCTTGTCCTGTACATAGAAGAGGAAGATATTACCCTTATTCTAGGAAGACCATTTATTATCATCGGGAAAGAGATGATTAATAATAACTAAGGGAAATTGATATTCAGATTTAGTGAAGAATATGCTATTTTTGATTTCGTGAAGGATGATAACAAATTTGAATAGTCGTTAAATTGTCAATCCATCTCTCTTATTGATAAGAAATATGATCATGTAACTAGTAAGAAGGTCAATAAGAAACTAATTTGTGTTAAAAAGGGATCCAATTCTCACAAGAATGAAAATTTCATAGCACCTTTAACGAGGAAGGCCATCCCACCTTTCATCCCCTTTATTTTAAATAATCATTCTACAAATGATGCCTCCTCACAATTGAAGTCTTTTGCATCGAAACATGCATATATATGGACAATAAATAATGAATAGACTTGGAGGTAATCGTCTCTCAGGTTAATAGGATAAAGTAGGTTAATTTGGTCATTAGGAGGGTTTTAAAATAGATTAATGATTTTCAGAAGGACTTGTCCTAGAAATTGGTGAAAAATTAGAAATATATTCCATATACCCTTTAGATCGTATGTAAATGTCACACACCAGAAAAAAATAATATCCAGAGAATTACATGTCACACATCCAATAGATGATGTATAATTTTTGGGGTAGCATAAAAATTCTAGAAACCCTAGGTTCACACCCCCTCTCCTTCTCCTTCATGCGCATGACCTCCCTTACTAGCTAACCCTCTCCTCACCACTGGCCACTAATCCCACCTCCACCCTCCTCATCTCAGTTCAGAGTCATCCACTCTATCTATTTATCATCTCTACTACCTTTCTAACATGGCCTATACAAAAATGGTCGATCCTTACTAACTAAATGTGCAACTGAGCATAATGAGATGCCTCCACCAGCCAAGTGGCGGTTGTCTCCTCCTATAATTCCTATAGATCATTCCGCCACTTCATCTGCCTTGGACATTACCACTACTTCCACCTCTGATGATTTACATTGGGCATCCAGTGGGTTATAAGGTACTTCCTGCTCACACCTCCACCCTTGCCTCCACTTCTCTTCACCAGAGCACTAGGTCAAGTTGGTCCACCTCCCGGGGAAGCCTTTGAAGATCAATAAGACCTGGACCTCACTATGATTGATAATATCTGGATCCAACAGGTGGTCCTTGACCTCATCGACCAACTAAAACTCATTCCCATCACCTAAGTGAACGAGGAGACATCTAGGGAGCTATTCCTTGATTTCCAACCCATATTTGAACTAGATGTCAACTATGTATAATTTAGACTCATAGATAGGACTTGGGATCTATCCCTTGGTGATTTTGTATTCGGACTCGACATTTATGTCATGACCCATCCCCTAGGGCCCATGCTGTAACTACCCCAATCCCGCCTTCAAGAGGCCAGGGGTTGACGACTAGCACCGAAAGGCATTTTCCCTAAAACCGGGAAGACATTGCCTTTATATCCTGCAAACACACGTAACTAAGCACACATCAAGATATGAACACAAGTAAACTATTTAGAAAAAAGAGTGTCGAAAGTAAGAGGGGTTGGAATACAAGCCCAATAGTAAAGGTACAAGTACATCTGAAATAAAATACAACTGAAGAAAGAGAAAGAAAACTACTGGGTCATCCTCTGGGGCTCCTACCTAAAGGGCAGGTACAGATCACCTCCTCAACACTTCACATCCACCTATCTCCCCTGCATACCGATACACTGTATAGTCCACCTACAAGCACCGTCTAGTCCTGGTACTCTCAGCCTCGACCAGCACTGTCTATCATCTGCACCAAACACAACATAGTGCGAGCATAGACCGTGTATGGGTGAGTATAACGATACTCAGTAGGGACCCCGAGACCCTCAAGGTCTCACAAAATCCACAATGGATAAACCAAAAAGAATGAAATCAACTGTCTATCCTACTTAGGTATATGCCTATACATATACCTAAGTTATCAAGTATACCCTTCTCAATTATGAGGAAAACACGTAGTCCAACTCAAAATCCCAAAGCTCAACTGTTCCACAAAGGAAAGAAAACCACGAAGGTAAGTACCACACATGTACGCCACAAAGAATAATACCACCAAGGTATTTCCATGAAGGAATGTACCACACAGGTACAAACTCAGATCACACCAGGTATAACTCAGGTACAATAGTAGAGATGATTAGATGTAACTATTGAATCATCTTACTCTGTTAAGAGGCAGACCCACGGAGGATCCTAAATCATCATTAGACCCATATACGATATCTAGGTATTGACCCACACAGGATTGCTCAGTGCTGACCCACATAGGATCACTCAGTGCTGACCCACACAGGATCGTTCGGTGCTGACCCACACAGGATCGCTAGGTGCTGACCCACACAAAATCGCTCGGTGTTGACCCCCACCAGATTGATATTCATTCTTCATGTCACATCCAGCTACTGGGTTCCTGCACTAAGCTCGGTTATCTTCGAGAGGGTCCACTCCAAAATCCACTGGTCGATACTCCAACTTCCACAAAGTCCCACAAAGAAGTATCTCAAAGGACCGCCATGTCAATGGGGTCTCAAGGAAATAGACGGTGCGTCAATTGGACGCCCGGTCTGTAAGTTATTTGCCTTTAAGTCCCAGGGGCCCTGTTGGATTCGGGATCAATCCAACCTGAACATACCCCATATTAATCTAAATCTATAGTTTGGTCTATTCAAAGGGACCGTCGCGCTCCAAGGTTTCCAGCGCCACTTACGGTTCATCAAACGAATGCCCGGTGCCAAAGTTATGGCCAAAAGAGTGTATAGGGTCGAAACTGGTCTTTGTTCGGTTGGACCCGAACTGGGTCGACCCGGTTCGGGTCAACCTGGCCTGAACCGCTGGGTTCGGCCTGGCCTGTTGGGTGGCTCGACTTGGCAGACCGGCCTGGGCAGCGGTGCGCCGGGGGGCGGCGCCAAGCCGCGGGGCGGCGGAGGCCGCGGGTGGCACAAGACCGTGGGGCGGTGAAGCAACGGGCGGCACAAAGGACACGGGGGCGGCGAGGGCGGTGAGGCCACATGGCTGTCAGTGTGGCGAGGCCACGGAGGCCGCGTGGCTGTGGGGGGCCATGAGGGCCATGGGAAGCGTGAGGCTGTGGGGCAGTGGAGTCGTGAGAGGTGGATGCCATAAGGCGCGAGGGCCGTGGGCTGGTGCAGACTGCGGGCCAGTGAAGGCTACGGGCGGCGGGGTGCCGTGCCTACACCGGTGGCTAGCTTGACCAACTTCCCTTCATTCGTCACCTTTGTCGTGGCCGACCGTGGTGTCAACCGCGGTTCTCGAGTTCCAACGGTGCCAAATGACGGCACCGGTCGCCGCCACCATCACGAAGAACACCAAAAAGAACCATAAGATTTGCAGAGGGGTCGAGCCATGTTTGTTTGGCCCGTACCCTCCACGTTAGGGCAGTAGAAAGCGGCTCAACAAAAATCTTGAATGAAGAACTTCAAAACCCAAAAACCTCCATCAATAATTATTCCCAAGCCTGCAAAAATAAAACCTCTGCGGATCAACTAGTTAGAGATTTGATTCGTGTTCTTTGTTTTAGAAGGGAAGAACCTGGGAATATACAATCATACACAATTAAACCCCTACTTGACTGCTCATTGACGTTTGGAGGGGTGAAGTCAGTGACATCGGCATTTCCCTGATCATCGGTTTGTTGTCGTCGAAGACGTCCCACAATGGTTGTCTCCGCAAGGTAATTCCGATCTGGCTTGGGGTTGGTTTCCTTGTTCTACGATCTCTAGTGGTTGTTCTTCCTTGGGAGGAGTTCTTCGTCATAGAGGGTAAAGTTTCTCCAAGTGCTTTTCCAACACTTCTTCCAAAAAAAGAATAGCCAATATAAATTAA
This sequence comes from Viscum album, assembly GCA_963277665.1. Taxonomy (NCBI): domain Eukaryota; kingdom Viridiplantae; phylum Streptophyta; class Magnoliopsida; order Santalales; family Viscaceae; genus Viscum; species Viscum album. Next base: position 323,269,143 of record OY728140.1, read on the forward strand.
ATTATGTTATTAATTTAATTTGAATTGGTACCACTAATGAAGAGGTGTTTGCATAATTAATGTGGAGGAAGTTCAAGAGACTTCTCCACATTAAACAGGGAGTTTAAGAGTTTCTCCCATTATGAGGGTTTGAGTGGCCCCACCTTTAGGAATTCAAAGTTGGGGGGGTTAGTTCAGGTGGTCCCCACCTCTTAACATCCACATGGGAGGTTTAATATTGGGTGTTCCCCACCTCCATTACCCATCTAAAAGGGTTTTAGAAAATCATTATGTTAGACATTTTTATTTTATTCTTTCACGAAAAGCCTAAAAATTATCTTTCACTCTCAACTTACTGCGGTCAAGGTGAAGGTCTCCTTAAGCGAATACCAGTGCTGCGAGTTCAAAAGTGTCCTCAGATTTTAATTCTGAGCATCGGTTCAAAAGTTAGAAAAACCTGCTCGTACGTTTACTGAACGTACCTGAAAAAAAGTTCAGAAATCCAATCTGGGAACACCGGGCCTCAGAATCACATGCTGTCAATTTTTACGGACTCGTAAAATTCCCATACATTTAAAAAGAAAAATTTACATGTAATTTCTAGGTCTTTACATTCTCCACACCTTAGGTAATTACACCCCCGTAAGCCACATCACAAATCTAGGAAAACAAGTGGGGGTACTGAGCATGTATTTGAGCCTCCTGCTCCCATGTGCTCTCCTGTAGGTTCCCGTGCTGCCAGAAAATGCGCACTAGAGGTATCGACTACCCATGAAGGACCCACTCCTGTCGATCCTCAATCTCCACTGGAACCTCCGTAAAAGTCTCCCCATCATCGAAGTCTAGCTCTCTGTGGTCGATGACATGGGAACAGTCATGCACCAATCTCCTCAGCTGGGATACTTGAAAGACGACGTGCGCCCGGTGCAACTGAGGTGGAAGAGCTAAGTGGTAAGCCACCTCGCCAACTCTACTAAGGGCATGAAAGGGTCCGATGAACCTCAGAGATAATTTTACACCTTTTATAAATATTCGAAAACCTCGTCGAGGTGAGACCCATAAAAAGACATGGTCACCATCCTCGAACTCTAGAGGTCTCCGTCTCCTGTCGGCATAAGACTTATGCCAGCTCTGTGCAGTCTTCATCTACTCCTGCATGATCTGTACCTTCTCTATGGTAGCCCATACCATCTCTAGTCCCACTAGTGCTGACTCCCCGGGGTTACTCCATCACAAAGGTGGTCTGCAAGGTCACCCGTACAACGCCTCGAAAGGTGCCATCCTAATGGTGGAGTGATAGTTGTTGTTGCATGAAAACTCCACCAAGGTAAAGTGATCCTCTTAGCTGTGACCAAAGTCGAGGACGCAAGCACGTAGAATGTCCTCGAGGGTTTGAATTGTCCACTCAGTTTGGCCATCCATCTAAGGATGGAAGGCGACTCTAAAACGAAGCTGCATCCTGAAAGCCTGTTGCAACCCCTTCCATAGCTGGGAAGTAAAACATGCATCACAATCAGAGACAATCATCGAGGGTAATATATGTAGCCATATAATATCCTACACATAGAGGTGTCCAAATCTCTCTACTGAACCCTGCTCTCTAATTGGTAGGAAGTGGGCCGACTTGGTGAGTCGGTTGACGATCAACGAAATCCAGTCATGCCCCCTGGTTGTACGTGGAACTCCTATCACAAAGTCTATAAATATACCACCCCAATTCCACTCTAGGACCTCCAAAGGATGAACCAAGCTTGATGTTACATGATGCTCCTCCTTCACTTGTTAACAAGTGAGGCACCAAGAGAAAAACTTTTCTACTGCTTTCTTCATTCCCGACCACCAGTGCTGTCGCCGGAGGTCCTGGTACATCTTCACTACTCCTAGAAGTACCTCTAGAGGGGATGTGTGGAACTCCCTCAACACTTCCTCCCGAAGTTACCCTGGTACCATGGTACATCTTCTGAAAAGGATGATGTGCTCTCCACCTTCAGAAAATCCATCATGTGCCTGTCCTAGAGATTTTTGAGCACGTCGTGTCTCGCATTCAGTGTCCCCACATTTCACTTCCCTGACTCGCTGAAGAAGTGGGGGAGTGACTGTAAGAGACTGAAGAAAATCCTATCCATCTCAATCCACAAAGGATATCTGAAAAGAGGCCAGCTGCTCTATCCCCTCGCCTATTAGTTGTATAACAGACCTCCTACTGAGTGCATTTGCAACAATGTTCCCCTTTCCAGGAGTATAGACTATCTCGAAGTCATAGTCCTAGAGAAACTCAATCCAACGTCGTTTTCTCAGGTTTATGTCTTTCTGAGAGAAGATATACCTGATGCTCTTGTGATCTGAGTAGACTATAAAACATTCCCCCATCAGATAGTGTCGAAAAATCTTCAAGGCGAAGACCACTACTACTAACTCTAGGTCATGGGTAGTGTAGTTCTACGCTGTCTCAGCTGTTGAGAACCATATGCGATCACTTCTCACTCCTGTATAAGGACACATTCGAGTCTAGTATTTGATGCATCACAGTAGACCACATACCCTATGCCCTCCTCTGGAAGCCTCAAGATGGGGGAACTAGTCATCCTCTGCCTCATCTCCTTAGAAATCTGCTAGAATCTCTCCGACCACACAAAGGGTTTCCCCTTCATTTTCAATGTTGAGAGTGGAGCTGCATCTCTGGAGAAATCTGGCACAAATCTTCAGTAGTATCCTGCCAATCCCAAGAAATTCTGTACCTCCGTCACACTATTGGGTGAATCCCAAGTATGTACCACCTCAATCTTCGCTCGGTCCACTAGAACTCCAGCATCTGATATGACATGTCCCAGAAAGTGAACCTCTCAGATCTAGAACTAGAACTTTGAGAGATTACCATAAAGCTGGTGCTCTCAGAGTGTGTCCAGTAGTACCCGCAAATAATAGGCATTCTCCTCCCCAGAATTCGTGTATATTAGAATGTCGTCGATGAAGACTACTACCAATCAATCAATGTATGGCTGAAAGATCCTATTCATGAGTCCCATGAACACAACAGGAGAGTTGGTCACACCGAATGGCATAAACAAGAACTTGTAATGGCCGTACTGACATCTGGAATCCGTATTCTACACATCCTCCTCTCGTACTCTGATCTGGTGATAGCCTGATCTGAGGTTTATCTTCGATAACCACCGTGATCCTTTCAGATAATCAAAGATATATTCAATCCTCAGAAGTAAGTACTTGTTCTTCACGGTCACCTGGTTTAGGCACTGATAGTCAACACAAAGTCTCAAGCTCCCATACGCCTTCTTGGCGAACAAAACTGGGCTACCCAAGGTAAAATATTGGGCCGAATGAATCCCTTCCCCTACAAGTCCTCTAGCTATACCCGCAGCTCACGAATCTCGGAAGGAGCCATCTGATATGTTGGTGTGGATATCAGTGCCATCCTAGGGTACAAGTCAATGTAAAAGTCCACCTCTCTGTGAGGAGGTAGACCCAGAACATCATCAGGGAAGACATCCATGTATGGGTCCACCACTACAGGATAACTTGGACTCTCCACATCAACCGCTCCGAGGGTAAGGCTACACAAATGATGAGCGATCGGCTTCACTCTCCTCTGGGTAAGTCCATCCTATACTGCAAAGGCTCCCTTCTCACCGGTGAAGGTAAACCTAGTCCCATCTGTGCGGACACACCACACTTTTCATTTAATACAATCTATCTGAGCCTAGACTGTTGATAAATAGTCCATACCCAAGATGACGTCGTTAGGCCTCGACGCCGCTACTAGGAGATCCCAGCCGATTCTCTCGCCTCCTAGCGTAAGATCACACTGCTGGAACTAGTGGTTAATCATCGAATCCTCTCCCGTAGGAGTCTCTAGATATAAGGATCGAGCCAACGGCTCCGTCGGAATCTCTGTGCTCCAAATGAGTGTAGTGGAAATAAAAGAATGACTGGAACCTATGTCTATAAGTACTGAAGCTAATATGGAATAGACATATATCGTACCTCGTATCATCTCTTAAGCGCCATGGTCATAGGCCTCAGCTTCCTATAGTTGAGTTCGATCGAACCTATGTCTCTGCTTGGGAAGTCCATTGACAATCTGCTGATCATCCGTATGGCGGGTCAAACAGTCACGAGCCATGTGACCCTACTTGCCGCATGCGTAATACTGCTCACTCCTAGCATGGCTGGATCTACCTCAGGTTCCCTGCACAACCGACCCTGAATCCTGTAGTCATCCACCTATAGGTCTGGTCCTCCTGGACCTCTGCGACATCTATCTACTACCAGCTATAGAATATTCCGTTATGTGACGACTAGTGGTGGGTCTCACTGCTGGTGACTACTCATCAAGGAAACTCTCCACTAAAAGGGCTCTCTCTAACACCCCCGCCTGCATTGGGATTCTAAGGGAAATCATCAAAGCCCTGATCTGTCACCTGAGCCCCTGTTCAAAGGAACAATACCTAAATAATGGGTCCCGTACCATATTAGTGGAGTAGCATGAGAGGTTAGTGAACCTCACTGAGTACTAAGCTACAGTCATGATGCTCTGCTGTAGATGAAGAAGATCCTTTATGCGCACTATGTGAAGAGTTTCTAGGAAAAACTTTGCCCGAAACAGGCTCTCGAAGTCTTCCTAGAGAAATGTCACCTCATCGTGAACTTAGAGCACCAAGCTCCACCATCTGCCTACTACTGCCTGTACAAGGCTGGCAGCAAGGATCACCATGAGATCAGCTGGTGTCCCTACCAGTCGGAAGACTCTCACCATGGCCTCCAGCCAATCCTCATCCACCTGTGGGTCCATCTCTCCCCTGAACCTGGGTGGCCTCTGGTGTTGGAACTCGTGCATAGTACTCAAGAGGAGTGCACCCTCTACTACTGGGGATGGTGTAATCGGTGGCTAAACAGGTAATGGTATAGCTGGTGCTTCCGCTAGTGCCTCTACTGGAAGAGGGCCCTACACTGAGGCCTCGTCGCTTGGTGGGCTATCAGTGCGTACTATATCCGGAACCCTAGCTGGCTGTCTCCATGGAGGCATCCTGAAAAGAAACAGGTGTTCCATGGTAAATAATTTATACCCGACGAGATGACTCAAAGAGATAACAAAGAAAACTCTTTAAAGCACACACACATTCAATGTTTTCGTGCACTGATTCGAAAATCAGAAGTCATGGTCCTAGTGTATGGATACGTTGGCTGCCACAACAACACTGTATTCCCTAAACTAATAACCACACTCACTATACTTAACACTATTTTCATTAGAAATAAATATCAGAGTCCTATGTTATATGATAGAACTGACTCTTCTGATACCAATTTGTCATGACCCGTCCCCCAAGGCCCGTGTCGTGACTACCCCAATCCCACCTTCCATAGGCCAAAGGCTGGCGACTAGCACCTAAATGTGTTTTCCCTAAAACTGAGAAAGTATTGCCTTTATATCCTGTAAATACACTCAACCAAGTACACAACAAGATTCGAACACAAGTAAACTATATAGCAAAAAGAGTGTTGAATGTAAGAGGGGACGAAATACAAGCCCAATAGTAAAGGTACAAGTACAACTAAAATAAAATACAACTGGAGAAGGAGAAAGACAACTACTAGGTCATCCTCTGGGGCTCCTACCAGAAGGGTAGGTATAGATCTCCTTCTCAGCACTCTACGTCCGCCCGTCTCCTCTGTGTACCGACACACCATATGGTCCACCTCCGAGCACCATCCAGTCCTAGTACTCTCAGCCTCGATCAGCTTTGTCCATCGTCTTCACAAAACACAACACAGTGAGGGCATAACCCGTGATGGGGTGAGTATAACGATACTTAGTAGGGACCCCAATACCCTCAAGGTCTCACAAAATTCACAATGGATAAACCACAATGAATGATATAAACTATCAACCCTACATAGGTATATTCCCATAAATATACCTAAGTTATCAAGTATACCCTTCTCAATCACGAGGAAAACACAGAGTCCAACTCAAAATCCCAAATCTCAACTGTTCCAGAAAGGAAGGAAAACCACAAAGGTAAGTACCACACAGGTACACCACACAGAAGAATACCACCAAGGTATTTGCATGAAGGAAAGTACCACATAGGCCATGACTCAACTCACACCAGGTACAACTCAAGTATATTAGTAGAGATGATTAGATGTAACTAGTGAATCATCTTACTCTGTTAAGAGACAGACCCACGGAGGATCTTAAATCATCATCAGACCAACACAGGATCTCTAGGTGCTGACCCACACAGGATTGCTCGATGCTGACCCACACGGGATTGCTTGGTGCTGACCCATAGAGGATCGCTTGGTGCTAACCCACATAGGATCTCTGGGTTCTGACCCACATAGGATCACTCGGTGCTGACCCACACAGGATCACTATTCATTCTTCACATCACACCCAGCTACTGGGTTCCCGCACTAAGCTCGCTTGTCTTCAGGAGGGTCCGTTCCACAAGACACTGGTCGATACTCCAACTGCCACAAAGTCCCAAAAAGAAGTATCTCAAAGGACTTCCATGTCAAAGGGGTCTCAACACAACAGACGGTGCGTCAATCAGATACCCGATCTGTAAGTTATTACCCTTTTAGTCCTAGGGCCCGGTTGGATTCATGCTCGATCCAAACTGACCGTACCCCATCTTAATCCAAATATCCAGTGGGGTATAATCAAATGGACCGTCTCACTCCAAGTATTCCAACACCACTGACGGTTCATCAAACGGATTCCCGGTGCCAAAGTTATGTCCAAAAGAGAGTATAGGGGCGAAATTGGTCCAGGTCCAGTCTGACCCGGTCGGACCGACCCAGCCTGGGTCGACCCGTTTCAGGTCAAACCGACCCAACCTGCTGTGTCCTGCCTGGCCTGTGCTGGGCGGCATAGCCCGTTGGGCAGCCCGTCCAGCTAGGTGGCCCGGCTTGGCAGCCTAGCCTAGGCAGTGGCGCACCATGGAATGATGCAGATCCGTGGGGCAGCGTGAGGCCACAAGGTAGTGGAGGCTTCGGGTGGCACAAGGTCGCAGGGCGGCAGAGCTGTGAGCAGTGCAAAGGCCGCGAGGGCCACGAGGTCGGCAAGGTCGTGGGGCCGTGAGGGAGGAGAGGCCACGGGGGACGCGTGACCGCGGGGGGCCAAGAGGGCCGCGGGTGGCACAGGGCCACAAAGGTCGTGGGGTGGCAGAGCCGCGGGCAGCGGAGGCCGCAGGGTGTGGAGGCCGCTGGCGGCGGGGTGCCGTGCCTTCAGCGGTAGCTGGCTTGACCAGCCACCCATCATTCGTTGCCTTCATCGCGGTCGACCGTGGTGATGGCTGCGGTTCTCGAGTTCCACTGGTGCCAAACACTAGTACCGGTCGCCGTCATCATCGCGAAGAACACCAAAAAGAACCATAATATTTTCAGAGGGGTCGAGCCATGTTTTTTTGGCCCGTACCCTCCACGTTAGGGTGAAAAATCTTGAATAAAGTTTTTCAAAATCCAACGACCTCCGGCAATGATTATTCCCATGCCCACAAAAAGAAAACATCTGCAGATCAACTAGTTAGAGAGTTGATCCATGTTCTTTGTTTTAGAAGGTAAGAACATGGGAATATAAAATGATACACAATTAAACCCCTACTTGAGTGCTCATTGACGTTGGAAGGGGTGAAGTTGGTGATGTTGGTGTTTCCCCGATCACCAGTTCGTTGTCGTCGAAGATGTCCCACTTTGGTTGTCTCCACAAGGTGCTTCCGATCTGGCTCAGGGTCAGTTTCCTCGTTCTTCAATCTTCTGTGGTCATTCTTCATTGGGTGTCATTCTTCGTTGGAGAGGGTAAAGTTTCTCCAAGTGCTTTTCTAAAACTTCTCCCAATAAAAGAATAGCCAATATAAATTAAATTAGGTTGTTAATTTAATTTGAATTAGCACCATTAATCAAGATGTGTTGGCATAATTAATTTTGAGGAATTTCAATAGACTTCACCACATTAAAGAGGGAGTTTAAGAGTTTCTCCCATTATGAGGGTTTGGGTGGCCCCACCTTTAGGAATTCAAAATTGGGGGGTTATTTCAGTTGGTCCCCAAATCTTAACATCCACATGGGAGGTTTAGGCTCAGGTGGTCCCCACCACCATAACCCATGTTGAGGGGTTTCAGAAAATAAAAATGTTAGAAATTTTTATTTTTATTTTATTCTTTCATGGAAAGCACAAAAATTGTATTTCACTCTTGACTCATTGTGGTTGAGGTGAAGGTATCCTTAATCAAATACCGGCGCTGTGAGTTCAACGATGTCCTTAGATTTCAATTCCGAGCACTGGTTCAAAAGTTAGAAAAACCTGCTCGTATGTTTACTGAACGTACATGAAAAAAAGTTCATAAATCCTTTCCAGGTACACCAGGCCTCAGAATCATTTGTCGTCAATTTTTTCATTCTCATAAAATTACCATATATTTAAAAAAATTACATGGAATTTCCAGTTCTTTACAATTTACTCTATTGAATTCATCGCTTCCTCGGTCTTCCCAACATTAGATCTCGATCCGAACAAGGCTGTTGCTACACAACTTTTGGCGAGGATCGCTAGAGATATATGGAGCCCCTATGGTCCTCACAAGATGAAGTGTACCCATCACCATAATTATTCTCTTTAGATCCTCCATTTGGATTTAGCTCATGTCTGGCTGGCTTGAGGTGGTGTTCAAGTGAGTGTGAACCAAATCAAGGTTATCATTCTTGCCTCATCCATGGGTGGCCTAGCCATCAAAATGGTCATATAGTTTAGAGTGTTCCACCAAACCTAGATGAGGACGAATCAATTTAAATTTATGGGAGGCCCTTTCTTTACCCATCTATCCAGGAGTCTTGGTGCCTTTGATGTCAACCATCATCTCACTTTCCTCAACCCAAGGGAGAGTGTCACCATCCTTTTTATCCAAAAGATGGGGTTACTGATGGATGGTGGAATCATCTAATAGTGGGAAATATATTATGTTGAGAATGTGTATGAGGCACCAACTTTGAATTCAGACCACCTAGAATCCCATACCCATGTACTTTCACCCACTACTATCACCACCTCTACCATATCCTCTACCCCTGTTACCATTACTGCTAACCCATCACCAGTCCCCCTTCCTTTTCTTTTACCACCACCACCACTCCCCTTTATGAATTTACACACCATCCATCCATTCATAAAAATTTCATCCTATTTCTCCAGTCCATCCTAGATAATTATCAACTACTCTTTCATCAATTAAATCTTCTGTACAACGACCCATCACACTCCACCATCCCCTTCTTCCTCTTCCCTCCCATTCCCACCAACTACTCCCACTTATTCATCCATAGACACACCACATACCATACCAGCTGAACTTCCTTCAGAGCATACCGAACCTACATCCCAGCAAGAGTACTTATCAGAGTAAGACAGGTGGGTACATGGACTTCCATTCCATCTCCATATGAGGTTTCCTTCCTCGATCTAGCTACCAAACACATGGCCTCATAGTATGAATCAACACCTAAACTCCTCCATCATCGACCGATCCAGCTACCATCACTATAAAAACCACCACGGTGGTCGAACCCACATCCTATTCCACTATGGATGAAATTGATTGAGGGGTCCAGCTATATGGACCCACTTTTTAGGAGGGGACGCTTGATGTGGATCTTAATGACATTTATTTTACTATTTATTTATATCATGGTCCTCTCCCCTTTTGTACTCTGTTTCTGTGTCCTTTTTTGTACTACTTGAATTCCATTTTTTATGTTGTACCATTGTGTATATATATTTATGGGATATTTTTTTTTTCTTAAATATTTAATAGCTCATTTTAATTTCACTGTTGCATTACATCAGATATTTCTATCTCTTCCGCCTCCTCTTTAGTTATTTACACGCCTATCCCCCCACCATCTTCCCTCATATATTGAATGTCTTAGCATCTGGTTGGCATTGATCCTAAGATTAAGGAGATCTCACTTGAGATCCAGGATTACCATGGGTCTCCTCCACAACATTCATAGATTATCTTGCTTCCACTTGAGATTCATGCTTGATACATTACAGAGGTAGTTCATCCCTCTAAGCATCCCCGTGATCTCAATGATATCGCCACTAGTTCATGCATGAGGCATGTAATGACCCAAACTATTATGAATAAAATTCCAATTTTGATTTTAAATATCTTGTGGATATAGAGAAAACATACACTCCTTTTGTTTTACTATATCCAATTGGATTTAAATGACAGTTAAATATTATTACCATTGATAATATATCCATCGCACAAGGATCACATGACTAGTATAAATATAGGGTTTAAAAAATCCATTTGACATATACAAAGGGAGTGATGGCATAAACCAGTAGGATAATTCCCTATGAATCCCATTTATCATAGCTTCTGAGGGAGGTATAATTTCTAGGATTTTCCCTAGACCATGCCCAATCCCATATCTATCAACTTAAGCAGGAGCGAAACCATTTATGGGAGAAGTTCAAGCTCATCGAGATCACGACCCAAACCATGTTCACAGAATGACCCCATGAAAGATGCACCATCGTCCACCTTACACTTAGGGTGTATAATGGTTTAATAAAGGTATATGTATCAAGACCCTATAATTATGATTATGTACATTATTTTTTTATATAATAATGAATATACTTTCATTATAATAATGTTACATGGTAAATGATTTTTAGCACACAAATAGTATTTTTGGTTAATTAAAAAATCTATTTTGATGAACTAATTTAATTTTGAAATAAAAAATATTTTAATAAAATATTATTACATAATTACTTTTAACAAATATAAATGATTATATAATTTTCATGAAGTCAAAATTAATTTTTATTACGGTTTGAAAACTGTTTTTTATCAAAACCCATCAATTTTTAGTAAATGTATGTTTTTATTTTAAGAGGAAATCCAAAAATTTAGAAAAATAATTTAGATAATAATAATATATTTTTTGGAATCAGGACGTCAAAATTATCCAATGGGGAATTTTTCATAATTTTATGAGAGAGTCAAATTTTTGGGTAAAAATTAAATAACATATAAATATACATTTTGTTTTATGACATCATAATGGCCTGATAATGATGTAATAAGTACTATAAAAGGTAAATTTGACCAAATATAAGTATTACCTTTGGAATAATGTGATTTTATATTTTTTTGATTTATTTTATAAATCCTTAGTGAATCCTTTAAGGATTATAATATAATTTAGGTTTTTAAAATATTTTCCTTGAGAGTGTGACTCATATAAAAATAATAAAGGGAAGTATTTTAATATGTTCATCCATTTTACTTATAAAATATTTTTTTCCACTCTCCTTGGAAAAAAATCATGGGCAAAAACCATGGTATGGTTTGTGGTTTTGAATATTTTAGTGTATAGTGTCTAAAACCAAAATAATAAAGAAATCCCCCTACTTTCCTATATGAACCCACCCAATCACCCATTAATCATAACTTAAAATACTTTAAGATCTTAAAAACTATGATATATACTCCCTATAGTCCTTCTAAGGTTCCCCGAATCACCCAAGAAGCCTCTACCAAGCCTTTGGGATCACACATTCAAGTAAGGGTTCCTTTCTTTCGCAATTTTTGTCCAAGTTTCCTTATATTGTTACACCCTTTTATTTTCAATTAAAAATGACAGGGTTTGTTTTCTCAAATAATCCATACTAAACTTATTATGTTTTAATAATTAGAAACCCCTTTCACTCTCATTGATCCCCCCATGCACACCTGTTACCATGCAAAAATTTTGTAAGAGTTAATCCATTTCTCCTCTTTCTTCAAGTTTCTTTATTATGTTATGCCTTATATTTCCAAATTACTTATGTTTGGAGATGAATTTATATGACCCTATTACTTTAAATTTCATTTATATATTATGAGATACCCCTTTATATCTCATCAACCCTTTTTATAAATTTTTATGTCACACTGTTAGGCTGCCAAAATTGCACCGTGAATTTCCATTCCAATTCAACTGTGTAGTGAATATCGTACCCATTACTTATCAATGGTGTTCACTTTTATGGACATATAATTTTTTTGAGGAATAACATGTATTTATTCTACACTCCTTGATCATGTAATAAATTATGATGATGAATGGTCCCATATTTTATGATCTATGTAGAACACTTATGCATAAGATTGAAATGATTATGTAAGGTGCACTGGGATAGAACTCCAATGAATTGATTAATGTTTAGTATCCTGATACATCATGTTGGGTTAGGGTTTTACCAAATTACTTTATGGTAAATTGGTCCACCATGATGTATTTTCATTTTATATTTGACTTATGTTTACGATTATGTGTTTTAAGTTACTGCCACATTTCCATGTTATGAATACCATGTTATAACATGCTTTTTGATTCATGTTACTTTATCAATAATTGATATTAATTTACTAACATGTATTATATTTTTCATGTTATTACATGTTTAATCCCTTATTGGGATTTATAGCTCACCCATTTATTATGTATTCCCTCAGGTTATCCCATGCAGTGTTAAGTACGAAGGAGTACTATAAACATGTTAAGGAGGTTTTCAATAAATATGTTGTATTTTATTTTTTAAGTTGAAATGTAATGTACCTAATTCCCAAATACAATATAATTATTTATCTTTTGGGGTTTTATTAAATGTAATCTCATGTAATAAATCATGTATTAATGTGTAATAAGATCAGGGTTGTTATAAGGAAACTGACTTCTCATAAGATAGATGACACTAATTGATACCCTTTTCCATCTATCTATATGACAACAACATTGTTATCACTTTATAGGAGGAAATTAAAATTTATTTTTTTTTCTTTTATTTCATTCGTGTGCAAAATATCATTTTTTTCTTTTTCTAGAATTTTTGTTCATAGGTTATCACAAACATGACTGTACTCACCATCTTGAATTTATCTTATCTAATTTTCATTACTATCAACTGTGTGAACCTACCATTTTTCTAATTCCATCTTGTTTTAACCATATGGTCTAATGGTTTATCCCAATTTCAAATCACCATCAAACCAATTTCCCCATGGCATGAAATTCATTATAGGGAGATCTCTATTTCGTACATTTAAAATCTCACTAGATATTTCATATTTTCCTATACTATTTTTGATATCTCTCCTATTAATATTTTAAGAACAATGCAGACACTATCTCATTTTAAGTGTGGGGGAGTATTTCTTTAGCTCTATTGTAGATACACTTGGATTATTGGTTGTTTTCTCATATCTAGGGGAACTTTTTCATTAAAATAATGATTTACACTTGAAATCTCATGAAACCCATTTAAATAAAATAAAACTTTAGGTTGGAGATTGTTGAAACCCATTTTTACTTATGTTTGTATTTTTAGAATGATTTCTGAGTTTAGAAATTTAATTCTAATTCAATATTCTTGCAATTGTTTTGAATAAATCATTACTGGATACTATGCCTTTAGTGTTTTTCATTTATTTTTGTATACTCCCATTCTTGAGAGGTTGGTGGACCCACACTTTCATATTATTTTCTGAGAATATTTCTTTAGATACACCTAGGGAATGTAAACCTATTATAACCTTCATTTAGATCTTATTGAGGATATTATTGAACAAATACACTTTTCATATTTTTGAGGCAATATTTGTGAGACACTTTTTCCTAAGCCCCACTAGTATATATTCCCTTATTTATCTTTTAGTAATTTTGAATAACCTTATTAGGATGGAGTTTTTTAAAGCCCATTATCTCATCATACCCTACTCTTGGTATAATGCATGATTTTCCTTTGAATAAGTGTGGGAGATTTTTTACTATTGATGGAAACAGGATGATATCACTGAGGTGAAACACAATGTAACTTTCACTAGACCTATATTCTATAGTTCATGATTACATTTGGGTTTTCCCAGGCTTATCCAGTTCCTTTGAAAAAATAAATATATTAAAAAATAGCGAAAAATATACTAGGTTAAATATTAGGAAGGTCACAAATCAACATCACCAGATCGATGAATCCTATGATGGATCATATGTGGTTAAGGGATGTATGTGATACCAAAAATAGCCTGGATTTTTGAAAAATAAAGAAAATGAAAAATAAAGGAACATGGTAAATTCTTGATGCTATCTTTAAAAATACCTGGACAAACTTGAGTTGTTGATGCATGAACACATTTTGTTTAAAAGGATATACTTCATTAAACTATTCAAGATTTTCTTGCATTATAATTTAGAGTTTAAACTACTCTTGTATAGAAACCCAATCTTTAAATATATTGACATTACATTTATTTTACGTAATACTTAGACATTATAAAAATAGATGCCCAAATAACGTATTAGTATAGTGTCTTTGGAAACTTGGAACACATTCTTCTAACTTGGTGAAAGATCTTCAACATTTCCCATAAAGATCTTCCCTTTTATTTTTCCTACCTAAAAATTTTCTTTACATCCTGGGGAAAAGAAAACATAAAAAGGGTGAGCTCAAATGATTAGTAAGGGTAAACATGGAGAACATCAAACACAACACAAAACATAAACATAAGAATGTAAAAACATGAGAATAAATATTGAATATCAAAATAATGAGTCATAAAATAAATCTTGGCAGTATTTAAGGCATAAATCATAAAGGAATATGAACCATGATAAAATAGAATTGGAATAAAACATAGAATTGTGGAAAACACAGAAGCATAGAAAATAATTTCCATATTAGCCAAGGCTCATTTCCAATATGATCATAGGAAAAAAATTCCATTACATAACTGAGTTCACTCCTCATTCCAGTCCTATATTACTGAACTAGATTCACTTTTCATTCGAGGACTGTATTACTGAACTATATTTACTTGTTGTTTCAACCCTGTATTTATGAACCAAATTTACTTTTTATTCTAGCCCTATATTACTGAACTAGATTTACTTTTCATTCTATTCATGTCTATATCATGAGATATAAATCTTTATAGAATGAATTTCAAGGATATATAGGTCTCACCCATCACATAATGAAAACCATAAATATGTGTTCCACAAAAAAATCATCCATCATAGCATAACCCACAAAATAAAATGGGTTTCTTAAACATCATTCCATCATAAACTAATCCATATAAAACAATTGGATTTCATAAATAGAATTCCATAACAAAAATAATCAACCATAAGAATAATAATGATAGTATATTTGAAACATGTAATTAATCTTAGATGGAAAATAATTTTTATAAAACACTTGAAATTAATTCTTAAGGAAGATATCATTTATTCTTCAAAAACAATTTCTTTTCTTAAAACACCACACAATTTTAAAAGAAAAGAATTTATTTGAAAATAACCTTGAAATATTTTAAGATAAGTTTCATGGAAATAATGTGTTGTTAATGTGTAATCAACCTTTGAAGTTTTTTGGAAACCTACTCCCCCATGCTGGATTAAAGTCAATGTGGATGGTGCCTCTAAAGGCAACCCTGGCCCAGCGGGTTATGGAGCCATCTTCAGAAATCAGCTTGACAATACGCTCGACTGATTCTATGGATCTTGCGGTCTTGATTCCTCTTTGGAAGCCGAGATGATGAGAGTTATCCATGTTATTTCTTTTTCCAAGCTACACAACTAGAAAAACATCTGGATTGAGAGTGACTCCACTACTATTGTCCATGCCATTTGGAATGGTACCATTCATCTTGCTTGGATACTCAATGCTCACTGGATGGACTACATGAACTCCCTTTTAGATATCAATTTCATCGTCACTCATATGTATCATGAATAAAATAGGATCGCTGATGGTCTTTCTAATATGGGTGTTTCTCACGATATTCATTGGAGGGATGATCTTCCTCTTGAGTTACTCCCGCTTTATGTTAGGGATGTAAACAAAATTCCTTATTTCAGACTTGTGTAACTGTTTGTTTTTTTCAATAAAATATGTGTTTTGGTCGTTTACCAAAACCCAAACTTCAAATAAAATGTTTTATTAATGTGTAAAAATATATTCATGCTGTATAGGTTAAGAAAAAAATTCTTTTTGTACTTTTTCTAGAAAAGTCAAAAAGTACCTCATATGGAAAACTAAATAAATATTCCTTCCAAACAATGTAGTAAAAATTAAAAAATGGGTAAAAATGACTTTAAACATTTATAGTAGAATAGTAAAATATTTTTTTAAATATTTTTTAAGAAACATAGACATGTATGATAAATAAACCCTAGTAAATACTTACGTATAAACAATCTGGAATAATAATGAGATTGTGAAATTATCCCTTACGTTGTGTCCTCACTCTCTTCATACTCATACAAGATTACTATAAAATAAATATAATTTTATTATACATATTTTAAAAAAGAATATTATTATACATAATACCGTATATTTTTTTATTATGACCATATATTACCCACTTGTTAAAGATCCTATGTGAAGGTTTTACTCCAAGTAATATTCACTTTTTTCTTCACATGTGCCTTAATTTGTTATATCATTGGTCCTTATACGTATATCATGATTATAGAATGTATATACTTATATAAATATCAATTATATCTAGTATATTTTTATTTTAATAATATATATAATAAAAAAGTATGAAATGAAATACACTGTTTAGGGAGACGGTAAACCATACGCACGCATGAACACTGTTTCCATTTTAATTGTCTTGTTAAAAAAATTCTATAAATGACATATGTATATATATATATATTATAGTATCATTTTTATATCATATAAGTTCACTAAACTCATCATTAAAACATTCTAGGTGGTGTGTGAATGAATGACATCTCTTTGAAGGGGAGGTAGTCCACAATTCTTCAAACGAGATTATCATATTAACACCAAATAGAATGTAAAATGGAATGAATTGTAAAAAGGACTAAATAAGATTAAAGAAATAATAAATATAATATAATACATATATAAATATATTTTCAACCATAATGTCCACCAAGATTGGTGGTAGTGTAAAAATGAACAATCATCATTTCGTGAGACAGTAGTTCTCCGTACACATAAACTGTATGTTCATGATCCATTAGATTGAGGTGTGTGAATTTGTAGGTCGAAAGATTATCATAAAAACATCATAGTATATTTATGATACTTTTTTTTCATACAATAATTTAATAAAGATATTATAGTGGTTGGAGAGGGAAAATAAAGGAAAGGAGCTTGAGAGAAGATGATACCTCTTAAACAGGTAACTACTTTTGGTTTATGCCAAAAGGCTTCCTTGACTTTCATTATGCCCAAGGGAAGGATTCTAGGGTGAAGGGAGAAAATTTGGGAGATTATTTTATCAGAGGATTGGCATGCCAAGTGGCTTGAGAGGTGTGAGGAAGTGGGTAGAGGTGGTGGCTTTTTATAAGAGGGAGGAGGAGCACTTTAGGAAACTCAAAAACTATTAATTTATTATAAAATCAAAACACATCAAAAACCTAGAAAATTTCCTAGTTTTGAAGATGATATGTGGTAAGGTTTTAATCTCATTAAATAATAAATTTTTTACAAGTTATTATGTCAACTTAAAATTTATCATTTTATTTTAAAACATAGATATTATATTAAATTTTAATAAGGGTAACAATTATTTCAATATTAAAAGGGTAAAATATTTAATTATATAATGAAAATTAAATCATAAATAAATAATTTAGATCATTTTAGACCATAGAATAATTATTAAAAATTTTCAAAAAAAATTATAATTTTTAATTAATTTAATAAAACATTGTTTCGAAAAAACATCTTTAGTTTCAATTTTGTAACTATTAAATTCATGGATATTTAAAAATATAAAGATAATATTTATCCTAGAAAAAATTATTTTACTATTGGTTCTAGATAATCTATAAAAAAATTTGTACATATTAATTACCTCAAAATATATTTATTTTAATATTTGTGATAACCTTAATTTGATATTTCCATTAATAAAATAATTAATAAATCAGTTTTGTGTAATTATTTAATATACTTACTTGTTGGGTAAAAATTAAAAATAAAATAATAAGATAAATATAAATATAATTGATTTTATAATAATACTTGTAGCAGAAATTAGATTCCGGAAAATCCCACATTAAAAATGTTATACAATTTTAAATTATTAATGTGACAACTTTAACATCACTTTAAATAAAATAATATATGTGTCACAATCTCTTCCATATGTATAAAAATGGTCAATAACTCTACCCTTGGATGATTATGGTTTAGATATACAATACCAATAATAATTGGTCAAGTGTTTGGGTATTTTGATGGTTATTAGTATTTTAATAGTGATTGTTTTATTGATTTCTCAATAATTAATTAGTTTGTACATAATCAATGTATAAGTGTTTAAGGTAATTATTTATTTACTAAAATTTTAAAATAAATTACCATGATAAATAAAAAACTTTTTTTTCAAATGATTATTTATAATAAATTTTATCTTCTGTATAACCTTATATAAAAAATGATTTAGTTATTAAAAATTGAGTGAGGCATATTTAACTTTTCTTTGAATAAAGTATATTAAATATCCTAATCTCATCCAAGTGGCTTCCAAAGGGTACATTTCCAACCAAATATGGTTTAGGTCAAAAATAACTCATCCAATCATATTATGACATGTTTTAATGTAATTTTATAATATTATATTTACCCTTAATTGCCTGATTTACCTTCTTACCGTATTAATAAGAATTACTAAATTTACTACTCATAATGCCAAAAAATTAAATAATGATATTAAAATAATTTTTAAATACTAATTTCAAATATGGAATTAATTTTTAAAACTTAATAACACAGAAGTTTCAGTAATTAATTTAAAATTAATCCTGTTGTCGGATTGAAAAATGGGTCTTTTTAAAGTTAAAACATTACGAAAGATTGAAATGTTTTCCCATCTGAATTCAATGTAGAATTGATGAATATAACTTATATTATATTAACTAATAAAAATATATTCTATTTATACATTAAAATCATTCAATACTATAATTTTTCCATTTATATTATTTTGATTAAAAAATTTGTTTTCAATTAAAATTTAATGAATTTTTACTATTCATCAAAACATGAATGTTATCAGAAAAATATAAAAAATACATCCAAAAGAAATTTTTATATCAAAATTCCAAATAAAATGTTTATGTTATTAAATAGAATACATAGAAATGTCAAAAACTAGATTTTAAATCGGTGTGCCATCAAAAGGTGACAAAACTATATTTTTTGAAAAATACTTCTTTTATCTGAAAAATTGAATTTTTTATTATATCATATATAGAAAACTTATAAGATTAATTTTAAACATTAGATTGAATATATTATATATTATTTTAGTATATTCATAAAATCCATCAAGAGTGGTAACATTATTTTATTTGCATTTAAATAGTTTTTCAAAAGAAACTTAATACTGTTCATACCTTACATTATAATGAATAGGTTCTAAGGTAAAATAATAATATTTATCTATTCAATTATAATCAGTCTTGCGTGAAATGGATTCTATCAAAATAAATCGAAATTATGTATAACACAATCCAATCATAGTGTTGCATATACCGCAAGCTAATCTAGTGTTGCGTTTTGCCCATGCATATCTTATTTTAGTGCACAATATAGGAATTAATGAAATTTTAAAAAATAAATTTTATAAAAATCTCCAGGTGTTACATTATACCCCCTTAAAATGAATTTATCCCTTGAAATTCATCTGCGTTATATAATGATTATAACATGAATGTTTATTTCATAGAAACCCACATCGTAAAAAGGAATACTAAAACTACATTTTAAAAAGGAAAGTTAGAAGTAGAACAGTTACCTAAAGTAACTAATCGTTAGGTTTCCACATAGGAGATCATAGGTGAAAAGTGAAAACATGGATATGCAAAAGAAATATGACTATCATGTTCTGATGGAGATTGATAAAGTACATGTTTAGGAAAACATTAACAATCAGAAATCCAAAAATATGTTATGATATAAGGGGGCCTCTGATTCATTGGATAAGAAAGCACTAAGATAACATTTTTGGTTTTCAATATCCTTTCCATATAGTTTAAAAACATGAGAAGAAATACTTTATTTCAATAGAATTACTCTGTTGGTCATGCATTGAACAATTTCCACTTCATATCTTATTCAAATAAATGAAGTTGAATTTTTCATTCCTAAAGCGTTAGCACATCATGAAGTCTATAAATAGAATGATAGGCCATTCCATCTATCTTTATCACAAAAATGTTAGCACAAGTTATCAAATATACATAAGTCCACCTATGGTGAGATAAGTCATTATTGGAACAAACATCATCTGAATTTTAACTTAAAATTTCCATAAATTGATAACCTTACAATCCTTAAGAAAGATGAAAATTAAAAACTTTAGAAATTGGTTCACTAACACGGTTTAAAAACCACCTCAATATATCATAAGCTATATTTTTTTGGTCACATTCCGAACATGTGAATACCTTGAGAATTTATCCTCTTGAGTCATGGTAATAACCTGAATTAACATAAATCCTTTTGAAAAAAATGAAAGCTTCTTCAGTATAATGATTACTGGATATATTTTTTTTAAATCCAAGAAGTTTTAATTTTCTTCATTGATGAATAGAACACTTTTTAAATAATCAAATCCAGGGTAATCTGTACCATCCAATTTACTTATTCATATCCATCATATCTTTATACAAACATTATTATCTCAAATTCAGGCATTAATTAAGGTTTAACTTCCCTTACAAAAATTATCACCTTCTCATGAAATCATTTTTTATGTATTCATCACCATTAAACATGTCCTTTTCAATCTGTAATGAAAATATATTCTAAAATACTCATATAATTCACTATTTATAACATAATGTTTTAATTCCAAAATGTAAATATACTTTTTTCATCTTACTTTATTCTTAAACAATTACTTAGTCATCATAAACATATTCCTTAATACCCCAAAATATTTTTCAAACTCAATTTAATCATGCTTATCAACAATACTATTAGAACAGTCCATACCTTTCATATTTTGTTCATGGTATCTTCATCATTAGTAAAAAAATAATTTCTTGTACCACCTTGATAATTCTGTTCATGAGCCTTCCATATAGGACATTGATTTTCATAATTCCCATACCTTCCACATTTAAATAAATAATCAATTAATAATACCTTAGGGAGGAAAACCTTCCCATCCACTGCATTAACAGAACTCTTCATTTTTCCTATGTAGTGACTTTATTTGTGTACTTATTTTCCACAGTCAAAACATCTTCTTATTCAAATATGGGTGTATCATTCCATATAATTTACAAAAAAGAACCCTAATATTCTTTCTTATATGGTCTCAGTTAACTGAACTCTCAGTTAACTCCTTTATTCTATTCCTTAGCGAGTCTGAGAGATTGTTAAGGTACACGTTATTGATCATCTCCCTTGAAAAATGATAAAGCATGACCATAATATCCTTCACTCTAGTGATCTTCTCATTTTACTTGTCATCAGTAAATTTTCCATCAAATTAAACTCTAATTATGTTCCTCCTGATTCATTCAATTGGTCTAAAACTAGAATGAATTGAATAAGAAACAATTATCATAGTGAGGAGTCACATAATCATGAAAGTCACATATAGGATGTCTAACTTCTGACACCTTTAACCTACAACACCTTAGGTTTATCCTAGGTTATTCATGATAACTACCAAAATTCTAGGAATGTAACCTATAGTTAGACTTATCCTTATGGTCATCCCTAGAATTATCCTTAGAAATATCTCTACAGATCTCACTAAAATTTTCACATCCTAGTTTCGAAAGGTTAACTAAACCTTCACTCTGATACCAACTATAGCAACCCAAGATTGATGTACATGGACATTACACTTCTTTTATGGAATACTTAGACATTATAAAAACATATTCTCAAATACCATGTTTGTTTAGTGTCTTTGGAATGTTAGAAGACATTATTCTAAGTTGGTGAAAGATCTTAAACATATCCCATAAAGATCTTCCCCTTTAGTTTTCCTACCTAAAACCTTTCTTTATATCCTAGGGAAAAGATAACATAAAAACGGTGAGATCAAATGCTCAATAAGGGTAAACATGGAGAAAATGAAACAAAACATAAACATAAGAATGCAATACATGAACATAAATTTTTAATATCAAAATCTTGAGTCATAAAATAAATCTTGGTAGTATGTAAGCCATAAATCATAAAGGAACATGAACCATGGTAAAATAGCATTGAAATAAAACATGGAATTGTATCTAACACATAGGAATAAAAAACCATTTCCATATTAGCCAAGGCACATTTCCAAGACCATCATAGCAGAAAAAGTGAATTACTGAACTGAGTTCACTCCTCCTTCCATCCCTGTATTACTGAACCAGATTTACATCTCATTGTAGCCTCGTATTAATGAACTGGATTTACTTCTTGTTCCATCCTCGTGTTACTTAACCAGAATTACTTATCATTCCAGCCCTGTATTACTAAACAATATTTACTTACCATTCTGTTCATGTCTATATCATGAGATATAAATCTTCACCCAATGAATTTGAGGGAGATATAGGTCCCACCCATCACATAATGAAAACCATATATACGTGTGACAAAAAAATCATTAATCATAGTATAACCCAATGATTAAAATGGGATTCTTAAACATAATTCCATCATAAGATAATCCATGTAAAATAATTGGATTTCATAAATAGAATTATGTCATAAACATCATCAACCATAATAATAAAAAGGATAGTATAATTGAAACATATCCTTAATATTAGATTGAAAATAATTATGATAAAACACTTGAAATTAATTCTTTAGGAAAATATCCTTTCTTATTCAAAAAAAATTTATTTTCTTAAAACACCGTGCAATATTAGAAGAAAAGAATTTCCTTGAAAATATCCTTGAAAACTTTTAAGATAATGTTAATGTAAATAAGGTGTTATGAAAGCATAAAAATAATTTTATTCTATATAAATTAAAAACATTCTTCTCATACTTTTCATGGAAAAGTAAAAAAGTTCCTCGTATGGAAAACAAAAGAAAGATTCATTCCAAACGGTGTAGTAAAAAGTATAAAATGGGTAAAAATGACATTAAAAATCCATAGGATAATAGTAAAACATTTAATGAAATATTTTTTACGAAATATGTACATGGATGATAAATAAAACCTAGTAAATACTTATGTATAAACAATCTTGAATAATAATGAGATTGCGAAATTATATCTTACCTTGTGTCTTGACTCTCTTCATATTTGTAAAATTATCCTGTGTAAAAAATATAAGTTTATTATACATCTTTTATAAAATAATATTTTTATACATAATAACATATATGGTTGGATTATGACCTTATATTTCCCAGTTTTTAATGATCCTATGTTAAGGTTTTAGTTCGGGTAATATTCACTTTGTTCTTCCCATTTGTCTTAATTTGTTATATCATTGGTCCTTATACTTATATCAAGATTAAATAATGTATATCATGATATAAATATTATGTGTATCCATTATAATTATATTATAATAATCTATAGCATAAATAAGTTCTAAATGGAATACACTATTAATGGAGACGGTAAACCGTACATACGCATGAATGTTGCTTCCATTTTAATTGTCGTGTTAAAAGAAAGTGTACAAATGAAATATGTACCTATATGTATGTATATATATATATATAATTATTCCAATATCATTTTTATATCAAATAATTTCACTAAACCCATCATTAAAACATTCAATGTGATTTGTGAACAAATCACATCGCTTTGAGGGGGCGATAGTCCACACTTTCTAAAATGAGATTATCATATTAACACCAAATGGAAAGCAAAATGGTATGAGTTATAAAAAGGAATACATAAGATTAAATACATCAAAAATACAATATATGACATATATAAATATATTTCCACCATAATTTCTACCATGATTGGTGGTAAAGTATAAATGAACAATCATCATTTCATGAGGCAATATCTCACCGTACACATAGACAATATGTTCAATACCCATTAGATTGAGGTGTGTGTAAGTGTAGGTAAAAAACTTAGCATAACTACATTATATTATATTAAGTATACTGGTGTTGTCATTCCATAATGGAATAAAGAGAGTGGAGGGGTTGGAGAAGGAAAATAAAGTAAAAGAGTTTGAGAGAGGACATTACCTCTTAAATAGGTAACTCCTTTTGGTTTGTGCCAAAAGGCTTCCTCAAGATGGATTATTTCGAAGGGAAGGATTATATAATTAAGGGAGGAAATTTGGGATATTATTTTATCAGATTTTGGAATATTCAAGGGGCTTGAGAGGTGTGAGGAAGTTGGCCGAGGTGGTGTCCTTTTATAAGAGGGAAGAGGGTCAATTTAGGAAACTCCAAAACTATTAATTTATTATAAACTAAAAACACATAAAAACCACAAAAATTTCATAGTTTATAAGATGATATGACCAAAGGTTTTAATATCATCAAAAAATAAATTTTGGAAAAATTTTATGTCAATTTAAACCTTATCATTTTAATTTAACAGTCAGTTATTATATTTCATTTTAACTAGGGTAAAAATTATTTCAAAATTAAAAGGGTAAAATATTTAATTATATAATGTAAATTAATTCATAAATTAATATTTTAGATCATTTTATAAAATATCATAATTATTATTTATTTTTAAAAATGTTATAGTATTTTTAAATAATTTAATAAAACATTTTTTTTGACAAAACAACAATAGTATCAATTTTGACATTATCCAATTCCTGGATTTTAAAAAATTTCATGATAAGTTGTTTTTCTAGAAAATATTATTTTATTATATCCCTATGGGGTCTATATAATCTATAAAAACAATTTCACATATTAATTATCTCAAATTATATTTATTTTAATATTTTTAGTAACATTAATTTGATATTTTCATTAATAAAATAATTACTACATTAGTTTTGTGTAATTATTTAATATAATTATTTTTTGGGTAAAAATTAAAAATATAGTATTATAATGAATATAAATCTAATATATTTTATAATATTACATGTAGTCTAATTTATCTTTTGTAAAATCCAACATTAAAAATGTTGTACTTATTAAATTATGAATGTGAGAACTTTAACATCGCTTTAAATAAAATAATATAAATATCACAATCTCTCCCATATGTCTCCAAATGGTCAATAATACGACACATGGATGGTTACAGCCTATATATACTCAACCAATAAAAAATGGTCAAGTTTTTGGGTCTTTTTTATGGTTATTATCATTTTAATAATAATTTTTTATTGAATCCTCATCAATAAATTAATTTGTATATCATCAAAGTAAAAGAATTTATGGTAATTATTTATTTCCTAAAAATTAAAAATAAATTACCATGATAAATAAAAGAATTATATAATTTTAATGAGTATTTATAATATAATTTATATTATGTATAACAATATATAGAAAATGATATAGTTATTAAAGTTTGAGTGATACATATTTTACTTTTTTTTAAATAAAATATTTCAAATGTCTGAATCTCATCCAGGTTATATCCAAAGGGTATAATTTTTAACCAAGGATGGTTTAGGTTGAAAATAAGTCATCTAATTATATTAGGACAAGTTTTCTTATATCATATATAGAAAAAATATAAGCTGAATTTTGAACATTATATTGAATTTATTATATATATATTACACTAATAAAATCCATCAAGAGTGATTTCATTATTCTATTTGCATTTATATAGTTTTCAGATGAAAGTTAATATTGTTCAGACATTCCATTATAATGACTAGGTTCTAAGGCAACAAAATAATATTTAGTTGTTCACTAAAACTCGGTCTTGTGCGAAATGGATTCTATCCAATGAACTAAAAATTGTGTGTAACACAAACAAATCATAGTGTTGAATATACTAAAATCTAAGCCAGTGTTGTGTATTGTGCAAGATTATCATTGTTTATCATAAAAAAAAGGCATCAATTAAATTAAAAAAAATATATTTTATAAAAATGTTGGGATGTTACATATTGAGATAGATTTTTATCACTTTCCCACCTTCCCTCAGCCTTAGAGTAATTTGAACCTTTTTGCTAAAGCCCTCGTGATTTATTTTATATTTGTATTTATGATGTAGAGATGATAGAAACACTGCAATCCTAGGGTTAGGAATATGTATTCCGGGTATGATAATAAATATAATTACTCTTTACCTTGAGTAATGAGAGAAAATTTATTGTGAGGTAAATTTAAAAATGTGTATAATATTTATGGAATAGATATAAAATT
The DNA here is from genome assembly GCA_963277665.1 of Viscum album. NCBI lineage: Eukaryota > Viridiplantae > Streptophyta > Magnoliopsida > Santalales > Viscaceae > Viscum > Viscum album. The sequence continues at coordinate 323,295,502 of OY728140.1, forward strand.
GTAAATAATTGATTAAATAATATGGATAAAGAATTAAACTATGAGGCATGACTAATTTTCTCTACAAGATTGATTCTGGAGGACTGACTTTTTCTCCTTACTCTTAGTTTTATTTTTCATTGTGGTAATGCATGTTTTTTTAAAAAAAAATTCTTCTGGAATCCCTATTGAGATGTCTTTTGCATGTGGACAATAAATTATTTAAATGTGTGGGAATTTTATAATCTATGTTTATATATATGTATTGAATACATTTTCTAATGGTTTATTCATGTTTTATTCAATAATACCTTGGGTTTTGGTTTGTTTTCTTATGAATTAGGAATTTTTGTTTCAAAAGAAGAAAAGTGTAAAAAATAGGATTTACACGACATGAAAAACATACAGGATGTGTATTTCTTAATTAGAGCATGCCTACAAAGCCACAAAACAATCAATGAAGACTCAACATGACGTGAATATCCTACATGTTGTGTATACACAATACACATCATGAAAATTTCAAAATAAACGTAATGTTGAAAGTGAATCACATACATAACATACAGTGTTTACACGATACAAATTGTTTAAAAATACCATCTAGTCAAATATTTATCCCGAATATCCCATGATATTCAATATTTTTATAGGAGATTATGGATCTAGAGTACATTATGTGTTAACCATACATGTCATGTAAAATTCAAGATAGAAATCCACTTTAAGAAAATACATTACGTGAATTCTTTGCAGATATTGTATCTTTCATCCTGTTTTATTGTATTTACATTACATTCAATTATTTGATCTTGATTCATGCTTGTTTTAAATGTGGATTTATTATTTCTGAATCATTTCATGATTATTCTTAGCATGTTTTACATGAATTTTCATTTGATCAATACCATAATGCAAAACTAATCCACTTAGTGTTAGGGGTTGAGATTTGTGGTGTTTCTGAGCCCAATGAGTCCACAAGTTGAACATTGGTAACCCCACAACTAGTAATTAGGTTAAAAATAATTTTTCATCACATAATCTTGCACAACTTTTACCATGGGATTTGAAATTGAATGAACCTAACATTTTTGGAGTTGAGTAGGCTATGACCATTAGCTTATAACACTTTATGCATAGAAGCTATGTATAATGATTCTAGGTTGTTATCTATACCTAAAATATGGGATATTTACAACATATATATATCCAATTGGTTTGACCAAAACCAAATGGTGACCCTTTCACCGCTTCATAGCCTAAGTCGTAGGACTATTCCAAGATATGTTTAGAATTATCTTCTTCCAAGAGCCTTGAAAATGACCCTAACCCATTCTTAGTTATCTAAATTAAATCCAAACTACCCAGTTTTAGAAAAACCAAATCTTGAAGAGTGAATGTGAGTAATCCTCTCCAAGGGTTTTGTTTTAATGGTTTCTTTATTTCCAGTGATCCCTATGGGTTCGACCTTATAGTGCTGATTAAGTACACCTTAGTTGTAAGAGAAGTCTGGGTCTATAAATATCTAAACCAATAATTGAACTAATGAATTCAATGATACATTAGGGAACATCATCTTCCATCTATGTTGATTTTCTACTTCATTCTTTAATTTGTTGAATTTCTCAAAGGACTTGGACTTATACCTCATCAAGTAGACATATCCATATCTACACAAGTCATCAGTAAAAGTAATGAAATATGAATACCCACCTATAGATTCTACTGGAAATAGTCCACATGCATATATGTGTAACAATCCTAAAAACTCCATGGCCCTTTCACCCTAACCACTAAATGGAGGTTTAGGAATTTTCCCTGTTAAAAAACAATGACATCATTCAAGTGGTTTTAGCGTAAAAGAGTCTAAATAACCATCTCCAAAGATATTTTTCAAATTATTCTAATTTATATGACCAATATAGTGATGTCATTACTAGGTGTTATATGAGTCATTTGAACATGATTTTTTTATCTATTGTCAGTAATTTTTTTAATAATTTAATATATAAATAAAATTATTTAAATTCTCCATACCATAACATATGTTGTCTTCATAAAAGAAACAAATTTTATTTTTAAAATTAGAAATAAAACCATCTTTAACTAGGAAAAATATTGAAATTTTGTTTTTGGTAGTAGTTGGTACATCATAACAATCCCATAAAACCAATATCATTACTATTTGAAATGAAAGGTGGTGGTCACCACTGGTTTGGGAAGCCAGCCATGTACCACTGGCAGCTCACAAATCCACCTCTCCTATAACAATATTTTAAAATCAACTTAGTTACTATATTTGGATATAGATGTGAGAACTACAAACATAATATAATACCCAATGTATATATATTGAAAACTCGGAGAATCTGTTCTTTGATAGTGAATAGGCTTATGCGGTGTGGGAGTATTTTGGAGAGTTCACTGCTATATCTTTTCCAACCATGGCTGACCAACCTTTTCCTTATCGCTGGTATCATGGTTCAGGTGTGAGAGGCATTAGAAGAGTGGCTCGTACTGTTATCCTACATACCGGCTGCTTCTGTTTATGGCAGACATGAAATAAATTTATCTATGAGGGAGTGGTTTCAAACAGATGGTTTATTATCTGCAGGATCAAAAATTTACTCATGGATATCATCAAGGCTTTATGAAAATGAGGGGAGGAACCTTCTCTAAAGAAATTAAGTCTAGATTCATAGATTTTATCAAAGGAGTGTGATCAATATTTGGGAAACTGGGTATATTGGAACCCCCCTTCAAGGGGTTTGAAACTCAATAGTGATGGCTCGTGTGTTGACGGTTTGATTCGTGGGGGTGGTATTGTGCGTGATAGTGGTGGTTCTATATTCCTGGCTTTCTCTATTAGGACCAAATAGGGTAACTCACTTCATGCTGAGGAAATGGCTTTGCTCATAGGTCTGAACATTTGTAGGAAGAGAAATTTAGAGATTAATGAAGCTGAAACGGATTCTATTCTCTTGGATAATGAAATTCATGGGAAGGGTATTATTCCTTGGTCGATATCGTATATCATTAGAAAATTTGGGGGCATCATTGGTGGAGATATCAAAGTTTCTCATACATGGAGGGGGTGTAATAAAGATGTGGACTACCTAGCTTCGATGTACATCCCTGGTACGGAGTGTTTATTCTTTCATGACTTGTATAGTTTGAAGCAATAGGGTGTTTATATACTTTGAGGAGACGCCCTCAGTCTTCGCTACTTTAGGCCCCAATGATTCTCTTTTTCTCTGGTCTGCCCTTGTGGGCCTTGTTTCCTTTTACATTCACCATTTTATTCTTAATAAAAATTTGATGATGATGATGATGATATATTGAATGATTACACATGATAATGAATGCACCATTAGCCTCCCCTTTCTTCTAGGAGCGGTTCTTCTTCTAGTGACATTGATTTACACATGCAAAAAACACTACTTCCTTTTTCATTCATAGCCTTTAGATCTTCCTATTCTTGGAAGGATGGCTCTCAAACTCTTTTTTACTTATTATGAGTCTTGGGCCCCTTATCCTTGCTCGTACATTTCTTATTAATCATGAAGCATGCAGGTTTGTCATACCACATGTCCTTATCCACTTGGAGAATGTAACACCCCAAGCTTCCATGGTACGCTTCTCTTTGAATAATACAATAGCGTGTGTTGTACGCAACTTCGAGTTCTAACACACCATAACCAATCAAACTAGCCATTATGAATAGTAATACCCACATTTTGAAATTTTATAATTTTTTTTTCAAAATGGACTTCATTTTTGGATTCATAATATTGAAATTATCCTAGGGTGAATTTTTGGTATTTTTCTGAAAACTTTCAATTTTTGATGAATAGTGAAAAACACTAAGTTATTAGTTAAAACTGACTTTTAATTTAAATAATTATTTATTTTATTTAAATTTATTTTAGGTCAAAATAGATAGATAATAATTATATAAGTTCAATTTAATTCATTGGAGTCAATTTATATTAATTTTAGATATATAAAAATTTTATTGAACTTTTCATCGTCTTTTACCCACCTCCTAGGAGAATTTGAAAATTCACATAAAACATAATTTTACCACTTGTGTGAATTGAATTTTAAAAATCCAAGAGACACAGTTGATATGAGTAAGTAAAATGTGGTTCAATGAGATGAAAATAATTTTTGGTGAATATTAACTTTTTACTTTTATTTACCACGGTTAAAAGTAAATAGTGTAATTAAAGGTAAAAAGGATATTAGTTTTACCCTAACACATGTCCTAATGCTATTGGATAAGTATAATTCGACACAAAACAACCTTAGGAATAAAATATGAACTTCTTTGGTCCACTTGGATTAGATTAGGACATTTATTATTATTTAATTCAAAGAAGAGTTAAAAGAGTTAAAATCAATGTTTAATAACTAATTTTTTTTAATATAGTGTTACACATAAGATAAATTAGATTATAAATATTAATTAGAAATATAAAACTTTTTCCTACATAATGGTATTTTATTTATAATTTTTAGACATTAAATAATTTAATTTATTTTTGACACAAAGATGATGCAGTAATTACCTTAATAATGAAATATTAAAATAATTGATATTATAAATACACAAATAAATATAATTTGAGACTTTTTATGAATTAAACTAATTTTATAGGTTAATATGACATGTTAGTATTTATTTAATTAACTTTGTTCGAAGTAATCATTCTGTTATGTTTTTTATAAAAATCAATTTCCAAATAGTGTCAAAATTGACATAAAAGAGTTTTTAAAACAAATATTATATTATTAATTGATATTCTATTCCTAAAAATCTAATGTTCGGCCAAGAGATTTATATAATGATAGTTATATCATTAATGAACAACTTGGGGTTCTCTTGGAAGTATATAGTAAGTTTATTAACCATATAATATAAAAATACAAAGAGACATGGTAAATGTCAAACTAATTAACTAAGAGTTAAATCTAAAAGATAAGTTTAATATAATGACCCAAACCTGTCTAAATCCTATTGGTTGAGTTTATTTCGACCAATACCCACCTTATTGTATAAATAATCTACTTTGGAGTCTTTATAAACAGAATATGAATTTATTATAAAATAATATTTCTAGCTTTTCCTAAGGTGCCCCTCACCCCTCTTATAAAAGAGAACTACCCCTTCTCTTTAATTCACACCTTCAAAGCCATTTTGATCGGCCAAAACCTGCCCCAATAATCTCTAAAATATCCTCCCTTAAACCTAGAGGTCTTATTTTGATCAGAAATCCAACCTTAGGACCCCTTTTGATCAAATCAAAAGGAAGAACCCGAAGAAGAGGTAATGTTTTCACCATCCTCTTTCAAGTTCATTTCTTCTTCCACTTATTATTTCTTTGTTGTTTACATTATAAAATAATAACTCCAGTATATTATATATACTGTGATGTTATTATAAATATGGTACAACCATATTCAGTATTCTATCCATCCTTTGAATGACATGTCACCATACGTGCGTACGTACGGCTTACCGTCTCCACGTTGTGGTGTAATTGTTATTCAAAACATTATTATTTGGATGGGATTGATAATGATGTGTAATTGATGTAAATAATAAATATAACATTTTTATGATTCTTTATATATGATATACCATCCAATTATATATTATTTTAATATCAAAATAATGATATTGTCGCTCGTGCGTACGTACGGAATACTATCCCCACGAACACGATGAGATTCATTCCACATCGTATCCATTCAAGAATAATTTTCATTTGATGATTAAAAATAATGTTTATGGAATTGATATCATTCTGTATATGAATAAGATACAACCTATCCATAACAAACACGGCTTATATAACAAATCATATAAAGGAAAATGAATCAGTTAACACATGAAACGATGATAATACTAAGATATTATTAACAAAGAAATGTTAAAAGATCATATATGATATCATATTAATGTATATGATTCTTTTATAATTTAATAAAAATTATTTCACCATTATACAGGAGGTTAACCTACCCTCAACCAAGGAAAATTACAAGGTAAGGGTTAATTTCACAATCTCTTTATTATCCATGGTTGTTTTTACGTAAGTATCTACTAGGACCTCTTTATCACCCACCTCCATGTTTCTTAAAATTGTATTTCAAAACATTTTTACTATTTAATAGACAATGGTTTAAAGTAATATATACCCTTTTTTTACTTTTTATAAGATGTTTGAAAATGAATCTTTCCGTCGTTTTCCAAATAAGGTCCTTTTTAACCTTTTTGAAAAAATTAAGGTAAGAATGTTTTTTAACTTATACGGAGTGTGTGGCTATTTGCCGCCATTATAACATCATTGAAGCTCCCCTTACAAGCTTATAAGAGTATTTTAAAAACAAAGGTTTTATTTTATAATTATGTGACTTTTGAATGATTTCAAAAAGGAGATATTTCTCTCAAATAGTTTTGATTTCATCCATGTCAACATCCATTGATGGATTTTAAGCTTATTTGAAGTTATTTTATTATGATACAAAACTTCCATATTATATTGAAGGTTTTGTGATATGTTTGAATATGGATGTGTTATTTTTATACCATTCATGGTTTATGGATAAAGTATTGAAATTTCGTATGCTAGTTTTAATACGAATGTTTATGTTATGTTTAAACCTTTTCATATGAGGAATGCATTGAACATACTAAGTAATGGGTGGATCCTCTTATAGCTCCTAGATGCATCGGTAGGTCTCATGAGACAAAATAGTGTCTTGGCACAAGGCCTTGACAAAATCTTATTTGTAGTCTTGGCACAATGCCTTGACTATGTGGTTATGATAGTCTAGCATTATGCATTCCCTTATTATGAAAGTGGTTATTGATATTTCATGTGATTATTCGACTAGTATAATATCCATGTGAATAAGTAAATGGAATTATTTCATTTTATCTTTTCCATATTATGATGAAGTTCAAGTTTAAAAGGATTTTTTTTAGTTATACATTGCCTTAAATATTTATGTTTATTTATTAAAGTATCCACTATATTTTTATCCTTACTGAGCATCTGGGCTCACCCCTTTCAATGTTTTATTTTTTCCAGGATGTGAAAAAGTATTTTATGAATGACCTGCAGGGATAATATGAGGGGATATGAAGAAGTATTTTAATAATGACCTACAGGGATAGTCTAATGGATAACTGTGTTTAAAGGGGACAAGATTTTGTTGTTGTTTTTATTTCATAATGTAATGTAAGACTTATGAATATATCTAGTGTTTCCAAGGCTACTAAAATAATCAGTCTTTGGGGATTTGATCTTTCTTGTGATCATGCCAATGATATGTAATAATGCACTAACTCTGGGTAAATAGGGTTGGGACGTTACAGAGAATTGGATTATGTAGTTTTAGAAGACACTTCACCTTATTGATCATGTTACAATTCACAATAAAATCGGAGAAGGTGTTGGGTAGTGAGGAATGTATGAGATATGTTTGCAATTCATCTGTGAATTTAATCCCTAAGATGTCTAAGCTTTCAGTGCAGCCAATATGATTGACTACATTAGGTCCAACTGGCATCGACTCTCCATGAATAGTTTTAAACATAACATTGGATATTTCATATATGTTTTTTCCACACCTTCTCTTGATAGAGATCCCAAAGGTGAGACATTATGCTATACAAATCAATGTCCTAATTCTTCTCCAAAATCTCACTAGTCATGGATGATAAAATGAAACACTAAATATCTATTACATCATTCAAATGTTTCTCATAGAGAGTAAACTCTTCCTCAACAGCCTCATTTATAAGCACATCAGAAATATGTTCTTCTAGCAAAAACAATTTCTTTTCCTGGAATAGGATATTGCATATGCACCTTTTCCACTCTTGGAAATTTATACCGGTGAGAAGATTATCCTTACATGTATGGATCATAGTGATACATTTTAATTCATTTTTATTAATGTTTCTACAAATAAGATGATAATAGTCTAGTAATTTATCTACTAATTTTTTTAAAAAAATAAATAAATAAAATATTTATTAATATCCCACTATTTTATCAAAAACCAATATCCCTCACCATTGGCATTAGAATATCTTTTTGATTAGAAATTCAAGTGGCAAGGATCTATATTATCCTTTTCATGACAATAACTTTGGTTGTCCAAGAAATTTGAAGGGTTTTAGATATTCATTCCAAATTCCAACTAGATTGACTCACAGCCCCTTAGTCCATTGAGTGGACTCCCTAATACTAAAATACATAAATCAGAATTCCTCAACCTTTTCATCTTAGTTACACAAAGTTATAATTTTACATTTAAACCTTGATTTGAATTATGTTCTGTTGGCATAAAACATCAAGCTAGGATTCCCTGATAATTGAAAGCACCCCAACTTTGGCTGGTCAATTACTTTGAACTATGATTATATTTTAATAGAAATAGTGGAAGGCTATACCAACATGATTTATATAATTTATTCATTTTATCATTATGTATAAATTACCAATAATTATCTTTATTACATTATTATTAATATTAAGTTTATTTAATTAAGTGATTAACCATGTCTGAGATAAAATTTACACATAAGAAAATTTATTTTAGTTCTATGTTTCTTGATTTTTATTTCATTAATTGATGTGATCATGAAAAAACATCCATAATTATATAACAATTAAACTTGACAAAAATAAAATAATAAAGTGGTATGATCATGATCTTTTACTAATGATTAGTTTATCTAGCATATAATCAACTAATCGTCAACCTAGGGTAAAAAAACCTTGACCTATTTATGGTTCACAACATTCCACCCATCCACCTATGTAACTTTCTTGGATTGGTTTCTCCTCAAATTCAAACTTGAATAACCTCCACTAACATGGGATATCCATCCAATACATATTATTTTACTCACACATAGATGAGGGAACCAAATGATTGGTTGTTGTTTTTCTATAAAAAAACCATAGACATGAAGACCATTACATAATGAGAGGATAGATGACATGCATGTAAAATATTTAATTTAATAATAAATTAAATGAAACTAATCACATAAAATGGTCTAGTCTAGACTCATGATCATCCTTATGCATGAAACTATTTACAAATTTAATAAAATTAGCATTAAATTCTAATTGTTCTTAATTAGGATAAATCATTCTCGTATAAATTATTTATATTCTTTAATTAATCAATTATTACTGTAATACGAGTTGTACATAATATATAAACCCGAATATTACACATAAATTAATTAGAAATATATATATATATATATATTTAAAACCTATCACATAGTTTGTACTATCAACTTAATGACCACACATAACACATGTTGATATAGTTTTCACAAAAAATTAGATTAATTTTTAATTCAGCATAATTTTGTAAAAGTACATGGCATGTAAATTGGAGCTACATGACATATATTTTTCTCACTGTCTATCTATGGAACACACCTAGGTAATCAACATGTTACCGTGCCACGAAAATGTTGGAGTACACGATGTGTGGTATTTGTGTTACATGACCACCAGTCATGTAGGACATGTAATAGAATACATAGCCCATCTATAACTATGGGACTGCACACCATGTACTAAAGTTACACAGTGTTTACTCTAGCTAACTGTGTGGCAAGATGGATTGGTCAATATTCCGTGTATAATTAAATTCAATCCATGTAATTAATGCACACGACTTGAATAAATTGTGAATTAAACACTAGTACACAGAATGTACCTCCAGGTTAAATGATGTGTACTCTCGTGTTATCCGGCCAGATTCCTCAGCACTTTTGGATGAGATATTTGAGTTTATTTTTTTATAAAATTAATAAATTTTATTTAATTTGTGTGAAATGAAGATAAATAAAATAGGTCTCATAATTCATATTAAATAATTATTAAACATGAATTGAAAACAAATAGTAAATGTAAAAATAAATCAATGATCTTTAAATAATTATAAACAAAAATGTTACCACTCTGATACCACTTGTTGGTTCTAGGTATAGTAGAAGTGTGTGTTGGGTCATGCCCAACTCAGATTTTTATCATAATTTATGATTTGTATAAGATTTACATGATGATAAATTCCATGATCAAGGGAATTTAATAGAAGAACATAGACAATAGATAAACCCTAGAACTAAAGAACAAGATCGTCACATATTATTTAGAATTAATTTCATAAATCAAAGAATTACCTTGTCAGAAATTCATTCATCATTGATGGGTATAAAAATGGTTCTACATTGTACCATTGTTCCATTGTTGGAATCAAGAATTGATTCCCTCTAGATATGATCCACATGTGTTCCACGAATCTCTGAACTTTGTCATGGTAATAAACTTGTGCAAGCACGGTAGAGCCTATTGTCTGCGTTGTTCCCCTTTGATCACCCTAAGAATCACTTCCAAAGGATTCTACATGATATTTTTATAATTGAGTGTGGAAGGTGGATGAAAAACCCTATCCATTCTTGGGGGTATTCTAGGATAGGGATCACTCTGGGGCTTGAGAGGAATCTCTCTGAACCTCATTATGCACAATAAAAAATAAATTTTATCTAATGAAAATAATAATTAAATTGGGTTTATATTCTTGTAGGGTTAGAAATAAATAATTTTACAAGTCCAAATTATTATTTATTTAATCCTTTCATAACTCAATGTTAATAATAATAATAATAATAATAATAATAATAATAATAATAATAATAATTCTTGACATGTGCTAAAATCAAGAATTCAATTAAATATTATTTAATCAAATAATATTCAATATATATTATTTCTCATCAGATCATTAAACTCTATCTATTATTACTCCATAATATTTATCGAGTCTTGAATAATGACTATTTATTTAATAAATAAATATCACTAAAATATTCTCCAATAAATAAATAAATATTATATTAACTAAATAACAAATAAATATTTATTAAATGTTCTGATCACATAATATTCTCTCAAATAACTAGTGATGGGATATATGTGATCAATAGAACATGAATAATTATTAAACAACACAAAAAAATAATATTCATTCAACTCTTTAAATAACAAATAATAATATATTATTTAATTGAGATTCTAGATATGATTAGTGTGTCACCCTATAGGCCTCTTTCTCAGTGGAATTAGGTGAACAAACTTAAAGTCCAAGGTTTGTATTAAGCAAAATGCCAAGTGACCAATAGAGAAATAAGTTATTTACATAATTTAATAATACCTAATATAGACATGTACTATTTAATATAATCCCTTTATCATGATACCTATAATCAAGTGGGATTCAAGCTGGTTCCATTAACCTATGTGCTCAATCTGACTTTCTTTGACTATCAAGAAATCAAACTTTCCTATAGAACACCGTGTACAAGGATTTATTTAGGCTATATAATTTCTATAAAAGGGCATGAGATATCAACTATGATGAAATAAAAGAAGGGAAAAATCCTTTCTCTCGTTATTCATTAATGAAATATTACTTTTAACACACCCAATGTATCCTACCTCTTTAAAAAAAAAATTTCATCATGGTTTTTGTCAATACATCAAAGTATGTGAATTATAAAATCATTAATAATATTGTTAAAGTATAAAGATCAATACACATGTCAAATAATAAGAACATCCAATAACACATATAAATTGTATTTCCTACAAGCAAGTCTCGTTCTCATAATATCCTATAATGAATATTAACAATAGAATACACCATGCGAAGGTACCTCAAAGTCCTATTAGTCTCCACCCTATATAGCCTATATCATTTTTTCCCTCAAACGATTTAATCTAAATATATAACACATATTCAAGAATACTTGTGTTGCAATTTTTGGTTCTTATCATAGAGGGGAAGTTATATGACCTTTTAGGGAGACAACTAATCTTAGGACATTATCACATACTATGTTAGACAAAATAATAATCATGATGTGATAATGGTTTATTAATATTCTAAGTAATGAAAAATGTTATCATAAAGTACATAGAAGTTGGTTGTAGGGAACCAACTCCCATATTTATATTGTTTAAAATTAAATGTTTTTATGCTAAGATTCATGTGAAATTAAATATGGATTATTGAAATGGTTTTCATGAGTTGAAATGGGTTCTAACTTGATTTTGGTTTTCAATGAGTGAAAATAAGGATTAAAAATTTAATTTGGTTTTAATTTGAGGTGTTGGCCTCTAAATGGTTCAAAAAGGGAGTGTTTTAGTATATTTCGAATGGTGATCTGAAATGTGTTTGTGGTTTACCCCATGTGAAATTTTATGGTGGTTTGTTTTAAATGTTTTTATGGGAAATTATGGGCCTTATTTCCTTGTTTTGGTTTTGATAGATAAAGTCTATTTTTTAAGGGTAGCATTGAAACATTTTTAATGGAATGTGTGATTTCTTTAGTCTTCATAATTTTTTTATGTATTATGAAAAGTGTGATGGAAATAAAGAACTTTGGAAATGTTTTTTGATTTTCAAAGAAGAGAGACCTTGTTTAAGGGTGAATTTTAAATGTTTTCAAATATTGGGTTTTTCCTATCATTTTCTAAATGGTGTTTGGAAAGTATTTTATGAAATTTTAAAGATCTTGGAATTCCAAGCCATGTTTTTGTGTTAAAGGGACATTGGAAACTTTGGTTTTAAATAGTGTGTGAGAGTGGAACCCATTGATTACTCCTTGATTGTGCACCCCTTGTGTGTGCATGTGATCACTATGTGAAACTTAATGACCCCCTTGTGTGGGAATGTGTTTGTTATGACATGGGTTCATGTTATGTGTTTGGGTTTTCATCATTAGGCATTAAGGATAAGGGTATTTATGGTTATTCTTTATGGGCATACTTGGATAGTTTTCAATAAATATAACTTCCATTATTTTTCATGGAATGATAGGTACTAAGTGGGAGATATATCTTTTTCCTCTAGTTGGTTCACACATCGCTAGTTTCCCACCATTCATGCTTGGAGCAAAGGCTAGATAGGGATTTTTATTCACAGTGATTCTTGTGTGGAAAATTTGGATGACATTTATATACTTAGAATATTCCAATAGCAAGTTTTTTTTGGTTAGACTCAGATAAGGTTAAACTCTTGGCACATTAGTGACTTTACGAAATATAATGATACATTTATTTTCTTAGTGATTATGTTATTGAGGAGAGTTTGGTCTAGATCTTGGTTGTATCATTTCCTAGGATTTCTTTAATATGGAACATTAATTACATATGTTGTATTTTTAAATGCCTTTTTATATATATATGTGGTGTTTTTTTGTGCTTAACCCATGGGAATTGGTTTGCTTCCTATGAAATTGAGTTTTCAAAAATGTTTGCAAATACTTATTTTGAATATCTAAAGTCACTTGTATGAGTACTTTAAGGCAGATTTTGAAATGGGTTTTGGGTTTAAGGATGGATTCGTATGGTGAACTTATTCTAATGTAACTATTTTCATTTAGATAAATCAAGTGTGGGTTGTTTTTGAGAAATGCTAACAAACTATGAGGATTTGAAACTTCTTTGGCCGATGGATTTGTTTTCAAAAAACATCTGTTCGGTTTAGGAAACAAGGGGAAAATGTTTTGACAATGGATTATGGATTTGTTTTTATTTCCATGAAATGTACATATGTAAAGATTATTTTCTTATTACTTCTCAATCTAACATTGATAAATTTCCTTATGAAATAAATTGCATAGTTTGGGTGGGATGTGGTGACATACATGTCTTTTTATCTCACACCAACAAAATTTTAGGTATTACACTCTCAGTTAGATCATTCATGTTTATCATGGCCAACATGGGGTGTATTGAGAAGTGGTGAGAAACCGTTGGTTTCATGGAGTTGGTTTTGGGATCGACTCGAGTTGGTAGGTTTAGAGAAGTTTTATTTTTAGTTAGTTTTGTTCCTGATTTGTATTACCTATTTATTTCTCTTTATTTATATATATTAATCATGTATTTTAAAATGGGTTGGATAATGGTAGTTGGTTATGACCTATTTAGCATATTTTTATTTCTTTTCACTTATGTATTTTTTTGTTCTAACTTTGATTTGGTAAAAACCATTCCTAAAGGAGTTCTTGTGATTCCTTGGTGCTTGTTTCCAGCCCGTGTGGATCAGGAACACCCTTTGGGGCTTGTAGAGAATCGGGTTGGGTTCTAGGTAGAATGGTAGCCCAAATTGGTTGGTTACACTAGATGCTCCAAACTATGCTAGAGACCCACCCTAGTCCTGAAAAAGTGCTCCATAGGTATTTCCATTAAAGAAGAAGCATATGATGAATCTTTACTTCCCTAAAAAATACACAATTATGATCATCATAGATCCACCACACCACCATGACTAGTTTTTACACAATCTCGAATAAATTTTATTTGAATTTTAATATTGGAATAACTGTTATTATGAAGATTGAGGAATAATTTTGTTCAAGTTTTATTGTTCAATAATATTTTCATTGTAAAAAATAATTATGTATTCTTTAATAAATAGTTTATTTTATTATGAGAATATTGAATAAATATTTATTTTCTATATTTTTAAGAAAATATTTATTTTATTTATTGATGAATAAAATATTTCATTAAATATTTATTTAGGTATTCAATAAAGTTGAAAAATCAGAGCAGGCCAAGATCACATCTGATAATGAATATTTATTTACATGTTGATAAATAATATTTATCACTACACATGTTAGTACACACCATAAAATAGTAAAAATAATTTTATTATTATATGGATCTAGGATTAATAATGATGATTATTTTATATAATGGTTGGTACACAATTAAATATTATTTTTACCTAAACCCTAGCTCTCTCTATATATATGGTTATATCTATTGCGTAGGGTTAATCAAGGTTTGAGAGTCATTGCGAACAATGAATTTCTCTATCCATTATTCCTCCTCTCTTCCACTCAAGAAGAAGTGCATGATAGATTCCTTAAAAATAGAATGACCTATAAGCAATCGACACGAATAATGCAAGACAATTAATTCATTATGCTGTCACCTGGAAATCAATTGGTGTCGCTCAGAGATCAAACGATGACATATGGATCACTACTAGAGATATTATATACATAGATCCACCTAATGTAATGAATGTATTCTAAGAATGTTTTTTTTTCTGAAGATCAACAACATTGTTGGAGAAATTTCCAAAGACTAGTTATCTATTTCTCATGATCTTAATTAAACTAATTATAAATTTAATGTACAAATTTCCTCTATTGAATTTTGGGAAAATCTAAGTAAAAGTATGATTGATTTATCACCCAAAATTGGTGCTTCTATTCCCCCCTAGAACCTTCAATATAGACTCATATTTCTCAGATATGTTTCCATGTTTACTGCCTCTACCCATAAAGTCTTGGGAAACCCTGAGTGTAACATCATGCTCCTATAAAATTCATTCAGTGATATATTAATCCTTTTAGGTGAACCATTTTATTGTAGTGTACCTTGAAGAGTTTTATCCCATATAATTTCATTATTAGAATATAATACCCTAAACTTATTATTTTCATAATCATAACCACTATTAGACCTCAAGCATTTCATCTTTGTTCTAGACTCATTCTCCACCATGGTCTTACACTTACAATTTTTTATAAACACATCAGATTTTCTTTTCAGAAAATAATATCATACCATCCCTGTTGAGTCATCAATAAATTTCACATGATATTGTGACCCTTTAATGGAATGTACTGGTGGATTCCCCAATACAACAATGTGAACCAGATCCAGCTTCCAAGCCTTTGGTGTTTTCCTCACTTTGAAAATGGTATCTAATTTTTATTTCTAAGGATATAATATTCACATAAGTCAAAATTCACCTAATTCAGCTTATGTATCATTAATTTTGTTTTAATTGCCTTCAAACCATTCTCACCCATGATGAATAACCTATAGTTCCATATTTGTGAATCCCTGAAAAAATATATTAGTGCAAGCATGTTCATGAAAGTCTTTTTCATGTTGTACATGGAACCATTATTTGCTCTTTGGGACATGACCATATCTCTGTTGGTAATATTTTATGAACCACCAGTGAACATGGTACTAAAATCTACATCACCAGGTTTCCCAATATAGATAATATTTATTCTTATTCTATGGATATACCATACATTCTCTAAAACCTACAAAGTCCCACTATTAGTTTTAATCTATGCATCTCTCTTCCCCAAAATCTTAAAGGGTTCATCATTAGTAAGATATACATTTCCAAAATATCCGGAAATATAATTTTTTAGGAAATCCTTCTCTAAAGAGGAATGAAAAGATGACCCTGATTCTAAAATTGAAGACGCCATAGGGATATCCACGCTTAGTAGCAACACATCATCTGATCATTCAGCTCCATGTTTGCTATATTGGTTTCAAGAAACATTCATTTTTTATCTTCACTCCTTCTTACCATGTACTTTCTTCCTTTAAATCCAACAGGGTGGACCATTCCCCTTTACCTATTCATGAATCTTTCCTCATGATTTTGATCATCCTCTATGATTATCTTGCAGTTCATATATTCCTCTTCCTTAAATGTTTAGTGAAGAACTAGAGAATTTTACTAGTAATATTCTTCAAATATCTTCACTAAGGATTAGGTCCCACATATCCTCCTGAACTGGATTTTAATCCCCTGAAGAGCATCTCACTATTGTTATAGTCAGTTCCCAACTATCAGGTAATGAACACTATAAAACCAGAATATATATCTCATCATCAATCACAATTACCACCAATGTCAACTGACTTGTGATGGTGTTTAATTCATTGATATGATCTATAAAAATCAACCCATATATCATTTTTTTATTGAATAGTCATCGCATTAGGTACACCTTGTTCGACACTGAAGGATTAGCATATATATTCACAAGATATTTCATCAACCCAGACATCATTTTATCATCTTTGATGTTTAATGCCTTGTTTTTTTATAGCATAAGGCATAAAATACCTAGAACTTATCGATCCAGTAGCTCCCACTCCATATGCTAAATATTTTTTTTCGTTTCACACCCAAAATAAATAAGTTCATCATTTTATGATAAATATAATCCTTGGTCTACATCCTCCAATAATTGAAATCAATTCTATCGAAGTGATCAATCTTCACCTTTCCATATTCTATCACGTACACAAAAAATCCTAGCTAGAATGAGATAATAAAGGAAGATGATGCTACTATTATACCTACTACATAGTAAATACCTTATGATACAGTGTTGTATCCACCCATGTACAAGATTCTATAGAAACTGGTGGATGGAAATCTGTGGTGCTACAATGTCTTGTCGGTGTCATGAGTAACATGATGCTACATTGCCATGTTGAAGTCTACACTAATATAGTGTCCTATTTCTAACTTTTATAGTATGTCATCACTGCTAAAGTGCCCTATCAATGTTTTTGGTCAGCTCTGCTATAATTAATCGACATTACTATGGCTCCCCAAATTTTGGGTTTGGGGTATTTTAGCACCCAGACCCCCAGAGCAGTGAGTGTTTCTCTTGCAACCCCCAATGACCTCACGATGAAGGTCAAAGACTAAGAGTTTCAGTTTGGTTTATATTCTAGTCCACAAGCATTTGGCCAAACTATATGAAAAAATTTGGGCTACAAAATTCCAAAAACTGGAACGAGGGTTATCCCCACAACCCACACCCCACTGTCCATGTGATAGGTATTTATGTCATTGTACATAAATTTTAGTTGAGGATGATATTTGTGTGAATGGGTTTCTTTTTTTAGGATAAGAACAAATATTTTGTATCCCCTCCCCAAAAATTCCCCGATACAATTATAAATAGAAGCGACAGTTGGAATTTAGTTATTATATAGAAATAAAAATAATCATTCATCGAATTTATTTCCATCAAAAAAGAAACAAACAAGTATAATTAAAATCATTTTATAAATTTTAATATAAAAATAATTATTTTTTACTAATCATTTTTTAACTATACATTAAGTTGTACTTAATTTTTTTTATCATAGATAAGTATGTAATTAATTAATTATTGATTGGTTTTTTACTTATTGCATATATTGTTTTCAAAAATAAACCCATGCCCCTTGTTATAAGTCTTGAACATCATTTAGTAGTATCCCAACCTTCAATATAAAACAGAACCCAGAGTCTTATCATTTAAGTTACTACTGAACTAGATAAAATGATGCATCCCCACCCTGCTTTAGATATTGATGCAGTTAAATCCTCGAGACATGAAATTACATTGACAAAGAGAACTTGAGACCCAAACCCTTTCTACTACACTTCTTTTAAGGGGTTATTTTATATTATTTTAATTATATTAAATTAAACATAAATTAAATTTTAAATTAATGTTTTAAAATATTTTAGTTTATTAATTAAAATATATGTGTAACTACTTTTTTAAAATTAAAATAATTATTTTAAAAACATATTTTAGATGATAATATCTATGTTTTCTTATGCTATAAATTCAGATAATACGACGTCAATTTTAGAAACCCCTAGGTGTTAAAATAGTTACTTTATATGTTTATTTTTTAGCCACCCCTCACCTCACTCCATCCATTGTGGTTTCTTTAAATGCTCCAACAACCCCTCCACACATTCCCCAGGGTAGGAAGGATTTTCATCTTCTCAATTACCCACAAGAAATAGTGGATGATGTTTTGGTGTGGGCTAGTGATTTGTAGAGGATAAATATGTAGTTGGATCTCCTCTATCCCACCATTTTGTTTTTCTAATGGTAATAATTTAAATTACCCGAATACCCATAGGCAAACCACTAACCCCTATTGACATTCTCTATGATACATTCAATTTTTTCCACCCACAATCTTTGATCTAATATATTCTTTTCAAATGGTATCAGAATTTCAGTCTATCACCACCAATGCGATTATTCTGTAAATGTGAATATTTTTAGACCCATATATGATCCATTTTTTTGAAATTTATTTTTTCCTTATTACATATGAAAATGGATATAAAAATCTCTTAGTGGAGATTTCATATTACATTAATATATATAAATACACTCATGTATCTATATACTTGTTTTTATAAATAATTATGATTGTATATATATATATATATGTATTTATATATAATAATAATTACATATATGTATGTACATATATTAAAATATAATGAAATATATTTATAATTGTATATGCCTGTATATATGCATATGCATGTATGGACTTATATCTGTAAATAACTACATTATTTATAATGTCATATAATTGAAATAATATATATATATACTTATATTAATATAGATTTATATATGTATTTACCTATATACTTATAATTAAAGATGTGTATTTAACTATGTATGTATACGTCTATATTAATTTTTATGTATAGATGCATGTATGAGTTTATATATAAGTATATTAATATGTATGTATATATGTAAATATATATATATATATATTCATTGGTTTTTGTATATGTGTGTGATCAATAATTTTTAAAGATATTTACAAATATCAGTATTTCAAATGATATTTTAATACATGTACATAAATGCATCTAAATATTATTATATGTACATACATACACAAAGATATAAACAAGATTTTTTATAAATATTTTTGTGATATTATTTACAACTATACATCTATATAATTAACATTTAGTTGATAAAGTCTCTTTGCCGAAGTGAGTATGCTGCTAGGGTTTCTAGGGTTTGGGCTCTCCTAGGTTTTCATAGGCTGGGTGTTGTTTTAGTGGTGGTGTGGTATTTTTTACCTATATTTGCTCCCCCATTAGTCTGATCTATCTCATATTCTATTTGTGTTTCAATGGAAAAAGATTTTATAATTCTATGGAGAAACCTATCGCTATCTGATAAGGAAAAATCACCCATTATTTCCAACAGAGATGATGACCCGTTATTGGTAAATAGGATGTGTCTTTTAATCTTCAGTAAACTGAATGAAAATAGTATATTCTACCTAATTGAATTTAAAAACATGCTACAATCTATTTTGTTCCTAGAATAAGGCGTGGACATAATAGAAACAGGATGAATTCACATGATCTTTGAATTATTCTATGATGAGGATAAGCGAAAGGTGCTCCTTGGAACACCATGTTCATTCTATAATCACCTTATTTTAATGGAAGATCTACAAATTGAATTCAATTTCCTTAGTATCAACTTCACTAAAAAACCCTTATGGGTTTACTATAAAAACAAAATCTTATGTGGAGGATAATATCAAACTATATATAATATTGAAATCTGTGTTAAAGGTTTCATTCATTGGGATGTCTCAGATCCAATCCTCTAGGGGCTATACAGGCAGATCAGGGTTATCATCATTGTGATGCAGCCTCTCATGATGGTATCATTTTTCCCTTTTTAGGATCATCAATTATGGATCCCATTCAAATAAAAAAACTTCCTATCTTAGGTTTATTTGTGGTTGGATCTGACATGAAGAAAAAAAGTGTGTCTCAAGGGCAACAGATGTAGAATGTAACATCATCATCTAGTATGGCCTGTGGGTCCCCATGAAAAAAATCAAGGATTCCATTTCTCCTAGAAGAAAAAATAAAATTGGATAGGGAAAATATTTCCAAGTCCTATAGTATAAAATCACCATGGAATGACTTCAAAGTTATAATTCTGGGTTATCCACCTCTTATCACAAATCAATGTTACCATAGTCACACAAAAAATCCCAATATCCAAGAAACCAAACCCATGCCTAAAAATCAAGATATCCCTCATGATCACATGGATAATCCTTCATCATGGACTACCACCCTCTTACCCGCTCTCCCTCAACTAGAGAATGTCACCCTATTTCCCCAATCATCTCAAAATCCATCCTTCATGAACGATCATACCCCCAAGATTTCCCCCACTTACCCCCAAAATTTTTCAACCCTCATTCCTAATGAAATCACATTAAAACCACTTACAAATTGTCCTAAAAAGAACTGGACATGGAGGAGGAAATATACAGGTGAATTTGACATCAAACGTTCTACATTGGAACCCAGTGAATCCAAAATTTTCCCTGACTCTTCAATCACATGGGAAAAACATCTCAAGAGATATAAGGTGGAGTAGGATGATTAATTTTTATAAAAAATAGTTTTTGTGGCTATCTTGAACAGGAACCACCTATCCTAAAGAAAATGTTGTGCTGTAACATCCTTGGGCTTGACAACCTATGCACAGTTAAAATGATTCCTCACATGTTTACTTGAAGTGTCCCTAGCATGGTTTTTCTATGTGAATCCATTCTCTAAGATAAGGAAATGTGAGGAATTTATTCCAAGGTGGGGTTTTGAGGAATTTTCCCGGTACCTCCCCAAGGCCATGCTATCATCCTCTACCTTATATGGAAGGAGGTGGTGGATATTGTGATTAAAATATTCTATTCAAACCATATTGCTTCCTCTTTTCATTAGTCTGGTGTTACCCTTTTCAATTTTATGGGTATATGTGGTTTAACCTCACAAAAATACAAGTGGAATTCATGGGATCTCATAATATTATTTAGGAGTGGCCTTCTGTGGCCTCTTCTCATGGGTGAGGACTTCAACGAGACCATGCTTGAAAGATAAGAGAGTGGGTCCCTGTAGAACCTCTGCCCATATGATAGATTTTCTACAGGAAGTTCAAATATTGGGACTTTATGACATGGGAATGCTGATATCCCTTTCACATGGTTCTATGGATTCATTGAGAACACATGAATTGTAGATAATTTGAAAAAATTTGTGGGTTCTTCTGAATGACTCACCATCATCAACCTCTTCCATGTTTCTCATATTACCCCATCCATATTGAACCATTTCCCTATTCTCATTAACCTTAATACAACCACATGAATCATATATTATAGAGGCCTTTTATATTTTAATGATAATGGATGGGGAAAAGGGACTACGATGATTTGATTAATTCAGGATGGAATATAGAAGTCCCTAATGTTCCTAATAAAATCTACCAGGTCAACACTAACCTTAAGAAGTATAGTTATAGTCTATTATACCAACCGGATTAGAAAGGTGATGTTATGAAAATAAGGATCGAGAATATTCACTCCCTTCTACCCTCATTTACAACCCATTATATAATTTCTTCCATGGGAACAGATCTTAATTAATCCATTATAAGGAAAGAAATAAACTGGTTAATGTGTGCTTGAAAAATTTTCATTAAAGAGGGTGACTCAAATACAAGTTATTTCAATCAAAATGTGTTTAGGAGGAAACACATGAACTTTATTATTTGTATTAAATCATCTAAAGGAAATACCATATCGAAGGACGATGATATCTCTTGCATTATCTTGTGCTTTTTCTATGATCTATACTCGTCTAGTTAATCTTACAACCCCACTGAGATTCCATCTTTCTTAAATCTAATAGTGATAGATTCTATAAATTTCCAGATTACTATTGAAATCACAGATAAGGAAATCCTTATTTCCCTCAAGATAATCCATTCCACCTATTCCCCAATCCTTGATGGCTTCCACACCCTCTTCTTTAAATTTTTTAACATATTATAGGACCTGATGTTTCAGTTCTGATAAGAAACCTATGAAATATAAAAGCTATCACCTCCTCCATCAATGAAACTCCCATTAATAATATTCAAAAAATCTATAAACCGTATTTGGTATCTTATTTTATGCCTATAAGTCTTTTCAATGTCAATTATAAAATATTCTCAAAGATTATGGTTAACCGCTTTTACACTTGGTTCCCATCCATTGTTTCAGAAAACAAAATCAATTTCATCCATAACATGCTTATTTTGAATAATGATATTATTTCCCATAAACATTTAAATCCATGAAAACCCAAAATACTACCAAAAGGGGTATCATGGCCTAGAAAATGGTCATTATGAAAAGCCTTTAACAGAGTGTAATGGCCCTTTCTTTAGTTAGTACATAGTAAGATGGTATTCTTCTCTAGGTGGGTTGACATGGTTATTGAATTCATCTCTTCTAACTCCTTCAAGATCCACATAAATGGAGGACTCATGAGGATATTCTCTCCATTTTGGGGCCTTCTACAAGGAGATCCCCATTCAACTTCCCTCTTCATCTTAATGGATAATGTGTTTTATAATATCATTTTATCAATAGTGTGGGATAATCTCCATCATTGTATAAATTACTATCACCAGGGGCCTTCCATCTCCCATATTTTCTTCACTGACGATTGTATCCTCTTCTCTGTGTCCACAATGGAAGAATTCAAGAATATCTATCTCCTTATTTTCCTTTATGATAATGATTTAGGGATTATGGTCAATATCTATAAATCTGAAATTTTCTTTTAGCGCTGGTGTGCCCTCTTGTAGGAAGAGTGACCTCCAACATGCATCTGGTATTCAGATGGTCGAAAAAGACCAAAAGTACCTTTGGATTACTATGATCTTTAGATGATAGAAAAAGGAGGTATTATCCAGCATCCTAGATAGAGTGAGAAAAAAATACCATGATGGAATTTCAAAAGGGTTTCCAATATAGGAAAATAAATTATTTCAAAGGTTATCTCTCCATCGATCCCTTCAAATTTTATGACCTTCTTTAAACTACCCAGCAACATCATCAAAAAACTCCACTCACATCTCACCAAATTTTGGTGGGGACTAAAAAATGATAAAAACAATGTTCACTAGAATTCCTGGGATAAGATTTGAAAATCAAAACTTTATGTGAAAATGGGGTTCAAATATTTTCATCTCTTAAATGATGATATTATTTAAAAATAGGTACAATGGTTTATACTATATCATAATTCCCTCTATGAAAAGTTTATCTATGACAAATATTTACCAGAAGAAGAATTTTGTAGTGCTCCCTCAGACCCCAACCCAGAATCTTTTGGAGAAACCTGTGGGGATTACCCGATCACTTTATGAGTAGTGTTTATTGGAGAATAGGTGATGGAGAATCTGGTAAGTTCTAGATTGACCTATGGATGGAAAATGAAAATGGACCCAAAATAACTTCCCCCACCCCTAAAGGCCCTTAATATGTAACAATTATCTCTTTAATCAACGAGTTCAGTAATTGTTGGTGCACTGAGAAACTCTTCTATGGGTTTAATGAGAGAGACAAGAATATTATCTTTAGTATCCTGATTGTGAGAGATATGGGTTAAGATCACCACTTAAAGATCAGGGAAAATATAAACACATATACTATGAAATTATGTTATTCTTAGGAAAATGAAACATTGGTTTCAGAGTCCAGTGATCTTTAAAAAACCATTTGGTTCCTCCCGATTCAACCTGAGGTGTAGTATTTCTGGTGGAAATCCGGATCTTGAATCCTCCCTTCCATGGAGTTCCTTAATTTTCACCATGAAATAGAGAAACCAACATGTTCAATCTATATTTCCATGGATTAAACCTCCGTTCATGATATCTTCCACCATCCGGAATCTTGGGACGTCTGGTGCGCCGACAATACTAACACTGATCACCTCCTAGACATAGCCTCTGGCTTTGATTCTCTAATAAAAAAATGGTTATCATTTACCACTATTAAGGACCTGAGTTCCCTATGCACAATGGCATGTATTATCTGGGTTAGGAGGAATAGAATTATATATAACCATGTTTTCAAACCATTCACCTCATGGATTGGTCACTCAACCCCCAGGTTATCAGTGTGGAGACATAGTGAGCATCAAATTGATTGACATGTGGTCCAACTTGATCTATGCACTAGGAGCCCTCCAATCATAGGCACCCCAAAAATTAATATGGACATGTCATCCTCAGAAAAATGCATCATCAGTTTTGTTATTGTTGTTTGTGACTCTTATAGGATGATCATTGATGTAATCCAAAATTCTTTGAGGGATTCATTCTTTCTAGTGGTAGCAGAAGCATAAGAAATCCTAATTGGCATGGAATTCATCAACGAGAAAGGATGGGATTCTATTGCACTAGAGTCAAACTACCTAAACACTTATTAGTTATATAGTTGCTTTGGAGGATGGCCTCCTGCTATTTGGTTTGTTAGTCTCGAAGAACCATTCCCTACAGCTTTGCTTCCCATATTGCTATATAGTTGCTTTGGAGGATGGCCTCCTGCTATTTGGTCTGTTAGTCTCGAAGAACCATTCCCTACAGCTTTGCTTCCCATATTGCTCCTTATCATTTTCCAAATGGGAGGGTAATAGGGAGGATCATCATTTAGCTAATAGGAGTATTTCTAATGATCCTCATGTAAGTTTTGATTTTTCCCCACTCGGCTGATGTACTTTGTTTTACCTAATCTTCAATCTCTTAATATACGAGTCCATTTTTTACCTAAAAAAATATATTTATATAAGTATATACAAATATAAATATTTATAAGTTTATTTTAAACTCTCTTCGTATAAACATATATAAATCTATATTAATATAAGTATATAAATGTATATAATTTAAATTATATATAAATATAATTATTGTAATTACTTATAGATATAAGTGCATGCACGCGCACATAGGTATATACAAAACAATATATTTATAGGTATAATTTAATTTATTTTCCCACATTAATGTAAATTTTATCATACATATGTACATACGTATACATGAAATCATACAAACATATAAATATCAGTATTTATATACATGCATACATGGATATACCGAAAAGGTTGGGGGTAAACCCCTTTATTAAAAAAATAAAAAGAAAATAGGAATTCTTTTTACACTGGGTTAGAAAAAACCCATTACATGCCAGTAGACCCAAAGACACATCGCCTCAAAATTCAGTGGCACAAAGCCAATGAAAAAAAACCAAAAGCCAAGATTTAATGGCCTGAGGGCCCAGCGGTACAATACCCATTACAAACCGAAGTACAAACATACAATTGACTCCACGCCCACCGTCGTCGGCCGGAGGACAACGCCGTCGCTGCCTTCGCCATCCAGTTTTACCGTTGTATCATCCTAGCTCAGCTGAGACCGGACCCGTCAAGTAGGCCTCGACCACGCCCTCCACAGCTCCCAGATCTTTTGCAAACCCCAAAGGAACATCAATTCCCCTGAAATACCCGCGGACCAGCGCCCGCCAAGACTACCGTCGCGCTGCCAGGGAACCCGCACCCTCGCCGATCGAAACCGAAAGACGTCGCCGCCATCAGATCTGGAACAGATCTGGATGCGAGACACCAGAACCAAAGGAATTGCCACTGCCCGAGCCACCACCAAGCCCGAATCCACTGATGAAGGCATCAAACCAAATCGTCGACCAATGCTGAGATCCGAAGTTGCTATGCCATCAGGAGTCGTCGCCGAGAGCCGAAGCCGTGGTAGTCCAGTCCCACGAAAAAAATATCCGCCGCCGTGATTGAGCTGGCTTCCCAACGATCCAAGTCGCCTTTCTCTACTGAAAACTGAATGCCAAGCCGAGAAATGACACCGTCGCACATGAAAGATGATCCGCCTCCAAGATTGAGCCGTCTTCTCAAGGACCCGAGCCAAGCTGAGACCAGGACGCCGCCGCGCAGTGAAAGCCGAGAAGTAGCCGGTTGCCAGTACATATTGGCATTGTGAATCTCCAACGGGGGATATCCTAAAGCATATTTTATAGTATAAATCTCCCATGTGAGATTTTCCAGTGGAGATTTGTAGTATGAATCTCCCATGGGAGATTTCCTCATGGATATTTGTAAATAGTTATATATATTTATGAATTAATGCATGTACTTGTTTTTGTATGCAATCTTGTAGATGTATAGTTGTAAATAATTTCATTAATAAATTCTTATTCATGTAAATAATTACAATAATATTTCTGTAAATACATATTTATATGTATGTATATATCCATGTATTTATATTAATTTAGATTTGTATATGTATGTACGTATGTACTTATACTTAATGATATGTTTTTAACTATATATGTATATGGATATAATAATATGTATGAATAGATGTATATATGTGTTTATATAAAAATATATTAAAATGCATGTATATATCTATGTATGTATGATTGTTTGTATATATATATTCATTGGTTTTTATATATGTGTTCGATCAACAATTTTTATAGATATATACAAATATAAGTATTTATATGGATATTTTAATACATGTACATACATGCATCTAAATATTATTACATGTACATACATACACATATATATAAACAAGCATACATAAAAATATATGTCTGTAATTATTTACAATTATACATCTTCGTAATTATATAAAAAATAAATATTTATAAGTTTTTTAAAGTGTTTTCTTATACACTACATACAACACTTCATTCATATATATATATATATATATATATATATATTTACATCCTGTGCACGTAATTATGTAAGAATACATTATATATATATATATGTACATATTCATTGATTTATATATATGTGTGTGTACATGATTAGTAATATTTAGATAAAGACAGCTCGCGAGGTGTAGTTAATTCGTATGAGGCTATTTTTTTAATAATTTATAAAAACTCAAGAAAACTAACTAAAAATGTAGTATTTAGGAAGTTCGATTGTCAAACCCACAGAGGAAAATCATATTTTCAAAATTAGTTAATGAAATCAAAATCAAAATTGTTTGTTTGGTTGGAGAAAGAGAAATAATGTAGCACAGATTGGGGTTGAAGTCAAAATAGGAGACAAGCCATGTTCAATGATTTTCAGGTTCGTGTGCTAGGGATTCAGTTAATATGAGTCTATTCATGTTTGGTGTCAAAATTGGGTCAGTAGTGATCCTTGGTCTGGTTACCCTACACTAATTCAATAATTTCACCGTTGGAATAGTCATCTATGAAATAAAATCATAAAACTAGGCATCCCCAAACCATATTTAAACATAACCATCCTAGATTTCATAATGTTCATATGAAAACTAAAATAACTAATTGATGTAATAATATAAAATACCAGAAATCGCATACAATGGTCACGAAATAGAAAAAAGAATGAGATTGGAATTGAATAAACAGTGTTTCAACAATCCAAAACATGAATAATAAAAATAAATAATCCCTAACAACACATCACACTATAATCACATCACCCGACACAGAAAAAAATGCTCTCTCATACTAGGCATGATGAGAACGAGCAGCATGGGTACCCGAAGAAGAATGGCAATGAAGAACGATGGTGACGCTGAGCTCCAAATAATTAGCCTATCATCTGGTGGTCGCCCGTTGGTATCTCTTGTCCTCCTCCGGTCTGAGAATACCTTTAAAGGGTGACCAAGGGGATCTTTTTATAGAAAATATCATCAAAATCTCGAACCTATCTGCA
Organism: Viscum album; assembly: GCA_963277665.1. NCBI lineage: Eukaryota > Viridiplantae > Streptophyta > Magnoliopsida > Santalales > Viscaceae > Viscum > Viscum album. Next base: position 323,323,816 of record OY728140.1, read on the forward strand.
TTTATTTTTCTTCCTAATGATAATTACATGACATATAATGTTCTTTCACGTCGTGTAATCCTCTAAATTTGAGGTATCACGAATCTCGGCATAATCTTCTCTAAAAACATGTCATGAAAATTATCACATCCTGAAATCTAGTGACACAACGTGTTATGGTCTTTCACAATGCAATATGAAGTCTTGACTTGTCCTGTACGACTAATTATTTTTTAAAGAGTCACAATGTGTAATTTCATTACACAACGTGTAATCATTATGCTCCAATTTTCTAGCTCCTCTTCCTAAAAAAATCCGGCGTCATGCTGCTTCACTTCGCTCGCGATGCGAATGGTCTTTGAGTTCCAAAGTGGTCCTATTTTCATTTATTTTTCTTACTTCAGTTGTTTTCTTCCAAATTTTTTTAAAAAAATCAATTCACTCAAAAATTGGAAAGATTATTCATTTAAATACCGAATCAATAATTTAAAATACTCAAAATATATGCATCAAATTTGCTTATCAGATATATTTATTGATATGATGGTACAAAAAATTTAATTACTACATAGAGTGTATATAAATAAAATACATTCTAAATTTTATACAACAAAATTTATGGTGTTTGTATAATTATATATATATTTATTCAATATATGTATAAATTTGTTTATATATTTCAACTTATATATACTTGTCAATAATTACATCCGTAAATAATTTTATGTTTTCGTGAGTGCATGCGTGTACATACACATATTTTTCATGTACTTATAGATAGGTAAATTTGTAAATAATTATAGTAATATGTATTTAGGTAATAATATATATATATATATATATATGTATATATATACCTGAATTAAAATATATACACATGTGAAATCATTAATTTTTTCAAATTTTTTATCTGTATGTAATTTTTTATTGTATTTTGTTTGTATAAACAAATGAGCAATAAATGTTTTATAAAAATATCTTATAAATTTACTATGAAAATTTGCATCTGTACATGAAAAAATTATAATTCAACAAAAATGTATCATATATGGGGTCTAGAATTATTCATATCAATGTACTTATGTTTAAATATATGAATTTCAATATGTATGCGTATGAAAACTTTAATTTTTATATATAAAGGTATATGCGTATATACATATATATTAATATTAATTTGTATGTATGGATGCATGCATATACTTAACACATACATATATGTATGTATAAAAACATATATTAATTAATATTATATAAATATATATTTATTGATTTATATATGTTTGTGCAAGGTAAAAAATTTATAAAAATATATCAATTTATTGGTTTTAAAAACATAATTAGTATTTATAGTGTGTACAAAAAAGTACACCTAAATTTATAAGTGTAAATGTTACGTAGTATGTATAACTACACAAGGAAAAATGAATGTACCTAAATATATTTTTATTTTATTATATATATATATATATTTGTAAATAATTACATTAACATGTATTAATGTAAATATATTAATATATTTGTGCATATTTATGTACATATATACATACACAGAGACAAATATAAATATATTTATATGTATAATTAACAAATTTTAAATATTTTTATGAATTTGTAATTTTTTATTAAATTTTTTGTATAAAAAAATATGCAGTAAGAGTTATTAAAAAAGACCCATTAAATTTATAGGGAAAATATGAACTTGTATATGAAAAAAATCAAAGTTCAAAGTTACATATCATATATGGGTCTATAATTATTATCATTGACATCAAAATCACATTAGTGGTGGCTAAATAAAATTTATATATCATATGAAACAAATATTTTAGATGGAAGCTTATAGGAAAAATGAATAATAAAAGAGGAAAGAAGATGAGTGGTAAATGGTTGGGCACTTGAAATGAGGGTGTTTTGGGGAGTCCACGTAAATGATGGACTCTGGGATTTTGGATGGCCATGTGTCACCATCCACACATAAGAATTACTCCTCCATTTTAGGTGGGAAATGGATAGGATGCTCACCCGTCCCTTGGGAAAGAGTAGAGGGGCTACTGGAGCATTTAAAGAAACATATATGGATGTAGTGAGGTGATCGAGGCATGGGCGACTAAAAACAAAAATACACATATAAATGCCTAATTTTAACACATGGATTTTTTTGAAAATTTAAGCCACATTACTGGAAAAAAATAAATGTATATCATAAAAATATAGATTTTATCATCAATGATATGTTGTTAAAATAAATATTAGTTTTTTTAAAAATTATTATAAAATATTAATTAATTAACTAAAATTATTTTAAAAAATTTAAGATAAAATACAATTTTAGTTTAAATTAATATAATTAAAATTACATAAGATAGACCTTTTATGGTAGTACAAGAGAAAGAGTTTGGGGATTAACTACTCTTTGGCACTATAATTTCATGCCCAGATGATTTAATCTCTTTAATAGTCTAGGGTAGAGTTGAGTGGCATCAATTTATCTAGTTCAACTGCAAGGTGAATGATGAGACTCGGGGTGTTGTGCCATAATTAAGGCAAGCTGAGTACTACATGATGTGTAAGACTTTTAATAAGGGGTTGAGTTTATGTTTGAAAAAAATTATATGCAATACGCAAAAAAATAAAAAACTGTAAATAATTAATTTACTAACTACGTCTAATATCAAAAGTATGTAAAATTTAAAGTATAATTAAAACATACCACTTTAGCGGTGTCATGTTGGTGAAGGTGAGGGGCCAAAATTGGGCATTATTTGGGAGGTTCAGGGATCAAATCTTGGAAATCCTCTTTCGGGGAGATCCGCTCCCCTAAGATCCATCCATCTTGCCGAGTCACCCGATTTCTGGCTAGGTGGGAAAAATGAGTCATAACCCACACATCCTGACATATTGTTTTGTTAACTATCTCCACTCAACCATTTACCCTCCAGGATGCTCTTCCATCTCGGATGGCAATGTCTCTATCTCGGCTATGCATCTACCACCAGGGAGTGACCCCTTTACGGGGCAGGGGATTTCCATGTGTGGAGGGTTTAAAAAGGACACACATGAGAATTCGCTTTTCTTAAGGGAAAAAATAATTATTAAACATATATATTGTTATAGTTATTTTTTATTTTAAAATTTATCAAATGGTTTTAAATATATTTTATTGTTTCTTTTTTGATGGAAATGAATTCGATTAAGAAATAGTTTTATTTATATCAAATAACTAAATTTAAAATTTCACTTCTATTTATAATTGAATGGGGACATTTTGTTGCGGGGATCTATTGTTATTATCTAAAAAAGGCCACCCATTCAGACAAACAACATCCTCAATTAAAATGTTTATAAAATAACTTAATTCCCTACAACATGGAAATTGGGGTGGATGTTGTTTGGGATATCTATTGTTCCATTTTGTGCTGTTAAACAACATGCACATATCATTTTGAGGTAATGATAATTTATTAAAATACATTTTTTAATGATTTTATACAAACAATATAAAAGTAAAACCACTAGAAAAAAATATATTTACAACATTGTATTTTTAAAATTGGTTAATCAATAACTAATGTTAAATGTGAATGAATAAATTTAAAATAAAAATTATATAATAATAAAACATTCTCTACTTCCTCATCCAAGAAATCCCACAACATTCACATAGAGAAACCCTACAACCCTAAATCTCCTTCTCTTTTTCACTAGATAAGTTAACTCTGGCCATCTCTGCCACCACTTCTTTAACACTGTATCTATGAAAAACCCCATTTTATAAGTTGATTTCAACTGTACCCTTATGTATGTTACATATATTTTAAATGTTTTTTTAATTTTATTATGACATTATTGTAGTTATCATATTATATTTTAAATACACAAGAATTTATTTTAGATTACTATGCTACATTTTTATTGATATATTTTACTCTAAAAGAAATAATTTTTTAGAATTTTTTTTAGTATGTATATAATTGGGTATTTTTATTTTATATTTTTAAGTATAATGCATCAAAATTTGGATTATTGAATTTATACTCCTATCTTTGGTTTTCCATTATTTCATTTTATTTTTAATATTGTTTTTGTTAATAAATTTAACTTATTTTTTTAGTTTTTTATGTTTTATTAAATATATTAGATTAATAAATTTTTAATATTAATATAAATATTACCAATGTTCTTATATTTTTAAAAAATATATTATATATTTAAAAAATCATATATATTTTAATATAAAACATTACTCAAACACACACATTTGTATTTGGAGGTATAAGAATAGAAAACTACTTACACACCCAAGACCTAGCTGGTTCCGGCCACCACCCCATCAAAGGGAGGACCCACCTCTATTTGAGTCACTTGTTCCCCCAAACCAGGCTTGAGGTGTTGGAATTGGGTTTTTAGAACCAGCTAGTTTATACTTTAGATTATAGATTATATTCAACGAAATGAATATAAATATATTTTATCAGATATTGATCGTTATTCTTCATGAATTTAATTTGATAAAGTCATAGGGTATATGTTGCATCAAAATAATTCATAGTATTTTCTCACTATTATGAGAACCTTGAGATGCTATAATGTTATTTCTTAAATTGGTTTCCCAATACTCAGGATGATGAACTATGATGAGGCAAACAGTTTTTTGACTGTCATGTGAGAGTGCTCATAAGAGGATGACACTTCATCTCATGGAGTTCTCACTTGGTAATCTCTAAGATCTGGTATTATGAGGATAGACCCACCAATAAGAATTTTGTCTGTTTGTGTTTCATTAGATATTTCTATCCACAATCATGTGTAATGGTAAATAGACATTAAGATTATTATTAATATATATCTTCACTCTCATGATTATATGTATTGAAAAAATCCATGACACACCTTCCCCATGCTAATTTGGATGTGTTGAGAACATCATGATTGTTATAAATTAATTAGTTTAGGAAGGATTTATACCTTCCATTTATGGAAATTAATATCTCAGCCCTTTGATTGGAAGGTACGGTTGAAATAAATTCTATAGTGATGGTGATGTAGACATTTTCATTCTAGATAATCAAAAAAATACATATGAAACATTATGGTTGATGAAAAAAGTATAAAACACACTTGATGATATATTATAACAAAGGGATCATATTACACAGTCCATGATCATACACGGTTATCGATGTTTTGATATCAACTGCTTCCTATTGGGTGCCTTGACCCATAGCTAAACATAATCTTGGAGTTTGGGAAATCCCACTTAATGTCGACTATGAAAAATCCTAAAGTTTCACACACTATGTGTTTCTATTGATCTTGATCAAATTCTATTTTAATTTAATTATTAGAATAAATTTTATTCAAAAGTCCAAGGAAAAATATTATTTTTTATTTAATAAATTAAATAACTATTTATTTAGAAGATAATTATTTAATTACATAGATATAGAATATTTATTTATTTATCTATTTAATAAATAAATATTAAATTTTATATTAATTCAAGTATTCAATAAATGTCATGGAAGATGAGAAAACCAAGATACGGTCAGAGATAAATATAGATTTTTCAAATAGAAAAAAAATTATCATTTCACTATTTAGTGAAAGCCATTAGAAAATAATTATAATATTATTATTATTACATTTCATGAGGTCATTTAAGAATTTAATATATTAATAAGTTCCTATTTTGAAATAAATAATATTTAACCCTGATCAATAACACTATAAATAGACTAATATGTTTATTATTCTAGGGTTAATTGAATTGGAGATCTATTGTGCATAACAAAATCTAGAGAACCCTCTTAAAATTGAAGAATGTTTTCATGTTTCTTCTCTAAATAACCATATATTCTCCTCCCTCTCCATCTTCTTAATAATGTGTGAAAGGAATTTTTTTTATTTTTGAAGGAATCATTGCAGTGATCTTGGTGAACACAACAAGATGATCGATCTATCGTGCTATCACTCAAAAATCCATCAAATTTGTTTAGAGATTAAAGGAGCAGAAGTGGATCAATGCTAAAGAGATTCTACTATTAGATCCTACAAGTGAAATGAATGTAGACTGAAAGGGTTTTAGATGATCATCATTTTCATTGAAGAAATACCTCAAGATCTAATAATTCGTTCTTCACTACTACAAATCTGGATTTATTCTTCTCTACCATTTATCAATGCTGAAAAACATTGATAAATGGGATACTCTTATCAACATCAATAAAAATTAATTATAAAAGGAACTTTTATCATCGCTTGTAAAAATACTGATAAAAGTACCCCATTTATTAGTTTATAAAAAATCAATGATAAAAGTACCCCCTTAATTAGTGATTTTTTATCACTCATAAAGGGTAGTTTTACCCAATTTAATAGTAATAAAAGTTATATTTCATAATGAAAAATTTATATATAATTAAAAATTATATATATTAATCTACAAATATATCTATATTTATATTAATATAATACATTTCATAAAATATGATTTATATAAAACTAAATATGAAATCTCACTCAATATATACGATATTTTGTGGGAAATGGTTTATAAAATGAATTAAAATAATATTAATCAGAAATATACTGATTATTATTGAGTTACAGTCATTTAATAAAAGTTTTATGGTATAAAAATTCAATAAATTAATAAATGATCTAAAATAAGTTGAAAAAATGAATCAAACTTTAAATGATTATAACTTTTGACTCTGGTGTCCCTTTAAGCTACACTATATATGAAATTTATTATTGAAAAAATATATACATGATGGTGACCCATAGGTTCATTAGTCATCATTTTTTAGGAAACAAATACCCAAGAGGCCTCCAAAATTGAGTTTTATCAGGGTATTTTTTTGACCATTTGAGGGATTCTCACCCTCATTTTTAGGGGGTCTTCTTATCATTTTCAGTGGAGGCTCTATTTATTCTTAGTGATTACACTCATATAGATATCATGACATTCCAATTTTATCATTTTCAACATTGTTGTGTTATTTATAATCAAATATAAACACATATATACATATTTGTTTATATTTACACCACAAAATTTTATTTTATAAACATATTTATATATAAAATATATTTCTAAACATATATTTGTGTGTGTGTGTATATTAATATTGATAAATGTTTATATAAATATACAATGTATATATATTATTCATATATCTAAATATATTCATGTGTGTCTTTATTAAAAAACCGATATATATTTATCTATATATTCTAATATATGTATATAAATATTAATATATGATATAAAAAAATAAATAGAAATATGTATAAGTATATTTATAGAGCCACAAATATGTATAAATTTATGTATGTATTTATTTATGTATATATTTATGTATGTTTGTGTATATGCATGCATTCATGTGTGCATGTATGTATATGGGTATGTATGTATGTATGTTTGTATGAATGTATGTATGTATGTATGTACGCATGCATGCATGTATTCCTGTATGTATGTATGTATTTATGTATGTAGGAATGTATGTATGTTAGTATGTATGTATGTATTCATGTATGTATGAACACACACACAAAAATCATATTTTCATTAATTGTATCTAAAAATAATTATATAGATATATATAAATATATTGATAAAAATGTGACTAAATACATATAAATTAATTGATATATCATTAAATAAAGAGAAAAAGAACGTAGAGTAGTAGTAAAGGCCCAAGTGCGTTAGGGTGGAGGTCCCCAGTTCAAATCCGAGTGAATTTATACACAGGTGTGGGAATGAGTAGTTATCTAGCACTGATAAAGGGAAGAGGTGACCAAATGTGTGCCTATAAAAGTGGGGGGGGGGGGGGGTGGTTGAGCATGGAAAAAAGGGGTGGTGACTGCCCCGTGAATCTCTATCCAATTAATAGAAAAAATTATATTTTTTACCTTTATGAGTGCTATGAAAAAGCACTAATAAAAAGGTTATTTCATCAGAGTTTTTTATGTTATGATAAAATGGGCCTTTATGATATTTTTTCAGCACTGATAAAAGGGACCCCAATTTATTGGTGCTTATAACATGAGTACCATTTTATCACTGATAATGTGTCTCTAATGAACTAATAAAGGGGTATATTTAGTAGTTCTTCCTATTAAATTAAATTAATTATAAATTTAATATAAAAGATCCTCTTGGTTTTATTGTGATAGTCAAATTTAATAAAAAAAATTCATTAGTCAGGACTTCCACGTCATGTATATCATTGAATATATATTGAATTCGACAAATGCTGGGTCAAGACCAACCCTGACAAGTGCTTCCACTATACCTGGAACCTTTATGTGGTATCAGAGTAGACATGTTCAAATTTATAATTATTTATTTTATTATTGATAATTATTGATTTAAAATTTAAATTTCATTTCATGTTTAATTCATTCTTTTTCCGATTGTCGAGATCTCTTCCTCCTATTATTCATTTCATGGTTATAAAACTATGATTGCTTAATAATCAATGATGATCACATATAAAGAAACCATCTAGAGGTTCCTAAAAATCAGACCAGATAACACTGGGTTATATTGTGTGTTCTCCTCTATCACACAATGGGTACCCTTGTTCATTGCACCAGGACACCCATGTTGACTACAATTCATCATTCAATGAGTACAACTTGCTTGTATTGAATGCAACGTGTGTAGAACTGATGGGGTGGCACATTTTTTATTGGATTGCACACTGTGAGCACTGCCTACGTGCTATGTAGTGCATGTGTTTTCATTTCCGAAGACATGATACTAATATGCGTCATGTAATTATTACAATGCATGTATTTAATATATAAAGCGTAAATATTGATATCCATGCGACATGAACAACATGTTGTGTATCCTTTGTACATTTCATGTATTTCATATATGTCCACATGAAGTACACACCAAGTCTCTAGGTGTGTATTGTGGATATTTAGTGGAGCAAAGTACACATTCTGTGTCTATCATGCACATATTGTGTAATTTACCTATTTACATGGAAATATTAAATTTAATTAATTACTCAATTAAACCTCATCGATCTGAGTTCCTCGAGTCATTAATTTGATATTATATTTTGGTCATTAGGTTTTATATTATAATAATTTATTAATTAATTATGTGTAATATTTAAAACTACAATGCATTGTATGATCATTTTATACTAAAGACTTAGTGGGACTTAATAAATACCTGAAATTTAATTTTTATGTGTTCCACGGGTCATTAATTTGACTTTAACTCCGAGAAATTTTTAAGGTTAAATGAATAATTGTTACTTCCTTTATAAACAAGGTCATCCTTTCTTTTATGGATCAAAACTAATTGAAACCCATAGTTAAGTGAGTCTTGGATTGAAGTAGTGTCTGGATGGGTGACCTCCTAAGAAGTTTCACAGGCTGTGTATGAGTGAAGAAATATTACACTAATATAACATGTGTTGGCCTACGGGGATAGTAATTAGTTTGACAATCCAACTGGGCATGAGGGTGGGCCATAGTAGGGGACCATAGGTATATGGGGAATGTCACGACCCGACCTCGGGGCCCGTGCCGTGACTACCCCAAGCCCGCCTTCCATAGGCCAGGGGCTGGTGACTAGCACCAATGGCGTAAATCCCGATAACTGGGAAGGCATTGCCATTACAAAAGGAAACAAACACCACAGAGTAAGCAAGAGGAAAAGTAAACACAAGCGAAGAAAAGTAAAAGGGCCGGAAATACAAGCCCAACTTTAAAGTACAACTCGAAAGGGAAAAACAGCAGCTGGAAGAACGAAGCGGCTCCTGGGTCGTCCTCCTCGATTCCTACCTGAAGGGTAGGTACAGATGGCTCAGCTCCTGGATCGTCCACCACGAATCCTACCTGAAGGGTAGGTACAGATAGCTCCTCTACTCCTCGGGTCCTGTCGTCTACTCCGGGTACGTTCGCCTAGTGGTCCTCCTCCGGGTACCGACCTGCTCCGCAAGCCTCAACTGCGATCTGCGCTGTCCGTCGTCTGCAACCAACACAACGAAGTGCGGGCATAGCCCGTGCAGGGGTGAGTATAAGCTACTCAGTAGGGACCCCGAGACCCTTAAGGTCTCACTAAATCCAACATGGATATCCACAAAGTAAAGACAGCAATCACGAAGTAACATCAGACTCTACTTAGGTATATGCCCATACATATACCTAAGTCATCAAGTAACCCATCCAATCACAAGGATACACAAAAATCATGAAATCAACGGATAACCATCACCCAGGTATATGCCCATACATATACCTAAGTTATCAAGCGACCCATCTCAATCATGAGGAAACGCAAAGATTCATTGACTCAGCTCAAACCAGGATTTTCATTATCGAAACCGTAACTACTGAGGAGCTCCGTCTCTTGAGTGTACAGTGGTCCTGTCAGGACTTCGAGGTAGTGCTCACTAACCTAAAACTGCTGAGGTACTCCTCCTGTCGAGTACTGCGGGTTTGCGGCCAACTACCGGGCGCTCCGTCCGCTGAGGGTCTGTCGCCAAATACCGGGCGCTCACCCAAATAGCCTACTGAGGTACTCCTCCTGTCGAGTACCGCGGGTTTGCTGCCAACTACCAGGCGCTCCGTCCGCCGTGGGTCTGCCGCCAAATACCGGGCGCTCCGTCCACTGGGCTAGTCGACTCACTCCAAGTCGAGTCGGTCAAGCAGTCGTCAGGTCTCAGTCGGCTACACGGTCTCCGTACTCTGCACGCTCGTCTCCGGGAGGGTCCGCTCCACGAGCTACTGGTCGATACTCCAAGTATCACAAAGTCCCACAAAGAAGTGTCTCAAAGGACCGCCTCATCATAGGGGTCTCAACGCAACAGACGGCGCGTCAATCGGACGCCCGGTCTGTGAGTTATTAGCGTTTTCGTCCCAGGGGCCCAGTTGGTTTCGTGTGCGAACCAATCCCGGCCGTATCACAACTGTACCCTGAACTCCCATTGGGTATACTCAAAGGGACCGTTACTCAACGCAATCACCAACGCCGCTGACGGTTCGTCGAACGGACGTCCTGGCTGAAAGATATCAGCTTTTCCGTTCCAGGGGCCCGGTTGGATTTCGGGTACAATCCAATCCGGCCATACTCCGACTGCATCCAAAACTCGGGCGGAGTATGTCAAAAGTTCCGTCTCATCAAGAGGAAGCCAACGAAACAGACGGCGCGTCAATCGGACGCCCGGTCTGTGAGTAATTGGCTTTTTCATTCCAAGGGCCCGGTTGGTTTCGTGTACGAACCGACCCGACCGTACTCCGTCGGCATCCAAACCTCGAGCAGAGTGTGCCAAAAGTTCCGTCTCACTGAGAGGATTTCAACAAAGCTGACGGTACGTCATTCGGACGTCCGGAGCTCAAGATATGTGAATTTGACCGAAATGGTCCGAAAACGGGGGGGGGGGGGGTCCGGGTCCGGGCCGACCCGGCCCGACCCCCCCTGGGTCGGCCCGAACCGGGTCCGACCCGGTTGGCCCAGCCCCGCCCGGCCAGGGCCGGTCCGGCTCGGCTCGGCCGAGCGGCCTGACAACCCCGCGGCACCCGCTGGGTGTCGCGCTGGACACCCGCGGGGTGCCGCCTGACAGCCCCGCGGCACCCACGGGGTGTCGCGCTGGACACCCGCGGGGTGTCGCGCTGGACACCCGCGGGGTGCCGCCTGACAACCCCGCGGCACCCGCGGGGTGCCGCCCTGGACACCCGCGGGGTGTCGCCAGACAACCCCGCGGCACCCGCGGGGTGCCTCCCTGGACACCCGCGAGGTGTCGCCAGACAACCCCGCGGCACCCGCGGGGTGCCACCCTGGACACCCGCGGGGTGTCGCCAGACAACCCCGCGGCACCCGCGGGGTGTCGCCAGACAACCCCGCGGCACCCGCGGGGTGTCGCCAGACAACCCCGCGGCACCCGCGGGGTGCCACCCTGGACACCCGCGGGGTGCCGCCGCCTCCGGCCGCCGGCGCCGCCGCGCCGGCGACCCGCGCCGCCGCCGGCTTCCGCGGGCCACCGGAGACGCTCCGGTGGTCCGATTTGCTTCCCGTCTGCTCCTACGGTCATCCCGGGACCCGACCTTCACTGCGGAGGCCTCAAAATTAACTTGCGGCCTCGTTTGTCGTCGCCTGTCAATCTGCGCTCAAGAACAAAATAAAAATTAATTTAATCTGCGGCCTCTTTGGCGCGGCGCGACAACGTCGCGTGCTTGAACGACTTCTCGGCGTGGCGCGAAGGCGTCTCGATCTTGTTTGATTTCGTTCCACAGCGCGGCGCGACGACGCCGCTCAATAGTTGCCGTACGATTCCCGCGTGGTGCGACGACACCACGCCATCTCGCTCCATCCGCAAGAAACAACAAGAATAAAGGAGGGGGGGGGGGTTCGGCCGTGTTTGTGCGGCCCGACCCCCCTCGCATTAGATTGATAACAATCGGCCTTTCTAGAACGATAATCCATCACAATCTTTTTAAAAAATAAATAAAAAGATTCGGAAACAAGGGCCGACAAAAAAAAAAGAACCTTCAAGATCGAAGGAAAGATCAACAACTTTAAAAAGGTTTAAAACCCCTACCTCAAGCGTTGTCGCTCGCGAGTTCGTCGCGGAAGAGGACGATCGTCGCGGAAGAAACGTCGCCGGAGAAACGTCGTTGATTCCGTTGTCGTCGAGGTGCGTCCAAAGGGAGAACGTCGCTTGGAAAGGAACGATCGTCGCAGAAGAAACGTCGCGGAAGAAGCGTCGTTGATTTCCGCGGTTTCGGCGTTCTTCGCCAGAGGCCGGCGTTCTTCGCGTTCTTCGCCGAAGAAGAACGCTCTCCTCCAAATTCTCCCCACGCCACAAGCTTCCACCCAAAATAAAATAAGAGTAATCTTATTTTATTAACGCACAAGCAACGATTAAAAAAAAAGAAACGAACAATTAATTCCAAGAATTAATTTACCAAAGAAACCGCCCAATTAATTGGACGAAAGAAACAGCCCAATTTAATGGTCTGTTAAGAAACTAAGAAACCGCGTCAGTTGACTTTCAGTTTCTTTGACGGGTTTTCGCGGGTGCGTTACTTAGCGGAAGAAACGGCGGGGCTCGTGCGGGCCCCACCCACAAATATCCTATCAAGAGGATATGATATTTCAGTTGCACCCTATCCGCTTCAACTAAGCTTAACCAGCTTAATGTGGCATTCAAGTGGCTTCAAGTGAAATAAAAATAAAGTTGTCGTAACAACTTTATTTTATTTCTTAATCTTAAGTCCCAAAATTTAAAAGCCACACCTGAGCAAACGCAACTCCGGAAGAGGCGTTTCTAGGCAAAACCCGGCGCTGCGATTTCATCGGTGCCCTCAGAATTCGATTCCGGGCACCGGTTCAAAAGTTAGAAAAACCCGCTCGTCCGTTCACTGAACGTACCCGAGCCAAAACTTCGGAAAATGATTCCTGGCACACCGGGCCTCGGAATCAGGTGCCGTCAGAAACCGCGTTCTTGTAAAATTCCAAAGAAAATTAAGAAAAAAAAATTTCCTTGAAATTTACGGGTCTTTACAGGGAAATTGGTGGTTTCGGGTGGGCTAGAGCTTAATGACCATACTAAAAGTTGAGATGCATGTTCTACTTGTGGGGTCTAATTGTTATAGTGGTATTAATGGGTTACCCTTCCAGAAGTGAAATGGAACTACTTGGGTTGAAATGTAGGGTCCACAATAGGGACATTATTCTATGGTGGGGTGGGGGTAAATGTAACAGCCTAAAAATTTGAAGGGTTAAAAGGATAAACATTATGATCCATACCAAGAAGTTTAACGTTTTTTCAAGAGTCTAATAGATTATAACACTACTATTAAGAGAGTATTAGATAGAAGTAGTTCCAGGATGGGTGATCTCCTGGGAAGTTTCCCAGGGTGTGTGTGATTGATTACAAAGAACATTGAAAGAACATGTATTGTCTTATTGGGACATTCATTAGTATGATGATCCATTTGGGCACAAGGGTGGACCCAGTAGGGGATCATGTGTCTGAAAAGTAGCTGGTGGTTTTTTTTGGCTTAGGGACCAATGTCCATATTAAAAGGCAAGTCACAAGTTCTATTAGAAGGGCATAATTGTCACATTAATAGTACATTCCATGAAATTATGACACATTTATGTAAAAAATATATCATACGAGTGCATTTTATACAATAAGGATGATACTGAGTTGTCCAGATAAGTAATTGCTGAGTTTATTCCAAGTACAAAGGAGTGTACTATTTTTATTAAAATTTTAATATAATAAAATAAATTATTTTACATAAAAATCACAGTGGATGAGAATCTCTAGGACAATTGGATGCAATAAGATAAAATGAATTAATTGATTAATAGAAAAATTAATAGGATTAATTCATACATGTTTTATATTATGGAAAAATGAATTGAAATAAATGCTATCTTGTTATTTTAAATGAATATTTGTTCCATGTGTATGACCTATCATGATCTTTGACTAGACCTATGTATGTTTTTATATAATTTAATTTAATTTATTTTAAGTGTTTTCTATAATTTATTATTAAATTAAATATGATGGCCTGCACCTCTAGAGTAGTTTTATGTAATTACCCTAATCTAATTATTTGGACCACTGTACCCACATCAGAGTTATAAAACATATGTAATAAAAGGAGAATCCAAAGGCCCATAGAGTTGGTTCAAGGTAGTTCTGAGATAGAGGTGGTTCGAGACATAACCGAGGTGAAACCAAATCAGGCGATACATAAGTGGACATGTGGGATGCTGAAATTCATGCCAGGGCCGACATAATGAGTTTTCCCATAGGGTCTTTGGTTTATTTATTTTCCAAAAAATAAATAATCCATTAGATAAATCTCAAGATCATTTCATTTATTTATTTATTTTATTTTTGTCAATTGCATGATTTATTTTATAGATGAAAGGTCACAATCACAAAAATGAATGGACTAATATGTAAAGATAGAATAAAAATAAATTTATTATGCGTAAATATTTTTTTTAAAACATTATTAATTATTTATGTAAAATCTAATTAATATTAACAAGAAATGTAATGAATAAAAAAAGAAAAATTTATTCATAATAAATAAAATCCCACAACAAAATATTAAATCAGACTGAGCCTTCCATTACTTGATTTGGTGTGAAACCATTAAACAGAGTGTTGGATAAACCATAGTTTGGACACTTAATTTTATTGGGAATTTATTATGAAATATTTTGGTTGACTTAACTATTTCACATCTAGAGGATTATCCCTTGTAGAATTGATGTAACTTGGTGGAGGGTGTTGAGGAAACCCAAGTAAGGGTTTCTAGATTGGGGAGTCCACTCAACAAATCAAGGAGATGAAATCCCATAGTTGGCAATTAAATACCTTCCCAAATAACATTATGTAATTAACTATGACCTTTACTGGGTTTTGAGAAGGTGAATATGGATCTTTTCCACTAGAATGTCAAAGAAACTAGACATTCTGAGTCAAATAGTGTGCGATGTTAGGACTTAATTATATAGTGGGCACTATATAATTACATTTATTTTGACTAACTCTTGGTAATCAGATAAAGTACTGAAAATTTTATCTAAATTGTTTTAGAATATAATGGAATGTTCAAAAACCCAAAAAATATCTATATGAACAATCCCGGATAAAGAGAATATTCTTACCAACAAAAAATTCTAATAATGGTATTGGAGTTTATGAAATTTGATATGTATCAAAAGGAAGTTGCTTGTTAGGGAATCCCTAGTTCCTAATCCACCTACTGTAGAGGCATGTGAGGAAGAGTTTATTGTCTATGAGAAACACTTGGCCAATTTGGCTGAAGTCCAATTTTTAATGATATCTTCTATGTTCAGTTTACTATTAAAGTCATATTAGACTAGTGATACATATAGAATTATCATTTATCTTCGTAATATTTATCTAGAGAGAGAAATAAAAGAACAATTTTGATATATCTAAGGACTCCTCATGTGGAAGATTGGAGAATATGCACTCACTAGAACCCACATAGTTAAAATGATTAGCTATATCTCGCGTTTGAAATTTTTAGGCTTTAATCTACACGATGAGTTCTGTTTCTCTATCATTATCACCTCGATTACTCAAATATTATGTAACTTTATTGTGAATTTCAACATGAAAATTATATATAATTCACTCCCAAATATTCTCACCTTAATCTCTAGACTAATAAGGTACTGAAGCTTGAAATGTATTCTTTCTTTATGGTGAATAAGAGGAAAGGAAGGGAAAAGAGAACAATTACTATGTCCCAAGACAAGGCTTCTACACACCAACCTTATAAGAAGAGGAAGATTAAAGTGTAATTAAGAGAGTGGGACACTATCTATTTCCAATGGAAATTAAGGGATATTGTAAGAAAAACTATACAGTAAGAAGGAATCAAGGAACTGTTTCATGTAAGTTTGTTATCTAGTGTAGCCTTTCAATTTCTATGGATTTTATATTGGATACCATATGTGGTTCAACCATTTTTATAAAAATACAGGATCCTAGTATATTTTAAATGGTTGTGAAGGGTGAGGTGGATTTTAGTCTTTAAATAGATATATGATGGTAGTAATATCCATTGGCTACTACCACCTCACAATTTTTATGGGAATGATCTTTGTTCTTAAAAATTGTTACCATGTGTAGAGAATTACCAAAAAATTATTTATTTATCTGAATTAGATATGGAAAGCATTATTTTAAAGTCCATAAATGAAATTTTCTTCTTTTATAAAGAAATATTATGTTATGGTAATGCACATTTAGGTAATGGTATTTATATATTAGATTATGAGAACTATGTGTGGGTAATTGATAATGAATATGGATCACATGACTACCACACCCAGCTATGGAATTAGAACATAGTTCATATAAATTAGAAATGATTGAATAAGTTAAATCAATATGGTTATTGAAATTCATTCAAACTAATACTAATTGGTATTTTTCAAGCATGTTTAGAAGGTAAAATAACCAAATCTCAATTCAGTGGAAAAAGTGTAAAGGCCACGAATCTTCTAAAGTTGGTTCACAATGTTGTCTGTGGACCATTAATAGTTGAACCAAGGGGTGGGTAATCATAATACATAAATTTTACTGATTAATTTAGTTGGTATGTATATATTTACATAATGAGGCACAAGTCATAATCCTTTGATAAATTTAAAGAATTTGGGAATGACGATGAGAATAAGCTTGTTAAGAAGATTTAGAAGCTCCACTCAAACTATAGTGGGGAATATATTAATAAATATTTCAATGAATATTTACTAGAGTATTAGATTTTATTTCACCTTACTCATACCTATGCACCCCAGTGTAATAATTTAATTGAAAAGAGGAACCACACCTTGTTGGACATGGTGAGGTCAATGATGAGTCATGAACACCTTCCACTATCATTTTGGGAATATGCATTACAGATATGAGTGAACATACTAAAAATAGTACCAACTAATGTGGAAGATGGTATACCATACCAATTATTCAGTGGAAATAAACCCATATTGTTGAACATACATGTGTGGGGATGCAAATAATTTTCAGGACTCTTCAGGTAAAAAACATTCACCCCGAGGAAAAAAGTTTATCTTCATAGGATATCCAAAAAAAACTAGTGGATATTACATATACAACCACTCAGATAAGAAGGTAACAGATTCAAGACATGCTATATTCTTTTAGAGGGAGAACACTATAAAATAGATAATGGGAGTGAGATCGACTTTGATTAATTCCATGTTTAGGATATGAAGTATTTGGTACAGGAACAAGTTCCACAAATCCCTACAGAATAAACAATTCTAGAGACACAAGTACTTTATAGGAGTATAAGATGGGTCATAGAAACTTAAAGATATGGTTTTCTAGTCACCAATGATGGTGATCTATTATTAGTCAATAATAACGATCCTTCAACCTACAAGGATGAATTAAGTGGAACATATACTAGAAAATGGAAAGAAGGGATGAATTATAAAATGGATCCCATGTACAAAAACCATGCCTAAATTTTGGTGGATCATCTTTTTTATGTAAATACCATTGGTTACAAATGGTTAGTCATGAAGAATCTAGATACAGATGGTCACATGAACATCTATAAGGCATATCTGGTTGAAAAAGAGTGAAAAAAGAGTCCAGGTGTAAACTATGATGAAACCTTTTCACTAATGACAATGCTTAAATCTCTTAGAAATATAATTGACATAATATCATATCATGGTTATGATATTTATGAAATTGATTTCATGAAAAACTTCTATAATGGGAATCTTTAGGAAGATGTCTATATGAAACAACCAGAAGGGTTTGTGAATCTAGGTAATGCTAATAAGGTATGAATGGTGAAAATATCCATATAAAGATTAAATCAAACATCCAGACCAGGGAAAATTCATTTTTATGAATCTATAATGGAATTTGGTTTCATAGGAAATGAATATTTGAATTGTGTTTATAAACAATTTAGTGGTTGTGCATTTTATAATAGTATATGTCGATGAAATTCTAATTATTGGAAATAAGATACTTATCTTATAGACCATTAAGACACTGTTAAATAAATATTTATACAAGAAATACTTAGGTGAATTTTCATTTGTTCTTAGGATCAATATCCATCTTGATAGATCTAAGAGACTTCTTAGTCTAAGATAGTGTACATATATTGACAATATACTGAGGAGATTATAGTATGGAATAACCAAAGATGGGATTGTTTCCTATGTCACATGATATTCCTCATTATAAAAAAATGTACCCTCATATACATGAAGGGAGACATAGAAGGGAAAGGATTCCATATATGTCTAAAATTTAATAGGGCAAGTATTCCATGACATTTACCAGGATAGATGTCACATATGACTCAAGTACAGGAGGAAAATATCTTAAAGATCTAGGAGACCACCATTGAATGGATTTCAAGACTATCCTAAAGTATCTGAGGTGAACTAAAGATATATTACTTATATATGGTAGAGAAAATGGGCAAGTTATTAGGGAATGTGAAAATGATAGTTTACAAATAGATCAACACAATGTGATGTTTTAATTGGGATATGTATTCATCATAAGTAGAGGAGTGAGATTGAAGGGAACAATGAATATTGTGGTTTCTGATTCTAAAATGGATTCAGAGTATATTAAATATTTTTATGCAGCAAAAAATAAATATGGATATGAAATTTCATCCAATACCTCAATGTGGTACCTAAAAATAAAGACTCTATCACATTTTAATGTAATAATACTGTAGTAGGGGATCCTTCCAAATAAATAATGCCACATTAGTTGATGAAGAAAATAAGTATCATCTCTTGATGGATTTGTCTCAAAGAGGAGAAGTTTCAGTGTGAAATATTTCCATGGAAGACAATAGGACAATACCTTTAATAAAACCCCTATCTCTGCAGAAACATGATTGTTGGAACCCTTATTTTAATGATAAAAAAATCATTTTTTATCATGATATTAATGAGTTTTATGTATTATGAAAACATTTTATAATATAAGGTAGATTGGTAAGAAATTTGGATAAGTACGAGAAAGACTCACTGTTGATGTTGTGTCTCTACCAAGGCTGACTCATCATTGAGGTCGAGTCACCACCGACAATGACTCACTATTGGGGGAAACTCACCCACAATGTCAAAATTTGGCTAAGTACTGGAATCACCTACTGTTATCTATGTATCACAACAAGAACATAATTTTGGTAATGTGAGGGAATTACCTACCACTGAGTTGAATCACTGTTGGCATGTCTCTCTGCTAGTCTATCTCACCGCCATCCTGAGTCACCGTGAGCTTGAGGCACCACCAGCCTGACTCGCCAACTTCCTAAGTCACTTCCAGAGATTGTATCACTATTCATGAAGACTCACTGCCACTATTTTACTTATTTTGAATTAAACATGTATACTTGATATATTAGCTAATTTAATGTTAAAAGTTATTTTAATGACTTTTATTAATTGTTTTTCATAGATACATTAATTAATGTGTCATCCCTAAGTATAAGGATGAATGATATCCATAAAAGTTTTCTCCACATAGAAACTCATACATGCTAATATTAAAATTAGTAGTAGAAATCCTCATAAAAGTGATCATAATAACTGAGAATTGAGATACATACAACGAGATAGAGTTGAACTTTTAAAGATTAAAAGAAGATTGTTGTGCCTTACAGGAAGCATCTTTACTAGTGACCAACTATAGATGTAGTGAAGCATATTGAACACACAGAATACTACCTATATTCATAAAAAAAGAGTTTATGACACTATGATCTACTTCAATTTTCATAAACATGACTCAGGATACCACTCAAGATACATTCAAAGAGTCACAAGCTTCAGAGCTTATCAGACGGAGTAAACAATACAATCTACTTATTTTAATTTTTTCATTATGCTTAGTTTATTGACATTACGATAAGTGTTTTCTTACTATATTTTGATCATACATACTAACTTATTCACTTTTTAACTATATGATACAAGATATATTCTAAAAAAATCTTTATTTTTCTTTTCCCATGGTGTTATGGAAGAGGTACCTGTGTGGCCTGTGTATATTTTATTCCCACGGGTGTATGGAATAGGTCCTGTGTGACCTGGAAAAATTTTCTGCTGTACACCTGATATGGTCTTTAGATCATATATTATTTTATATAATCTTCTCAACATGATTGTTAGTTTACCTGATATTATGTTTATTTTTTGAATATGTGATCATTTTCAGGAAAATACAAAATTGTCACACTTGGTTTCTGTTCAAATAATTTTTTAATACCTCAAATATACTACAAATTTAGGAATGATTTATCTAAGAGGACAAGCATTTTAATTAGTTGGTTATTCAGATGATGATTTTCATGGTCATAAATTTTATAGAAAAATCACCTTTAGAACATTTTACCTTTTGGGAAAGTAATTGGTTTCTTGGAGTAGTAAGAAACAAAATACTGTTACATTTTCTAATGCTGAAGCTGAGTGCATAGCTGTAGGTAGCTATAATGATTTTTTTTAGATGAAACACACATTACTAGAATATAGACATAAATTATGACATTTCCCTATAAATTGTGATAATAAAAATTCTATAAAAATTTATAATAACGCTATTTCCCACTCATGAACAAAAATATTGATGTAAGAAATCAATTTTTGAGAGCCCATTTTTAAAAGGGTGATACCACTCTTGAATAAAATTGTATTGAACATCTTCTTACTGATATATTGACTAAGATTTTATATTCTAAGGTAATTAACTAAATAAAACATTAATTATGCATGATTTATATTAGTTAAGTTTAATTTTATGGGTCTCACTGCTGGAGTTTACCCACCATCGAGTTTACCCACCATTGAGTTTACCCACTATTGAGTTTACCAACCATTGAGTTTACTCACCATTGGAGTTTACACAGATTTGGACTTTACTCAACATTGAGTTTTACTCGCCATTGTTTTCTCACCATTGTGTTTTTCTCACCATTGTGTTTTTACATACCGTTAGATTACCTACTATTGGATATCTCATGCCTTTTTCAATATTTTTCTGTTTTTATTTCAAGTCACTGTTGCTATTTCAATTCTGAAAATTATTTATTTATATAATTTTTAAATCAATTAAAATTCTATTCAGTTTTTCATTTTTCAATTTTTATTTTTAAATCCCTAAAAATACCAAATGATATAAATTAGATGATTGTATAATTCCAATACACTTCTTTCCTCATGCCACTCTCAATCCCTATGCGACATTTCTATCCCAACTATTGACCATACCTCTCAATTTCCCAGACCTATCAAGATGATATACTTGGTTATAATGATGTGAGATTTTGATTCTTCTCCCAATGAGTTTCATCCCACAAAGAAGTAGAAAGGGGAGTCTAGTAGTTCAACTTCTGTAGGGATTGTGAATAACAAGATTGTGAAGAGGGTTATACTAACAGAGAAAGAAGTTCAAGAAGAATCACTAATGTTGATAAATCCATTGTTTCATGGAGTTCTTCATGATCATGGATGGGTAGAATGATTTTCAAATATCCAAAGGACATTCTATCCTACGTTAGTTCATGAGTTTTACCAGTTTGTAATGTTTTTTTCAAAGAAAACAAAGACTATATAAGGAATAAAATCAATGGAAAAATGGTTTTATTTTATTCAAAGAAATGGTTTAATGTTTTAAATTTCCTAATGAAGTAGTAGACAAATATTATCAAGGAACCATTCCAGAGTCCAGTGAGACTTTTTTTTGAAGATGATTTGGATGAGTTAACAGGAGGTGGTGTTTTGAGTAGACCGGTTTCCTTTGAACATTATGGCGAATTTAGGTATTTTTCCAAGTTTAGTAAGAATACGTTGTGTCCTAAGAAAGGTAACTTTCTACAATCAGATACCAGGAAGTTTATCTTCTATGTATTATGAAAAGAGGAGATAAGGTTAACCTGTGCAGATATATAATGCTTCACATATTGGAAATTACCAAGCCATCTTCTAGTTCCAAATCCTAAATCTAACTTAAGTTTCATTCTGATATTCTAGAGGCCAAATTTCTAGTTGATTAAGGTGAAGAATCATTAGTGGATTGTAGAGGCATCTACATCACAAGGGTGATTTTTTATAAGGGTGAAAATTAACTAGAACCCATTGAAGAAGAAGTGGGTTAATAATAGTAAAATATTGTATGATGAGTTCAATCCAATTAAATATCCTTTGAGACCAAAGTATCTTATAGATCATGGATTATAGCGAGGTGAGATTGTTGAATATTCTGTTGAATGGGAAGAAGAAGATTCTACCTTAGGTGATGAGGAGTGAGAATTTTATATTGATTAAGTAAGTAGTACAAACCTATCCAAAAGTCATCCTCCTATAAGCTTTGGTTCTCTTAGACCTTATAGACCACTCCCTATCATAGAGAAACTCTTAAAAGAAGGTAGTGATGAGGAGGAGACAAAAGTGTTAGGTGAATAGGATTTTAAGAGTTCTTCTAAATATGTTGTGGAAAATAAAAAAAAATGGTGATGAGGAAGATGATGAAGAATGAGGTGATGTTGGAGATAATAATGGTAATAGAAATAAAGAAGCGGATGGCAGTGATAATGATGGATATTTTGTTGGTCTTGTTAGCCATGTTAGATTTGAGTATTTCTAGATACCTCAATCACTTATTTCTTCTCCTGGATTATTTGGTTCTATATCTCAAGAAATACCTAGAATTATTGGTGATGTTCACAGAGCAATAGGAGAAGAAAAAGGAGCATCAGTTGAGGCTGAGGAATCCCTATTTTTATAATGTTATCTAGTTTATATTTCTACTGGTGGTGATATTATTGAGCCTATAGATTATGTTGAAAAAACTATTTTTGTGCAGTCAGTGGATGAGTAGATGAAGGTTGTTGTTAATGTTGCTAGGTGAAGTAAAGAGATTTATTGAGGCCCCTGTTGTTGTACCATTTATGGTTTTGTCTACAAATATATAGATTACAATGGTTGAGACTCCTAAGAAGTATTCTTTAAGATGGATGGACTCAATGTTTGAAGAATGGGATAATTTTTCTGAAAGTACACCAAAGAATGGTGGTCTTAATATTTAAGAAGAAAGGGATCCTGAGGGATCAATGTTGAATCATATTAATGATGTAAGATAGTTAGAAAGTTCTTCTATAATGACTCTGATTTTCCATGAAATATTTTTGGATATTGTATTGATTATTTCTGAGACTAGGCACTGAAACGACATGCGATTCCAAGGCAAGGTGTTTCTGGAATAAAATTTTGGAGAGCCTTTGTGGACCATGGAATGAGATACCATTGATTGATGATGACCAAATCAAGGATCGACTACCCAAACTGGGTAGAATCTAAGGATCTCTCTGATGACTACAACATCACATAGTTCTTTGTCATCGGTTGATCCAAATAATTATAGGGTGATTGTTTGATTTGTTTTTATTCCCCGTTGTTGAATCCCACGACAAAGAGAGATCAATCGAACAATAAATTTATTTGAGGATTGTACGTATTTTTGATATTGGTTTATTATTTTGAGATTTTTGGAGAATTAATTTGAATTGATAATTTATTTTTTATTATACTCATGAAAATGAGTCATGATCAACACTAACATCGATCAAGGATTGTTCCTCTTCTTTGTTCTTGTTCTTTTCTCCCCTTGTTCTTCTTTCACCACAAGCATTATTCTTTTGGAATGGTGTTTGACATATCTCGATCAATATATTTTTTCATACCTATTTCTTGGAGAAATGATATGATATTGTAGATCTGGGATTGACACGACATGACGGTGGTGCAACAATGGAGACATCAGTAAATCGAATGACGTAGATACATGATATTCATGTTCTTTAGCGTGCAACAAATAATGATGAATAACCCCACTTTTTAAGTAGATTGAAGGACTATATATTTTTGATTAAGTGATTTAATGAAACGATGAGGCTCAATTTACATTTTTTATGTGAAGTGATCACCGGATCAAAGGCCAGAGAAACATCTGGGATGCATAGATCTTGATCTGGAAATCTAGAAAACCCCATGTTACATGATGTGTAAACCAGATCTACATGCCGTGTGAGCCCCATTTTCAATGGCTAGGTTTTAGAGGAACTTATGTATCACATGGAATGTTACCCCTATCACACGACATGTGGTCTCTCCTCAGAGACTTAGTAAGTACCTTGTAGGGGACACAAAAATGGGTTGGGGCACATGGGTTGGGGAATGCCTTGTACTCCCCCACATGAACATGACCTGAACCAAGTATATGGGATAAACAATGTACATGTACACAAGAACATGTACATGGGTGAGATTTGTGTATTGTAACACAATCAGACTACATGGGTAGCCTTCAAACCGTGTACTTCTACATAGACACACACAAGTGACACAGACCATTTACATGGGTAGGAACTAGTGTCAAGGGACATAGAATGTGACCTATACTACACACTATGTACATTATTATACATGGATCGTAGCCATTGTATTTTGTATCTTGGACATGTTTCATTAGGGTTAATTCCCCTTATCCTTTCCCCAAGGGTTAGTATAGCATCGTCTCTTACTCCTAGGACAAAAATCCCTTCAACATGACTTCTTGGATAGAGTATTTGGAATCTGTCTAGGAGGCCCAGAGTGAGATACTCTATTCATATTCATTCCCTAGGTGGAGTTATTGGTATTTTCGTGACCAATAATATACGGGAGATGATCCTCTACTTAGAGGGTTAATCAAGATTGTGTTGTTGGTATCCTATCATGGACTTAGTAGTGATCCTCATCTATGTATCATAATATCTTCAGAATATTAGCGTGTAATTCTAATAATGAGACCCAATGAGGACTACCTATTGGATCGACATAATCAGCGCTATCAAATTCAGGAGTATTTTCTCTTGGATGAGTGCTTTGGGGAATCTTCATGATTGAATCTTAGGCTGGTATACTATGGTTTTGAATTACCTTTAGACTATGTGACTTTATTGAGTATATCTAGATAAAATTTTTATATGTTTTGTAGACATGTACCTATATAAAACTAACTATATTTTCCTTTTTAGTATTGATTGAGGTTTCTGGGTGTCCTATTGAGTATTTTTATACTCACCCATGCATAGGATTTTCCCACACATTTAATATCTTGTGCAAAAAATCGACCTTTTGATAGAGTCCTAGAAGGACCAGAACTAGATGGTAATTTGTGAGATCAGACAGACCAAGGTGTGTTCCTATAAAATTTATCTACAGTCCCCAGTACTTAAATTCATGTTGGACTTGTGTTACATAATTTTGTGATAGGTTTTTATTTGGCCCTGTTTATCTTCCTTTAATTCTCGTTGTACTCCAATAACGAGAGTCAGATGTATGCATTCATGATTATCATTTTTTTACATTTCAGAATTGTATTGGCTTGGATATGTGTGCGTGTGTACATGTAATTAAAATAAGTCCTTTCATGTCAGTGATAAGACTACCTGGTGTAAGTCATCAGATCCTGTCATACTGGATTTGAGCTTGGGGAGTCATGGAATGGGACCCTCTTGGATGGTTCATGACAGAGTGGTATCAAAGTGGCCACTTCTACTTTAGGACTGGAGTTTGTGAGATTGTTTTTGGGAAAAAATGTTATGTGTTTTCATTTCATATTTTTGGCCCGAGACTCCAATGTTGGTGAGGCGGCCGGCGTACCCATACACCAGGACACCAATACCTTGTTTTTTGACTCGATACATGAGAACATTAGTTGCAAGGAAAAAATTTATATATGCATCATATAGGAATGGGTTGTGTTTTCCATATCCTTCTCAAGTCAGTTATCCAGATATACTCATTAATCGTGGTACATCTTGTTTACTTCATTATGCCTCCATGATGTATGCCAGCTAGGATTTAGCATCATGATCATGAGGATAATCCCCATAGTGATGAGGCATCAATATAGGGACCATATTTCAAGATTATACCTTCAAGTGGTGCACCATCTATACCACCACCTATATAGAAGAATACAATACGCACAATATTAGTGGATGAGGTGTGTAGGGTAATCACAATTCTTGAGTTCTAGTGAGAGAGACCCATCAGGTTCCAAGGAGAGCCTGACAAATAGGTGATTTAGGACAGGCTTGAGGTAGTGACCAAAGTTTTTTGTCTAGGTAGGACACCAACAGTCCAGATGATGGTCCAAGCATTGATCCTTCTTCATGGATCAGTAGGGTGATGGTGGGGGTTAGAGAACAAGTCTCACAATGAGGATACTCATTCATGGAAAGAGTTTGAGCGCATTTTCTGGGAGGATTTCTCACTAGATACACTGAGGGATGTACAAATCTAGGAGCTTCTGCAACTCTAACAGGGAAACATGGTAGTTGACGAGTATTCATAGAGGGTTACCAACCTGTCCAGGTACTTGATGGATATGGTTTTTGATCAGTTCTTCAGGGATCAGACCTTCATGTGAGGTATACATATAGAAATCCAAGTTAGTGTTATCCCTTATGAATTCCTAATAATGATGGGGTGATAGAGAGGGACTTGGTGGTGGAGAGTTTATAGGATTATCATATGAAACTAGTGGTTTCCAATAGTTGGAAATTAGGAGCAGAGACCTCAATAGTAGGGAGACGATGTCAGAATCTGGGACATGGATGTGTGAGACATTTTAGGAGGAGGCCTAAGGACAGAAGGTATGATGTTCAGGGTGAAAAGGGTTGGCCTAATCATCCCAAGGAGAGGTAATGTTACTCATGTGATGGTAGGGGAAATATTTTATGGACTGCTTGAATTTCTGTATAGTTGAAAGAGAGACTGTAGGTGGGACACTGATGTAGAGGCAGTGGTTGGAGAAATCCAGTTTTCAAGGTGGAATATATTGAAGTGGATTTGGGAGAGTAGAAGGAGGTTGTAGAAGCATGATATTTTTACCACCACCATCCCCAGGTGGTCCAAACCCAGCTTAGGGAGTCAGAGGACATGGACGTGGATAGCTGCATGCGGTTGATGATTATGAC
The DNA here is from genome assembly GCA_963277665.1 of Viscum album. NCBI lineage: Eukaryota > Viridiplantae > Streptophyta > Magnoliopsida > Santalales > Viscaceae > Viscum > Viscum album. The sequence goes on from OY728140.1 coordinate 323,351,386, forward strand.
CTAGAGGCTTTAGGAATGATTTGAGGTATGATCTACCCTTTTATACATTAACTATTGTATTGATAGATACTGTTTCTAGTCATTATTTTCTTGGAACATATATTTTTAATTTCATATATATTCTAGTCCAACCTTTGGATTGACCCATATGCTTGGAGACTCCTATTAGAGAATTCCAGTGATCACACACTTGTGCCGACATTTTTGACCTGACTCTTGGAGGTGATATTTCATGTTTTAATCTCTTATTATAAGCATCGTTTCCATACGACTTCATTCTTGGTGTGGTTTGTTTATCTACAGTTCATTACCAAATAGAATTTTTTAGGTGAAGGGTATGGTGTGTCCATAGAGACAGAACCCGATTTTACTTTATCAGATAAAATTAAACCTTGGAAATGCAGAATGGACTCGTTCATAGGAGGGTACAACTAGCCTAACCTTTGGTGTAGTGGATGTCATGAGTACCCATTTTCTTGCAATAGTCGCAGAATATGAGGACGTATTTTATGAGAATGTTCCTAGTTTATCTCCCCAACGAGAGATAGACCTAGTGTTTCACCCTAGGTAGCCCTCGTGTTTCACCCTGGGTGGGCCAAGTGTTTCACCTTGGGTATCCCATGTTTTGTATACAATCAAGGGAGATGAAAATTTGAGGTTATGTGTGGACTATCGATACTTGAACCAGGTGACCACGAAGAACATGTATCCATTATCTAGGATCGATAACATCTTCGATCATTTGAGAGGAGATCAAATGGTTCTCAAAGGATAACCTTAGGTCATTCTATCACTAGCTACAATTACATGATAAGGATATACTGAAGATGATATTCGGATGTCTCTACGGTCACTATGAGTACTTAGTGATGCCCTTTTTCATGATAAACATGCCAGCAATGCTCATGGGACTCATGAACTGAATCTTTTAGCCATTATTAGACCAGTTCATGGAAGTCTTCATCAACGATATCCTTGTGCAATTGTAATATGATGAGGAGAACATAAGAAACATGAGGATAGTTATGGATGTACTCTGAGAGCACCGGATTTATAAAAATATATCAAATTTCCAGTTCTGTATTTAGGTGGATCACTTTCCCGGACATTTTATCTTAGTATAAGGAGTGGTAGTGTACCCGGTCAATGTCAAGGAAGTGTTAGCTTGATAGCCCACCAAGATCATGATATAATTGTGGAGATTTCTTAGAATAGTTGGTTATTATGGGAGATTCATTCGAGATTTCACCAGGTTATCATCACCCATGATAGCTTTAACTCGAAAGGGGAAGCCTTTCATGTGGAGAGAGAAGTTCTAGAAATATTTACAACAATTGTGGTAAAGTTAGATGAGTTCTATCATCTTTAAATTTCCTTATGAGGGTGTCGAGTACATAGTGTTATGTGATGCATTAGGAACTGGGCTTGGTTGTGTTCTAATGCAGAGGAAAGAGGTGATTTCTTATAGTTAATGTCTGTTGAGACCAAATGAGAAAAACTATGTGACCCAGGATCTTATGTTTGAATCAGTATTATTCGTACAAAAGATGTGATGACACTACTTGAAGGGTGAGAGGTTTATCATCTACATCAATCCCAAGAGTCTCAAGTAAGTATTCTCTCAAATGGATATTAACTTGAGGGAGAGGAAATGACTAGAGTTCCTCCATGATTATGACTCTAATATTTTCTATAATTCTGGGATGGGGAATATAGTAGCAGATGATTTTAGTAGAAGATCTAGTTCACAGTTGTTGAACATGGCATTCAAGCAGTTGACCTCATTGTAGTTATACTTTTTTTGATGGAGATGGAGAAGATGACCTCCTGTCGATGGTTGTCACCCCTTTGCATTTTCAGCGATTCTAGGAGGCACAACTATGAGATACTAACTGTGGAACCCTACATAATCAGATATCCATTGAAAATGATCCTAATGGATTTTTAAAGGTGTGGAGCATGTCATTTGTTTCAGAGGATACAGGATAGTACTAGTGACATTATAGGAGGGGGATCTAAGAGAGTATCATACATCCCCTTTGGTGGTACATCTAGGTGTGTAAAATATGCACCGAAAACTCTCATAGATGTTTTGGTGGCCATATATAAATAAAGGAGTTGTAGAGTTTGTCTCTCGATGCCATACTTGTCAGCAAGTGAAGTATTAACACCATGTTCCAGCAGGTTTAGCTAAAACCCTTGGTGTTCGAGACTGGGAGTGTGATGTGATATCCATGGACTTCATGATGGGAATAAAATTTATGTATTGGAGATGAAATTCCATATGGGTGATCATAGGGTAGCTCACTAAGTAAGCCCACTTCTTAGAGATTTAGAAGATGATTTCCATAAAAATATTAAGATTCCTCTATATTCAGAAGATAGTCTGACTCCATGGAATTATATCAATGATCATTTCTACTCATGATGCTTTATTTACATCCTGGTTGTGGAAAGGATTGATGGAGGCCTTTAGGAATTAGTTATTCTTGAGAACAATAATAAACCCCTAAACTAATGACCATACTGAGTGGACCATTCTGGATTTATAGGAAATTCTATGATCTTGCATGTTTTACTTTGGCCGTAGATGGGAGTATCACCTAATTCTGGTGGAGTTTTTATGCAAAAACATTTACCATTCCACTATCGGTATGTCATCATTTGATTCTCTGTATGAGAGACCCTTCAGGTTACCATTTTTATTGTCTAACCTAGGTGAGTATAAAATCATGTTCCCAAAGTTGGAGTGAGAAACTACATGGAAGGCATAGATCATTTAGGAGTGGATGAAGACTACACTGATCCATCAAAATTATTATACGTACAGATGATAGAGGCCTTTGCGGTTTGAGGAAATAGACCATGCACTCTTATGGGTTTCACCTCGACATGGATTACAAAGATTTGGACATGGTGGAAAGCTATCTTCAAGGTTCATTGGCCCTTTATAGATACTGTGTATGGTTTATAAGGTGGCATACTGCTTAGCTCTACATTTTCAGTTAGACCGGGTACACGGCATCTTCCACATGTCGCAGCTGAGGAGGTACATGTATGACCCATCAAAAATTATAAACTAGGGTGAGATGGAAATTGAGGATGGAGCTACCTTTGTTGAATTCCCAATAGATATTGAGGATGGGTAGGAGAGGATCCAACATGAGTGAGTGATTCCTTTTTTGTGTGTCTGTTAGAGGCATGAGAATATACAGGAGGGAACATGGGAGCAGGAGTCTTAGATTCATGCTCACTACCCACATCTTTTTGAGTAGCCCTTTATTTTTCTTTTTAGGGACGTAAATCCCCAAGGTGGGGAGAAAGTAATGACTCAAATTTTCCCTGTATTATATTTGGATATTGAATGGTTTAATTCTAAAACTATGGAGTAAAACAACATGTGATTAAGAGGCCTAGTGTGCCTAAAATAAATGTTTGAAATATATTTAATATATTTGATAGCACACACATGCAGTTTTCTAGAAAAAGTGGAATAACTTATAAATAGGCTTTTGAATCAGAAATATAAGGGCATTGTTGAGTTCAGGACATTAGGTTTACCCTAGGCATAACTTAAACTTAATCAGTGTAGGTTATTTGTGGAAAATACATTGCTGGCATAAAATGAATAAAATAATTAATTAAATTATTTTATTTGTTTTGTTAATATAGAAACATAACATCCTAATTTCCCTTTCCTTAAATAAATGCTTATGGAAAATTTGTATGGTTTTCTATATAACCCTACAAACTGTGGTTGGGCCTTTAGAGAGCATGGAATGAGATCACATTGGTGGATGATGACCGAACTGAGGATCGATGATTAGAATAGTGTGGAATCAAAGGATCTTGCCAACAACTATGACACTAGACCATTGTTCAACAATGATTGATCTGAATCAAGGTAGGATAGTTGTTTGATTTGTTTTCAATCCCACTTATTGATTCCTATCATGATCATAGATCAATCGACTAATATATTGATCTATGGATCGTATATATTTGCGACTTGGGTTTATTATGGGGTGATTTTTAGAGAATTACTTTGAATTGTTGATTTGTTCATTGTTATTTTCACAAAAATAGATCTATATTGAGACAAACATCGATTGAGGTTCATTCCTCTCATTGGTTCTTGTCCTTTTCACCCCCGAATCTTCGTTCACCATGAGAATTATTTTTTGCCTCTAGGTTTGACATATCACGATTAATCTATTGTTGTACACCAATTTCATGGAGAAATGATACAATATCATAGATCTAGGATCGAAATGACATAATAGTAGTGAAATGATGGAGACAACAAGGAATATAAGGATGTAGATACCCAATTTTTATGTTCTTTAGAGCACAATGAAGAATGTTGAAGAACCCGATTTTACAAATGGAACTAAGGCCTAAATATTATTTATTTGGTGATGCAATTACTTGACGAGGCTCGATATAATCTTTTGGGGAAAATTGATCACTAGATTTGGGGCTGTAGTAATGGTTGGTATGTGTGGAGATAGATCTAGGATTCTATAAAATCATACATTACATGATGTGTAAATTAGATCTACATGTCATGTGGGGACCCCTTTATGAGGGACAGGGTTTCAGTGGAAATTATGTATCAAATGGAGTGTTACCCCTATCACATGGGATGTGGTCTCTCCCTGATGAATCAGTGTGTAACTCATTGGGTAAATAGAAATGAGTTGGAGTACATGGGTTGGAGAATACTGTTTAATTCCCCACATAGACATGATCTAGACCAAGTACATGGGATGACCCGTATACTAGTACATGAACACAGGTACATGAGAGATAGCCGTGTACTGGAATAGAGGTCAACTAAATGGCCAGACAATGTTCCAAGTACTTCTACATAGACATGGGAAAGTTACACATGCTAGTTACATGGGTAGGACTGGGGGTGAAGGAAACAATGTGTGACCCATACTATACACTTTATAATTTTTTATACATGGAATAGAGCCCTTGTCCTTTTTATCTTGGAAAATATTCATTTGGGTGTGTTCCACTTATACTTTCCAGGAGTGTTAGAATGGTATAATCTCCTACTACGAGGAAAATGATCCCTTTAACATGAATTCTTGGATAAAGTAATTGGAATCCCTCCAAGAGTCCCAGAGTGAGATCCTCTATTCAACTTTGTTCTCTTGGTGGAGTTATTGGTATCTTTGTGACAAAAAATACACACAATATCATCCTATACTTAGTGGGTTAAACCATATTGAGTTGTTGGTATCACACCATGTCCTTGGATGTGATCCTCATCTGTGTCTCTTATTCTCTTTGGACTATCAGCATGTACTTCTAATGATGAAACCCAACGAGCACTACCTCTTAGACGGATGCCATCAATGCTATGAGACTCATTAGTGTGTTCTCCTAGATAAGTTCTTTGTAGAATCATTGAGCTGGAATCTTAGGATGGTATGCTAACTTACCTTTAGACTATTTGTCTTTATTGATAATTTCTAGATATTATTGTTATATGAGATAGAGATATGTTCCTATGAAGAGATGAATGTGTTTTCATTTGTGGTATTCTTTTTGGTTTTAGGGCATCCTACTGAGTATTGTTATACTCACTCCTACACGGGCTTCACCCACATGTTTAATGTCTTGTGTAGACAATTGACCTTTTGATAGAGTCCTAGATATACTAGAACAAGATTATGATTAGCGAGACTGGAAATACTGAGGTGTGTTACCGTGGCCTTTTTCAACAGTCCCCAATAATTAATTACAAGTAGGACTTATGTTACATAGTTTTGTGGTGGGCTTGTATTTGGCCTTATTTATATTCCTTTAAATCCTTTCATGATCTAGTTATAGTATTTAAATGTTTCTATTCATGATTATGAGTGGTTTTTACATTTAAACATCATATAGTCTTGGAGATGTGTGCGTGTGTATAGGTACATAGGCTATGGACTCCCATGTCATTGATATGCCAAACCGACGTTAGTTTCTATCCCCTGGCCTATTGGAGGTGGGATTTGGGAGTCATGACATGGACCCATCTAGGATGGGTCATGACATTTTCTTATGATGTATCTCCATCTACTGTTTCACCAGAACCCTAACCTACCCCTTCTTCTCCTTCATTTCCAGTAGATGCTGTCACTAGAGGCGACTTGGAATATTTTAGAGAGAAGATATTTTTTGATTTTTATTACATTTTGATGAATGAAGAACTACTTATCACAATGTTAAGTGAAAGGGAGACAAGGTATTTGTTTTATCTTGGGATACATCATACTCAACCAAAAATGATGCACCACATTCTGAAAGTAGATATTGAAAATATAAGACTTTCCAGTGAGCTAGAGTCTATGAAATATAAATTAGAAGGGATTATGATAACCCTTTATGCCTATATAGATTCTTTACTTGAGAGGATATAGAATATTCCTTGAGCACCTTCTACTTATACTTCTCCTCCTACCTCTCTTGATGTTGAGCAGATCAGAACAGCTATAAGAGAAGAGCTTAGAGCTGCTTCAAGTGATTTTCCAAATCAGCCTTCGGAGACTTTGATAAAAATCATTCATAATAGATATAAAATTCACATGATGTTAAGGGAATACATTAAAGACATAAAAGTTGATAGAGAAACCATCACCAAAGATATAAAGTATTATCTTTCAAGAATTTTCACAAAAAATGAGATGAATGCTCATTTCAAGTATCTGTAAGAGAATTTGAATATTCCTATGGTCAATCAATCCTTTAAAAAGAAATTAAATCAATTGATGTTCTTGAATCTAATTCTTCAATGGTTTATAGAGGAGAAGAAATATTTCTTCAGTGTAACGGATAGAGGTGGAAACATCATCATGGATTTCATAAATCTTATGAAACCATTTCAACATGTTCATTTAACTATTTTTGTGGCTCATAAGGCCATAACTGTTATAAATCATCTGGCACCTCCAGATAATAATCTAGAGTAATTTAGGCCTAGTGTTACTAGAGATACTCATTCATCCTTATTATCCCATTTTCATCCTTTTTTATTTCTCTCCTAGAGAAGCAGTTCATCACCTAATGCCGATCATCACCAGAGAGACTTCTGCTCAGACTGGTGTTCCTATAGTAATTCTTAGAGTTCCTTCTTGTTCTAATGCTAAGAATTTTACTTCAGAAAATGGGAAGGGAAAAGAAAATACTGATCCATCCACACATCTTGAGAAGCATTGATGATTATACTTTTCTTTTGATGGGTTTTTTTTTGTGTTACTTTTTGTTGAAACTTTGGTTGTACATTTAATAACTATTGTAAATGAAATTCTATGATTTTTTTTTCATATCATCATATTTTTCTTCTATGAATTTTCTATTTTTCTACTCACTTTTTTATAATCCCTAAATGGGGAGAAGAATATGGACCTTTTATTTATATTTTAGTATTTTTTTGATATTGTGATATTCCTTGCTATATATGTGTAAATATATTTCTTTGATACTATATGTTCTTTAATACTTTTTACTAGATTCTTTACCTTTTTTTTACCTTTAAATCCATGGTATATAATATTTCATGATTTAACTTTGATACCACGTGTCCTTTATTTATCTTTGATACCATGTGTATAAAATTCCATGATTGATAATGATAAAAGGGGGGGGGGATTGTTGGAAACCTTGTTTTAATGATCACAAAATCATGTTTATCATACTATTAAGGATTTTGAAGTGTTATGAAATCATTTTATAATATATGTTAAAATGGTAAGAAATATTTCTAAGTATGGGAAAGACTCACCATTGAGGATGAGTCACCACCAAGTCTGAATAACTGTTGAGGTTGAGTCACTACTAGCAATGAATCACCATTTGGGACAACTCACCGTTAATGTGAAAATTTGGCTAAATACTAGAATCACCCAGCATCAGCTACGTCTCACCACTAGAAAGTAATTTTTGGTAATGTATGGGAATTACCTACTCTAGAGATGAGTCACCGTTGGCATGTCTCACCGACACCCTGACTCACTCCTAGCTAGAGTCACCACCAACCTGACTCACTAACAACCCGAGTCACCACTGGAGATTTTATCACCTTTAAAGAGTACTCGAAACCAATTTTATTATTATTTTGAATAAAACATGTATAATTTCTATATTAATAAATTCAATGCTGAAATTTATTTTAATGACTCTTCTTAACTGTTTTAAAGTGATTCATTAAAGAATGTGTTAACCCTAAGTATGATGATTCATGACATTTAGTTGATTTTATACACATGGAAACTAATGGATTCTATGATTAAAATAAGTAGTAGACTTCATCTTACAAGTGATCACAAGAAATGAGAACAAAGATACAAAAAAATATCAATAACTGAACATTGTAAGATCAAAATAATATTGATGTGCCTTATAAAAAGAATATTTATCAGTTATCAAATGTAGAATAAGTGAAGCATATTGAACACTCATACTACTTCCTACAATCAGAATAAAAGATTTTATGACACTCTCTTCTACTGTATGTTTTTGAAAAACAACTCAAGCTACCACTCAAGATACATTCAAAGAGTCAGTAACTTCAGATATTATCATACAATGTAACTCATACATTCTACTTATTTTCATTTGATCTTTCTATTTATTTTATTTACATTATTAGCAATGCATTCTTACTCGGGTTCAAACACATGTACTGAATCCTGTGTTTTATCTTGAAGATATAAGATATTTTCTCAAAATCAATTTATTCTTGTCTTCCAACAGTGTTGTAGAAGAGGTCCCTATGTGGCCCATGTATTTGTTTATTCCCATGGGTTTGTGGAAAATGCCTTGTGTGACATGGATAGATTTGCTATTGTACACTTGATCTAGGTTGTGGATCATAGATTATTATATATAATCATCCTGAAAGAGGTTTATTTCTATGTGGAGAGGATTAGTTCTTAGCTTGAGACTGATCATCTTGTTTTATTCCATTGTACATTTTATTTTGTTTATTTTTTCTTTTTTTTTCTAAGTATTAAACTGAATCATTTTTAAATAATAAGAAAACAACTTCATTGATAGTTAGTATTTATTAGTCTTTAGATAATGTTTTGATCAAGTAAATTGATTTCAAATGTTAATGTAATATTTGGTATTATTTTAACTAATACTTAATCTATCTCTGAGAAATATTCTAAAAGACCATAAATTATGTCGATCTTTGATTTATATTAACTGGTCTATTTTAAATTTATTGGGGGATTTTATTTTTTTTGAGAAAAGTGAGTTCAGTGGATCTCAAAATATAAAAATAGAGTTAAAATATTTTAAGGTAAGGAATTATACATTTTCCCATTGAAAAAGAGGAATTAGATCAATAGGAACAATTTTAGAGAAGATTCACACTTTTTTAACCACTCCTTTTCATACAAGGCCATATTTAATAGGATTGGATTCAAATAAAAAATGAGTGAAAATATAGTTAAATGAGGATAGATTGTCAAGGCGGCTGGACCATCCATCTTTCAACTTCCATTAGAGTTGAATTTGAATAGTTCTAACGGACTACACAATTGTGGTGGGGTCAAATTTGAACAAAATATTATCCCAGTTTCCTTTGACATTCCATTTGAATATCATTGATTAGACTAATCATTTCTATTTCTAATGGTGTGGAAAAACCACAAGGAACATGAAAACAATCAATGATACCACCAATGTGATCTCTAAAGAGAACCCCATAGCCCTATTGTCCATGATTTCCTCTCAATGAACCATATGAGTTTAACTTGAACCAGTGTTTAAATGGTGGGATCTAGATGAATTCAATAATACCTATAGTGGGAGAAAAGTTACCTGGAATTTTCAATCATTTTAGCATAGTGAAGTCGTAGAATGATTTTCTGCAACATCCACCTTGAAGATAATTTGCAATTTGAACAGCCACTACAATGTAAAAAAGGGATGTATATGAATTTAATGGGGTTTGATCATGGATTATATTGTTCCTTCCTTTCTAGATGATATTCATGAGCTCTAAAAATTCCACCCTGAAGATGATTCTTAAATAATGAGTATTCAGAATGTTGAGGTAAGTAAGCAAGAATTTCACAATTGCATCCGCATGGGGTGGGTGAATCTCAAAAATTTCACACACAACCTTCCATAAATAAGTGAAGGTATGGAAGAATAAGAATATATTATCAACATCTTCTCAGTGCATTTGGTAGAACACATATCTTAAGAAGAGGGAAATACCAACATTCCAAATATTGAAATCAATTGGTCCTTTATTGAAATAGATTATATATAGTAGTGAAAACTAGAAGGCGATATTGACTTGCAATTGAAGGAACCAATCCATTTAGGGATAACCTATGGAAGATGTTTATAAAATTATTTTGAGTCAATAATCCCATTACAAGATACTTCCAAGAGAATAAGGTCCTCCTGATGCATGAACTCATAGTTCGAGACAGTTGATTTAGTGAAATTTGGTAGAGAGTCAAGGACTTACAGTTGATCAATTATTGATATGTTGGGATCTATATATTGGTCAAATTAGTAGGTCACATACCCAAATTCATTATAGTCTAGTTATCTTTTAGAAATATTAGAGAATAGTTATCATTAACTAGCCAATGGGAGTGCATATAAATTTAATTAAAAACTATTTTGAGGAAAGGCTAGGTGGAGGATTCAATGTAATTTAAATTTCCTAATTTTTATATTTACAGGAATCTAGATCTGAGGAAGCCCTGTGAATCAGATCTATATTTAATTAGTCTCTATAGGTACGGGTCTTGATGGACCTAATTTAATATTCTATGATTTTTGATACCCAGACCTGCAAGGGCGTAAGTCTTGTAGCATTGCTTCTAAGGTACCGTGATAATGTTTCATTCCAAAATTCTACTACTCCAAACCAATTTCTCATTGAGGAATAAATTCTTTTAAATAATTAATATTTCAAAGTATAAACCATGTTAGAGTAAACCAGTTTGGAGACCACCACATGTTTGAAAAGACAAGCCCTTTCAACCATTGAAAGGGATTTTCCTTTCTAAAAAGCTATGGTCCTTCCAATAATACTCAAAATATTAGTGAAGTGGGATGACAGAGTTCTTCCCTAGAATAGGGGAACACATAAATAAATAAAATGCAGAGTTCCCTCTCTTATTCCCAAATCATTGATCAAGATTAATTTCTTGGAAGATGACATGTTCTTTCCAAAATAGATAAACGACTTATTCCAACTTATTTCCTAGTCTGACATACTTTCATAATGAAGAATTATTCCCTAATGTTCTTAATTTTTTTCTAGTCTCCCTGAGTAAAGATAATAATGCCATTAGTGAAAAATATATGAGAAAGGGAAGTGTTACCTCTTTCATCCCTGATAGTCTTTAGATAACTGCTATCCACCATATGAAGAAGAAGACTACTAAGATAAATTGGGGAATTTTATTTAGATAATTTTTTAACATAAATATTTATTGGTCACTCAATCCACCCCTACTAAGATACTCACTCAGACTAGAAATGATATTCATTTGAGATCTAGTGGACTAAAACTTGTTTGTAGTTATCTCTTGGCCAGGTGGGAGTTTTTTCAGAATTGGTCACCTTAAACCAACTAGTTTTTAATTTAGATTATATTTTATATTCAAATAAGTGAATATTAAATATATCTTATCACATATTTATTATTACTCTACATTAATTTAATGTGACAATGTCATAGGGTATCTGTAACATCAAAAAAATTCTTAAAAGACCCCCACTATGATGAGATCCTTGAGATGTTATGCTGATGTCTTGTAAATAGTTTTTCACATGCTCATGATTTTATTATATGATAGGGAACATATTTAGAATAATATGAAGTGTGAGTGATCATAATAGTATGAGTCTTCATCTCATGGGGTTTTCACTTTGTGATATACAATATGGTAGATTATGAGGATAAATCTGCCAATAGGAATTCTAAATGTTTGTGTGTAATCAGATATTCCCATCCATGAGCATGCTTAATGTTCCTTATACATTAATAATAATATTATTTAATTCCATTACTCAAATGCTTATATGTATTGAGGAAACCCATGATGCACTATTTTCATTCTAAGTAAGATAAGTTGGGAATGTCTTGATTAGAATGTTACTAATGAATGATCCAAGGAAGGATTTTTCCCCTTTTTATAGAATTTAATATCTTGTACATTGACTGTAATGGAACCATTGAAATAAATTCAATGTCTATAGGGATATAGAAATTTTCATTATAGAAAATTAAGGGAATATATATCAATTATTTTGGTTTATGACACAAGTATGAAACCTTCTTTATGAGATATCATAAAAAATGTATTATATTACACATTTAACACTCATATATGGTTACTGACACCACAACATCAACTTCGTCCAATTTGGTTCCATGAACCATTTCTATATAGTAATCTTGGACTTTAAGAAATACCACCTAATTCTAATGAGAAAGACATCTCAAAGGTCATACACAATGTGTTTCCATTGATCTCAATTATATTCGATTTGACTTTAATTATTGGAATAAATATTATTCACAAGTACAAGGAATAATTTTTTTTAGTTTTTATTAAGTGAATAAATTAATTAAATATTAATTCACAAGGAATTATTTTTTTACATGGATACATAATAAATTATTATTTATTTGATGAATATTATATAAGGTTCTTGGGGGTACAATTATAATCAAACACACCCAGAAAGACACACATAGGTAGGAATGATGATCACCACAAGATGATCGATCCAACGTGTTAGCGTCTGGTAATCCACTGACATTGTTCAGAGATCAAATAAACAAGCGTGAATCACTGCTAGAGGGATTCTAAAATTTGATCCTACCAACACAATGACGGTAGTCCAAAAGGGTTTCAGATGATTAACATCTTCATTAAAGAAAGATCTCAAGGGTGATGTATTCTTTCTTCCTATCCAATTAAAAAAATTATTAATTTAACATGAAATATCCTCTTGTTTCTAGTGTGATAGTAACATTTCATTTAAAAATTTATTTGGCCCTGTCTTCCATGTCTTGTATATCACAAAATATCCGTTGAATTCAAAAAATGTTGAGTTGGGCCCAACCCCAATAAGTGATTCCATTGTGCCAAAAACCATCACAAATAGACTTCAAAAATGTCCATAAGTCCTTACATATAGGGCATGTAAGCTTTAGAATCAAGTCTCACATAAATAGGGAATTTTCATAATTTTTTGGGTTCCTTGCTATAATATTTGTGCCTTCTACTATAACCACTACAATGTCTACTATAGTGATGCTACAATAAATTTACTATAGTTACTCACTTCTGGTTGAGGAAAACCATATTATAATTGACCCGAACTAACCCACTATGGTCCCACAAAGACTGGTGGTAAGCTTAGAGTTCCACCCTAAGCCTACATCCAATAGTCCAGGGGTAGGTGATTGGCTTTGGGTGAGCATATCTCAGAATATGGGAGGCATTGTCTATATTAGCCTATAACACATACACCTTGAGTATGAAATATAATCCAAAACATTAGTAGGGTATATATGTAAACAATTGTACCAAACTATATTTAAAATGATGAATTCATGAGAGAACAACTACATTAATATCTTTAATAATCATTATCTTCCCCTATAAATCACATGTTGGAAATGAGGTTCAATAATTCCATTAATGGGTATTGAATATTGAGAGTAATATTTAATTAAAAATTTATCCATAAACCCGAATAACAAGAACATTGATCACATATCCAATTTATGATTTATAAAGAAAAAAGAAATTTAAAATGACAAATCCCTACCTAAGGAAAAATCATCGGTGCTTCAATAAATCATTAGCATTGCAATTACATTCTTCATCACACATGATATGACCATTGATGCCATTGTAATCATGTTATTTGGTTCTCGGTTCCATCGGTTCCTCCAAATCTTCCTCATCCTCCTGTCCCCCTTTCACTATCTCAATCTATGATTATAGAGGCTAACCATAGTAGGAGATTTATAAAGGACAAGATAGAGGATAATTGGGTTTTCCTATAATAATGAAATTAGTTAATTAAATAATTAATTTATTAATTAAATAAATTTAAATAGTTAATTGAGCCATAGATGATAAAAAAGACCAAGGTTCCTAGTATGAAATAAAGTTATACCATCCCTAGGGAAAAAAATTCCATTCCAGACATAAAAATGATGTCACTTTTCCCATCCAACACTCCATTCAGGAGATATAACTATTTCCTCACAGATACATGCACACACGATATAAATAATATTTATATATTTATTATATATTTTCAAGGCTCTACTGCGATTTCAATACCACATCGGATGACATTGGGGGTAAACTCCATGCCCCAAAACCAATGGATTAATCAGATAATTTTTTGAGGTTTCCTACGTGGGTAAATGTAAAATTTTATCCATGGAGAGTCCTTAGAATAAGAAACTCAAAACTGAGATATGTATTGTTCGGAAAAAACATGGGTCTTTACATACTTCTCACATGGAGTAACATTTCATCCAAAAAATTAAAATAATTGGACTTGTTGAATATCGATGGTCATGAAACACCCCCATGTGGAAAACATCCCACCATCACATGAACATACTTCACCCCAAAGGTCTGAGCTCCAAAAAAACTCGAAAAAAAATTTCTTAGGAAGGGAATATCAAAAAAACCCATGTTTTTTTGAATTACTATTATTTGAATAAATTAAATTTCTTTTATAGCTTCAATTACATGCAACACTTAGTTAATCTTGTGCTATACGCAACATTGGGTTAACCTGTGTTACACACGACATTGATTTTTAACAAACTTCAATATATTTTTAATATAGTTATTTAAACACAACAATTATAACCTAACTGTTAAACCATGTGATATGAATATTAATAAATAATTTTTAAATATTAATTATAATGGTTTTATATAAGGGAATAATATTGATAAGAAGTAATTAATATTTGGTTATGTCATTATATGTTTTGAAAATATTATTTTCTAAAAAAATAATTTTTCTGTCTCTTTTTTGATCTATAATACAATTAGGGTTTGAGAATCTTATATAATTTCTTTTATAATATGACATTAATTTTAGAAATTAAAATTTTTAAATTAACAAAGATTGAATTTTTGGGATTTTTTGAGAAGTTTCATTTCTTATGAATAGTGAAAAAAGAGAATTTTTATTGAAAATTTCCTTCCCATTTAATTTATTTGTAAATTCAAATAATATTTTAAATTAGTATTAAAGTAACATTAGTTATATAATACATCCATCTTTAAAATTTCCAATCACCCCATGAAATAAAAAAAAAATGACCAATCGTTTCCAATATAGGTACCAATACACCTCTTTGCTATTATGAGGAATTCTTTGAAAATACCTCTTTCTCTAATAAGGGAAGACTCACTTCACCAGACATGGTTTGGGAATGAATTTAACTATTAAATGAAACTCTCTAGTAGACTTGGGTCTATCTATGGGTTCTACTATAATCTATAATTCCTAAAAATATGGTGTAAGATGATTTTATCATTCTAGAATTCACTAATATGAGGTTTCATTAAAAATAGACACAAATCATAACCTATATTACACATATTGATGCCTAACCATAGCCATAAATTTTTTAATTATCCCAAAACTTTGACTGTTATCACTCCATGCATTAAAATAACATTTCAAAGGTGGTATTTTTGAAAACCTAACCATAGCTTGATAACTCCTCCCCTTAGAGTATTATTATGAACAACTAATCTCGAAAAATTACACTACAAAACATGACCATGGACCACCTAATGTGGATCTCATGAAGTTAAGAGTACCCCCTCAAGAACACCTACTATAGGATAGGTGTAGGTGACTAGAAGTGAGTGTAAATATATCCTAATAAGAGAGACATTTTCTTATATCAACCTGTATTGGATATTTTTGAGTTGTTTCCCTAAATAAAATTATTTTTTTACTTTATATTTCCTGTATATATTCGAATTCATGAATATTAAAAAGAACATTATCACATATCTATTTTTCTTCTACATGAATTTAATGTGATAATGACTTAGAGTATATATAGTAATAAGAAGGTTATAAGGAGTTCCCCACCATGATGAGAACCTTGAGATCCAATGAAGATATTCTTATAATATATGTCCTATTGTCATATTTCATAATATGATGGGACACAGATGATACATATTGTTAGGCGTGAGTTCTTGTAAGTGGATGAGACTACATCTCCTAATATTTTTCAACTGTTAATCTCTAAGATGAATATTATAAGGGCATACCCACTGGTAGGAAATCCACATGTTTGCGTGTTATTGGATATTATTGTTTTCAAATTCTTGTAATGATCCTCAAAATTTAAGACTATTATTAATGTATATAATGAGTTGATTACTTTTATTTATTGATGAAAACCATGACAACATATGATCTTTTAGAGGTAGGATACATTGGGATTATTATGATTTATATGTTATTAATGAATAATATTAGGAAATATTTTTCCCTTCCATATTTATGGAATTCGATATCTTGAGCCTTTTATTAAAATAGAATTGTTATATTATATTACATGGCCATAGTGTATTTACCAGTCATTTAAAATAGTAAAATAAATACCTATCAAGAATATAGGTTGATGACATGACTATACAACTTTGTTTATGTGATATCAAGTCAAAGGGATTATATTATATAGTAAGAATTCGTATAAGGTTTTCAAAATTGCATCATTAACTTCTTCCTCTTGGGTTCTTTTATATGTTTCCAAAAAAATATATTGGACTTTAGTCAAACCCGCCCAATGTCACTAATAAAGAACCATATAGGGTCAGACACTCAATATTTCTATTTTATATAAAACAAATTCTACTTGAATTTAATTATTTGAAGAAATTTTATTCTCTTTTCCAAGGAATAATATTTATTCTAGATTTACTGATCACAAATATTCAATCACCATATTTATATATGAGATGAATATAAAAAATCATTATTCTAAAAACCATGAATATTTTAAATAATTATTTATTAATCAAATTAATAATATATTTTATTTATTGTTTAGTCAATACCATGTTGGAAACACGAATCGAGTTATTTAGTCTAGTTGGAATGATATATTAAATATCATAAAAATAAATATTAATTATTTTTTAAAGGAATGATATTTATTTTATTCGTGAGACATGAATGTATCATGAAAATAATAATAAGAATAAATTATTATTATTATTATTATTATACATGGGTTTCCCATAGATTATGAGAATAATTAAGGGCCTATGTGCAACTATATATTCTCTAACATAGATTTATAAATAACCAGTTATATGATTTTTAAGGGTTATACATTATTGTGCATAACACACCCCTATGGAGATTCAATCAATATGAGATATGAAATTATATAGAAAACTTTCAATAACTGAGATAAATCTTCCAACCTACTCCTAATCTCAAAACCAATAGAATAGTATTCTATTTTTCCAACTTCAGAGGATTTTTAGGGATTAAATGAAGTGACAAAAGATTATCTATACTATCATGATATCACACATAATACCATCAATGATGAATTAAGGTCAAAGAAGTATGTATAGATCACCGTTATAGGGGTTATAAATTTTAACCTCTAATTAAATGAGGGTGTAACCAAACATAGCTTAAAATGATAAACATATTATTTGAAGGAAAATTATCATAACTTGGGTATTTATTATTTCTAAATTGATTATAAATTTAACATATAATATCCTCTCTCTAGTTAAAATATTCTTTAATTGTTATTCATTGGATATAATCATGAGATATGTTGTTCCTCATCTTGTTATTATGATTTATTAATTGGAATCTATGGAAAACCATTATTCGTATGGGCTCGACCATCTTTTTCTACACGTAGAACCGATAATTGGTCTCATAGTGGTCACATTCAAATTTATAATTATTTATTAGATGTTGATATATTTCTGCATTTAATGATAGTTTTTTATTTCCTAAAATTAATTCTTTAATATGGAAGTAATGATTTCATCTTCATTTTCTTTTATATATCCAATTATAGGTTAAAAATTGATGAAGAAAATATGAAGAACCCATCTAGAGGTATCGATCGTTCTAGATAGGTAATATTGGACTACATGGTGTGTAACCAAAATGAAAACGTTATATACCCATTTCACCATACTAGGTCCAGGTTTCCTGAAACACATTTAGACATTTAAATGAATAAAAAACATCATTTTAGACAACATGTTGACTAGAACAATTTGGAACAAGGCATATAAGACAAAACGATGTGTTGTTGGCATACACGTCACATAGTCAAGGTGTTTTTGTTGTGGTAAACATGAATCCAAATACATGCCACAATTTATTAAAAAAAGCAGGACTATAAGTTGTGAAACTTAATGGACACATGAACTGTATCTCCTTTACATTCCACATACATCATAAATGTACACTATAAAATATGGACCCAGCTACAAAGCATGTATGGTGGACATATGGTAAACTGAAATACATGGAGTGTGACTGGATTATACATGCTGTTCATACATTACCTATTTATGAAGAATAAAAAATTAATTAATTATTTCATTAAGAAAAATCAACACGTATTTGTTTTCCATTTATTGATAGTACATGTCTTTTGATAGGTTTTATATTATTATTAAATAATTAATTAATTTATGTGTAAGACTTGAAACTACTTTCCATATATTGAAGTTACATGCTGTGTACTCCATGTATATGAAAATCATACATACCTCATAATATAATTTTTTTTAATGTTTCATTTATTAATAGTACACACCACATAATTACATGAAATATTATATACACTACAAGTCATGTGAGTAAAAAATATATGACAAGGAACATGTCAGGTAGTTTAGATAGGTACATTCCATGTTAACACAATGTACACACCATGTACTTAATTAATTTTAAATAAAATAAATTTATTTAATTTGTTTAAAATTATATTTGAGGGGAATCTCCAGGATAGTTTGAATGGATTTTAAGATAAATAAATTAATTAATTAATAGGAAAATTAATTAATTCAAATAATTTATCTCAATAAAGAAATAATGAGATATATTTTATGTCATTATTTTAAATGTATATTTATTGTTTTCATACGAAGAATCATGATCTTAATCAACCAATGTATGTGTTATATTTATTTTAATTTAATTTAATGGGTATTATTATTATTGATAAATTTAAATAATGGCATGTTTTTCAACACTCACAACCTTATTATGTAGTTTCTATGTGTCCATGGGTTATTTTCATAAAACCCTTCAACCAATACATTGGTTATCCTCACTATTATGTGATTACGAATATATAATGTTTGAATATCCAATGAGAGGATATGTTTCAGAACCCGAGATGAGGTTAAATCAACCCATAAGATACAAAGGTCAATGGTGAAATGTTGTAAGGTATGTCAAGACTAGATCCCTGAGTTTATTCCCGTAGAGTGATAGGTAAATTTATTGTTTTCTCAATAAATCAACCATTAAAAAGGTCATGATTAAGTCATGATATTTATTTTATTTTATTCTAGTTTCATGGTTAATTTTATGGATGATTTATTAAAATTATATTAATTAATTAATTAATTAACAACCATGCAAGATAGAACTAAAATAAATTAGATTACGTGTAAAATTTTATTTTATCAAAATATGGATAAATAATCATGTAAAATACACATAATATTAACAATACATGTTCATGACTAGTAAACACAAACCCCTAATTAAATATTAAGTAAGAAAATAATTCCCTTACTTAGGTTATGAATGAAACCGTAGTTAAAAGTGAATTTATGGTTGCAATTAGAGTGATTTTAAATTATCAAGGAGTTTTAACTAAATTCATAGGTTGACTTAACTAAGATATTATTAGTGGATTACTTCCAAAGCATTACTTGGGACAACATAGAGACATGTGTTGAAGAAATTTAGAAAATAGGATTTTAGGATTGGGGAGTCCAATCAATGAGTCAAGGAGATTCTTGAAAATAGTGGGAAAGTCCACCCACCTAGATACATTCGAATAGTTTTTCAGGCCAAAATATGTGTTATAATAAGAGAAATACAAATCATTTATCATAGAATGTCCACTAAATAGGACATTATGAGTTCAATGGTGATGTCTATTTAGACTTGATAAAATAGTGGATTACTAATAATTAATATTATTTTATCTTACATATTTTGGTAATCATATAAAGTAAATATTTATTATTTTATATTATCATACTAAAATGGAATGTTTATTAACCATGTTATCCATGTGGTCACTTCTGAAGAATTTTGTCTACTCCCTATAATTAATTTACATGAACTGAATAGGTGTCTGCACATTTTATTACGCCATTGACAGAAGTTTGACATGCTAGAATCCCCAATTCCTAAACTACTAGATAAGGAGGAAGTTGATGAAGTGATCACTATATATGACTAATACTTGGATGATGTACTAGATGTATGATGTTTGATTCTTTCATCCATGACTAATGAAATCATGAAATATCATGAGAGAATGAATTCTTATGGAATATTTTACCATCTATATGATATTTACCAATACAGATATATTCAAGAGAAGTTTTAGATATCCCAGATTCTCTTTATGAGAAAACATTGATAAGGAACACCATATGGTCCTCCCATAGTCAAGATGATGGGATACATTGAGTACCTAAATATTTCTGGGTTTTAACTACCTGATTCATTGTATACCGGTCTCATTCTTACATCACTCCCGTAGAGATTTTCTATAAATTTCAATACGAACAAAATTAAGAAGTATCTTCTAGATCTCCTCACTCTATTTCAATAAGTTGACGAGGAAATGAATTTTAAAAATCCATCAATCCTTATGGTGAATAAGTGGAAGGGAAAAGAAAAAAATCCCTAAGATTGATATTAAGTCTATGTCTTCTTCAAAATACCCTTTTAGTAGAAGGAAGATCATTGGGAATTCTATGGAACATGATGTTTTATTTTTCACATGTGGAAAGAAGTTTCACTAGATGAATAACAATGCCATAACTATGAAGCAAGGGGAAACTTTAGGTGTATTTATTATCATGAAAAATATCTCTATTTTTATAAATAAGCTATTAGATAAAGATTTTGGTTCTCAAATTTTATCGAATTACATAAACCAATTATATTTCAAAAACATTACAAAGGTGAGGTGGATCTACAAGCTACTAATAGAGCCAAACTTACTATAGTATCCATTGGAGACTACCACCTCACATTTCTAACTAGAATGGTCTTGGGTTTAAAGAATTTTTATTATGTGCCTTAAGTTACTATGAAATTTATTTTTCAGTATAGTCTAGATTTATATGGATTTATATTAAAATTTTGGAATACATGTTTCTTATTTTACAAATATATCATATGTGGTGGTGAGATACACCTAAATAACGATATTTATGTGTTATATTACACAAACCAAGTAAAGAAAATCAATAATTAATCTAGATTTCATAACTCATATCACACCCAACTATGGAATCACTAATCTTGTCTTGTAAAAAAAAGTTCATTACTAAATTACTCCAAGACTGATATTTAGATTCATTTGAACTAAAACTACTTGGAATATTTCTGGTTTTTTTTTCAATATAAAATTGAGAAATATTCATTTAATGGAATAGGTGAAAGGGAAACTAATCATCATGAATTGGTTTATGTCGATGTGTATCGACAATTTCTAGTTGATGTAAGAGGTGGATACTCATAATTCATAACTTTTAATAATATATTTAGTAGATGTGGGTATGTCTACTTATTGAGATATTAGTAATATTCCTTTGAAAAATTCATATAATACAAGAATGTTTTTTAGAATTAAATTGGTATGAAAATAATGAAACTCCCCTATTTTCAGGGTAGGGAATGTCTTAAACAATAATTCATTTATTACCTATGGGATTTTAGGATATTATCACAAATCACTCCTCCTTATACACCATAATGGAATAGTGTGAGTGAAAGGAGGAACCATACCTTTTTTCACATGGTGATATCAATGATGAGTCACAGAAGTCTTCCATTATCCTTTTGGGTATACACACTATAGACAATGGAATACACACTAAATTGAGTGAAAAATAAAGAAACAATTAGTGTTACATTCAAAATATAGTGTAAATAAACCTTTCATGATGCATTTGGATGCGTTGGGATGTGATGAACCTTTTAAGGCCTATTTAGGTAACAAATGTGAATCCTCAGGTACAAAGTTCATATTTATAGGAAATCCTAAGAAAACTAAAGGATAGTCCCAATGCAACCACTCATGAAAAAATGTTATATTCACAATAACATAAATATTTAAATATAGGGAGAACATATATAAAAGAGATTGTGGGATTGAGATAGACTATTATGAAGTCAAGGTTCAAGTTATATAAGATTTGGTACACGAACAGGTTCCACAATGACATATATAAGAAGAGTTTACAGAGACACAAATACTATGTAGGAGTTAAATTGATGTTAAAGAAACTAAAAAATATGATTTATATTCACTGATGATGGAGAATCATTATTAGTTGATAATAATGATCTTGTAACCTACAAAGAAGTAGTAAGTGTCATAGAATATTCATAGTGGTAAGATTCCATAAATTCTAAAATAGATTCCATGTACCAAAACCACGTTTATATTTTGATAGATACTTTAGTGGATGTAAATCTGATTGGTTTAAAATGGGTATTAAAGAAAAAACTTTAAATGGATGGAAAATTAAATACCTATAAATCTATAATGGAATAAAAAGGGTTTAACTAGTGTTAAGGCATAAAATATTCCAAAATATATTTTTACTTTCAATAGAAACTTACCATGACTTGGATATTTGGGAAATGGATATCAAAACATATTTCCTTAAAATGAACCTCTATGAGGATGTATATATAACTCAAACAAAATGGTTTGTGTCTCCAAGTAAAACTAATAAGGTATGAAAGTTTGAATGATCCATTTATGGATTAAAGAAAAATCCAATTCATGGAAGCTCCAATTTGATGGAACCATAAAGTTTGTTTCATAAATAATTATCTTGATCCTAATGTCCACAAGTAGTTTAGTGGGAGTCAAATATTTTTCCGAATAGTATAATATGATTACATATTACTAATAGAAAATGAGATAATAATCTTAAAAACTATTATAACTGTTTGAAGTTATGATTTCTTAGGAAATATTTAGGTTAAGTAGAATATCTTATTGGGATGTAAATATATAGTGATAGATCGAAGAGACTTCTTTGACTAATTCGAGTTATATACATTAACAAGGTATATAAGATATTTAGTATGGAATAATCTAAAAGGGGGTTTTTGTGAATGTCACATGGAAATCATCACTACAATAAAATGTGTCCACAAAAACTTGAATATTGATAGATCAAAAAACCAAAAGTTGATTTTAAAATAATAATAAAATTCTCGATAGCTAGTTTAATATAAAACAACTAGCTTAATGAGACTTGTGATATACCATAAATGTGACCATTCAACATAGACATTAAATAGGAGTTTTTAATAGTCCAAAAAGTATGAAAAATATGTATAAAGGTTTAATATAATGAAAATTTATTTATTAATTCATACTAAATAAGTACTCAATTTTCAAGAAATTCATTCTATGCTTTAAAAATATTTTTTCTTCAAAAAGATCATTTATTTCATTTTGGGAATAAAAATTATAATTAATTTATATTAATTGTATAAATTTTATTTGATGAAATGAATTTATTTTTTGATTTCATTAGGTAAATAGTATCTTAGGGTGAATTTTTGATATTTTTCTAAAAAAATTATTCTTAAGTGAATAGTGAAAATATCATTTTTTAAGAAAACCATCCTTTATTTTCAAGTATTTAAAGATTTAAATTTTATTTGGGATTTGTTTTAAAATCCCATTATTTCATTTTAATTATAAATAATTTATCTAATTTCATTATGATAAAAATTTCACATTAATTTAGTATAGACAAATTTTTATACATAAAAGTCATTTATGTGGAAAAATGTTTTTCATCACATTTTATAGGTTTGTTTTTCAATTAATTTCATCAAATTGTAGAAATTTAATATATTAAAATGGAAGAAATATTTTGAATAATAATTTTTTTAAAGATATCACATTCATTTTTGGTCATTATGAATAGCAACTTTGGTAAAAATGTTAGTTACCAATTTAAGAGTTAAAACGAGTTAAAAGGGTTAAAAGTAAAATCATAAGTGTTTAAATGACATAAAAAATTATATAAATACTGTTTTATGGTAATTTTTAGACACTATATCATCTCCTCTTTAAATATGTGTAATTTTTAGCCATTTTCTCGAGTAACATATCAATAGATTTTAATCTTTTGAAAAATTCCTAGGGTGTCTTCTCCCTCAATTATAAAAAAACAGCACATATAATATGTTCTCCACACTTTAATAAACTTATAGGTCATACAATACGAACCAAAAATACTTATTAACATCCAAAACAATGATATGTAGGTATTGGTTTGATCAATATACCAACATTATAAGGCATAAGGTTTAATACAAAGGATATTGGTAGAAGAATATGTATGACTCTTAACATAGTGTTTTCATTTTATTTATTATTATAACTACTTAAATTATATAAAAAACACGATGATATAATAACATAAATATATATAATATATTTATATTTTATTATGTCAATTTCAAAATAATTATTCATCTCCATCTCCATCAAATGGGAAATGAAAGAATTATTCGTGAGTACGTGCAGACTAACACCTCACAAAGAGATATATTTTATTCTACACAACCACCATTCATGAATGGTTATTATGATAGATTAAATATTCATATATTATATTTATTACACAATTATTATTCTTGAAATATAATATATCATTTACCTTTTTTCCCTTTCCACTTGTTAAAAAAATGATAACGTCGCTCGTACGTACATGTGGACTAAAACCTCCATGAAGCGACGTGATTCATTTTTTGTGTATGAATTTCAATAATGATTATAAATACGTATATAATAAATAATTATGATATTTATATCATGATTAAAATTATAGATATTATTTAACCATGATCAAGATGTATGGACTAAAAATACTGAACCAAAAATTACATGAAAAATGTGATATTTAATACTAAAAATGATGATTTTAATAAGGGATTATTAATAAATTGGTGTTGTAATGTTTTTACAAGATCATATATGATATTAAAAGTATGTATATGGTTCCTTTATAAAATTATTATAAATTTTCATTTATTATACATGAGTTTAAAATCACTTATGAAGCAAGTCAGACCTATGGAACAGTTTAATTTCATAATCTCATCCTTATTTGAGATTGTTTATATTTATTTTTACCTTAGGGGAATTAATTGATATTTATTTATTAAAACTAATATATTTTCTTCTATACAATTTAATTTTTTAAATGAAAAATTTTCTTTCATTTTCCTCTCTATATGTACTAGAAATTCCCAATGATTTGTTTTTATGGATCTCAAATTTGTTTTCTATTCCATTGGGAATATTTTTCATCATTATTCATATTTTATTAAAAATGTTTTCAAAAATATTTTTAATACTATAAAATTATTTATAAGTCATTTTTTTTACATTTTTTACTTTCTATAAAAAAGGTTTAATGTTAGCATTCTTTTCATTCTTTGAACATGTCACTTTTTACTAAATGTGTGAATAAACTATTTGTTATAACATACACATTAGGAATGAATGTTTCCAATAGAATCACTACTCTATTATTTGAATATTATATTAAAAAATTATATGTTTCATTTCAAATAAAATTTCTTTCCTAAAATTTAAGGAGGTTTTAGATTTTAAATTGTTTTTTGAAATAAAAATGGTATTTTCCACAAGAAATGTTCTAGTGATATTTTAAAAGTATTTTCATCTATGTAAAAGTTCATTGATGAATTTTATAATTTAATAAGAATATAATATAAGGATAAAATCATTTATATTTCTCTAGATGGCTTATGTTCATTCCAACTAGGAAATGTATTGACATATCATGTATTATTCCTTCTAATACTGATAGTTATCGATTATTAAGTCATGTTGATTATGTTTTATTGTTTCTTCATATGATGAATATATTAGAATTATTAAGTGATGGGTATATCAGAAAATTATAAATGAATTTGATGCATTGGTAGGTATAATGATACAAAAAATATTGGGTATCTAGTATATACTTTACCATTTTTGTAAAATGTATTGGTATAAGGCCTCAATGGTAAGTTTAAGATGTTTGGCATTATGGATTACATAATTTTGAAATAAATTATTGATTTATATGTAATTATTCTAATAATAATTTTATATATGGATAAGTTTCAAGAAAATTTGATTATTTATATGGAATTATTTTTTCATCACTTATTCTTGGAATATTATTCATTCCTTTTTATTCTATTATAGTGTCTTCTATATGCATTCCCCTAATGAACATTT
Organism: Viscum album; assembly: GCA_963277665.1. Taxonomy (NCBI): domain Eukaryota; kingdom Viridiplantae; phylum Streptophyta; class Magnoliopsida; order Santalales; family Viscaceae; genus Viscum; species Viscum album. Next base: position 323,377,976 of record OY728140.1, read on the forward strand.
GAGTTTATCCTTTTTTTCACTTACAAAGTTTTCCATGAAGTGTATTATGATTGATATGTGAGGATATAATATATGGATTAATGATGTTATCAAAGAAAATACTATTACATATTTTACATTTTCAAATTTAATGTGAGATTCAAGCATGTATATAGTAATCCAATACTACTAAACTATTAGACCCCACAAGTTGTGATCACTTGTATCTAGTACCATTGAAATGAAGTAACCACTGGATCTAGGATACTAGGGTCAGGGTTGTTATATTTGGTATAATAAGAAGTTTAGTATAAAACATGGGGACTAGATTTAAAAACACATAGATTAGAGAACATAATCATGTAAAAACTCTAAGGGTATGTCAAAGTATAATGTAATAGTAGAAATATTTGGTAAAGAAGATACTTTTTTGATCTCTTTGAAAATAAATCCCTTTCTAGATACAGAAATTTGGATGAAACTGTGGAACATATGTAACTTGGGGTAATAACTATGAAAACTTGATCATCATCTGTGCATGATTAGTGGGCCTAACACTACACCCCTGGCTAGACACTCCAAGTGAATATTGTTTTTTCAATTCACATGATCTTTACCAATCATAATGAAATATATTGAAATATGTTTATGATTTTAATACATACACTAAGATTTTGATTCTAAGATTATCTATGCATAAATTTTCAATTTATGTAAGGTATTGTACCTAATTTTTAATTATACACTATGATTCATAATGTCATGATCTAATCTATTATACATCCCTATTTAAGAATAACATATAGTGTAAGGAATGGAAAACATATCAACCCTAATAATCTATTTAGGGATTTCTATCTTAATAACCTCTATAAGACTAATGTTGAAGGTATTTAAATTATCAAAATATTAGGGAATGTTATGAATAGTTATCTTGGATATATAGAGAAACTTTTTTCTTCACTAAATGATAATATGATGTTGGGATACTTAATAAAAAAGAAACCTCAGTCATTTAACGAATGTACAAATCTATTAGTAGTTGAACAAAAGATTGAGATTCTTTCAAATATATTTCAATCATTGGGTTGTAATGAAAGAGAAAAATATTATTCCAGTAGTTAATTATTCAAAGAGAGATGCTAATAAATAGTGGATGTTAATTAAAAATACTAAGTAGGATAAATAAAAATAATTTTTCGAATGGGATACCTTTAAAGAGATATTATCTATAAAATAAATTACTCACGAGTAATTAATTGATTTGGAATGGTAGTTTTTAATTTTGGGAAAAAGGAAGTGGAAAGTGTTTCTAAGCATGAATCAAATTTTATAACATTAGTAAGGCTTGTTATAAAAAACACTTTTAATCAAAGTTTTATGATTTATTATTTATTTAGTATGATAAATAAAATCCATTAATGGGGTAAATCTCTAAAACATTTTCAATATATGATGGTATGGTATAAAGTGGAGACACAGAACAGAAATAATTACCCATGTATTATATTTTCAATGAAAAATAAGAGAAAAATAGAATAAATAATCTCTATGTAAAGGAATCTGTGGAAAAAATAAAAAATGTAAGAGTGGAATTTATAAAATTTAATAATTTTGGAAATAAACACCTTGGAAATTTCTTTAAGAGAATTTGAGTTTTCTTTACATGTGGAGAGAACAGGCATCAAGCATGTTAGTGTAAGGGAAATAATGAAGCTGCCAATGTCTAGTGTTTCAATTATAAGAAGATGAGGAACTGTAAATATGAATTCCTCAAGAATAAAGGTAATTTACCTCGGAAAAGGATAAGTGGTGAAGTTTAAGATTATACAATTACTATAAATTAAGTCAAAATCCCTTAATTTATGATAAAATGTAAATTTATCATAAACAAAAATTTATTTAATGCTCCATTTGATTTCATATCTATGCAATATTTTTATCTACTAATAATATTGGATCACCCCTAACACTATGAAGAATTATTTTCCACTCAAAACATATAGTGGGAGTCTAGTTGTAATGAGAATATAATGGGTGGTCTTTAATAAGATATACATATATTTTCTAGTTTCAAACATGTTTTTTATGTAGATGTTTTACTTTGACATAATCCTATTTTTTTGTTTAATTATTTTTAAGGATTTAGGATTTAGTATAATCAAGCATAAAATAATACATTTTAAAGTAGTGGTACTATAATTTAAAGGTTAAAATATTGTAGCATTTATCTTAGTATTATTATTGATGTTTTATTAATTAATTTACAAATTATTCATATAAAGTTTTATTCATATTGACTATCTTATTATCTTATTTTAATAATTCTTTTAGCTAGTTTAAATAACGTGCCTTTATTTTTTGTATATTGTTATATATTGATGTTTTATTTTTTGTTCTTTAATCATGATAAATAATATGAACTCCTATCTCTAAAGATAACACAATAAAGGGAGAGAGATAACCACACCCGAGTCCTGCCTCCAATAGGCCATTAGTTGGAAACTGGTACTGAGGGTAGGAAAAATATCATAAGAGGGAGGAATTACCCTCTATAATAATAATATGATTGGGAGATTGGATAATAAACCACAAGAAAATCCATGAAATAATATAACAGAAAACCAAAAAACACCCCACAATACATGTATAAAGGGGACCCCGCACTACTTTCCCACAGGGATAATGCTCTCACACCCCAACACCATACAACCTAATGCTTATATATCTTCTATATTATATAACATATCACTACCCCACAACACAAAAATCACACCACATATCAACTGAACATACCTGGGCCATCGCATCTCAACTCGCCCAAACAAATTGGGGCCATCACATCTTATCTCTCCCAATGAAACCTACTCCATCACATCACAACCATACCTAGATTGGTAGGGTATCTTGAAAACGAAGGATACAAACCTAATTCCCTACTTCTACCATGAACACCCCAACTATAATCCATATCAGCACATACCATATCATCAAAAATCACTCAATAACCTAGGAAATATCATCACGTCACATCTAAAAATTCAATTTTTAATTCTGGACATCACATCCCATGTATATGAATACCTCCTAGAAGAGAGAGCGGGAAAGAGTGGGTAGCCAACCATCCATCCTCATCACCTGAATATTGGAAAAAACAATATCCAAATATATATGGCTATCAGCACATTATGCTTGATGTGGGTGGGGTGAATCTTGAAAATCAAAAGGAACATACATGTACATATAGACATATACACACACAATCCCAAACTATGGGTTCATAACCAAATCACTAACTAACTCACAACATCACAAACCAACCTCACAACACCGCCACTTTCACTTTCACCACTAAATTCACAACACTACACAAGCCACATGATAGAATACCAACCCAAACATATTATCACAACCAATTTATTCCCTTAATTAAATCCCATTTATTTCATTCGCAAACTATTAGCCACCTTTTAAACCACACACCCCCTTTTATTCAATATTTTTTAACCATTTCATCCCTTTCCTTGACTACAATTATTAACCAATTCCATGACTACCTAGACAACTAGAAAATTAAAACACCACATAATAAAAAAGGCTATCATCCTCATCAAACCAACCATCCCCACATCACCATTTCCAAACCAAATCACAACATCACATCACCATTCCACAACACGGTCACACTTTACCTCATCATCACCTCACCACCCAGAACATGGTCACAAAACAATACATTAGACCTTAATATCCCCACTAAATGGTCACACAAAACATCCACCTTCATAAAGACATTCCAAATTTATCAAATAAAAGTTTAATTACATGATATAAGATCCTTTCAACACTTTTACTTATTTATTCTGGGGAATTCTCACAGAATCCATATATCCATAGGCAAAAATTATATCTTCAAAATATTAGTAGTTAACAAATTTATATCTATTAAAGATGATTATAATAAATCACATAGTAAGAGTTCTATAACTCACATAAAATAAACATAAACAAAGGCTCCCAATATCCATACACTACTAGAAAAACAAGTATTTGCGACGGGGTCCCGTCGCAAATAGCCCGTTACTGAAAACACCGTCGCAACTACACTTATTTGCGACGAGCCCGTCGCTAAAGCCTTTTTTTGCGACGGACATTCTCCTCGTCGCAAATAGTATTCCGTATTTTTGTAAAAAACATTTAAAATAGTTTTTGCGACGGGACCCGTCGCAAAAACTATTTTTTTAAAAAAATAAAAAAATTAATAATACTAGTATTTGCGACGGGATTAGTATCCCGTCACAAATACTATTTTTTAGAAAAAATAAAAACTATTAATAATACTAGTATTTGCGACGGGCATAGTATCCCGTCGCAAATACTATTAAAAAAATAAAAAAAATAAATTATTAATAAATTATTTTAATATTAAAATAATATAATTTTCTATATTATATACAATTCTCCTTTTATCTGTGTGTTTCACATTCTGTCTCCACATGTAATATTGACATTCACTTTCACCTCTCCATTGGCGAGTAGGTTGATAATTTTGAAAAAGAATGCCAATATTACATGTGGAGACAGAAAAAACACAGAAGAAAAGAGAATTGTATATAATATAGAAAATTATATTATTTTAATATTAATAATAAAATATACAAATAATGTAATAAGGTAATTATTCCTAATTATTGGTAATTATTTCAAATTATTGGTAATTATTCCAAATTATTGGTAATTATTCCAAATTATTGGTAATTATTTCAAATTATTGGTAGTTATTCATAATTTTTTGTAATTATTCCTAATTATTGGTAAATATTGGTAATTATTGTTAAATATTGGTAATTATTGGTAAATATTGGTAATTATTGGTAAATATTGGTAATTATTGGTAATTATTGGAAAATATTGGTAATTATTGGTAATTATTGGAAAATATTGGAAAATATTGGTAATTATTGGTAATTATTAGTGATTATTGGTAATTATTGGTGATTATTAGTGATTATTGGTAATTATTGGTGATTATTGGTAATTAATACTAATTATTGGTAATTAATACTAATTATTGGTAATTAATACTAATTATTGGTAATTAATACTAATTATTGGTAATTAATACTAATTATTGGTAATTAATACTAATTATTGGTAATTAATAATAATTATTACTAATTATTGGTAATTATTACTAATTATTCCTAATTAATACTAATTATTCCTAATTAATACGAATTATTCCTAATTATTACTAATTATTACTAATTATTACTAATTATTACTAATTATTAGTAATTATTTCTAATTATTATTAATTATTACTAATTATTAGTAATTATTGATAATTGTTCCTAATTATTCCTAATTATTCCTAATTATTCCTAATTATTCCTAATTATTACGAATTATTCCTAATTATTACTAATTATTCCTAATTATTCCTAATTATTCCTAATTATTCCTAATTATTCCTAATTATTCCTAATTATTCCTAATTATTCCTAATTATTCCTAATTATTCCTAATTATTTCTAATTATTGGTAATTATTGGCAATTATTACTAATTATTACAAATTATTCTTAATTATTGATAATTATTGATAATTGTTCCTAATTATTACTAATTATTCTTAATTATTGATAATTATTGATAATTGTTCCTAATTATTCCTAATTATTCCTAATTATTGATAATTATTGTTAATTATTGATAATTCTTCCTAATTATTCCTAATTATTGATAATTGTTCCTAATTATTCCTAATTGTTGATAATTATTGATAATTATTGATAATTATTGATAATTATTGATAATTATTCCTAATTATTCCTAATTATTCCTAATTATTCCTAATTATTCCTAATTATTCCTAATTATTCCTAATTATTCCTAATTATTCCTAATTATTGGTAATTATTGGCAAATATTGGCAAATATTGGTAATTATTGGTAATTATTGGTAATTATTGGTAATTATTACTAATTATTACTAATTATTACTAATTATTACTAATTATTGTTAATTATTGGTAATTATTCCAAATTATACATAATTATTACTACTTATTGGTAATTATTACTACTTATTGGTAATTATTACTAATTATTACTACTTATTGGTAATTATTACTAATTATTACTACTGATTGGTAGTTATTACTAATTATTACTACTTATTGGTAATTATTACTAATTATTACTAATTATTGATAATTATTACTAATTATTACTAATTATTGTTAATTATTACTAATTATTACTAAATATTCTTAATTATTGATAATTATTGATAATTGTTCCTAATTATTAGTAATTAAATAAATAATTACCAATAATTAGGAATAATTACCAATAATTACAAATAATAACATTATTAGTATATTTTATTATTAATATTAAAATAATATAATTTTCTGATTTATATTCAATTCTTTTTTCATCTGTGCGTTTTCTATCTCCACATACAAATAATACATGTGAAGACAGTAAACACACAGATGAAAAAAGAATTGTATATATATAAAAAATTATATTATTTTAATATTAATAATAAAATATACTAATAATGTAATAATGTTTTTATTCCTAATTATTGGTATTTATTACTAATTATTAATATTTATTCTTAATTATTAAAAATTATTACTAATTATTCCTAATTACCATTAACTATGAACAATACTAATAATTTAAATTTATTAAGTAAGAAAACAATATAAACATAATTAAATTACAACTAATTAAGAATAATTGAAACTAATAAAAAATTAAAAATAAATATTAAATTAAAATGAACATAAATACCTTGAAAACTGATCTGCTCTGATCGTTCTTCAAAACTTTAATATCAGCTCCGAAGAAAAAATTTAAACTGAAGAAAAACTAAACTTTAGAAACACAAGTTTGAGAGCAGGAGAAGATAGAGAATGAGAATGATTTGAAAAAAACGGATGGGGGTATTTATAGGTTAGATTATTTGCGAAGGGTCCATTTTCGACGGGAATCCCGTCGCAAATAGTGTTATTTGCGACAGGTCCCGTCGCAAATACCTTAGCCAACATTTATTACGGTCAGCGAGTAAATAGTTATTTGCGACGGGTCCCGTCACAAATAACCACCTGCCGACATACTATTTGCGACGGGGGAATATTCCCGTCGCAAATACCTTTTACCGCCGCCGGTTATTTGCGACGGGTATATTCCCCCGTCGCAAATAGTTTTCCCGCGATTTGGCGCGCATCGCGGGAAAACTATTTGCGACGGGGAAAGCAATCCTATCGCAAAAGCCTAATTATTTGCGACGGGTAAATACCCCCGTCACAAATACCCATTTTTCCCGTAGTGATAATTTTTAGTGGCATAACAAGCATTGATAAACTCAATATCATAATATTAGAAAGATGTAAAAAAAATAGTCCCCCCCATCATCTTCAATTAGACTAGTTAATTTAACATTTTGAAGCTCAATTAAACCATATCCCTGATAGATAATAAGAGTAAACCCATCCTGCATTATGCACTTTGTGAGAAATGAGGGACCCTTACTTCAAAAGATGATTTATGATCTGCTGCGCAAGGATGAAACAAGAATAGGGATACCCACAAGAACCAGAAGGAAGAGGAACACCTTAACTATATTAGGACACGTAAAAATAGTACTCTCCCATAAAAAACACAAAAACTGAATATTTACCATGGAAGAAACATTCCGTACTGAATTAATGTAAGAAAAATAGATGAAAAACATAGAGAAACTCACCCAAAAAATAAAGTATTGATCTCCCTAGGATGAGTTCAAAAACCAATTAATATAGACTGAAAGATATCATTGAGACACACTTGGGTCTCCCAAGAAATTAAAGAAACAAAGGAAAGTGATCGGGTCCATGGGTCTCAGGAAATTTATACCTAGGATAAAAAAAATGACCATGGAACAACCATCCAAACCCCAATGCAAGCTACTTAAAAACCGAGGGAACTATAGTGAAAACCCCATATCGACTCCACAACCCTCATGGTAAACCATCTTCTAGGATTCATGGATATTAACACTCCACATTTCCTATAAAAGGGGAGGAAGATAGTAGTGCAACCAAATCCACCATGTCATAGACCCCCAAAAACTATGAGGAAGGTTGTATTGCAGCCCCTAACTCCGTGTTATAGCCTCATAGATAAGCACTCACCACCATTCCTCAACCAAGCTCCATGAAATATCTATGATGAATTTTGAAGATCTAATAAATACTAACCCCCAACACTCCACCCAATAGTCAAACCTCTTTGTCGTAGCTATGATAAAAAGACAGTAGCCTCAAAAATACCTTCAACTACCTACTATGAAAAAACCATCCCCTCCTACACTCTAGTGTTCTATTTATGATATAGCCTCTAATCTCTATGTCATATCCCTAATAAAATTGGCATTGGAACTACCCTTATCCTCTTAAATACCTATTATCACCTCATGATTTCCCTAAACACCTTTATCAAGATTAATTCCTACAACGTAATGGAGTAGAAGGTCTGGGATGTTACATCAGATAACTATTAAACTATTCTCACCCTCATGAATCAAACCCAACCTAGAAGGAAGATGGAAAATTCCTAGAAAATCATCTTTTTATTTAACTATTAAGGATTTCATTACACCAAAATAAAACTACAACCAAACATAAAAAACACATCCAAGAGTGTTCACAAAATGTTCCTCATAGACACATACCTACACTAATTTACCATCCTCCCACTTGTAACAACACTAATCAACTTACACCGTCCAAAAAATACAACATTATCACAAAACAACATCAACCTTCATAAAAACCATGCCAAAAACTTCCATAACCCAAATATAACACTATACCAATCTTCTGCATAAATCATGGAATTATATATTCCATGTTAGGAAACTATCTGATTTGGGTGGCCATAACTCATGGAATTGATTTCAATCATGTGAAAGTATAAAAAATCTTGATTAGGATTCAGTTACTACCCCATACATATGCCATAATACTTATCACACATCACACATCATAGAAATCATGTCTCATATTTCAATAGGATCTGAAAATCAGATCATCCAAAAAAATAGAACAAAGAAAGAAATTATTAAAAAAAATTTGATACTGGGAACAAATCTACATATAACAGTCCCTAGTACTCTATATAAGACAAAATGTCTCCACAACACATGATCCAAAGGCAAGGTTCATCCTTATAGCACCTTCTCTGGATGATCTTGGATATCCACTGGCCACTCCAGAAATTTTGTTTCATCCTCGATAACCAACTCTCCCCAGTAAATGACATTGGATTCCTTAAAAATATATCCATTAAGATGATATATGTGGAATACTTCATGAAACTTTTCCATCCATGGTGGATGTTCCAACTAATAAGACACCTCACTAACTCACTCCAACACCTCAAATGCCCAATAAAAAACTAGTTTGACAGCTTACTCCTATTTCAAAAACTCATCTTCCCACATCAAGGTGAAACCTTCAAGAAAAAATGGTGTTCAATCAAAAAATTAAAGGGACTCCTACTATGATTGTAATAAGCCTTATGGAAGTCGTTTTTTTGTTCATCCTTTCATGAACAAGCTAAACCGTTTCTTTTGTGCTATGCAGCACATGAGGACCAAGAACAGAGGACACCCCAACCTATGTCTAACATATCCGAGAATAAAATAGAGGAATATACAAAATCTTAAATAGGTCCATGAAGATGGACATGTGATAGCTTTTGTTGTGCACAAACTTGACAAAATTCAAGTGTGGAGATGAATATCTGTCGAAGTTTAAGATACATTCCCACAACATATCCTCCAGTGTCTAGATAGTCTGCTATATCTTCCCATCTATATGAGGGTGTAAAGTTATTATGAGGTGTAACTTAGTGCCAAAATCACGCTATAGTCACCTCCAAAATCATGAAGTAAAATGTGTTTTCTAATCAAATATAATGGACCTTGGAACTCCATACAACCGTACCACCTTTTCGGCATACCTCATTTCCAAGACATCCATAATACCTGAATCTCTAATCTATAGGAAATGGGATGATTTGGTTAACTGATCCTTGATTACCTAGATAACATTGCAACCTCCCTTAGCTAGAGGTAATCCTATGATGAAATACATCAAGGTTTCATTACATTTTTAATTGGGAATATCTAAATATTTCAAAATCTTCTTGGAACACAGTGCTCAAAATTTACTAACTAGAAAACCAGAGACACATCCAAAAAGTCCACCACATATTTCATCCTGGGCCACCAATAATTCATCCTCAAGACATGGTACATATTGAAAACTCCCAACTGTACTACAAAATTTAAGATATAATACTCACAAAAGAGTCTCAGAAACATCACTATGAGAATAAAAAACCTCGCCTGAAATAAAATATAGTCCTGACCATCCTCTATCCATCACTATAGAGAATCACCATGGACAACACAATCACACATCACCTCTATGTCCAAGTATCCCTATTAATACTCCTCCACCCACTTCATTAGAGAATACATCACATTCTTCTAAAACAAGAAACCTTTACTATGAATCACCATCATATCTAAGTGAAGAGATTCTAACTCATCTATCTCCCTTCAATAATCCCCCAACACTAGAACAAAATCATTTTGTGAATTAATACTCAAATAATTAGCTAACAAATTTCCATTTCTTGAGGTATAAAAGATCATGAAATCAAAATACGGAAGAAACTCCATCCACCACCCATGGCGCGGGTTCAGATCTCACTAGGAAAAGACATATTTTAGGATCCTATGGTCCATGAAAACCACAAAGTGCTCACTAATGAGGTAATACCACCATATCATTAGCGTACACACCACCAATGCTATCCCTAAATCATGATTTAAATAGTTATTCTTATGGGGATGAAACTATTGATACCCATAAGAGATCACAACTCTCTAATTCATCAACATTTCCCAAACCCATACGAGACACATGACAGGAAATATCAAACCACACACCCAACTCAGAAAACTGACATACTGGAGCACTACCCAACAGCCCTTTGAGATAGCCAAACACTTCCTGACACTGATTATTCTATAAAAAATTACAATCCTTCCTAGTCAAAGCATTAAGTGGTGCTACAACCAGATAGAAATTAGATACAAGATTCCAATAATAGCATACAAGACTAAGGAAACTATTAACTTCTACCAAATTCTTTGTTTCCACCCTGGAAAAAACTACCTTGAATTTTGACGAGTCCACGTACACACCATGTCGAGGCACCACATACTTGAGGAAATGTACCTCTATTGTCTAGAACATACATTTGGAAAACTTTCAATAATTTTGGTGGAGACAAAGATCCTTCTAGAAAAATTTGAGATGATCGACATGATCCTCCTATGACCTCATGTAGTTCAATATTTGGTCAATGTAAATTAATATGAATTGGTCCTAAAATTCATGTAACATGGAGTTTAAGATCCTCATGAAAACAACTGGTGTGTTTATGACACCAGATGACATGACCACAAACTAGAAGTGTCCATACCTACATCTGAAGGAAGTATTACAAATATCACCCCCTTCACCCTCAACTAGTGATACCTATACCATAGATTTATCTTAGAAAACCAAAATTATTCTATCAACAGTGAAAACAATCATTTATCCTTGGGAGAGGGTATTTTTTTTTTATCATCACCTAATTCAATATATAATAGTCTATACATAGCCTAAAATTACCATATATCTTATTAGAGAATAACACTGGAGCACCCCACGGTGACACAATAGTCTAGATAAAACCATTTTTCATTATATAATCTAGCTGAATCCTCAAATCCAATAGCTCTAAAGGCGTCGTATGATAAGGATACATCAATATTAGAGAAGCACTGAGCTATAAGTCTATGAAAAACTCAACATCATGCTAAGGGTTTAGTGTCACAACCACCATGAGAAAAACATCCATAAACTCCCCAACAACCACAGGAACCTCCACTATCATAGTTGCTAATAATTACATGTTCAAATCATCCATTAAGGAAGGAAATGGTTACATACTCTAACTGGCCAAATGGCAACTCTGCTCACCAACGATGACTACACATTGGCTATACACATCTGAGAACCTGAATCTCCTCCATAAGTAGTAGAAAAAAATATCATTAAATATAACCAAACTATTATTATGATGAAAACCTAGGACTATATCTATATCTAGAAAAGATCCCTATCGGATTGATGCACCCCATCATCAGTATACACCCTCGATACACATCAATCAAGCTAGTCTATCCTCTGAATGGTATTGTCAACATATGGGTAATGAGAAATATCTCTAAGTAATGTCCTGGAGAACATAAAAGAGTGGGTGTAACAAAGGAGCGGGAAGCTTTTGAATCAAACAAAGCACAATCAAGGGTGGAAGATAAGCTAATCGCACCTCTAACGATATCTAGCCCCTCTGTCACTGATACCTCAACTACACGTAACTAAACACAAACAACTCATATGTATCTCCATTAACAGCCACCTCTATGACCATGATTTGGTCTAGGTACCTAAACACAATGAACAACCTAAGCCGGGCCTCTACCTACTCCACCCCCTTTAAGCAGAGCATAAAACTACTACCCCTGCTTTGGAAATGGCATCGCTAGGCACTGATATTGAGGAAGATGCTAACCCTATCCACCTCTACTAAAATAAGATTTATAGAACCACCGGGAACTAGTTATGATGATGACTATAAACCCCACAGACAAGACACACTATCCCAAAGCCCCTAGATAGATAACAAAAAAAACACTGCCCCTAGAAGGCTAAAAAGGATGTTGGTGAGGTCGAATCCCTATTAGTCAAAACATCAATGGTCATGACACTTGATACCTTCCACTGATAACTATGATACTCAAGGAACCTTTTTACCTCCCCTCTAATGTTAATCCTCCTCAGGAGTTCATATTCTTGATCACCTATTCCTTCTTTTGGACCTCTAGTTATGTTGAAAGAAAAAAGGGAGTAACTGGATAACAGATATAAGGATTGAATGACACTTAAAGAAATCTAACATGAGACTCCTCATGAAGAAATATAAATGTTAAAAATCACAACAGATCCTTAATATTGATTATCAACTCTCACATATATAAAAACCTCTACTGAAGAGAAACTATCCCTTAACTCTTTAATACCATTCTTGGTCGAAGAAAGAAAATCTAAATGAAAATCTCTATGGAAGTCTAACCACAACACATTGACCTACTTCAACTCATATATATATTTTTACACCACTAATACCCTACTCCCCACATCTCACTAACTACTAGTAGGAACTATTAATCTTAAAAGGCCCAAATCAAACTAAATGTGATCTTGATCTCCTCTAACTCGACCTCTGTCTACACATTGGAAGCAATACCCTTATACTTCCCCAAAGCCTTCTACTAAAAAGTGCACAATTACCTATTCCAAGACTTATCCTCCTTTTTTAGATTTTCTATATAGAGATCAAGAAGATCATCCTACTAATCCTCCACTACTTAACCACATTTTGAAAACATCCAATATCCATAGATGAAAGGGAAATAGGGATTTCTGAAGCCAGGTTTTATGGAATCTTATTAGATTAATTTAATTAATTTTAACTTCATATAACCACATAATCAAAACAAGATCTCATGTCATCATGAGGTTTATACCTCTCATAGGACTCTACATTGAAAATATGTCCAACTCACTTGGTTGGTCAATCAGATTAGATTCCATGGACTGGATAATGGGGGCCCTAAAATCCCATGTTGTAGACAGTCTCCCTGGCCTAGGTCACACACCAAGATCAAATAGCACCATTTCCTTACCAACCCATGGAATCATCATAGTGTCTAACTCTAAACTCTATAATATATATCAACCATCACCTTTGATACCACAATGTCACAACCCCCCTCCAAAGATACCACAATAAATGGAGGTAGATAATGAACCAGTGTCCTACCTTCAGTAGACCTCGGGTAAGTGACTATCACCTTGGGTAAGAAAAATATATTAAATGTTAGGAATTAACCACTATGATAACAATAGGATATATATATATGATAATAAACATGAGAAAATCCATGAAATAATATAAAATAAAACCAAAACTATCCCACAAAAAATTTATAAAATGTGAAGATATGGATAAATGTATCCAAAGTAAACACCCAAAAGAAAAACCAAGGAAACAACATAGCAACTGTCAAAGGGTTTGATCTAGTAGTGTCCAAAATAGTCAATGAAATCCTATAAGAAGCCTAAAAATTAGTTTATATACATTGGGTGAGTATATAAGAATAATCTGTAATAAAACCAAAGTCAATAATGAACATGTGAAAAAGTATACTAATGTCATTGGGGTCTGGATTAGTGGTAAGCACCCTGTAATACTACATCAAAAATTGGGGGTTCAAAACCTATTCGGCACAAGTTTCAATAGAAACACTGTAGAGGTACCAATGACACTATAGTGGTGAAGGGAACTATAGAAATAACTATTGTGGTGGTAGTACTATACTAGCATGGGTACTGTAGCAGTTCTACTCCCCAAAGGGAATTTGGGAAACAAATATAGGCGTTTAGGGCCATGTAACATTATTTAATTATTTCTAGGCTTATGGGACATGTAATGGGTACCCTTTACCTACAAAAATAGGTCCTTTGTTTCCATAATAAAAGATGATTCAACCCTAACTTTTTAAAAAAGAAGCATACTAATGAACCTCTGAGCAAATAGTAGAACCGACAACACCTAATAAATTTTACTAACCAAACCACAACCTCACCATGATGTGGTCACCAACTAATAAAATCCAATTAAAATAAAATAATATGAATCATATTGATAAAGGTTACCTCACACCTCTTTCCCATTAGAATTTCGATCTCACACCCCAATTTTATATATTCTGGTGCTTTTATCTCTTCCATATAATATCATATATCACCACCCCACAACATGACCATCACACCACTTCTTAACCGAAAACACTAGGGCCATGACATATCATATCACCCATAGAATCCTAGGCCATAAAATCTCATATGACTCAAATAATGATGAGACATCAGATCCCAACCATAATAAAAACAATATGGTATCAAAAACATAAAGTACATCAACCTCATGCTCTCTACCTACCATGTACGACCCCAACCAAAATCCATCAAATCACATCCCATCTCATCACCACTTTCGCAAAGACACATGGTCCATCACCTCATGTCACATCTCGGTAGTGCACTTTTGACTCCTGTACATCACAACCTATTCATGTCAACATATCATAGAAGAGGGAGCAGGAATGAGTAGGTCGATATCCATCCATCTTAATCATTGGGATATGGTTAAAAACACCCCCAATATATATGGGGGGTCAAAACATGGTGCTCAATGTGGGTGGGGAGAATATATAAAATCACAAGGAACTTACACGTACATATAGATATATCAACACACAAGCCCAAACTATGGCTCCATAACTGAAACACTATCCAACTCACAACATCACCACCCAATCTCACACCACCACCACGTTCACTACCACAACTAAATAAAAAACACCAGAAAAGCCGCAAGCCACATTAATGAGAAAAATCATTTATCAAACCTATTTAATTATAATATTTCCATCCCATTTATTTCATTCATAATCTAATAGACATATTTTAAACCACACACCCCCTTTAATTCAACATTCATTAACCATTTCACGTGATGCCTTTGAGACATTTGTTAATTAATTCCATTACTACCAGGGAAACTAGAACATCACAAAAAAAAATCATAACATCCTCATCAATCCAACCAGCCCCACATCACCATTACAAGACCACATCAGAACCACACATCACCACCCCACAACATAGCCACACATCACCATGACAACACCTCACCACCCCACAACATGATCAGACAACAAAAAATCACCCCTTCACCACCCCACAACATAGTCTCACCTCATATCCACTTTTATAAACACATTACATATTTATTATATAACAGTTTTCCAACTAGATATAGGGGATTTTAATCACTTTCATTTATTTATTTTGGGGAATTATGATAGAAGACATAAATGAAAAGGAAACCATTTTATTATCCAAATACAAGTGGTTATCCAATTTTCATTTATTCAGGGTGATTCTAATCAGTCACACAATAAGGGTTCCCAAAATCACATCAAATAAAAACAAACAAAGGCTCCCAAAACCCTGATTTTTAGTGGCATAATAATAATGGATAATATCAATATCAAATAATAATAAATATCTGATAACATGTGAAACAATCCCTTTCCCTTTAATTTTAATTAAACATGTTAATTTATAATTTTTAGTCTGGATGAGACCATATCACTGAGAGATTATTAGAGTAAGCTAATCCTGCATGATACTATAGGTGATAGAAAAGGGATACCATACTGTAAACAAAGATTTATAACCCACTACACAAGGTTAGAATAAGAATCAGACCACCACTAAGCACCACAAGGAATAGGAACACCTTTACCATCCTATGGCACATTTAATCATTATTCTCCCATCCAAATAACACAAATAACAAATGATTTACCTTGGATGCACCATTACTAGGTGAATAACGTGAATAAAAAAACATGAAAACTAAGGAGAAAATCACATAAACCACTAATGTTTAATCTCTAAAGACTACGGTCAAAACACAATGACTAACCCCTAAAATAGCTCATTAAGACACACTTGGGTCACCCAATAAATGAGATAAACATAGGAAACATGATAAAGCATGATGTTCTCTATAAATTTATACCTAGGATAAGAAACAAAATACCTTGACTCATCTACCCAATCCAAGCTACAACCTACTAAAAACCCGTTGGAACAAAGGATCAATACCCCTCACTATGCTGCATCCCTGGTGGTCAACTAGCCTCTGATATTTGTGGGTACTCCCAAAATTAAGAAACTATAAAAGTGAAGGAAGACCACGATGTTACCATATCCATTGTGCATCAAACCACTGACAACTGAGATGAAGGCCACACCACATCCACCAACTCCATACTACAACCTCCTGGATAAGCACTCACCTCCACACCTCATCCTTCCTTCACACTACATCTATTCTAATTTTGGTAGAGCTACTAAAAATAACCCCCATGACACCACACTATATCCATTCCTCTACACCATAGATACCCTAAAAAGTAAATATCCACAAAAACACCTACTACAATCTAATAGACTATAGCTGGCCCCTCCTACACCATAATAGTCTCCTTATGGCCCAACCACCAAGGTCTATGTTGTATCCCTCCCAAATCAGGCAGTGAAACTAACCTTCTCCTGTTGAACACCTCCAAACACCTTATGATCTCCTTGCAAACCTTTATCACCATAATTCCATCAATATAACAGGGTTAAAGGTCTAATAAATTATAGGAAAAAAAATCCTCTAATACATTAATCGTTAGAATTAGATTTTAAAATTGATTAAAATATTCAAATAGAAAATTCTATAAATTTGAAAGAAATAAAGTAAGAATATTTTATCTTGTTCACCATATTGATAGTAAAATAATCCCTCAATCCAATAAAAAGTATCTGGAAATATGATCATTATCCATATACATTTATTTATGATTAATTGAAATTCATCTTTATATCATAATGATTTATGGTTTTGTGGTCATAAAATATCTCATGATCATATTCTATATCACCATCTATTATTCATTAGACACTATTCTTTCTCCTCCATATCCATATTTTCTATTCACAATATTTTTCTCATTATATAGGAACCTAATTATGTTTTATTTTAGGAAACCATAATGTTTCCCACTTCCCATTTCCAAAATAAGTTTTATTATTCCTTTGTAAGAAGTGCATTTATAAAAAAAGTGTTTTTCTATAATGAACCCCTGATCACCATGATTAAAAAATGTGAACAACACAATTTATATTAGGTTTTAGAATGTAAAAACCATAAAATTATTTTTAAAATAATAACAAGATCAATTTATTACCAAACACACAACACTGATCATTAATTGAACTACAATATAATATAAATGTTGGAATTAAAACCCAACCATTAAATTGGATATATGAATAGAAATAAAAAATTTATAATTTTTTTATAAAATTATTATATAATATAAATTTTTTGATTAATAAATAATAAATAAGTACTAAATTTTAAGTAAAGTCATTTTGTGTTTCAAAAAGGTGTTTTCTTAAAAAACTATTTTATTGAATTTTGTGAGTAAGAATTATGATTAATTTAACCAAGTTTTATAAATTTTATAGGAAAAAAATAATTTAATTTTTGAATTAAAAATTCCAATATTATCATTTGGTGTTTTTTTGGGTTTTTATGAAAAAATTATTTTTAGGTGAATAGTGAAAAATATCATTTTTTAAGAAATATGTCTTTTCTTTTTAAGTATTTACAAAGTATCATTTTATTTTGGATTGATTTTAAAATATAACTAGTTGATTATAATTTATAATAATTCAATTAATTTCATTATGATCAACATTATACTTTAAATGTTTTATAAAAACATTTTTATACTTAAAATGCATTTTTTGGAAAATAATTTTTCATCGTGTTCTTCATCGCATTTTATGGGGTTGTTTTTGATTTAATTTATTCCACATTTATAATTTTAATTTGATAAAATTATATCCAATGTTTGTAATGATCACACAATCATTTTTGGTAATTATGAATAGTAACTTTGTGAAAAAGAGTTAGTTACCATGATTAGTGTTAAAATTGGTTAAAAGAGTTGAAACTAAATCTATAAGGGTTAAAATGACCTAAAATCTGGTAAAATTTTATTGTATGGGAATATTTCAAACCTATATAGTATCATATTCTAGTATGATTCTTTTTGGATCCATTTTTCTAGATTAATATATTAATATATTTTAATCTTTTGAAAACTTCCAAGTGTGTCATCTTCCTCAATTATAGAAAGAAACCACCTCTCCTCTATTATCCACAGTTCAAAAGCCTTATATATTAGAAAATTAAATCCAAAATACCTTCATAAAATACTTCCCAATGATCTATATGTATTGGTTTTATCAAAATACTCTCTTTATAATGATTAATATGTAACCTAAAGGAGGTTCCCTAAAGAAGAGGTATATCTCTTAATCGAGTGTTTTTATTTTATTTCTTATGGATCGTACAATTATATCCTAACCATGATGATATAATAAAATTAGTGTCTCCCATTTAATAATATTTTATTATGTTGATTTCATACCCTTTCTTCATGTTTTCCCCCATCAATTGGGAAATGAAAGCATCATTCATGCATACGTGCGGACTACCGCCTCCCAAAGTGATGTATTTCATTTTTCACTACCTCCATTCATTGATATTTACTATAATGAATATAATGTTGATATAAAATATTTATAAAAAAATTATTATTGCAAAAATATAATATATCATTTATATTCTAACCCTTACACCCATTAAAAAAATAAAGTTGATTTTGTAGATGTAAAAACTAACACCTCCAAGAAGAAATGTAATTAATTTATCATGAATGCCTTTAAATAATAATTATAAATACGTATATGAAGAATAAATAATATATCTATATCATTATTAACATTATTAAAGAAATTTAACATTGAAAAAAAATCCCAGGATTGAAAATACCGAACAAAAACTTACATGAAAAACAAAATAGTTAACACTCAGAAATGATGATTTTAATACGAAATTTTTAATAAAAGGGTGTTTATATGTTATAAGTAGATATTATATGATATTATAAGCATGTATATGTTTTTTTATTTTAGCATAATAAATTTAAATTTATTATACATTAAATTAAAATCACTTGTGATCATTTTAGACCTGAGGTAAGGACTGATTTCAAAATCTCATCCATATTCATGACTATTTATGTTCATGTTTACAACAGGGGAATTACAGGATATTTATATATTTAAAACAATTTATTTTATTATCATTTTTTATGTATATAAATTATAAATGTTCTTTTTTATTTTCCTCTCTCTATTCACTCAAAATTTTCAAAAAATGTTTTCAAGGAAACCTGACATTATTTTATATCTAGTGAGATATGTTATTCCTGCATATCTATGTTTTCTTGAAAATATTTTCAAGAATTTTTTATTATTAATAAATGATATATTAAATTTAATTTTACACATGTTTTAAAATATGTAAAGTTGTTTAAAATTAATCTTCTTTTCATTTTCCGAATGAGGCACCTTTTAATAACGGCATGAACACGATCTTTGTTTTAACAAAAACCACATGGATGGATTTTCCCACCATAATAACTAATATTTTCATTTAATCTTACATTAAAAGTTTCCATGGCTCTTTTCAGTGTTTTTTATAATATCCTTGATATTTTTACATTTTAAATAAGATATTTTGAAATGAAATGTGTATTTTCCTCAAGAAATGTTCCGATGATATTTTAATAGTATGTTATTATTTTTCAAAATCCTTTGTTTAATTTTATGATTTAATGAGGAAATAATCTAATAATACCATCCACCATAGTTCTACGATTTTATTATGATCATTTTGAGAAGGGAAATAATTTATATTTTGTATAATAGTTATTCCAGTATGGATAATTATTGATTATTATGGAATATTGATTAAGTTGTACTATTTATCTATACGAGGAATACATTGGACTTATAAAGTAATGGGTGGGGCCCAAAATTACATATCCTATAGATGTATCATTTTTATAATGATGAAAAACATGGTGGGTATTTTGATTATGACCTACCAATTTATGTATGATGCCTTGGGACAAGGCCTATACAGTAAGTTTAAGATGACTAACATTATAAATTCCATCTTTATGTAATTTGTTGTTGATGTCTATTTAATTATTCTAATAGTAATGTTATCCATGTATAAGTTTCAAGAAAATGTTATTATTTATATGGAATTATTTTATAATCATTAATTCCTACCGTACTATTCATTCCTTATTTATTATATAACCAGTTTCATTGTACACATTCCCTTAACAAGCATCTAAGATCACCCTTTCATTTGTTTCATTTTCCTAGGATCCCAGGAAGTTTACTATGATTGATATTCAAGGATATTTGAAATGGAATAATAATGATCTCAATTAAAATTATATGTTTTATTTTATGTTTTCAAATGTAATGTGATATTCAATTATGTATATAATTTTCCAAGACTACTAAACTATTTGATCCATTGGGAAATGATTTATTATATCTAGTACCAATTAAATAATGATACCACTTAATATGGGATACTGGGTTCATGGTTATTATAGGTAAAGGATGGAAAGGTTCCCATATGAATTTGTGATGGGATAAATCATGTATTATATGTTATTTACTAGTCTATATTCCACCTATACAATAAGTGTGGTCGGTAGATATCAAGCTGATCCAAGATACCTCCATTATATTATAGTCAAGACTATCATTATGTTTATGATGTGTACTAAGGATATGATCTTTTTTATGGAGTATATGAGGATTTTTTCACCAAAGGATATAAAAAATCAAGTTTCCAAATAGATTAGTGAAATCTGAAATCTCAGTTGGGAAACAACTTAAATCTAAATGGAGATGATGTAATCTAGAAGTGCTAAAAAAATTCATGGTTACAAATTATTTAGAAGATTCTAAGTATATTTTGGCTTCTGATGAAGCTAAAGAATCATTTAAATATGAAACATTATCCAAGGTCTTTTAATACTTCCTTGAAGTAAATACCCTATCAAGCAATAGTGCAATAATACCACTTTAGTGGATGCTGCAAATGAGATGAGTTCATATTAGCAGATAAAGAACATACTCTAGAAGGATTATCTCTTAAGGTATTTTTATCATAAAGTGAAATATCAATATGTAGTGTTTCCATAAATGGAAATGTTGAAGACTCATTAAATAAATCCTTATCATAGTAGAATCATGAAAATTATGTGATATCTAATAAGCTAAATGTCCCAATTTCGTCAATTATAAGTGATATTTTGTTGGAGTTAGTTACCTAGATCCAGGAATTTTATACCTTAGATCATCTATATATATTCAAACATGTGAATATTAACAAACACCTCATGAAATATTTATTATTATTTTACATGAAATTAATATCATATTTTCCTAGATTATCTTCTCCATTGAAAATGTCATAAATAATTATCTGATATAATAAAAACCTTGATATGTTATGATTATATTCTTAAAATATATCTCCAATGGTCATAAGATGTCCTCAGATGAAAAAAAGTTGATGGAGAATATTAGGTGTCAATACTCATTAGTGGATGAGACTTCAGCTCATGAATTTGAAACTTAATAAACTCCTAGATGAAATATTATAAGGATGGACCTGCCAGTAAGAAATGTACATGTTTACATGTAATTGGATATTACTATTATCAAACTTTTGTAATTATCAAGATTATTATGAATGCAGATCTTGAGTCACATACATTGATTTATTTATGAACATTATTAAAACATATTCTCATAGTGATGTGGGATACATTTGGGGTGTCATGATTGATATATTATTAATGAATAAGTCAAGGAAGTTTTTCCCCTTGCATATTTATAGAAGTTGATATTTGTGCCCTTTGATTGAAATTAAACAATCAAATTAAATTACATGGCCATGTTGTATTTATGTTTTCATTTCAGATAGTCAAATAATATTATATAAAGTATATATGTTTATGAAGCGACTATAAAACCTTCTTAATGAGATATAATATAATGGGATTATAAAAAATTGTTAACATTTATATGTGACCATCAACATTGAAACATTAAATTCATTCTATGGGATGCCATTAGGTGTTTCTAGACACCGATATTGGACTTTAGAAAAACCCACCTTTTACAAATAGGGAAGAATCCTTGAGGGTCACACACTTAATTTTTCTATTTTATGTTAACTAAATTTTAATTGAATTTAGTTATTGGAATAAATATTACTCTCATGTTTAGGGAATAATATTTATTTTTGATTTACTGATTGAAAATATGTAGTCATTATATTTATGTTTGAGTAAAATATTATAATATTTTTTTTCAAGACCATGAATTTTATAAATATTTTTTTATTTATTGAAAAAATGATATTTATTACTTGAGGTTTAATAAATATCAAGGATTAAACATAGAATAAGTTACCAGGTTTGGTGGGAATGATATATTACATATAATATAAATTAATATTAATTAATTTATTTAAAGGAATGAAATTTATTTTATATTTTTTTAAGAAAAATGATCTCATCCGCTATCATAAATGAAAAGAAAATCACAAAAATAAAAAATAAGGTATTTTACATTCGTCCCATTATAAAAGATACATTAAATCAAGAGGGACAATGTTAGAATATATATAGTCTTCATCAAGAAATCCATTGTGGTCTTGGAAATCAACAAGAGAGTTAGATTCAAAAAAACATGTATGATAATATAATTCATTAAGGAGATCTTTTCAAGGATCTTGGTCCATCTAGCCATCAGTTTCCAAGAGAGGTGAATTTTGACAAGTCTTACGACCTGCACAATTATGGTGGAGTCACATTCAAACCAAATATTATTCCAGCTCCTTTTTCTTTCAGTGTGAACATCATTGATCTGCCCAAGAATTATAGCTTCCAAAGTAGTGTAAAAACCATAAGATCTATAAATACAATCAATGAAATCACCACTATGATCTCTATATACCGGAAATTACATAGCGTTTTAATACATATCTACATCATTAAATCACATACTGAGTTGTTTTAGCATCCATTTTGAAGAGAATTTTCATTCTCGACAACCACAACGATATCAGAAATAGATTACTGTAAATTGAAAGGTGTTTTTTTTTCATGAATTATCTTGTTTCTTCATCACTAGATGAAATTCAAATGTTCCACATAGTCAGTCCTGAATAGTTTTCTCAGTTACAGAGACATCAGGATGCTGAGGGAATCTTTGATGAGATTCTCAAATGTAGAATAATGTAGTGGCTAAATCTCAAAGACATCAAAGACTGCCTTCCAAATATAGGAGGTTGTTTTAAAACATAGGAAAAGGTGGTACACATCTTCTCTATGTTGGTGGAAGAAAATACACCTTGGATATAGAGAGATTCCAACTCATTGGATGTTGTAATCCATAAAAACTTTAGAGAAATATATCATCCATAACAGTGGAAATATAGAAGGTAGTATCCATTTATAATTTAAATTTCCAATCCATTGGGAATTTCCAAATACCTCAAGATTATAGAATGAACTAGAGTCATGCAACCCATTGAACACAAGTTTCAAAATTAGAGTGTTCACTTGGTTCATAAAATCATAATGTGAAACATATGATCTAATGTAATCTGATAGAGG
The DNA here is from genome assembly GCA_963277665.1 of Viscum album. Taxonomy (NCBI): domain Eukaryota; kingdom Viridiplantae; phylum Streptophyta; class Magnoliopsida; order Santalales; family Viscaceae; genus Viscum; species Viscum album. The sequence continues at coordinate 323,402,405 of OY728140.1, forward strand.
TTATGTTTTTCAGGGATCCCTTATAGTGATAATGTGGTCTAAAGGTTGATCAAAGGAGATTGACTGTTTCATTAAAGGTGTTCATGTCTAGTTTTTATTCCAGAATATGAGTAAATAATTAATATTAACTAACCAGGGAGATTGCATATAAATTATTTCATAAATTGCGTCAGACAAGACCATATGGAGGATTAAATGTAATTTGATTTTCTAGATGTCAACATATCCAATAACATAGATCTAAGGAATCTAGGTGAACTATATATACCATTGGAAATTATCCAAATCAAATGGTCTTTAAGTGACTGAATACATAGTTTATGGTTTTTGATTCCCAACCATCCGAGGGAATAAGAGTTGTAAACTTGATTTCAAGGTACTATGATGAGTTGTATTTCTAAAATTATACCACTAAAATCAAGGTTCCTGATAGAGGAATTTATCATTTTAATTAATGAAGCATGCCAATAATAAACAATAAAATAATAAACATGTTTAGAGGCCACCACACTCTTGACAATGCAATCTCTTCCTTCCATTAAGAAAGATTTACCTTTCCATGATGCCATGTTTTTTATGTTCTGAATCAAAATATGAATGAATTAGAATGAATGAGGTCTTCCCCATTATATATTAACACCAATATATAATAAGGGTAGGGATCCCAATGACATACCCAATTCGTTAATCATAATCAACTTCCTGGTGGTAGAGATGTCATTTCCAAAATAGTTGAATGAATTACTCAAAATTATTTCCTAGTCCAACACTCTTTCATAATAAAGAAGTGTTTTTTGATGTTTTTATATTTTTTTCTATCCCCCTAAGTGATGATAATAATTTCATCAACAAAAAATAGATGAAAAGTGTATAAATAGCTCTTACAACCTTAATAGTCTTCAGATCACCATTTTTAACCATATGAATAAGGAGCCTCCTAAGATAGTCCTATACTATATAAAATATAATTGAAGAGAGGGGGTCCCCTTGACTAACCCTAATAGAGTAGGCAAAGTAACATTTTTGAGAACCATTTATGGGTATTGAAATATTATCAGATTCAAGAATATATTTAATCCAAAAAATGAATATCATGTTTAAGATAAATCTAGAAAATAAATTCCCAATAAATCCCCAATCCATGGTTTCAAATGATATTTTATAATATATATTTAAAGCTATGTTACATAAACTAGTGGTATTTCTGAGTAGGTTCACCCATATTGAAGTAGTATATAGGAAATCTTTAAGGTTTCTAATTTTGATAAACCCGAACTGATTCCAAGAGATGAATTTATTATAGATTAGACAATTTTTGTTATAACTTTTTTTATGTTGTTGATAAGAGAAATAGGTCTAAATTGGATTTTGTCACTATAATTTTCCACTTTTGGAATCATAGAAAGGAATTGGGCATTTCTACCTTATGTGAGAGAGCCACCCTTGGAAAAATGATTCACCATATTTCATACATAATGTTTTATGAAATCCTAATAAAATTAGAAGAAATAGTTGGTAAACCCATCTAGTCTAGGGGAAATCATTCTATTGAGTCCAAAGATAGCATCCATGATTTTAATATCTAGGGATATTGGGGTAAGCATCAAGTTTTCCACCTTAATGAAGAGTTTTAGAATGATTACTTCTACAAAATCTTCAGTTCTAGAGGGTCCTTTGAAGATATTCATATAAAAGGAAACAATGTGATTAGAAAGAGCATGAATTTCATCTATAATTTTATCTCCATATTTTAGAATATAATTGGGATTATTTTCCCTTCTATCACTGTGAAGATTATCGATGAATTTTTTTTCTATCTCCATCAGTGATCCAACTGGTTTTGAATATATCATTCTAGATGCTGTCCTTAATTTTGATAAGGTTGTGTAGCCTAGAGGACATTTCGGTTTCCTTGTCAAGGTTTCAAGAAAAGTTAATCTTAGTGATGGATTCTTGGAGGAGGTGGTGGGAACATTAAAAATAATTAATATCTTCATCTGGGAAGTTAATGATTTTCATAATCCATTCCTTCATTTTGACATTGATAAATTTTACTTTGTATATCCAAACTAGGGGTTGCCTTTCCAATCCATCGAGGCCCAAGAATCATAAATTTTATCTACTGCATTCTAGGTGAGAAATGAAAGAATTGTTAAACCTGAATGGGATAGGTAGCCTCCAATATTTTTAAGAGAGTATACAAGTATTGGGTGGTGGTTATAATTGTGGCATGCCAATGTGGGTCGTCATATGGATCTCTATGTGTAGATTGAGGGATCATTTAAAAAGGATCATTCAATTATAATAGCCTTCATAACATTTACTTTAAATATGTACCAAGTAAATTTGGCTCTAACAACATTTATCTTAGTGAGGTTTGATTCATCAACACAATATTTGAAGTCTTTGATGGAAACATAATGTGAAACATGTCCATGTTTATCATCCACATGGATGAATGAGTTGAAATCACAAATAATGTTCCACAGATCATTAATTATGCTTGATATATGTTTGATTTAAATCCTAAGGGAAAATTTTTCAGTATAATTATTGAATCCATAAACGACTGAGTAGAAAAATTTATTGTTAGATCTGAAGAGGTGCAATATGATAATATGTTCCTTTGTATAGAGAATAGATGAATTTTCACAATTTCTGTGAACTAAAAGATATAACATGTCAATATTGGTGCTAGCTTGATTTTTTCTAAATAAAGAATAACCTCTACTATCAATATGAATGAACTTCCCAAATATATTTTTATTTGGATCAAAAAGACAAATTGTGTAAAGTTTTTTTACCTATAGGTATCCTGAGGGAAATCATAGTGTTAGGTTTGGCTAGTCCATAGTAGTTCCAATAAGTGTCTTCATTATAATCTTATCTTCATGGTGAATTCCCTCTTCTCTTTTTCTTCTATGCCTTTTATTCATTTGTATTTCCTATTCATTACTACTTTATTGGAACATGTGGTAGATTGTGACTCTTTTTTAACAACATTAAGACTTATATTCAGTGAAGCCATGCCATCATATTCCTTAACTCGACTGACATGGATACCATTCATCAGGGTTCCAGGTGTGACCTATAAAATCAATGGATTCTGTGACTGAACAAATACCTAATACTAATGCATCACATATGTAATAGTGTCTAGGGACTGATGGTCTCGATGAAAGGAGTAGTTTAATTCAAAAGAGATCATGACACACAAAAATTCCTTATATTTTAGAGAATAAAAAAGTTTAAATATATCAGGGGAATGATTATAAATATTTTTTGATACTACTTCTAAATAAGTGCAATGTCTTTAAGATCCATTTTGAGAACGTGTCGCTTAAATATTATCAAGTGAATGATGAGGATTATATTGAGCTTCTTCATCAACTAGTGTCTCCCATGAAGTTATAATTCTAAGAGGTTTATCCAATCTCACAACATTTCTTTCTTCAGTTGTGGTAACTTTTATATTCCCTACTAATTTATTTTTCTTACCCTTTGTGACTTATTTCCATGCCATGGGATATTGAATCAACATGACTTGATTATGAACCACCCTGCAATTCATAATGGTATGTCCAACTATATTGAAATTTTAATTATACGGGGGTATGTGAACACATTCAAATTTGATATCTAACTTATAATTATTTGTGATGAGAGATATCAGATCTGTTGGAGGCATCTCCACGTTAATGTTAATGAGAACCATTAAATGTTTTCCAAGATCTCCATTGAGATTACACAGATAAATTTTTAATGTGGTACAAATACATGAAGTTTGATCATATAAGATCTTGGTATTCCAAAAGACATAAGGAATTCCATGAATTCTGGACCAAACCTGTACATTTCACTGTCATTTGTTGAAGGGATTAAGGTGAGAATCCCATTTAGAGATAAAAAAAATCCTAGTTTCATATTGAGGTTTTCATATCACCAAGAAGCATTGTAGTCTTCCAGATTCTCCATTATGATGTGATAATATCATTTCCCTATCGGAATGATCCTCTATTTCCTAAAATTCTAGTAATGTGAGATTTTGGTTTAAAGATCTGTATTGGACTATGGTTTATATCGTTTCCTAGAAGAAATACAGCTTATGATCGTGAACATAAAAAGTTAAATCCTTTTTATGTCCTTCCGGATCAAAAGATACTAAAATAGAACCATCCTCTAATTTTTTGATGCTGGGAGGTCTATTGATCTCCTTTAAGTAAGAAGCCAAACCATTAAATGCTTCTATGAAGGAAATACCTCTGTGATTTAAGATGGAAGATCCATTCTCAGTTATGTTCTCTTTATGTTAATAATAATACTAATGATAATAATAATTGTATTATATATGAGATTTTTTATGTATTTTTTGAATAATTAAGGACTATGTAAGATTATTAATTCCCTACCATAGCTCAATAAATACCTAGTTACATAATTTCATATGGTTTGATGTTATTGGGAACATTACACCAATATATAGATTCAATAAATAATAGAATGAAAATTATATATAACTCTAACAACTCCTATGGTCTCCACTAGATATTGGATCATCCATGTTTTGGATATTGAATACCCTCTGTCCACCTTGATATAACACGTTCCAGTTACTATCCCCTCTTTTGTAGGGTTTTGAATTTCACCTCCCCCATAACTCAAACCTAGGACCTTACAGATAACATCTCACCATGAAGTGTTACAACTACCACTTATTTTTACGCTTAGTGGTACTTATTACAGTAACACCCTGATATTTTAGATGAACACTATGTTCGAGAGGGTACACAACACACAACACCAGGCTTACAAAAACAATGAAATATTATTATTTAAATATGACCTTTATAAAATTACTATTTAATTGATGGATACAAATAGAATTAAAAAAAATATAAAAAATATATAAAATGCTCCTACTAAAAACAATTTCTTGATTAAATTTTAGGAAATAATCATTTAATTTTCTGTAAAGACATTTTATGCATCAAAAATATATTCTCCTCAAAAATGTTTTTTAATTATTTTTGGGAGTGAATATTATAATTAATTTATACATAACATAGAAATTATATTTAATAAAAATTATAGAATTTTTAAATCATCATATCAAATTTATCTTATGGTGAAATTTTTGGATTTTTCATAAAAGATTGATTTTCCAATGAATAATGAAAAATAATGATTTATATAAAGTATTCATTAATTTTCATTGAAAAGAAAAATTATTCTCTAAATTATATAGTAAATTAAAATTAAAAACATTTATTTATCAATAATTTAATTAATTACATAGTAAAAAACATTATACATGATTTTGGTATAAGTTCATTTTTTATCTTACAAACACATTTTTTCTAAAAACTGTTTTTTATTGCGTTTAATGATTTTTTTATTAAAATTGATTTTTTTATTATGAAATAAATTAAGTACTGAAAAATGTAGTCAAAATTTTGAATTAGGATGTTTAGATTTGGTAAATATTTCCCATTAATTTTGGTTATTAAGAATAGTAATCGAAGTAAATATATTCCATTTCGTTTGGGTCAAACGTGTAAAACAAGGTTAAAACTACGAGATAATGATTTAAAATATATATTAAATTTTATTTATCCTATTTTATGAATGTTTTAGCCCAAATATATGTTTACCAAGTTTAATAATGTTTTTTAAAACATTATCCTTATTTGGAAAATGAATCTTGACTTATGTAAAGATAATTTATATTTCATTCATATTGAAAATTATTTCTTGGCCTTTACATTAAATGGTATTGTTGGAAGCTTCCATTAAGTATTTTATTGATACAAAAGTATAAAAATGTAATTATTACATAACCCAAAAAATTAATGAAAACCAAATTTTTAATTTATTTTTATGTAAAATAAATTTTATGATTTAATCAAGCATTTTTCAAAAAAAAATTTCATTTATTTTTTTCCTTATGTTAAATTTAATTTCGTTATCTCATATTAATTTAATATGATAAAATTTATTCAAAATTTGGAAGAATCATGTCAATTTCTTTATAAGGATCCTTTTATTTTTACATGTATAACTAAGTTATCATGGTAAAGACTAATGTTTTCACTGTCAAGGTTAAAATGGGATTAAAGTGGTTTAAGTAGGTGATAAGGATTAAAATGTATAAAAAACATGTATAAATTTGGTTGTATAATTTTTTATACCCTATAAAATTTTATATTTTAACTTGGGGTTTCCTAGTTCCACTTGACATGATTATGATATATATATAATTTAAATTTTAAATAATTCCAAGTGTGACCTTTCCCCCACTAATAAAAGAGAACCTCCTCTCCTCCTTTAATCACAAATTTTGAGCACTCTACTTCATAATATCCCTAAAAAATAGATTACTAGCACCCCTTTACACTACCTAGATTTCTTGGTCCCACCATAAGACCAACCCATAAGTCATACGGTGTAAGTCGAAGGTGGTCTTCTAAAGAGGTGGTAATCGTCTTAACTGAGCATTTTCATTTAACTTATTATTCTACCTCCTTAAAATATTCTTAAAACATAATGATATAACGAAATAGGTGTATTCAGTATAATAAAATTTTATTATCACTATGATTAAACTGTTATTCATCTCCTTTTTATACTACGGGGAGCAAAAACATAGTTCGTGCATAGCTGTGGATTACCACCTCCCCAAAGCGATGTATTTCATTTCCACCACAGCCTACCGTGGATGTTTATAATGATTGATTTAATATAAATATATATATATGATAATCATGAAATATTTATAATTTTAGAAATATAATATATCAGCTCTTTTTTAACCTTCTATTTGTTGAAAAATGATGACATCATTTGTGTGTGTGAGTGGATTGCCACTTCCATTATTAGATGTGATTTATTTTTCATATAATTATTTCATGGTTGGTTATAATTTTTTTTATTGTATAAATAATATAATTATTTAATTAATAATATTTTGGATATTATTTAACAAAGACCCTGTTGACCATAGTTAACCTAGCAATTTCATTTTTCAATTATGAATTGAACGCCCCAAAACACTTGCGGTGAACTTAACTGATTTAGTAATTAAATATTTCATCAAAGTAATTGAAACAACATGTTTAAAAATAATGTTATGAAAATAGAAAATTTTATTAAATAATTAAATAAATAATATAAGTTTATTACAATTTAGATAAATGATATATATAGAAAGTTTGTACTCAAGGTAAGGGGTTTCTTAACTGAATTTCCATTCCTTGGGTTATACTTCTACTTCATTGACTATATTATGCCAAGATTATGTTAGAAATTTTATTTGATTATATTTTGTGGTATTTATACTTTTTTTCATGTTGTTATAATTTTTACACATAATCACTTCATTAATTAATTCTAACATAAGTGATATGTTTTTTTGTAAGGATTACTCGTCTTAATATTGTTTCTTTGAGAAATGTCTTGTATTTTTCACCTACTTACTTTAAAAAGTTATATAAGATTTTTTTAGATACTATATCATGAATGGATCTTTAATCATGATATTTTAGGTTTTTTTTGATTTTATTTCTTTCAAGATATGTTGATTAAAATGTTATAAAAATTTCAAGAGTTTTCATTGTGTTAATTTCAATTATTTGAGACATAATTCATGTCATGCAACGTGATTTATTTTATATGGTGTACATACTAACCCATTAATTTTTTATCATATTTTTTTTTGTAAATTTATGTTTATTATAGAATCAAGTAATATTTCTTCATTCAATGGATTTTTGATTCAACCATTACACATGCTACAAGGGTTTCTCATCTTAAACTTATTTCTTTAAGTCCTGTTTTGAATAAAACTATAAAATCTATTTATATGGTCTATAAAATAACTTGTAAAATGTTTTATAATGAGTATTTTTATACTCATGTTATTTAATGATATGTCTTGTTGTTTTTATTTAAAATGGTTTTGGTTTTAAAAGGCCATAAAATGGATTTTCTTTAAAAATATTATTTTAATGTTTTTAAAGTCTTTTAACCGAAAAATTCCTCTATGTTATTAATATAATTTCAATAATGTTATTTTCAAAAGATAAATGTTTTCTTAAATTTATTTTCCATTATATCTTACCTTTTTTAAATGGTTTTAAAATTAAATTTCTTAATATTTTCCACACATGTCACATTTGACACTCTTTAAAAAAGATTTAAATAAATGATTATTTTTGAAATTTATGAAATGAAAGAAATTTTATGTAGTCATAAACTTTATTTTCTTTGAAACTTCCCTTACATTTTTCCATGGCTATTTTCAATGAAAATAATTTCTCAATAATTTTTTGTTTTTTAGTTTTAATGGTATGGACAGTGATGTGGCTCTATATTTACATAGTTTTTTCACATATTTTACTTAAATTTTATTGATTTAATTAATTATTTATGAACTTTTTACTAAATATATGTACTTTTGAATATTTATAATAATTTTTTATTAATTAATTTTTATAATTAATTAAGTATTTTTAGTCTTTAAATTAATAATTTTATTTTTAAATTTTTGTTATAATTTTATTATTTTTTTATTAGTTTCATCAATTTTAATATGCTCACTTTTTAATAATTTGACTTTAATAATAAATAATAATTTAATATCCTTATTTGAGTATTAATTAACGTATTATTTATTTTGATATTTTATCCTTTAATTTAGTTTCATTAAAATATATAAACTTCATTAATTAATATGTTTAATTATCCTGTCAATTAATAAATTTAATATTTTGAGTTTAAATTAAATTAAATAGCGCAATTTTAACTTTATGTATTCACTTAGTTATTAAATTAATTAATTTAAAGGTTTAAAACATCAACTATTAAATTTAATTTATGGAGTAAAATTATTAAGTAGTAACTATTTTTTTTGTCAACCAGTGAGGTTGAAAAGATCTATCGGTAACTTATTTTGTCACCGATACTATCCTTTTTTACCCACTATAGACCCTTCAATTATTTTTAATTTAAGTCTTATTTCAACTTAGTTTAACAATAATTGAGTTTTCAATTTATGTGTTTTTAATTAATAATTTAAAGTGTAATTTTTAGGTTTAATGTTTATCAATAATTCTGTATTTAATATATGTTGTTTATTCTTGTTTTTTTAATTTTAATTAATTTAAGTTTTAATTGTAAGTTTAATTTATACAGTTTTAATTCGTGTCTCACAATTAATATGATCCTTCTATCTTGGTACCGTTAGTTTTATTTTCTTTATGTTACCGATGCAGATTAATTTTTTCTATCGGTGACCTTTTAAATCTTCTGCATCGGTAACCTTTTTTTATAAACCATCAGTGACCTTTTGTCATCAGTGACCTTCAATTAATTTTTATATTGGTGACATTTTATAACTATCAGTAGCCTCTTTCAATTTATCTATATCGGTGAGTTTTTTATTTTTTTCAAATATTTGTGACTTTTGATTCATTGCAATGGTGACGTTTTCCCTTTTATTTTTAAACTATATGTAACTTTTTTTTCTTTAATCATCAATGACCTTGCACCTCCTCAAATGGTTCTTCCCCAATACCTCACTATTAGCCATATTCCCCTCATTTCCACCATCACTGCTCACCAACTCGCATTTGCATCACCATTCACCCACAGCCAACTGATGCAGTGTTTTGCCATTGGTGTCTCCTGCGAAACCGATGGCCTTCCCTTCTCTTCACTGTAGCTTCACACGGATGCATCCCCTATTCATTTTTCATCCATACTTCAATAGTTATGGACTTCAACCTCCTATTTATATCACGTAAATTTGTAGACCGTGGACCAAATTCTAACCAGTTTTTCAAACAAGGCAGCATTTCATGCATTCAACAAGATTCAAATCAACCCAAAAACATAGATTTTCTCAAAATTTTAAATTTTTGGTAGCCGTTGTCGCAGATGATGCCAAACTTGCCACCATTTGTTGCTTCCCAAATCTGAGATCTTTACCACTGATGAATAAAGCAATGCTGCTGCCTTCCAAGTAGGGTCACTGCTACCTGAATCTCACGCTGCGCCCCTTAGAGGCTAAGACAAAGAGGCTGATTCGGGTTCTTCAGAAGTTACCTGTTCATCGCTGCTAGAGGGGGTGAGCCACATGTTAGGGGAGATGTGTTGTTTTCAATGGCTATTCTAAGGAGAAGAATATGAGAAAGCTTGTTCTCCTTTGAGGAGGTGCTCGCCCGCTCAAGATTCATCACACTACTGCTGTGCAAAAGAGGCCTTTAGACCACTGAGCCTTTTCAAGGAGTACCTGAGGCTGCCACTATGGGAAATAGAGGAGGATCTGAGCTGAATCCACTTCTCCTTCATCGATAAGGAATTGAAACCCTAACCCCTTATGCATCGAATTTGGGGGGGGGAGTTAATTAATTAAAAAAACAAACAAACTAAAAACTAAAAAAAACTAAATAACCTAAATTGATAATAAATAATAAAAAAAAATAAGTATAATATTAATAATTTAACTAAATATTTAATAAGAATAATAAAATAAAATATAAAAATTTATACTAATTATAAAATATGTATTCAAAACGAAAATGATAATAATTTACTAATAAATCAATTTATATAATTTAATAATTTAACTTTTTAAATAATAACATAATTATAATTAGAATAGTATAATTAATTTAATAAAATTAATTTATTCAATCTAATTTTATAAAATATTTTATTTACTAAATTACTTATGATGTTTGATTATAATTTTTATAATCTTGTTGAAAAAAATAACTTTTTAAATTAATAATTATAACAATTAACTTAATTAAATTAATAACTTTTTAATAAATTTTAGTTTTACCATAATAATATTAAGTGAATAACATTATAAATAATATTATAAAAGTAAATAAATAATATAAATTTATATTTTATTGATTAACATTAATTAACTTTTTAATAAGTAATATAACATTAAACATAAATAAATAACTATTTTACTTTCTTTGCATTGACTCATTTATTTATTTTTATGTTCTAACTGTGCAGGTTCACATACGAGTTGAAAACATGTCCAAATACATCCAACTAACTAATTGAGTGTTAGTTACATGGGAAAATCTAGTGCGACATTTGGTTCGCGAAAAAACACACGTGTGCGATGCGAAAGTAAGGAATTGAACTATGTCGGTGGAATCGAGACTGTGTCATGTGGAAGATGACAGTGAGGTATTAAAAGTAGAGAAAGCAGCATAGGGGGTACATTAATTTGATACATTCGACACAAACATTCTAGGAGAGGACCATTAAAGATTCTAGAGCTTCTCTCTCATCAGATCAGAGAGATTCAGTGGGTAGAGCACATCATTTGGGGAGTTCTTCTGCCCTTATTACTGAATATTTTGTACTCTGTTCTAGTATGTTTCTAGTTACTGTATTGATAATAGAAATAATGTTAGGCTAAATCCTATTGTTCGGGGATAAATTTAAGTTCCACAGTTTATCATTGAATTTTATTTTTCACTTTATCATTACAATGTATTCATAATTGATCGGCAAGATCAATACTGAATTCATTCAATTGCATATACCACTAGAAATTAATTTAAAAATTTCATATTCAATTGGAAAGATTGATTTTTGATATACCTTTCAAAATTTTATAAATTCAAAAGATTTTAGGACTTATTGTGAGTTCTTCCTGTTGTCATTTTCAAATAATGACTATCATAATTGATCTATTTAGAGTGGAGAACTTTGATCTTGATCAACCTGTCAGACATAACTTCTAGTGAGTGAGGTAAGTAATTCTCTTTAAGATTGTACTCTATAATAACTTTTAAGTGAATTTATATACTTTTAAAACAAGTAGAAAGGATATTTTCCCCAGGAGACTTACTTTGATAGTTTATTTATCATCATTCTATATCTTTGTTTGTCATTACTCCTAATATGTTTTCTTTTTCATATTAGTCTAGTTCAAAAATTAAAAACATTGAGAGACTTTGCTACATTATAAAAGCACAAAACAATTTAAAAAATATTAAAAGAAAAAAATATAAAATCTACTTCACTGCAGACTATAGTGGAGTTTTTTTAATGTTTTTAGAAGATTTGTGGTCAAATTTCCCATCTCTATAGGTTTGACCTTGCTTGCCACATATACTGTAGTTAGTAGGAAAATAAATAATTAAACTTTTAATAGATTCAATGACATTTCAGGTCTAGTTTTTGGTGCCATTTCTGGGGAAGTCCTGAGCCATGACTTCTAAAAAAAGATTACAAAATCACAGATAAAAAAATTAAAAAAATTGAAAAGTTGAAAATTGGAAAAATTGATTCATTTTCTACTTAATTGCTACTATTTTCTATATTGTTGAGCTCCCGTTTTGTTTTACTGTTGTGCTACTTGAATTGTTGATATAGTTTGTATCAGCACAAGACACTCTGCTGTTAGTCTAGACCCACTCAACTTAGAAATAGACAAACATTTAACTACTCTTAGAAGAAAGAAAAACAAAATTTAGATGACGAATTTAGATAATGGGGTTCCCAAGACTAACAACTTCTAAAATCATCCATAACTCTTAGAATAAAATGAAGGGCCTAGGATGTGGGATTTCCCAATTCCTCAAGTTTCAATAAATCCATCGTCTTTTAGACTTAGTCCTAGAGACAGAAACTATGAGCTAAAACTGTCACACATCTCACTTTTTCCAAAATTTAATGGACCCTCTAATGAGGGCTCTCTTGCCTTCATTAGAGACTTCTATAATACTATGCAGCAGTTACCTCTTCTATGACTCACAAAAAATGATCAAAGAATGAGAGTCTTTCCCTTTTTCTTTAAAGGGAATGCTAGGAATTGGTTTCTGAGTCTAGATGAGAAAATTTTCGAAAACTAGGATTAAGTGTATAACCCATTTATCATGAAATGTTATCCCCAAAGACTAAAAGGAGAACTTATAAATAAGATAACTATTTTCTATCAATATGATAGATAACCTTTTCATTAATATTGGGATAGATTCAGGGATTTTCTTAGGTAGTGTCCCCATAATCAACTCCCATCTCACCTTCTCATGGACACATTCTATGAAGGGTTTTCATCCTCTAGATAGAATCTAGTTGATTAGGCTGCTAGGGGAAATTACAATGACAAGACAGATGAAGAACCTAGATTTTTTTAATAATCTTGCATTGAATTCTCAACATAAAAATTCATGAATGAAAAGAGTCAATAGAATTGTTAGTTCAAACACTGGTTCATTGAATGAAAACCAAAATCTACTAGCTGAAATCACCAACCAATTGAAATCATTAATGAACCAGAAATCTAAAAAAACCATTAATCTACTTGGTTATAAAAACACCAACCAATATTTAAGGGAATAGTTTGTCTAATGTGGTATGTTTGGGCATACTGAAAACTTCTGTCCTAACTTTGATATGCCATCCAAACAACAAGAAAATTCAAAATTTGTTAATTATGGTACTAGGATGCCTCCTAAAGAAGATCCATTTTCAAACACCTACAACCAAGGCTAATGGAACCACCTAAATTTGTCCTGGAAAGATCAAGGCCTAATGAAACAATATACTACCCATAACTATCAGAATCAACCAAGACCAAATTTTCAAAATCAACAAAGTGGTGAGTCTTCCAATGCACAAGGAAATAATGACAATCAAATGTCTTCTATTATTAATAAAATCTTGAACAAAATTAACTCTCAAGAGGAAAGATACATGACTCAGCTATCCAAACATCAAAATCAATATAAGTCAGATAAAATGCAAACTGATGTGAGAATGAAGAACATGAAAACACAACTTGCACAACTTGATAGAGATTTTTCATCTACGGAAAATGTAGACTTCATAGTACCACTGAGCTTAACCCTAGAGAGAATTCCATGGATATAGTAACTAGAAGTGGGATGAATACTCCAAATATTTCAGAAAAAGACAATGAAAGTTTCCAGGATGAAAATATTATTGAATCTGGTAATAAAAATATGCTTTGTTCACATGATTGAAATTCATAGAAAAGTCATTAAAATGATCGAAATCTGAATTTATCATCTGAAAATCAAGTTGAAAATTATTCTAAAAATCAAAAGAATAAAGTAAAAGAAATATTTCAGGAAGAGGTGAGGGACATACCTACTATCCTTAAGAATTTTCCCCCACCCATACCTTTCCCTGAGTAGCTGAAACTACAAAGTAACACCAAGGCTGAACTTCTTCAGTTCCTTGATCTCCTTTCCAAACATAAAGTAAAAATTCCATTAATTCAAGGTTTAATTCAAATCCCATATTACTTGAAATATCTTAAGAATTTTTTTTCAAAAAAAAGGACCTTAGAAGAAGTTTTTACCTACAGACTCACTAAAGTGTGCAATGTTCTGCTTTAAAAGAAAATCCCACCTAAACTGAAAGACCCATGTAGTTTTATTATACCTTTCACACTAGAAAATTCTAATCAGCTCAACTGTTTGTGTGATTTAGGATCTAGCATTAATCTTATCCCATACTCACTATTTCTCCAGTTGAGGTTGGGTGATATTTAACCTACCACAGTCATATTGTAGTTGGCTGATAGATCTTTCACTCATCTTGTGGGTAGGATAGATGATTTGCTAGTTGTAGTTGGGACTTTGTTTCTTCCTGTATACTTTTTAATGTTAGACATGGAGTGTGATCAAGAGGATCCCATCATCTAGGTTAGGCCATTCTTGGCCATAGTTGGTTCTATAATTGATGTCTCTAAGGGTCATCTTATCTTTAAAATTGTAAAACAACAAGAAGAGTTAAATGTGTTTAAAAATGTTAAAGGACCAATTTTTTATGAAAACCGTTCAATGGTAGAGTCCTTAGAAGATGAGAACTCAACTAAAAAATTTAATGAATCTGAAAATAGATACTCTAATAATGAAAATAATTTAGAAGTTGAAAATTCTATTTTTTCTATCTTAGAAGTTGAAAATTCTACTCAAACACCTAATCTACAAAATTTTCTAGAACTAGACAACTGTTCAGTTTCTACTATAAAAGAGTCCTATATTTGTAAACTTATGAGTTTTTTGAGTGAATTTGAGGGTGTTTCTATTAACAACCACCTTTTTGAGCACTTTGATGATACTGAGAGAGAAATTACAAGAAAACTTGATGATTCTTGTTTGACTAACTTGTTAAATTTTGAACTGGAATGTCTGGAATGTATGCTACCCACCTTAGACTACATCACTGTTATTTCTGAATCTGAGTGTGAAATTGAAAATATTTCATCATTTCAAACTCCTTACAGGAGATACGTTGAAGATATTAGACCTACCAAGCCTAAGAGTCTTCCTTTTAGTATAGAACCACCCACTGTTTAACTGAAACCAATCCATTCTCATTTGATATATTCATTTCTTGGTGAGAATTCCACCTTTCTTGTCATAATTTCCGCTGAGCTTAATGAAATCCAAAAGGAAATATTGTTAAGTGTTTTGAAGATGTTTAAATATTACATAGGCTAGACCATAGATGATATCAATGGTATTAGTCCCTCATTCTACATATATAAAATAACTACGGAGCCTGACTATAAGCCTCAGGTAGAGTGTCAAAGAAGATTGAACCCAAACAGGAAAGAAGTTGTGAGAGAGGAAGTGATCAAACTATATAATACTAGAATAATATATCCCATTTCTGATAGTTCTTGGGTCATCCATGTCTTGGTTGTCCCCATGAAGGGAGGTTTCATTGTACTAAAAAATAAAAAAATGAAGAAATCCAAGTTAAGAAAGCCACAAAATGGAGAGTCAATATAGATTATATGAAGTTGAATGCAGCCACTAGGAAGGATCATTTTACCATTCCCTTTGTCGATCAAAATATTAAGAGGATTCCTGGAAATTAAATTTTCTGTTTCTTGGATGGGTATTCCGGTTACAACCAGATTCCTATTTCCTTATAGGATTAGGAAAAGACCACTTTCACATGCCCCTTTGGGAAATTTGCCTATGGGCGGATGCCCTTTGGGTTGTGTGGAGCTCCATCCACCTTTCAAAGGTTTATGATTGCTATCTTTTCAGATATGATTGAAAGAATCATTGATGTTTTCATGGAAGAATTTTCCATTGTGGGTAGAACTGTTGATAATTGTCTTGAAATATTGAGTTAGTCTTAGAAAGATGCATTGAAATCAACCTTGTTCTTAATTGGTAGAAGTGTCAATTCATGGTCATGGAAAGGATAGTGCTTGGTCATAAAGTGTTTTAGAGAGGTTTTAAAGTTGATACTTCTAATGTAGGAGTCATTAAAAAACTTCCTCCTTTTGAAAATGTTAAATGTATTAGTAGTTTCCTAGGGCATGCCGGTTTATACTGTAGATTCATAAAATACTTTTCCAAAATAACTAATACCTTGTGTTATTTGTTAGTCAAGGATGCACCTTTTAAATTTGATTAAAAATATTTAAAATCATTCATTATGTTAAAAGAAAAACTCACTACATCACCCATTATAACTACACCTGACTGGAAACTACCTTTTTAAATTATGTGTGATGCTAGTGACATAACTGTAGGTGTTGTACTTGGATAGAGGGAAGATAGGAAATTTCATGTGGTATATTATGACAGTAGACTACTAGATTATTCCCAAAAGAATTATACCACCACTAATAAAAGAAATACTGGCTATTGTGTTTTCTCTAGAGAAGTTTAGACAGTATCTTTTAGGATCTATAGTTATCATTTTCACTAACCATTCTGCCTTAAAGTAATTTCTGTCTAAGAAGGAAACTAAACTCAGGCCGATTAAATAGATTCTATTATTACAAGAGTTTGATTTAGAGATTAGGGATAAGTAGGGAGTTGAAAATTTAGTTGCTGACCAACCATCTAGTCTTCCTCTAACTAAATATGAATTTGAAGATACTAGGGAAATAAAATCATCTTTTCCTGATGAGAAGTGGATTACTGTGTCAATCAGGCAATCTTCTTAGTTTGCAGATTTTTCCAACTTCCTAGCAGTTGGTATCTTTCCCAATAATTTGTCCAATAACCAAATAATGAAATTCATTTCTGAGATTAAATGGTACATTTGGAATGATCCACTGCTATTTAGTAGATATGTAGATGTTATTATTAGGATGTGTGTGCCTGAGGAAGATATGTTTCCTATCTTAGAGAGCTGTCACTCCTCACCTTGGGGAGGTCACCATGGTGGTGAGAGGACTACTCAGAAAGTCTTACAATCTAGTTTCAATTGGACTACTCTTTTCAAAGATTCTAGGATCTTTTTAGTTGGTTGTGATAGGTGTCAGAGGCTAGGTAATGTTGGTAGGAAGCAAGAGTTTCCCCAAAAAGGAATTCTGGAAGTAGATATTTTTGATGTCTGGGGTTTATATTTCATGGGTCCATTTCCATCATCTCATTGAAATGAGTATATTCTTATTAATATAGATTTTGTGTCATAGTGGGTTGAGGTAGTGGCACTTCCCAACAATCAAACCAACTTTGTAACAAAGTTTTTTGAAAAGAACATATTTACTAGATTTGGAGTTCCCAAAGTCATTTTCACTAATAATGGAACTCACTTTAAAAAATAAAAATTTAAATCTTTGATGGAGAAATATGGTTGTGTTAAAAAAATGGTACTTTTTATCATCCATAGTCCAGTGGACAAGTGGAAATCTCAAATAGTGATCTGAAACAAATAATTTAGAAACCTGTGTCAACCTCTAGGAAAGATTGGTCTCTTAAATTGGATGAAGGTTTATGGGAATATAGAACTGCTTTCAAGACCCCAATTGGTATGTCTTCTTACAGGCTGTTGTTTGGGAAATGCTGTCATTTACCTGTGGAGTGGCAACATAAGACTTATTGGGCAGTTAAGGCTCTAAACATTGATTTTAAGAGTGCTGCTGAGAGAATATTACTTGAACTGAGTGAGTTAGATGAGATTAGGATAGAGAGTTATGATAATTCAAAGATTTATAAAGAGAGGACTAATTTTTTTTCATGATTCTATCATTCAATCCAAATAATTTAAACCTAGAATGAAGGTCCTACTCTTTAATTCTAGACTTAAACTCTTTCCTAGAAAACTTAAGTCCAAGTGGTCTGGACCATTTACTATTGTAACAACGCTAAAGTATGGAGCTGTTGAAATTGTTGGAGAAGAGAACAAACCCATGTTGGTTAATGGTCAGAGGGTGAAACTTTATTTTGAGGGCCAATAAAAGGGCTTGGCTTCTTTAACTGAGCATGAAAACTGATCTTGAATAAATTCTGTCTGAAGACTTTAAAACTTAACCCTTCATGGGAGGAAACCCATAGTTCTTTTTTTTCCTTACTATGTCTCATGTTTACTCTTGAATAAGGTGATACTTCTATCCTCTATTTTTTGGAAGTCCTTGTTACTGCTTGTTCTTGGTCTCTTGGTTCTGTTTCAAGGTTATATGTTGCTGTTGTTGTGTCATTAAGGGAGTGGAATTCCCAAGCTAAGGATTAATGACAAACCTATTCAAGGAAGTGTCTTAATTACTGTATTAATTTTAATTCTCCTTATTTACTTTAATTAAATTAACTGCTAAGTCACAGTTATTTCTATCGATGAGTTAGTGATTGTTACTTTATAAACATTTGCTTCTACAGTGAATATTTTGCTTGTATTAGAAAATTCTGCATTGTAATTAAATTTTTTTTTGCATATGTTTAAAATTATGCTTATGTTGGAATAAAAAGTTGTTTTATGTCACTGTGTAAATAAAAAATATGCATGTAATTTACTTATAAAAACTGAATTTTATTGTTATTAAAATCCTCTCACCAGTTGAAACTAATTGTGGTAGAGTACTTGTTGGCTAAAAAATTTTGTATTGAATCTTCTTTAGGTCAGGGTGTTCTATAATTCTTATCTCTACTGTATTGAACACATTATTAAACTCTATCTATTAAAATGCTTACACCCAGTACACAGTGCACTTACACCTCACATGTCACTTTAGAGCTGTATTGAAAATTATTCATTGGAAAAAAAATTAATGCATGTATTTTCTAATGAACCTATGGATAAGATATTCATTATGGCGAACAATACTTCTTGAACATCAAAGAGACCCTTTTATACATGTCATCTATATACTAATTTGAAAATTTATTTTGAACTTAAACTGTCAAATTGTTCTTCTCCATATTTGGAAGTCAACTTTGGGGACAAAGTTGGGTTTTATGTTTGGGGGATGGGGTCAATTCTTAACTGTGCTGAACTATACATAATTGAAATCCCATAAATTCCCACTGTAACATCAATATTTTTGTAAAAATTAGTTAATATTTTTCAAAATTATTTCATAATTTTAGGTTTTACACTTTACTCAAATGGGTCTTTCCTATGGATAGTTTTTCTTGGGTAGTTATGTTATGATTTGTGTCTGAAATTATTGAGGATGGATGAGTGCTGAGTAGTCTTGCTTAGGGGTTTTTTTGGAAATTTGGTTTAGGGATTATTATTGATAGTGATATGGGTGACCTATTAGTGGAGTTATGATCATAATATTTGGAACTGGAAGTTTTATTTTTATTATAGGAAACTAATTTTTTTTGATTATTAAATTAATTGCCTTAATGAGACAATGTAAATGGTTTTCATAAAAATATTTGGGAAGTGGAGTAGTCTGGGAATCTGGGATCCCATGGTGTATCTTTGAGACCCAAGATGCTGTGTGTGTTTTTGTTTACTATAATAATTCTCTACAGCTTGAATAAGTGCATTGAACAGTTCTTAGCACATGATACATGACTTGGAAAATAAATAAATAAAGTTTCTAGGGTCAAAAATGTGTTCATTAAGGTGAGGGGAATGTTGAGCGCTAGACGAAGTGGGGATCATCTGGTTTATATGGGAGTCTTTTAGGTTTTTTCATTAAATTGATTCATAAAAAAATTAATTATTTTTGGAACTTAGGAAAGAGTCATTTTACATAGTTCCTACTATTAAGTTCATAACTTCACTAATGTTTTATCTCTTGTCACTCTTAAAATTAGATCATTAGTTTGGATTGAAATGATCATTAAGCAGATTTTCATATGAGGCATGAAACTTTCTTGATTGATGAATCTTTTATATCTTAGTTACCCTTTTAGTACTCGTTCGAGGAAAGAGTTGATTTGAATTTTTTTTTCTAAATCCTATTTTCATATTCTGTCCTCTTTTCTTAAGTGCTGAACATGTTACAGTTTGAGCTGAATTTTAAATACTATAATCTATTATTCAAAAATAACAAAGAAATAAATTTTTTGAGGACAAAGAATGCTTAAGTGTGGGGGAATTTGATGTGGCTCTATTTTTACATAGTTTGTCCACATCTTTTACTTAATTTTTAATGATTTAATTAATTATTTAATCACTTTTTACTAAATATTTGTACTTTTTTATTTTTATAATAAAATTTTTTAATTAATCAATTTTTATAATTAATTATGTATTTTTAGTCTTTAAATTAATAATTATAATTTCACTTTATTCTTCTAATTTAATTATTTGTTTCTTAGTTTCGTTAATTTTAATCTACTCACCTATTGGTAATTTGGATTTAATAATAAATAATCATTTAATATCCTTATTTCAGTATTAATTAACTTAGTTTTTATTTTAATATTTTATCCTTTAATTTAGTTTGATTAAAATATATAAACTTCATTAATTAATATGTTTAATTATCCTATTAATTAATAAATTTAATATTTTGAGTTTAAATTAAATTAAATAGCGCAATTTTAACTTTATGTATTCACTTAGTTATTAAATTAATTAATTTAGAGGTTTAAAACATGAACTATTAAATTTTATTTATGCAGTAAAATTATTAAGTAGTAACTAATGATTTTAGTCTATCGGTGAGGTAGACAAGAGCTATTGACAACATATTTAGTCACTGATATTGTCCTTTTTCACTCATTGTAGACCCTTCAATTAATTTTAATTTAAGTATTCTTTCAACTTAGTTTAACAATAATCTAGTTTTCAATTTATGTGTTGTCAATTAATATTTTAAAGTGTAATTTTTAAGGTTTAATGTTTATCAATAATTCTGTTTTTAATATATGTTCTTTAGTATTGTTTTTTTTAATTTTAATTAATTTAAGTTTTAATTTTAAGTTTAATTTATGCAGTTTTAATTCCGGTCTCACCGTTAGTCTAACTATTTTATCTTACTACCATTAGTTTTATTTTCTGTATGTTAGCAATGTGGATTAATTTTTTCTATTGGTGACCTTTTATTTTAATGGCACTGATGGCCTTTTTAATCTTCTGCATCTCTAACATTTTTTTATAAACCATCAGTGGCCTTTTGTTATCGATGAGCTTCTATTAATTTTTCTATTGGTGACCTTTTAAAACTATCAGTGGCCTCTTTTAATTTATCTGTATCAGTCAGTTTTTATTTTTTTCAACTATCAGTGACCTTTTGATTCATTGCTATGGTGACGTTTTCCCTTTTCTTTTTATACTATCGGTGACTTTTGTTCCTTTAACCATCTGTGACCCTACACTGCTCCTCACACTGTTCTTCCCCCTACACCTCACAGTTAACTATATTCCCCTGCTTCCCACCATTACTGCTCACAAAATCACCTTTTCATCACAATTCACCCACAACCTACTGATGCAGCATTTTTCCATTGGTGTCTCATGCCAAATCGATGAACTTCCCAACTCTTCACTACAGCTTCACATGAATGGGCCCCCTGTTCAGTTTTCATCCCTGCTTCATGAATCATAGACTCCAACCTTCTATTTCAATCACCTGAATATGCAAATCATGGACAAAATTCTAACCAGTTTTTCAATCAAGGAAATATTTCATTCACTCAACAAGATTCAAATCAACCCAAAAACCTAGATTTGAGAAAATTTTTAAATTTGTTGAAGCTGTTACCGCAGATGAAGCCTGACTCACCACCGCTTGTTGCTTGCCAGATATAAGTTGTGCGCCGCTGATGAAGAACCCAATGCCGCTGCCTTCCAAGGTGGGTCACTAATACCTGAATCTCATACTGCGCCCCTTAGAGGCTAATCCGAGGAGGCTGATTCAGGTTCTTCAGAGGTTGCCTGTTCACCGCTGCTAGAGGGGGTGAGGCATGAGGTAGGGGAGTTGTGTTGTTGTCGAGGCCTTTTCGATAGAGATGAAGCTGAGAAATCTTGTCCTCTGCTGAGGAGGTGCCCACCCGCTAAAGCTTCACCACGATACTGCTGTGCTGAAGAGGAATTTACGCCATTGAGCCACTACTAGGAGTACATGAGGCCACCACTATGGGAATCATAGGAGTATCTGAGCTGAAGCTCCTTCTTCTTCCTAGAGAAGGAATAGAAACCCTACCCCCATGTGCACCGAATTGGATGGGGGGGGGGATTTAATGAATTAACAAAAAACAAAGTAAAAACTAAAAAAACTAACTAACCGAAATTAATAATAAATAATAAAAATAAATAAATATAATATTAAAAATTTAATTAAATAGTTAATAATATTAATAAAATAAACTATAAAAATTTATACAAATTAAAAAATAAGAATTTAAAACTAGAGTAATAAAAATTTTCTAATAAATTAATTTATATAATTTAATAATTTAACTTTTTAAATAATGAAATAATTATAATTATAATATTAAAATTAATTGAATAAAATTAATTTATATAATCTAATTTTATAAAATATTTTTTTAACTAAATTACTTATGATGTTTGATTATAATTTTTATAATCTAGATGAAAAAAATAACTTGATAAATTAATAATTATAATAATTAACTTAATTAAATTAATAAATTTGTAATAAATCTGAGTTTTACCATAATCATATTAAGTGAATTACTTTATAAATAATATTATAAAAGTAAATAAATACTATCGATTTAGATTTTTATTGATTAACATTAATTAACTTTTTAATAAGTAATATAACATTAAACTTAAATAAATAACTATTTTACTTTCTTTGCATTGATTCATTTATTTATTTTTCTGTTCTAACTATACAGGTTCACACAGGAGCTGAAAACACATCCAAATACATCTAACTAACTCAATGAGAGTTAGTTACATGGGAAAATCTAGTGCGACATGTGGTTCGCGAAAAAAACACGTGTGTGATGCGAAAGTAAGGAACTTAACTATATCGATGGTATCGAGATGGTGACGTGTGACAGATAAAAGTGAAGTATTAAAAGAAGAGTAAACAATAGAGGGGGACATTTATTCAATACATTCAACACACACATTCTAGTAGAGGACCATTGGAGATGCGAGAGCTTCTCTCTCATCAGATCAGAGAGATCTGGTGGGTAGAACACATTGTTTTGGGAGTTCTTCTTCCCTCATTACAGAATATTTTGTACTCTTTTCTAGTATTCTTCTAGTTTCTATATTGATAATAGATATAATGTTAGTCTAAGTACTATAATTTTAGGATAAATTGATGTTCTACTGGTTATCTTTTAATTTTGCTTTTCACTTTATCATTTCTATGTATTCAGAATTGATCAGCGAGATCAATACTAGATTCATTAAATTTCCTGTACCACTAGAACTTAATTTAAAAGTTTCACAATAAATTGGTGAGATTGATTGTGGAAACACCTTTCAAAAGATAATAAATTAAAAAGACTTTAGGACTTATAGGGAGTTTGTCCTGTTTTCATTTTCAAATAATGACTATCACAATTAATCTATTTAGAGTGCCTAACTTTGATCATGATGAACCTGTTAGACTTAACTTCTGGGGAGGGAGGTATGTCATTCTCTTAAAGGTGGTACTCTGCAATAACTTTTATGTGAATTGAAATACTTTTAAAACCAGTAGAATGGAGATTTTTCCCCCGGAAACTTACTTTGATAGTTCATTTATCAGCATTCTATATCTTTGTCGTTCACTACTCCCAATCTGTTTTATTTTTCATCTTAGTGTAGTTCAAAAATAAAAAAGGTAGAGTTAATTTACTACATTATAAAAGTAAAAAAGTATTAAAAAAATATAAAAAGTAATAAAAAGAGAAAATCTAATCCACTTCTGACTACAATGGAGTTTTTGAATGTTTTTAGAAGATTAGTGTTCAAATTTTCCTTCTTTGTGGGTTAGACCCTTCTTGCCACATA
Source organism: Viscum album (assembly GCA_963277665.1). Taxonomy (NCBI): domain Eukaryota; kingdom Viridiplantae; phylum Streptophyta; class Magnoliopsida; order Santalales; family Viscaceae; genus Viscum; species Viscum album. Next base: position 323,426,546 of record OY728140.1, read on the forward strand.
TACTGTAGTTAGTAGGAAAATAAATAATTAAACATTGATTGGATTCAATAAAGGTTCAGGTCATACAAAAAGGTATTTTCCCCTACATTCAAAGAAATTTTTTAAATGTTATTTTAATGGTATTTTAATATATGTTAAATACATATAATAATTCCTCTACATCACTAAGAATATAATATTTTTTTATGATCCATATTATTTCTTCATATGTCCTATGATGATTTTTAAGAGATTTTTTTAATACCCATTTATTTTCCATAGATAAATTAGGTTATAAAGGAATGCAAGAAGTTGTTAAAATGATGATGATGAAAATACAAGATTCCATGTGTTATATTTATATAAAGTAGTTGTAAATTATTAATGATGGTGGGTGACCTTGAAATATCTCATGGTTAGGGGTTATCCTAATATATATTATACGATGGGTGAGTTCGATAGTACTCTCGAATGTATTAGGTATTATTCCTTATATTTAAAGGTAAGAAGGAGGTAGTTAGACAAAGAGGTTTCTACTAAGAATTTTTCCACGATCTAGTTATTTTTTTCATGAGTGAATATAGGAAATAAAGATAATGTTCCAAGATACCAACTTGTTTTCTCGATGCTTACTATGATTTTTAATTTTTCCTTTGATCAAGTTTGACATCAAATGGAAAATGGTTATTGATTCATACCACTCTTATCATTTTTAAAACATTATTACATGTCACATGGTTACCAATTTAGGTTTTTATGGTTGTATATTCTATTATGTAATTATCCTACACCTTAAATATGTTCTCTTACCTATATTATCATCTTGTTCTTATAGATGATATCCAATTGTTAATGCCTATTTTTACCAACACTATAAATTTTACTTCATCCATTTCTTATGTTTTCCTTTCCCCATGTTATAAGGAAATATGTTTGGTTATATATATCTAGAGGGATTTAATTTAGGATATTATTAAGACTTCATTTGGAATAAGAAAAGTTGGAATAGTATGAAAAATGAAAACTTAATGTCATGGGTAATGTTATGTAAGTGATTTTCCTAATTCTATAAAACTATAAACTGAAAAGGTTATTGGTCATGTAAGTGAATAATTTTTTTTTTCTTTTTATGTTGTATGTTTTGGATCAAAAAAATTGGGCCATTTTTATCAGTATCAAATCTACAAATGTAAAGATTATTTTTGAGCACCGAATCCAGAAGTACGGGTTAATTGTTGTCATAGCAGGTTTCCAATCAGGGTTTAGGTAACATTGTAAATTATGAATTTATTAATATAGTTTAAATTAAGAATTATGGATACCATCATGGGTTTATAAGTTTAAGGTTGATCATAAGTTAAAATGTATTTATTTTCCATTTTTTAGGATTTAAGTAATATGATTTTAAAGTAATTAATGATATTTTGGGAGATGTTTTATTGGGTTGAGGTTCTAGTAACCCATAAGAATATCATGTGATTTAAAAATAATGTTTATTTAGGAAGAATTATATTACATATTTGGAATTCACTGTGAGTGTTAGAAGATAATATTTGCGGTCAATATTATATTATTGAGGTTATTTATGATATAGGGTTAATTATTTTTTGAATTATTTAATTTTAAATTTTGTTATTATTGTTTAATTTTAGATACTAATGTATTATTTATTCATATAAGGGTTTATTATTTTAGGAATTATATTACCTTTTTATAATATTTTTTATTTTAGTAAATATATTAAGATAATGTTTTTATACTTTTATACACCTCATGGTCGATCATAAGTTGATTATAATGCTTGATTCATTAAATATCCAGACTCATCATTTGGAGTAAAAGATGAGATAATGGTGGAAAGTTATTGAAACACATAATCATAGGATGAAATTGTGTTTATGGATTTGAAAAAATAATATAAGAATATTTTATGAAGTTTTATATCTTAATGGTAAAAGTATCCCTCACCTTTAGATAAATGATCTTGAAAATGATATTTTTTCATCTTTTTAATCATTTCGATTTAATTGATGGTCTTTTTTATAGCTCATTAATTTATGGTTTCGTGGTTACTTACTTTCTCATGATCATTTACTTTATTATGATCAATGTTCTCTATTTCTCTTAATCATTATTTTTAAATTAAGTTTTTCCTTTATGTTGATATTTTCACTTCCCCCTAATGTTAAACTATATTTTAACCAATTTTGGTTTTATTCTGAAAGACCTTGAAATTTCCCTTTTCCTCTTTCCAAAAAGACAATTCATTAACCCTCTTTTATGATTTTGATTTTTTAAAAAGTTATTTTCAAATGTAATAACCTTAATAACAAATCTCAAGATTAAATTGGTGTGGGGTGTAGAATAAAACATCCCATCATTTTAATAGAACACTATGTTTGATAGTTTACACAACATGCGACATCGACCTTAAACAAACCACAAAATATTATTATATAAATCTGAAAATTATATTATACACATTGAATTTTAGGATATGAATAATATTAAATAAAATATTTAATATTTATAAAATGGTGTTAACTAATAAAAATGTGTTGATTTGTCATTAGAAAATAATCACTCAATTTTCAAAAAAAACCATTTTGTGCTTCAAAAATATATTTTCTTGAAAAATGATTTTTTTTTTATTTTTGTGAGTGAATATTATAATTAATTTATTACACATTGATTAATTTTAATTGATAAAAAATATATAATTTTGGAAATTATATTATCAAAATTATATTAGGGAGAACTTTTGGGATTTTTCTAAAAAGATTTATTTTTCAGTGAATAGTGAAAAATACCGATTTATATAAAACTATCATTTATTTTCCTTGGAAATTATCATTATCCTTTGAATTTGATATTATATTGACATAAGCCTATTTTAGTTATAAATAATATAATTAATTACCTAGTAATCACCTTTATAATTGATTTTTTGTCGGTTTATCTTTGGGTGTAAAAACTCATTTTTCTAAAAAGAGATTTTCATTGTGTTTTATGAATTTATATTAAAATTGATTTATGAAAACTATAGAAAAATAATATTGAAAAATGGATTCCATATTTTGAGTTTGGCAGTTCAAATTTGGTATGTTAGTCCTTTATATTTTATGTAATTATAAATTATAACCGTATTAAACATTTATCTCTTACACAACGGTTAAACAGACAAAACATGGTTAGAACTTGGGGGTAATGATTTAAAATATAAATAAAACATACCTGTATTCTATTTTATGAGTGTTTTCAACCAAATATATGATTAATGTGTTACATAATTTATTTTAAAATAATATTTGGATTCTTGTAACCCAATATTGATTTTTGTGAAGATAAGTTATATTTTATTCAAATTTAAAACAATATTGTTGGGTCTTTTCATTTAATGGTATGGTTGGAAGGTGACATTCAATATTATATTGATCTAAAAATAAAAAAAATATATTTTTTATTAAATAATCCAAAAATTAAGGAAAACATCATTTTTACTTGATTTCAATATAATGTTATTTTTAGGCTTAAATTAGGTATTTTTTTGAAACAATGTTTTTCATGCATTTTGTGTTATGATATTAAAAGTATTTTCTGAATCCTATAAAAATTTAATGTAATGAAATAGTTTCCAAATTTTTAATTTTCATGTCTAATATCTTTTTTAAGGCCCCTTTCATTTTTTATATCATTATATTATCATGATAACAAGTTTAGTTATCATGGTTAATGATAAAATGGGTTTCAAGTGGTTTAACAATGAGAAACAGCTTAAAATGTATCAGAACTTTTCTAAATGTAATTGGTTGAGTTTATTTAGATTTTATCTCACATTATATTTTAGTTTTGTGTTCCATGGTTCTAATTGTCATGAATATGATATATATATAATTTAATCTCTTAAATAAAAATGTGTCCTTTCCCCAAACATATAAAAAGACTCTTCCTCTCGTCCCTTCCTCACACATTTTGAGAATTATATTACCAAAAATCCTTCAGAAAATTAATTACTATTATCCCTCCCCACTTTTTATATGTGTGGTCTCCCCAAAAGACCAACCTAGTAGTCTTAAGGTGTATGCCGAAGATGGTCTTCTGAAGAGGTGGTAATGATATTAACCAATCATATTCGTTTTAGTTCTTATAAATACATAAAATATTCTTAAAATATAATGATATTATAACATTATTATCTCCACTATAATTAAAATTTTATTATTACCATTTTCAATCCCTTCTTCATATCCTTTTACATTTTATAGGGAATGAAAACATCATCTGTGCGTATGTATGAACTACCACCTCCACAAAGAAATGTGTTTCTATTTCTAGAACAACCTCTCATGGTTGTTTATAATGATTTATTATATATATATGATATATTTTACATAATAATTATTATTTAATGATGATATACTGTATAAATTCTCATCCTTCCATTCATTGGAAAATTATAACATCATTCGTTCATACATGTGGATTACCATCTTCACGAAGTGATGTGATTTGTTTTTCTTGTATATATTTCATGGATGGTTAGAATATTGTATTTAATATATAAAAATGATTATTATTTCATGTATAAAAATATTTATATTAATTAACAAAGACCCCTTTGACCACAATCAACCTACCAAAGTCATTTTTCAATTTTGAGCTGAACATCCTCAAAACACAAGACACAAACATAAAAAATTAAGTAATTAAATAAGTTATTGAAATAATTGAAATAAATGGTTCAATGATAATGGAATAGACCTGAAAATTTTCTTATAAAAGTAAATAAATAATATTTTTTTTATTAAACTTGATTTACAAGATGTATATAATAAGTATGGACTCGAGGAAAAAGGTTTCTTTATATAATTTCCCTACATTAGGTTGTAATTATACTTCATTGAATTTTTCACACCTAGATTAAATAAGAAATGACCTTTTATTGTATTAGGTTTCATTTCCCCTTATTTTTTTTTAATTTTTAAGTTTTTTAAAAATAATCACTTTATTGATTAGTTCTAACATAAATGATATAATCATTGTAGGGATTATTGTTTTCAATATTGTTTCTCTGAGTTATGTCTTGTATTATGAACCAACATCATTTTATAAGGTATATATGATGGATATTGAGATATTATATCATTAATGACTCTTTATCATGAAATTTAATGTTTTTTGAAGTTGTATATTTTATAATATATTGATTCAAATGTTATAAAAGTTTTGAGGGTTTTCATGGCCTCAAATTCAATTCATTGAGACATAATTCATGTTATAGACTATGGTTTATTTTATATGGTGTAACTAATTCACTATGAATTTATTTTAATATAATAATTCATGTAAAATTATGATTTTTATAGAACAATTTTATATTTCTTCATTCTATGGATTTTTTATTCAAGCATCACCCATGTTTCGGGGGTTTCACATTTCAAATTTATTTCTTTGAGACATGTTTTGATTGATACAACTATATTAAATTATATAGTTTTTATAATTACTCTTGAAATATGATATCATGATTTTTTACTCATGGAATTTTATGTATCTTCTTGGTTTTTTTATTTAAAATTGCAGAGCACATATGGATCATGCAAGAACAATGAGAGTGGGGGAAATTAGCGTACCAGTCTTTTTACTTAATTTAATTCCTTTTCAATTATCCCATCATACACTCAAACCTCTACCCCAATTAAGAGGAATGAATATGTTGTTTTCTTTAAAAAATTATAAAATAATAAAATTTATATAATAAAAGAAACAACACAACAGAAGGATTTTTAAAAGGATCAGTATAGATTCCTTCTCCTTATCATGATTAAATTATGGTAGTTTCATGAATCATCTAATAATTTTTTTCTATTTTAAATGATTATAAAAACATAGAATTGATGCATAGTGTTTATATAGAAACTGATAAAACTTCCTAAGGGAATGTGGTCCTTAATACTCATATCACTAGTTTTTAACGTTGTTGTTTATACTCGCTCCACCAGTTATTTAAAAATATTCAATAAACACATTGAACAAGATCTTCTATTCTGAAGTGGATATATTGAATAAATTGAATAATCTTCTACCATAACTATAGGACTTTGACAACTAACACATCAATAAGACTGTATTCACTTCATCCCACTACTCTTTAATAACTTGAGACACAACTTCCACTCTAACTCATTTCCTTTCGGAATAATTAACTAATGAAACTTTCAACAAACAACAAGTTATCTTATTCCTTGATATATCAATTTCTTGGGAATATACTCCTTCTATCAATGAAGTTCCCATCCTAAATAACTTATGTGTAAGTGGCATACAATAATTCTTAAAAAATATTATATGTATGAAATATCTTTCTCAATGTCATCCTAATATATCTTCTAGAATTCTCAAACACTGTAAACTCAGATATATGTTCTTATGCTATTCTTCCAAACATCTGTATCAAATTGAGCACACTTCATGAATAATTTAAATGGAATCTGAAACCTTATTACAATCAACTATGATCATTTTTTGTATTGTTTATAACGTGCTTTTCCTTTAAATATGTATTAATATACTAGATAATTAATTCACTGGACACCATTTAAATTTACATATTCATGTGGGTGTGGGTGTGAAAGTATTGTTCCCTTAATTTTTCATACACAGTTTCACATACTATATACCAAATTTTTCCACATCACATGAACCTTCCCCGATTCTTTTGATGTTAATGACCATTACAAGGCTATATAACATGAATTTTATATTCACTACCATCACATGATCTAGTGTGGATCACACTTATTCTTGAAGAACATGTTTATCTTGAATGCTCAGAAGGACTTGTGGGTAAAAATTTCCATTTGAGTGAAGAGATATTGTGATCTTACTACCTATTTGGCATGACCATACAATGTTCACAAAAATTATATTCATCAATTGCACTGCCCAAACACATGGCAGTCTCATGTTGTAGGGTACATTTTATGGTGTCTCCTCAAATCCTCCTCACATTAAAGAGATTTTCCATGGGTCTATCTCAAACTCTTCATGTAAGGGGTTCATAAGATATTCACATAGACTCTTAAATCATTTGTATGACATAGGTGGTGTCCATGTGTTCCCTAACTAGTCAAGATATAATATCTATATGATCACCTTCAAGAGAAAATGGTTTTTCTACAAAGTCACCATCATGGAAAGAGGCTATGTCTATTTATTCTCATTCTCAAGACAATAGGTTTCTATGTTACCCTTCATATGACTAGAGGTGTTGTCTGTAGGCACTCCTCAAAAACTTCACATGACCTATATGTATAGTATGTTTCACCTTTATGATACAACGGTCAGTGTAAATGGATTCCTTCTAAAAATGTCTTGAAGAGATCATATTTCTTATGGAATACACTTTCTCAAGATTGGATCATGAAAGGTTTTATATGTTTTGAGATCATTTGTCAATTTTTTTAAAATGTAGAAACTAAATATATCAGATGATGTTAATTTTATAAAGGAGAGTTTACACCACCTACCTCTGACTTTTAAGGTCTGAAGATGACCTATTCAAATTACCAATGATCTTGTGATCTTTAACACCAAACATATCAGCTAGTGCTGGTATGATCACTTGATCCGTGAGATAGATTCACTTGAACACTTTTTTGATCCTTTGATTCCACATTGAACATCATCTAGATAATTCTGAATAATCCATGTGATAATTTCTATAAGAGATGGAATGTTCATGTAGTTAGAGATGTTTTCATCATATTTTGATAGCCCCAATTTTGCCTCACCACTATCATGATGTCTTGGTGAGTGTCTTTTAAGCTTATGACACATTCTCACTATAGATTGTTGGTTTTCTCCATTTGGTCACATGATCTTAAGATGGCCATGCAAAAAGATTATGTATTTATGAAACAACTTCTTGAGATGTAACTTTGTCAATCATTTTCATCAAAAATTATATTTCATGCTTTACATTGGTTCATTATACTTATCTTAAGACATCAAAATGTATAGTGACGATGATCAGTTGTCTTAAGTTCACATGGATATTCACCTCATCAAGAGGTTTAATATAATGGGAACATTTGAAATATGTGTTGATAACTTTGAAAAAAATGGAGTGGGAATTCCAATGCCTAAGATTTTCTTGATCCTAGGTCAATTATTATATCTAACTTTTTATATACAGGTGAAAAATTCACACAAGATAGAATCCCACATCCAACTCCACAAGTGGTATACCTAAAATTTATAAGCTAATGTGTGATCATTGTTCAGTTGAGCTAGCTATGAGGTTCGACACCCTTTCCACCTTCACACACCCTACACCGAGCCTTGTCCCTATGATATTATGGCCCAAAATCTGCATTATTGTGGGCTTGCACACTCCACAGGCCTTGCACATGGTCTTTCTCAGGGCTTATACAAGGCCCTGGACACTATTCTCCCTACATGGGAAGGATTTCTAATGGGGATTGACCGCACATGCCCCCTATTATTTGTTGAGGGCTAGCCCATTGGGGCTTCTGTGTCTAGCCCATAATTTTTTATTAAACTCCCTGAAAACATATTCTAATTGTAGAATTCTCCAGCCCAAAATTTATATCCCACATCTCAACCATCTCCTTCTTCTTCCTCATGCATTAGAAAATTATTTTTGCATGGAATATTAAAATTCATATTGCATGGACTTATTTAATCTTAACAATATTGTTATAAATAATGTGTCCACTTTAACACATGTATTGGCCATTTAAGAACAAAAAAAAACAATCATCACATTTCCTAATAGAATAGTCCAAGGGTGACATCCAATGACACTATATAAATCCATAACAATTATACAGGAATCATCAAAAATCTTACTGAATTGTCTTACCAAATAAAAAACCTACAGGTACATAGAAATTCTCCAGGAATCATCACTATTATCATCATCATAATTAAATTTATTTCAGGTTCAAAGTACAAAGAAAGGGAAAAGAAAAAGGAAGGGGGTAGAGAATAAGGATAGGAGGCGCAACCCCCTCCATGATTAATCACTAATAATTCAGTACTTCTTCAAACATTAACTTTTGATTCCTTCTTATATATTGAAAAAAAATACAACTATAATCACCACCTATCTACATGGGATTTTCAATCCCCCCTTTGGATTTGTTTTTAAAATACCATTTCTTTAATGTTAATGACCCTTCTCCAACTTATTGATAATAATTGAAATGGATTAATTTATGGGTTTATTTTTCCAATCAATAAATTTGTAAATTACTTCACCTTTTTATTGAATGAATGATGGTACCACATGGTTCACTTTGAAGATATCCTTTAGTTGGTCTACTTTAACTCTATATGGGAATCACAATGTAAAAAACAAGAGAGATGCAACCATGGTTTTCAATTCTATCAATTATCAACCATGCATGTGATATCATGCTCACATTTATTTCCCAATGTGGGGTGGGGGGGGTTGTAAAAAATATATTTATCCTATAATATATTCTCTATAAAATTTTAGTAAACACATCAGAAATTTCATGTGTAAGAATATTTTACTCCCCCTTTAAATGAGCTTTCACATCAACCAACACTCCCCCCTTGATGTACATATTTGATATAATCATGTGATAGGAAGGAAATTTAATTTGGTTAACTTTGTATTAAACATATACATAAATGACATAAACTTAAAAATACTCATTAAATAAACCTTGATATCATCTCTTTTATGTGTTCTACCCCTTAAGGGGTGCACTCCCTTTCATTTGGAATGGTGGAGAATTTCATCTGACAGTCTTCAAGATGTTTAGATTGATTATCCACAATTATTGACCAATTTATGTTTTTATCATATCTTAAATAATTATTCCATATTATTTCCGTCCACTATGTTAACTCATTTTTTATGGTGAGTAGGAACTTTAACATAAGTTCCCTATAATGTAAACATAAATACTACACAAGAATGTAGTAATAATATGGAACACTTGTGAGATTCTTAATAAGTGAAACATGGATGATCATTTACTCTCAACCTAAGTACTGCATTCCTTATAGATTTAAAGTTTCTAGGACTCTTCATGCTTATGTCTCCTTTACATTCGACATTTTTATCTTTATTTAATAGCAGGAAAAAATTATTTCTAATCACCGTTATATAGTTTGGATTATTTATATACAATTCTACCAATAATTTTCTAGATTCCCCTGGTTCTTGTTTCCTATATTTAAAATCCCCATTTAGGATGGGTGAATAGTAATTTTTTTTTCATTATGCGTAGTTTTCTTGAAACTTCTATGATTTTTAAGATAATTGAGTTTCCATGTGTTAAAAAACTCTCATCGAATTCAATATCTTCATATAAAGAAATATGTTATTCTTTTTTCCTTTTCTATAACAACTTTTAATTGACCAGGGATAAAAATAGGCATTACTTCTGAATATTTTCAACTATTGATTTTTTACAAGGACTATCCAATTCATTACAGATATCTTTCTAAGGTAAATTTTTAGAATCTTATTCCTGAATGTGTTCATTAAATCCTATCTTCTCATTTCTCTCTGTGATTGATTCTCTTATTAATATCTTCTTGACTTAATTCATTTCCATAACCTATTTGTAGTGGTCCTATGTATGAAATCTCATTCCAAAGTAGAATAATTTTTTCTTGGTTGAGATGGAATTCCTGGAATCCATATTATCATTATTGTTAAGATTAGTTTGTTTCATAGTTTTCTTGAATTCCTTCTTATTCTTATTCCTTAAGGAAACATTTTCTATATTTTCTCTTTTCTTATTCATTAAAGATAGACTTTTCTTCTATCAACATATGTATAGTGCATGATTGGTATACACCAAAACTCCCCATAACTATATCCGTTTTTGTTTCAATAAAAATAAAAGTCTTTTGAACACCCAAATCTATTATTGATTGATAGATTCTTCTTCATCAGTGTATTCTTCATAAATTTTACATTATCTCTCTTCACTTATGATTTTATACCCCTTAATACCAACTTTCTTTAGTTTTTATATTTCAATACATTATTCCAATAATAAAAGTCCTGATTCCAAAATGTCTAATAACACCAATAGTAGCCAATGAATCTCTTTAGTTTTCTCATCGTGAAAATATTACTAGATTTAGTGCCTTGCTATTTCTATATTTTTCTATCCTCAAATGGAGTTTCATTTTGGGATTGTTTTTTATTGATCCTTATAGTATCCATCCTTGGTATTTTTATGGATTTAATAGCTATCTTATCATCCCATATATTCCCATATGTTAGCATTGAACCTACACTAGTAGATGAGACTGTATCAGTAAAAAATGAATTAATTGGGTTATGAGTTTCCTTATCATATGAGCTTGTAAAAGGTTGATCAAGAGGTGATTTTTATTTATTATTTCCACCAAATATGAGTCTTTTTAGAGACATTTGTTTCATCTATAGTTTTTTATAGAAACACCCCTTTGGAGGTTTTTCTCACTTTAAATGTTTGGGTGGCAGGGTTATTCTTCTCAGAAACCTAAGAAGTTCCAACATGTCTCTCCTTTAAATTTCTCAATTTAATATTTAGTTATAGAAGTTTAATATTGATGTAAAACTTCTTATTTTCAAATATTATCATTTTTCCTTCCTATTCACTTGTTAGTTTATTAATATGATATTCATATTGTTTAATAGATTTAACCATAGTGTTTTCAAGTTCATTGATTCTTCTAGATAGAAAATCCAATTAGGATTACTTGGAATTGATAGTAGCTTTAAGAGATTCTATCAGATCATGGATCTTCTGCACATAACGTTCATGAAACTTGGTCTTTTCTTCCTCTAACATGTTAATATATTTGACCTTACATGTTTAGTATTCAATTTGAGAATCTCTAAATTTCATGGAAACATTGAAAGATGTTTCAAGTGCATGGATTACTTCACCAAAAACATGTTTAATCAAAATTTATCACAAACATTCTATTTAAATTCTTCTTCAATAATTGATATACTTTTATTTTATAGATTCATAGAGTCTTCCTTTTCTTTAACTAGGTATATAAGAATATAGAACCTTTTGAATTTGTTTTCAAGTGCATCCTCCTATTCATTGGTTTCTTCTTTAATCTATGATATTTCATAAAAAATATCCTTTAATGAGAAAAGTATACATGAAATCAATAATTCTAGAATATTCTTTATATATCATTCAAATCGAGAGTAAAAACCTTAAAAAATAATGTCGGATTCAACTTCATCATACACTTCATAGCTTGAACTAGTTTCTTCAAAAGAATCATTATCCAATGATTTTAAAAGAGATAATTTTTCCCTATATTATTTATTTTATACTTTTATCAATCTATTTACATATCTCTTCTTCATTACTTTCATAGTCTTGGAAGATATCTTTATATTTTTTTCAATGGTGGTGGATATTAGATTTTTCACCAAAGGTGCATCAGAAGGATATTCGAATATGAACTTCATATAAACCTTGTAAAAAACAGTATAAAAATTGTGTTCCAATTAGAGGAAGACATATGCTCCAATACCACTTGTAGATCCCAGATAGATTGTGCAGGAACACTAGGGAGGTTAATTAGTTTACCCACCTTTTTTTCAAAATTTACTTAATTTTCAATTATCCTCTCTTACTCATAAACCTCTTTCCCATTTAAGATGAATGGATCTATTGTGTGCTTTAAATGATTATAAACACATGTAGTGTATATAATAAAAGAGACATCAGAAATTAATGTTTTTTATAAGGTTCGGTACAAAGGCGTACTCTTTGTTGTGATCAACCTATAGTTTTTTCATGAATTATATTATCAATGTTGATTTTTAATTATTAAAAATGCCTAGAATTTAGGCATAATATTTACGCAATAATTGATTAATCTTCCTAAGTGAATGGTGTTGTTTATACTCATACCACCATTCCTTAATGGGGTTGTTCATAATGGAACAAAAACTTATTTAGAGACATTTAATAACTTTGAACATAATATTCTCTACTAGACTGGTTGTCTATGAATCAACTGAATAGTACTGTACTTTAATTATAAGACTTTTAATGATACTAAATAAATGATATTATATTCATTTCATCCCAATAATCCTTAATATGTGGATGATATAACTTCCACTCTAACAGACTTCCTTTCAGAATGATCACTTGATGAATCTTTGTACACATTGCAAGTTATCTTCTTCCCTGATATATCAATTGCTCAGGAAGACATTCCTTCTATCAATGAAGGTTACAGCCTCAATAATACATGTTCATGTTGTGTAGAAAAATTATTCAAGAGTATTATATATATGGAAGATCATGCACAATGTCATCACAATCTATCTTCTTGAATTCTATAATACTATCAACTTGGATATATGTTCTTCAGATATTCTACCTAGTTTTAGTCTAAAATTAATCACACCTCATGAATGATTTTTATGGAATCCAAAATCATAGTACATTAAACTATGTTTTTTATGTGTTTTTATGATAAAATTCTTGTGTATTACGTGTGCTTGAATATACTAGATAATTCATGTATTGGATAAATTTTAAATTCACATGTGTATGTGGGTGTGGTTGTGAAAATACTATTCACTTATTTTTAAAAATGCTGGTCCAAATTCAATATACACCGATTGTCAACTTCACATGAAACTTCATTGATTCATGAGAAGAATATGATCTATGATAGGTTATGTTACATGCATGTTCTATTCATTTACTCACATGATCCGTGTGTGGTTCATGATTTTTCTTCAAGTACACTATTCTATTTAATTCTAGGAAGGACTTATGGCTATAACTTCTCTTTCACATGAAGAGATCTTGCGATATTAGTGACTCCTTGGAATGATCAAAAAAAGTTCATGAGAATTGATCTTCTTCAATCACACTACCCATACATAAGGAATCCTCATTTTACGGGTTTCTGTTTGCAGTGTCTCCTCAACTACTTAATATAAGACAGAGATTTTCTACAGGTCTGTATCAAGCTCTTCATGTAAGGGATTTGAAAGAGTTTCACAGAATCCCTAATATACTTCCATGACCTAAGTGGAATCCAAAATTTCCCTTTCAATACAATAGATACTATCCATGTAATCAAGTTTGCAAGATAAATGTTTTTCTATGAAGTCAACATTGCAGACTCAGGCTATGTCCACATGTTTTTATTTACAAGACAATGGGTGTTTGCAGTACCCTTATTGAGACTAGAGGTGTTGTAAATGGGTTATCCTCAAACACTTTAGAAGACCTAGATCTCTTTCAGGTTTAACCTTCATCAAAAAATGGTCTCTATATGAAAATTTCTTCTAAAAATGTATTTTTTATATCAGACTTGTGAAATACTCCTCCACGTGATTGGATCACAAGAGGTTTCTCTGTTTCGATAAATTTCCTATATTTTTAAAACATTCTATAGATAATTCTCTCAGATGATTATCAGTTTATATAATTTAGTTTACACTACCCTTATATGATTTTTAAGGCATATTGGGGACCGCATTAAATGATCAAATTTCTCATGATCATTAATACCGAACATCTCGGTTAGCACTCATATAATCACGTGAACCATGAGATAGATTCACATGATCAATTTTTTGATCAATTTATTTCCCTATGAACATCCTCTTGATAATTCCAAATAATCCATGTGATGATTCCAAAAAAAGGAATAAGGTTAACATAGTTAGTGACATGTTCATCTTCTTGCGACAGCCTCATGTTTTCCTCACTACTGTCTTGATGTCTCAGTGAGTGAATTTTAATATTGAGACAAATTCTCTTGATAGTTCATTATTTTTTACCATTTGTTCATAGGATCTTAATATTATCAGGTTAAAAGTTGTTGTCTTTATCTTATGTATTCCTATTACTTCTCTTTTTTAATCGTTCTTGCATGCAAGATGAAGTTGCATGATATTCATTGGTTCATTGTATTCGTCTCCTGCATTCAAAATATCGAATGAGGATGAATCGTTATCTAAAGCTCATATGGATAGTTTCATCTTTTAGAGGTTGAAGTTGATGGGTCTATTTGATATATTCATGGATTATTTTGAAAACAAATGGAATGGGAAATTGGGTAGGTGAGGTCATCCTGATTAGACATCCCTCATTATATCCATATTTTAAGTGTGGGTGAAAAGTTCACTAGAGACACAATCCCACAAAAAACACCACAAATGGAATCCATTTACTTTATAAGATAAATCGTGACTACTTTTAGTCGAGTTGGATATAGGGTTCAACACCCGTTCATCCATTACACACCCTCTACTAGGCCTCGACCCTCGGGGATTATTTCCCATACTATGTGTGGATGTGGGATTCATCAATCAATGGGCCTTACAAACCATCTCTATTAGGGATAATACATGGAACTAGCCATGTTTCTACCTCTTTGGATAGGCTTTCTATTGGGGGTTAACCCCTAGGTACCCCAATGAGTGAAAGATGTCTATCCCATTAGGTATTGTGTGGTTGGCCCCTAATATTTAACAAACTCCCATAAAATATATTCTATGTGTAGATTACTCAAGACCAAAAATACCAACCCACATCTCGGCCAACTCTTTATTCTTCCACATTAATTAATAAATTCTATTTACATAAAAATTTCAAATTCCAATTTTATGGTATTCTTTAATATAGAAAACATTGTGATAAATAATGTGTCATACTTTACACATGTCTTGGTAATTTAAGAACAACACAAACAATCATCACATTTACAAAGAAAATTTTCCAAGCATGAAATCCAATTGCATTAGATGAATCTATAAAAAGTCTCAATGCTTCATCCCCAATCTTGGATAATTTTCTTACCAAATGACAACTAATGAGTCCATATAAATTCTCCAGGCATCATCAGTTTCGACCTTCTTAAATATATCTCAAACTCGATCCATGATTAATAACTAATAATATAGAATTGTATCATAAATTAAATTTTTATTCCTTCTTATATATTGATATAAAATAAAACCATTCTCATCACCTAAATACATGGGATTTTAAAAAATTATTTTTGTTTTCAAAATCCTGTACACAATATTTTATTTAAAATCATTATTTTAATGTTTTTGAAGGCTTTTTACCAAAATCACCCCCATGTTCTTTATATTATTTCAATAATCTTATTTCTAAACATAAATTATCTTATAAAGTTATTTTAAATTATTTATATATCTTTTTTAAAAGTTTTAAAAGAAAATATATTAACATTTTCTATGAGGGTCACTTTTGATTATATTTAAAATGTTTGAAAGAATTTTTTTTTATTTTTTATGACACGAAAATAATTTTATTCCATAATTAAAATTATTTTATTTTAATACTTCATTACAATATTCCATGTTTATTTATAAAGAAAATACTTTTCTCAATATTTTTTGAATTTTTAGTTTTTAAGGAACCTAAAATAAAATGGCATTTTCCCCTATTTTCAAAGAAATGTATTAAATGTTATTTTAATTGTATTTTAATATATATTCACATCCATTAATGATTCATATACTTTATTAGGAATATTATCTTATGTTACCTTCTATATTATTTATCTTAGTGGATTAAAATGAAAATTTTAAATATATTCTCATGAAACCCATTTCTTTTCTATATGGAAATTATGTTATGAAGGAATGAAAGCTATTGTTAAAAGATTGATGATGAAAATGAATAATTAAATGTGTTATATTCATGTATGGTACTTAGAAATTATTAATTATGTTGGGTGATCCCAATATATCTCATTTTGATGGTTTACACCAATATAGATTATATGGATGGTGGGCCCGATATACCTATCCAATGCATCATAAAATGTTATTTACCTTTAAAAGGAGAAAAGAGAGAGTTTATTGGTGAGGTTTCTCTTATGGAATTAACCGAGATCTAGTTATTCATGAAATGAGTGAACATGGGTGTAAAATATAATATTCTAATATTCCAAAACATTTTCTCTATGCTAACAATGAGTATTAATGTCTCCTTTGACCAATTTTGACATAAAATGGCTCCTGATGATTGATTCATATAACTCCTTTATTTATTAAATCTTTATTCCATGTCACATGATTAATGATCTAGGTTTTTATGGGTATGAATTATCTTATGTAATTATAAACCACCTTGAATATATTCTAATATGTTTATGCTTATCTTGTTCTTACTGAAGATATTTAATTGTTAAGGCTTATGTTTACCATTATAGAGAATTTGACCTCACCCATATCTTATGTTTACATTTAACTAGATTATAAAGAGATGTGTTAAGTATAATATGTATATAATGGGTTATTATGAGAGAGGATAAAGGAATAAAGTGGAATATGAAAAACTGGGTATAATGGAAAAATGCACACTTAAAGACATAGGTGATGTTCTATAAGAGTTTGTCCCAATTCTATAAAACTACAAGCCAAAAAGGTAATTAGTTATCTAAGTGATATAATGTTTTTACATTTGAAATTTTAAATTTTGGATAGATAAAATTGGGTGAATTTTATTGGTTTCAAAGGCATAAATTTATGATTATGTATTTAGAACCAGATCTAGGAGTATGGGTTTGGGGTTGTAATTGTTGGTATTAGAGTAACATTGAATATTAGGATTTTCTATGAGAGGTTAACTTAAGAGTTATAGATACAGTCATTAGTTTTTAAGTTATTGGGTGATCCTAAGTTCAAATGAATATATACCAATTTTCTTGGTTTTAAGAGAATATATTTAAATGTGATTAATAATTTTTTGGGATAGGTTTTATAGGGTATAGGTACATGTAACCCTTAGGTGTATCATGTGATTTAACATGAATGATTATTTTAGAAGAATTGTATTACATTATAGTTATGTAATAAGAGTGTTATAAGATAACTTTTGAGGTTAATATGTTTTAATTGAGGTTATTTGGGATATGGAGTAAATTATTAGTGGAATGATTTAATTTGAACTTTTTTTTATTATTATTGAATTTTGTAGATTAATGTACTGTTTATTAATAAGAATGTTTTCTCATTTTGGATATTGTCTTACTTTTTTCTAACTATTTTGTTTTTAGTTAATAAATGAAGAAAATATTTTAATAATTTTATAAGACTCGTGGTTAATCAGATGTTGATTATAGTGTTTCAGGCATTAAATATTCATACTCATCATTTTGGTTAAAAGATGTGATAATGGTAGAAACTGATTGAACACACAACCAAATGATGAAATTGCGTTAAGTATATTTTCTCATGTTTTCTATCTTAACAGTAAAAGTATGCATCCAATTTAGATAAAATATGATTAAAATAATATTTTTTCCTCTTTTATAATTATTTATGATGAATTGATGGAAATTTTTACAACTTATTGATTTATTGATTCATGGTCATTGAGTTTCTTAGGATCATTCACTTTCTTGTACTCAATGTTATCTATCACTATGCATCACAATTTGGGAATTTATTTTTTTATGAATTGTTTATATTTTTAATTCACACTAAATTTCTCATATTTGAGAACCCATTTATGTGTTTTTATATATTTACTTCATATTTACCTTTCCCTTTTTCAAAAGGACATCTTATGAAACCTTTATATGATGTAAATTTTCAACACAATTATTTTAAAATGTTAAATGATTTATTACTGAGCATAAGATAAAATTATGAGGTTGTGAATTTTAAAATTTCGGGGGGTGGGGGGGGTGGGAATTTAACATCCACATATTTTTTTAAAACACTATGTTCTATAGTGTATATGACTAAAAACACCAAGCCTAAAAGAACCATGAAATATTATTATATGAATATGATCATTATAAAATAGATATTTAATTGGAGCATAGGAATAAGAGTAAATGAGTTTTGATATATATATATATATATATATTCTTACTAAATTAAAAAAATGTATGTATTAATTCTTATTAAATGAGTACCCAATTTTTAGTAAAGTCAATTTATGCCTCAAAAATATGTTTTTATCAAAAAATGGGTTTTGTTTTTTTATTAGAGAATATAATATTTTATTCCATCCAAATTTATAAATTTTAATTTATTAAAGGATATAATTTTTTAAATAATAATATTAAAAATATCTTAGGGTGAAATTTTGGGATATTTCTAACAAGATTAGTTTTCAATGAATAGTAAAAAATACCAATTTTTGTAAAATTGTCATTTTATTTAATTGATAAGTCCCATTATGATTTTATGTTGAAATTAAATAAATATGATAATAATTTAGATATAAATTATAAAATTTATTATATAGGAATTATCTTTAAAATTTATTTCTAACAATTAACGATATTGAATCTTGAAAAATGGATTAATTTTTTTGAATTATTATTTACAAATTTTTAAAATATTTCCCTTTTATGTTTTTCATTATAAATAGTAACCATAGTAAATACCTACCACCTAGATAAGGTAAAAATAGTCAAAATAAGGTTATGAATATGGGAGTAAAGCTTTAAAATCACTCTAATAATTCCCTCTTTCCAATTTTATAAGTTTTTTTCTAAATATTTGTTTATATAGATAAATAATTTATTTTGAAACATTATTTTAAATTTTGGAAACCAGGCTTGAATTTTGTGTAGATAAGATATATTTTATTCAAATATGAAAACTATTTTTAGGTATTTACATTTACAGGTATGGTTAGAAGGTTACATTAGGTTTTTATTGATCCAAAAGTATAAAAACATCATTGTTTTATTAAATAACCAAAAAAATAGTGAACTAAATTTTGAATTAATTTCAATGTAAAATGAATTTTAAACTTAAATCTAGTAATATAGTAAAAACTATTTTTCATGTGTTTTGTGTTCTAATATTAAATGTAATTTCTATCACCTATTGAAATTGAATCTCATAAAATAGAATTAAAATTTTTATTCACCATTTTTTTTTTCAGAATTATCCTTTTATTTTTGGTCATATAATTATGTTATAATGGTAAAAATTTATGCTATCACATCTATGCTTAAAATGAGTTTAATGTTATTTAACTATGAGATATGTATCAAAATTTATTAAAAAATGCATAAATGTTATTTTTTGATTTTTTTTGACCCTATCATTTATTATATTTTAATTTGGGTTTACTTAGTGCCACTTGACATCATCAAAGGTAACTTTTTATAAAAATAAAATGAGGTATCCAACATATATGAATTGAAGTAAAACAGAAGACCTAAGGCGGTCTGAAGTATTGAAGGCCAAGAGCGTCACCCCTAATCAAGATCACCCCTTCACGTTTAAAAAGAAAGCTTCTAGGAAAACAAGTGACATTAATACCATGATCCACCAGAGCCAAAGATGCAAAGTTGTCCGCCACCCTGCTTCCCTCCCGCCAAGTATGGGTTACCTCAGTATTCTGAACGAGAAGACATTTGAATCTCCTAATGGCGTAGACAATTGTCTAGAGAGTGTTAACTTTGTCTTCCCTAGAGTCGAGAATGATATTGGAATCGATCTGAACCTAAGAAAGAATCATGTTCTCCTACACACATAATTGCATACCTATAAGAAACACTTTAGATTCTGCCTGTATTGAAGATCTCAAGCCATAATATGCAGAGAAATCTAGAAGGACGTTTCCCCTGCAATCCCAAACAACTCCTCCCCCATGAATGTGCCCCTCCTTGCATGTGCCGTCCACATTAAGCTTAAGGTTAGAAACTGGGGGGAGCCACTACACCCACTGTCCACAAACACCTCAATTACTGTTATTAATCAGTGGTGTACTTCCTTGTAAACATCGAAAGGAAGGCACCTCATGCCAGTTGCTGATACCGCTAACCACATCCACGAGCAAGAATTTAATTCTAATGATTATAGCTCTACCAGAGGTGAGAATGCCCTCATACCTGGCCTTATTTTTGGACTACCAGATACACTAGCAAGCTGCATTCAAGATGATCACTCTATCCATTCTTTCCATTATGGTGATGTTAGTGCCATAAAACCACCCGTCCATATAAATGCCCTCCAGAAAATTCAGACAATACGACATCATAACAACTCCATGAAAACTTCATACATTCTGTTCCCATTAGCTCTCAAATAATAAATGGTTCATATTCTCCTCCTGATGAAGAGTGCAACAACAACATTTGAAGGCCAAATTAACCCCCAACTCCTTAATCCTTTCATCCATAGCAACTGCCTGGTTCCGGATTCTCCAGGTTAAGAAATTGTACTTCGTCGGGATTATATTACACCACATGACATTATTCCACCTATCAGTTTTTTGTTGTTTCATTATAGTTCTACGAAAATCCCTCGTGGTGAAGAGTCTCGAAGCCGATGGAGTAAACACACAATGATACAGATCTAAGTTGATGCCAATGAGATTAAACACTTCTTACTATTATTCATCTAAAACCGCATGAAGAAAGGATGGATGCATGCGGGCCTCCTTGAAAGTAATATGAGAAACCAGGCATCCTGGGAATCCAATCGTGGATCCCACCCAATTATGATGCCAAAAGGGAATATTTCCCTCACCCACAATCCACCGAGAGTGATGGAAAAGGACCTAAACTAGAGGAAATAACATGGACCATAAAGGAGAAACATGGCCTCTCCCATTCTCATTATTCTCCTTTCCAAATGAGGATATAACCTTACCCCAAAGAGTACATTATTATACCACCTCCCATGCAAGCTTTGCTTGCATGTAGTGTATGGTATTCGAAAGGTTCCTCACATTGATTCCTTCTTCAATGACCAGTCTCACCATCCTCTTCCAATAAATACTGTGGTGTTTTCCTTTAGATAAAGCATCCCATATAAACCTTTCCAAAATTCTATCAATGGCCACGATGAACCCCATCAGAAACTTGATGGATGAGAGAGCATGGACCAGTATACCTGACAGGACACTGTTAACCAGAGTAATACATCCCCCAAAGGAGAGGAAATGGTTTTTCCAGTTGAGCACCCGGATCGTAATTTTATTGATAATACGACCAAAATCCTTGATGAAAATTCTCTTGGGAGAGATCAGTGTGCTTAAATACTCCAAAGGGAAGGGTCCCTTCTGCATGTTCAGCTCTCTGCACAAGAGGGAAATTCTCCTTGACCAACATTTGTTGGAGAGGTTGTAACACCCCAAGTTTCCATGGTATGCTTCTCCTTGAATAATACAGTAGCGTGTGTTGTACGCAACTTCGAGTTCTAACACACACCACAACCAATCAAACTAGTCGTTATGAATAGTAATACCTACTTTTTTAAATTTTATCAATTTTATCATTTAAAATGGACTTCATTTTTGGATTCGGAATATCGAATTTATCCTAGGGTGAAATTTTGGAACTTTTCAGATAACTTTTATATTTTGATGAATAGTGAAAATTATTAAATTTTAATTAAAAACAACTTTTTTAATAAAAATAATTAATAGTAATAAATTATACCATTGAGTGGTTTTAAAGTATAATTATAATATAATTTTACTATTTTATCCAATGGTGGTCATTAGAATTAATTTCACATTGAATTTGGACATAAACAATTGTCAATCTTTTGATTGATATTGTTTCTTAAAAACACGATATTTGTTTTGACAATGAGAATTAATTATAAAATTAATTAATGAAACTTATATGTTTTGAATTTTGTAAAATAGACATCATTTTTTTATTCATAATTTCAATTATATCTTAGGGTGAATTTTTGGTATTGTTATGAAAAACATTGATTTTTGATGAATAGTGAAACCACTAAGTGGTAGTTAAAAAAACTGATTTTTCGTTTAAATATAATTTTACCACCTCTGTGATTTGAATTTCAAAAATACGACATACATCATTATAATTAGGAAGTAAAATGTGGTTCAATGATATGAAAATATTTTTTGGTGAATAGTAACTTTTAAGTTTTATTAATCGCGATTAAAGGTAATTAGTGAAATTTAAGGTAAAAATGATATTATAAAAATATGAAAATATCTTGACACTTTTCCTACCCTTATTGGATGAGTAATGGCCGACCAAGACAATCCATGGGTCAACTTGGGGACCCCATGGTGCCACTTGGGTAAGAAAATGATATTAATAACTTTTTATTTAAAGTAAAAATAAAATTGTCACAAACATGTGTTGTTTTACTAAAACAATTATTACATGGGGTTATATAAGGTAACTTTTAGACTATAAATATTAATTGGATAGATAAAAATATTTCCTACATCATGATATTTTTTTATAATTTTTAGACATTAAATAAATTAAATATTTTATGACACCATGATGATGCAGCGATTACCTCATTAAAAAACTATTTAAATAAAATGAAAATATAATGTAAACTCTAAGACTTAAACTTGTAAAAAACCTATTGTTTAGGTATATTTCGAACCCTTATCACCTTATCATCGAAATATATAATTTTTGGAACTTTAAAATCCAAAACTCATTGTATAATAATGTAACATTTCATGACTTTCAAAGACTGCCCCTCCTCTCCTCTTATAAAAGGCCCCCACCTCTACCACCTTATTCACACCTTCAAGCCATTTGGCTCGGCCAAACTCTGCCCAAATACTCTCCCAACTTCCCTATATTACTTTCAGAAGCCTCACTTTGGGCAGAAGTCTTCCCAAGGAAGCATTTGGCTCAAATCAAAAAGAGTTACCTGATTTTAAGGTAATGTCTTCTCTTATGTTCTTTTGTTTTATTTTTCTTCTCCAACCCATTAAACTCTTTTTATTCGTTTATTTTGTAAAAAAAACTAGTATCTTCAATATACTAGGATGTTTTTATGATAAGTATTTGATTTACACTTACACACACCTTCGTCTAATGGTTAAAGAACATACTGTTTATGTGGGTGGTGAATTACTGTCTCACAAAACGATGATTGTTCAATCTTCTTTTAACACATCTCATGGTGGCCATTAAGATGTCACTATATTTATATATGATATATATATATTATGTTTATGTTTTCCTTATGCTTCTGTATTTCTCATTTATGGCATACCTTTATGATTTCCATTATGGGTAAATGCGATAATTTCATTTTAGGAAGTGCGGACTACCGCCCCCTCAAAGTGATTTGAATCGTTAATGCCATATGTGGGATGTATAAAGGATGGCTTAAATTATATTATACTAGAATTATAATATACCTTTATATAATTATGATTTCATTCCATTAAATAAAAAATAGAAATGAAAGTAGCGTTCATGTGTACGTACGGCTTACCGTCTCCATGAACGGTGCATTTCATTTCTTATCTCTAAATGTTATGTAATATTATAAATTCATGTATATAGTGGATGTATATGATATATATGATATCTAAATCATTAATATAATTATGGATATAATGGATATTTTACACATGAACAACTTGTAATTATAAGATGTTAATTTATGACTCAAGTATCAAAGATCGACAAAACGACCATTATTAACTTAAATAATTACATATCGTTCATAACATGGTAATAAGTGATAAAAAGGGAATAATGAACATGAAAAAGGTTATTAAGAAATTATAAATTAACTCTAGTTTATTATTCAGGAGATTAAAGAATGATCGAGTCAAGTCGGACACGAGGTAAGGGACTTCGTCTCAATCTCCTTTCATTGAGGCATATTTTGTTTTATACACAACTTTCTTTTATACAGTGTATAAACCCCTTTGACTTTTAAAAGGAATATTTTTATACAAAGAGTTTTTACTAAATGAAAAAAGGAATGTTTTGTCTTACATATGCGGCAACAATGACTTCTCCGCCGCCGTGACCATTATTTGAGTTTCGGCTTCCTCTATAAGCCATAACCTTTTTAAAATGAAAAATAAACACCAATTTTTAATTTTATTTTATTTTGGTATTGAAAATGGTTTTGAAAGTGTTTTTATTATATCAATGTGTTGTATTTATTTCTTGTGAATGAAATGAGGAAATGTTATGTTTCCTTTATGCATGTTTTATGAGATAAGATTATGTTATGGTTTATGATATGTTTAAAGCTTTTCATATAAGGAATGAATTGGACTTAGTAAGTGATGGGTGGAGATCGCTATAGCTCCTCGATGCATCAGTAGGTCTCATGAGACAAACTAGTGTCTTGGAACGAGGCCTTGACAAAATCTTATTTGTAGTCTTGGCACAAGGCCTTGGCTACTTGGTTATGATAGTCTGACATTATACATTCCATCATTATGAAAGTGGTTATTGATATTGCATGTGATTATTCGACTAGTAAAATATCCATGTGATTATGTAAATGACATTATTTCATTTTTTTCCATATTATGCGGAAGTTCAAGTTTAAAGGGATTTTGTTTCAATTATACATTGCCTTAAATGTTTATGTTTATTTATGAAATTTTCCAATATATTGTTATCCTTATTGAGCATCTGAGATCACCCCTTTAAATGTTTTAATTTTTCCAGGATGTGAAGAACTATTTTATGAATGACCTGTTGGGATAGTCGGAAGGGGATATGAGTGTGGACTATGGAAACCATGTTATTGTGGTTTTTTTACTTTATGATGTAATGTAACATTTTTGAATGCATCTAGTGTTTCCAAGGCTACTAAACTAATCGGTCTTTCAAGACTTGATCTCCTATGATCATGCCAATGTTATGTAATAATGCACCGACTTTGGGTAACTGGGGTCGGGGTGTTACAGTTGGTATCAGAGGAAGTTTAGTACTAACCTTGGAAGCTAGATTTAGATAAACTCTGATTAGAGCACATTTCCCTAAGATAGACTTTGAGGATTAGTGTAGAAGAACTTCCTAGAATTTTTGTATTATTGAGATTTTGTGAGTTTTCTGAGCAATACATTCCTGTCTAGATACGAGAAGGTAGAGGCAGCTCTGGCACAGATGTACCTCGGGGTAAAACCCAAAAACACCGCTTTGAGCTAGACTTAAACGGGAACTGGTGCATGAAAACGGGTCTTGCTGCACTCTTGGTTATGACACTCCCGGGGGATATGCTAAGGATAAATCTCATTTTCATTACAAACCATTATGAAAGGTTTATGAGTATATACACCCTCAAAGAAATTTTTTTTATGATAAATAGTTCAATTGCTGTTAATCGTTTTTCATATTTGTTATTAGGTATTTCGATTCATAAACCAATATAGTTTATGACATTTTTTAGAAATGGTTCCTAGTGGAAGGAATGAAAATATTATCAATGCACACACTCCATGTAGGGATTTACCTCCTGCTCAAGATAATTATAGTGGAGCTAGTGATACAACTGAGGCTGATCACTTTATCACCATAATGGGACAACTCACTCAGGTTATGAATAATAACCTTACTCGTATGGATCACCCTGATCGGCAACATGGAGGATCAATGTTAGATCGTTTCATGAGGCAACAACCACCAACATTTAATGGGGGTACAAATCCACTAGTAGCTGATCAATGGATAAACTCCTTAGAGAAAATATTCCACGCCTTGGGGAGTAGCGAAAGGGAGAAAGTTGTCATGGCAGTTTACCTCCTCACTGGAGATGCCAATCAATGGTGGTCGCTGATTCAAAAAACAAAGGAAGATGAAGAATTATCAAGTATGGAATGGAGGGAGTTTAAGGAAATTTTCTTAGAAAAATTCTTTCCACATGACCATCGAGCAGATATGGAAAGGCTATTTATGAGTATGAGGCAGAAGGAGGATGATAATGTTGCAAAGTTCGAGTCTAACTTTACAAGGTTAGTGAGGCATGCTGCATATTATATACATAACCCAAGAAGCAAGATTTATCATTTCTTTGATGGGTTAAAACCATTTATCCGTTGAGCATTATTCTCACAAGCCTTCTCGTCGTACGAATATATTGTCTCGTGAGCTATCAAGACAGAAAAGGAATTGTCAAAGTGTTATGACTTTAAAGCGAAGAAAGAGAAGAAGAGACCTTTTGATTAATCTAGAAATAGAAATAAGGGGAATAAGGGAAAAGTTGAATATCTGTCCTGTAGTAAATGTGGGAAGAAACACCCCGGTACTTCCTTGAAGGGAATGGGAGTCTGTTACAAGTGTGGTGAAAAAGGCCACCAAGCTCATGATTGTAAGGGAAAGAGAGTTGCTTTCAATGTGGAATGCTATAATTGTAGATAGATGGGACATTATGAAAATTAATGCCCTAAGCGTTAGGGGAACTTACCTCAGAAGAGGCCAAGGGATCAAGGACAAACTTATTCTATCACTACTGCTGAGGTTGAAGCTCCGAAAGACGTAGTGGCAAGTAATTTATTGGTTTCCTCAAGTTTATCAAATGCATTATTTGATTCTGGATCATCGCGTTGTTTCATATCTTCCCAGTTTGCTAAGAAAATTAGATATTTCCAATTTTATTTAACAAGAGAATTATCAGTCAAAACTCCTAAGGGAAGTATCATTGCAACAATGTTTTATGAATTAGTCCCCATTAGAGTACATAAATGTTCTTTATCCGCTGATCTTATTGTCATACCTATGATTGAGTGTGATATAATCCTCGGTATGGATTGGGTTTCAGACAATGATGCGAAGATTTATTGTAAGAAGAAGGAGGTTACGATTTTTGATGATGATGATAAGGAACACCTTATCTTTAGAGCATAATCATTACCACCTAATTCTTATTTAGATCCACCCCTAGTAGCTCAACTAAATTCAATTATTGGGGAGGAAGAGAATGAAATGACTGAGGTCAAGGAAAGGAATGTTCAAATGGAGGATGTGCCTATTGTGAGAGAATATGTAGATGTGTTTTAGGAAGATTTACATGGACATCCTCCAGAACGAGAAGTTGAGTTTTCTGTTGATTTAATTCCTGGATCAAGGCCTATATCGAATAACCCTTATAGAATGGCCACTGTGGAATTGGTTGAACTAAATAAACAAATAGAGGAATTGAGTAATAAGGTATTTTTTCGCCTTAGTGTTTCTCCATGGTGAGCCCTTGTCCTTTTTGTTAAGAAGAAAGATGGATCTACGTGGTTGTGCATTGACTATAGGGAGATCAATGCCATAACAATAAAGAACAAGTATCCCCTACCTCACATTGATGATTTATTTGACCAAATACAAGGAGCTCAATACTTTTCAAAGATTGGACTTCGATCTTGATGCCATCAGTTATGTGTGAAGAAGGAAGATATTCTGAATACAACATTTCAAACAAGGTACGGGCATTACGAGTTTACAGAAATGCCTTTTTGATTGACTAATGCACCCTCTGTATTCATGGATCTAATGAATAGAGTTTTCAAGGAATATCTTGATGATTTTGTGGTGGTATTTATTGATGATATCTTTGTATACTCCAAAACCTACGAAGATCATGAAAGTCACTTGTGCATTATCCGGAAGAAACTTAGAAGACATGAATTATATGGGATGTTTAGCAAGTGTGAATTCTAGCTTCAGGAGAATTCTTTTCTTCGCCATATTGTCTCTAAGGATGGAATTTCCATTGATCCTTCTAAGACCAATGAAATCCAAGAATGGCCAGCACCGACGAGTATAACTGAGGTATGCAGTTTTATTGGTTTGGCAGGTTATTATCGACGTTTTTTCAAGAATTTTTCCTGATTGGCTAACCCATTAACAAATCTCACACGTAAAGGGGTTAAATTTTTCTGGACAAAAGAGTGTGAAGATTTTTTTGAATAACTGAAGAGGATATTAGTCAATGATCCTATATTGACTCTTCTATCGGGGAATGATGGGTTCGTTATTTATAGTGATGCATGAATGAAAGGAATTGGTTGTGTCCTTATGAAAAATGATAGGGTTATTTCCTATGCATCACGATAGCTAAAAATTCATGAGCAGAACTATCCTACTCTTGATCTTGAGTTAGAATCTATGATCTTTGCTTTGAAGATATAGAGACACTACCTCTATGATGAAAAATGTGAGATTTATACTGATCACAAGATTTTGAAGTATATTTTCTCACAAAAAGAACTCAATATGAGGCAAATGAGATGGCTTGAAATACTCAAGGATTATGATTGCACGATACACTACCACCCGAGGAAGGCAAATAAGGTGGCAAACGCTTTGAGTAGAAAGGATCATGGAGTTTTGAACAAGATGAGAGTTGAAAAGGATCCTATATACATGGATCTAGAAAAGATGGATATGTGAATCACCATGGAAGGTGAAACATCAATTCTTTTTCAAATGTTTGTCAAACCACCTTTACTAGAAAGGATAGAGAGTTCTTAGACCGGTGATGGAGAGTTACAAAGGAAGATTAAAACTATGAATGATGTGAAATTGAGTGACTTTGTGTATAAAGATGGAATTTTAAAGTTTGGGAAGAGACTTTGTGTTCCCGATATACCTGATCTAAAAAGAGAATTTTTGGATGATGATCATAGTTCCAATTTATCTATACACCCTGGAAGCACTAAAATGTATAGAGATTTGATGGAAAATTTTTGGTTGGACAACATAAAGAGGGAGATTGCCGATTTTGTGTCAAGATGTATGATTTTTCAACAAGTGAAAGTTGGAAGGCAACATCCTGGAGGAGTATTGCAACCTCTTCCCATACCTGAGTGGAAATGAGATAATATCACTATGGACTTTGTCGTGGGACTACCAAATAATCCTAGAAGGAATGAAACAATATGGGTCATTGTTGATTGTCTTACCAAGTTAGAACATTTTCTTGCTATAAGAGAAGATATACCACTTGAACATCTAGCAAGACTATATATTATTGAAGTTGTGCGACTTCATGGAGTACCCCTATCGATTGTCTCTGATCGTGATCCCTATTTTACATCAAGATTCTGGAAAAGTATTCAGAAGTCCTTGGATACTGAACTTCATTTGAGCACTGATTACCACCCTCAAACAGGTGGACAATCAGAACGAACTATACAAACCTTAGAAGACATGTTGAGATCATGCTCACTTGACTTTTAGGTTATGTGGGATCAATATTTTCCTCTGGTAGAATTTTCCTATAACAATAGCTTCCATTCAAGTATTTGGATGGCACCATATGAAGCGTTATACAGAAAGATATGCCGCACACCAACCTGTTGGGATGACGTTGGAGAAAGAGAACTTGTAGGCCCAGAACTGGTGGAGTAAACGATGGAAAAGGTGAAGGTAATCCAAAACCACATCAAAGAAGCTCAAAGTAGGCAGAAGAGCTATGTTGACAACCGAAGGAAGTATTTGGAATTTCAGGTAGGAGATCATGTTTTCTTAAAGGTATATCCATGGAAGGGAGTTATATGTTTCAGTAAGAAGGGTAAATTGAGTCCTAGGTACATTGGACCCTTTGAAATTCTAGAACGAATTGGGGCTGTAGCTAATCATTTGGAAATGCCGCCAAGTCTCTCCAAAGTTCATGATGTGTTCCACATATCACTGTTGAGGAAATACATGCGTGACCCAACACATGTAGTCACCTATGAGGAATTAGAACCGGAACCCAATCTGTCTTATTGCGAAGAGCCCGTCAGGATTCTTGATACAAGAGAACAAGTGTTTAGAAATCGGATGACTCGTCTGGTAAAAGTTGTATGAAGAAACCATAAGATGGAGGCAACGTGGGAAATCGAGGAACTTATGATGAAGAATCACCCGAGTCTTTTTATATAGTGATATTATAATAAATTTAGAGGAAAAAATTATTTGAAAGAGGGGATAATGTAACACCCCAAGTTTCCACAGTACGATTCTCTTTGAATAATACCGTAGCGTGTGTTGTACGCAACTTCGAGTTCTTACACACACAACCAATTAAACTAGCTGTTATGAATAGTAATACCTACATTTTGAAAATTTATAAATTTTATCTTTCAAAATGGACTTCATTTTTGTATTCGGAATATCGAATTTATCCTAGGGTGAAATTTTGGAACTTTTCGGATAACTTTTATATTTTGATGAATAGTGAAAATTACTAAATTTAAATTTAAAACAAATTTTTTAATAAAAATAATTAATAGTTATAAATTATACCATTGAGTGGTTTTAAATTATAATTATAATATAATTTTACTATTTTATCCAATGGTGGTCATTATAATTAATTTCACATTGAAATTGGACCTAAACAAATGTCATTCTTTTGATTGATATTGTTTCTTAAAAACACGCTATTTGTTTTGAAAACAAGGATTTAATTTTAAAATTAATTAATTCAACTTATATGTTTGGATTTTTTTTAAATATACATCATTTTTGAATTCAGAATTTCGATTATAGATTTGGGTGAATTTTTGGTATTGTTCTGAAAAACATTGATTTTTGATGAATAGTGAAACCACTAAGTGGTAGTAAAAAAAACTGATTTTTCGATTAAATGAAATTTTACCACCTCTGTGATTTGAATTTCAAAAATCCAACATAAATCATTATCATTAAAAAGTAAAATGTGGTTTAATGAGATGAAAATAATTTTTGGTGAATAGTAACTTTAATGTTTTATTAATCGCGATTATAATAATTAGTGAAATTTAAGGTAATAATGATATTATAAAAATATGAAAGTATCTTGAAACTTGTCCTACCCTTATTGGATGATTCATGTACGACCAAGAAAATCAATGGGTCAACTTTGGGACCTCATGGAGCCACATGGGTAAGAAAATGACATTAATAACTTTTTATTTAAAGTAAAAATAAAATTGTCACAAAAATTTGTTGTTTTAATAAAACAATTATTACATGGGGTTATATAAGGTAAATTTTCGACTATAAATATAATTGGAAAACTAAAAAGATTTCCTACATCATGATATTTTTTTTATAATTTTTAGACAATAAATAAATTAAATTTTTTATGACACCATGATGATGCAGCGATTACCTCATTAATTAACGATTTAAATAAAATGAAAATATAATGTAAAATCTAAGACATACACTTGTAAAAAACATATTGTATGGGTATAGTTCGAACCCTTATCACCTTATACTAGAAATATATAATTTTGGGACCTTTAAAATCCGAAACTCATTATATAATAATGTAACATTTCATGACTTTCCAAGAGTGCCCCTCCTCTCCACTTATAAAAGGCCCCCACCTCTACCACCTTATTCACACCATCAAGCCATTTGGCTCAGACAAACTCTACCCAAATACTCTCCCAACTTCCCTATATTACTCTTAGATGCCTCACTTTGGGCATAAGTCTTCCCAAGAATCATTTGACTCAAATCAAAAAGAGTTACCCGATTTTAAGGTATTGTATTCTCTTATGTTCTTTTGTTTTATTTTTCTTCTCCAACCCATTAAACTCTTTTTATTACTTTATTTTTTAACAAAAACATTATATTCAATATACTAGGATGTTTTCAAGAGAAGTATTTGATTTACACTTACACAAACCTTCGTCTAATGGTTAAAAAACATACTGTTTATGTGGGTGGTGAATTAGTGCCTCACGAAACGATGATTGTTCAATCTTCTTTTAACACCTCTCATGGTAGCCATTAAGATGTCACTATATTTATATATGATATATATATATATATATATATATATATATTATTTTTATTTTTTCATTATTCTTCTATATTTCTCATTTATGGCATACCTTTATGATTTCTATTATGGGTAAACGCGATAATTTCATTTTAGGAAGTGCGGACTACCGCCCCCTCAAAGTGATTTGAATCGTTAATTCCATATGTGGGATGTATAAAGGATGGAGTAAATGATATTATTCTTGAATTATAATATACCTTTATATCATTATTATTTCATTCCATTAAATACGAAATAGAAATGAAAGTAGCATTCATGCATACATACGGCTTACCGTCTCCATGAACGGTGCATTTCATTTCTTATCTCTAAATGTTATTTAATATTATAAATTCAGGTATATAGTGGATTTATATGATATATATGATATCTACATCATGAATATAATTCTGGATATAATAGATATTTACCACATGAAAAACTTGTAATTATAAGAAGTTTATTTTTGACTCAAGTACCAAAGATCAAAAAAGCGACAATTAATAACTTAAATTATTACATAATGTTCACAACATGGTAATAAGTGATAAAAAGGGAATAATGAACATGAAAAAGTTTCTTATGAAATTATAAATTAACTATATTTTATTATTCAGGAGATTAAAGAACGATCGAGTCAAGTCGGACACGAGGTAAGGGACATCGTCTCAATCTCCTTTCATTGAGGCATATTTTTTTTATACAAAACTTTCTTTTATACAGTGTATAAACCCCTTTGACATTTAAAAGTAATATTTTTATACGAAGCTTTTTTACTAAACGAAAAAAGGAATGTTTTGTCTTACGTATGCAGCGACAACAATTTCTCCGCCGTTGTGCCCATTATTTGAGTTTCAGCTTCCTCTATAAGCCATAACCTTTTTAAAACGAAAAATTAATACCAAGTTTTAATTTTCTTTTATTTTGGTATTGAAAATGGTTTTGGAAGTGTTTTTATTAAATCAATGTGTTGTATTGATTTCTTTTGATTGAAATGAGGAAATGTTATGTTTCCTTTATTCATGTTTCATATGATACGATTATGTTATGTTTTATGATATGTTTAAACATTTTCATATAATGAATGCATTGGACTTAGTATGTGACGGGTGGAGCCCGCTATAGCTCCTCGATGCATCGGTAGGTCTCATGAGACAAACTAGTGTCTTGGCACGAGGCCTTCACAAAATCTTATTTGTAGTCTTGGAATGAGGCCTTGGCTACGTGGTTATGATAGTCTGGAATTATGAATTCCATCATTATGAAAGTGGTTATTGATATTGCATGTGATTATTCGACTAGAAGAATATCCATGTGATTAATTAAATGGCATTATTTAATTTTTTTTCCATATTATGCTGAAGTTAATGTTTAAAAGGCTTTTGTTTCAGTTATACATTGCCTTAAATGTTTATGTTTATTTATGAATGTTTTCTCAATATTGTTATCCTTACTGAGCATCTGAGCTCACCCCTTTCAATGTTTTAATTTTTCCAGGGTGTGAAGAAGTATTTTATGAATGACCTGCAGGGATAGTCAGAAGGGGATATGAGTGTGGACTATGGAAACCAAGTTATTGTGGTTTTTTTCACTTTATGATGTAATGTAAAATTTATGAATGTATCTAGTGTTTCCAAGGCTACTAAAATAATCAGTCTTTCGAGACTTGATCTCTTGTGATCATTCCAATGTTATGTAATAATTCACTGACTCTGGGTAACTGGGTTCCGGGCGTTACAGAGGTAAACTATGCTCTTTGTTTTGTTGATCACCTGGCCAATCTAGGAGAAGTATTCATCCAGGACCTTACTAATACCATGAACTGATTGTCTATTAGCATTAGTGAAAATCAAGGAGTCATCCACAAACATAAGATGAGAAATTGTGGGTAGATTCCCTTTCTTATGAAATTGAAGGATTTCCATTGAAAGAACCTCACTATTGAGGGAACGACTAAGTGTGTCCTATATGATAGTGACGATTGTTGGGGATAGGGGGTCTCCTTGCCTGAGCCCCCGAGTGGCCTTGAAGATGCAGTGGGAATTACCCAAAAAAGAAACTGCCAACCATGGAGAACTCAAGCATCTAAACAGAAGATCAGTGGCCCAGTCCGAGAATCCCATAACTGAGAGGACCCTATTGATAAACCCCCATTCAATTAAATCATATTCCTTGTCTATGTCCAATTTTATATCCATGTTTGAACCATGCATTTTGAGGTTAATATCTCTAATCATCTCATGTGCCAGTGCAATATCACCTTGAATTGATTGACCGTTCACAAAACCATGCTACTCTGATGATAAACACCATGGAGTATGTTTGGAGAGCCTAGAATTGATGATATAGGAAAGAATCTTATATGAAATGTTGCACATACCCACCAGACTATAGCAGAAGATGGAGGATGGATCTTTGATCTTAGGAAAAATAACCAGCGTAGTAGCACTTGCGATCCTGGGAAGTGTACCACTGCGGAAGAAGTCCTGAATGGCCATGATGAAATCCTCCTTCACCACCTCGCAAGATCCCCTATAAAAAGAGAAGGGAAATCCATTGGGGCATAGGGCACTGTCCAGGTTGAGATTTAACATAGCCTCAAACACCTCTTCCTCCATAGGTAAGGCCTTAAAGGAAACATTATCCTCACTGGAAACCAATCTTGGGATCACCTCGAACATCTTGGATGAACTAGTGGGATAACCATTCTCCATGGCCTAACTAGGACCTGCAAGGAAATTCTGGAAGAAAGGAAGAGCACTACTGCCAACCACATCCCTATCATTCGAGTAGGAGCCCCCATCCAAACTGATGTTGGGCTTGACCTTCCAACTTCTATCTTTAATACATGTGTGAAAAAAGGTTGTGTTATTTTCGCCTTCACGAATCAATTTCACCCTGGATATTTCCCTTGAAACACATTCCTGTTTAAGAATAAGTTCAGCAAGAACAATTTTCTTGTTAGACAACTCTTCAAAAATCACGTCGTCCTATACATCTTCCAGACTACACTCCAGACTTTCCACTTCCAGTTTGATGACATTCAAACCTCTGTAACTGTGTGGGATATCTTTATCCCATGCATGAAGTTTGAATTTGAGGCCCCTTAATTTGTTTTGAAAAGAAACCTAGGAACATCCCTGAACCATTTCATTCTAGACCTCACTCACAATTTGATGGAAACCAAGGATATCGGCCCAGTACTTCTAGAACCTAAAATAGTTACTCCTATTCTACCTTACATTCAAAGAGACTAGAAAGGGAGAAAAATCAGACACACCACGAACCAGATGATTGACCATAGCCTCAGAGTACATGTCAATGGAATGTGAATTTTCCAAACACCGGTCCAGATGAATCTAACATCATCTACTGCCTTTTTGGTCATTACAACATTTGAAATGATTCCCATAGTATCCCATGTCCATAAGTGCCTTACCCTCCATGAAATAGGAAAAGTTGAGGCTGGATCCATGAGGATAGGGAACTCTACCACACTTCTCTGCTGGATCAGAAATGATATTGAAATCGCCACCAACAAACCTGCGAGAGTCCGCCAGATCGAACGTGCTTAGCTCCTGCAACAGTACTTGTCTCCTTTGCGCATCACAGCTCCCATACACAAAATGATGGAAAAAAGAATCATCTCTACTGGATAACTTTACCATAATTAATTTATCCCCATCTTTGACTATATCTACACTAATATCCTTTCCCCAGAAAATCCATATATTATGATAGATAGGTTCTGAATGCATGGCCTCTTGCTTACATATTTTGTGCGTGAAATCATTGATCTTTATAGACTTCTGTTTGTGCTCCCAAACAGAAAGTGATTCCAACATTATGTTTCTTAAGCTTAGTGTCCCGGAAGTCAGTTTTAACCTGGGACCTAATGGCATGGGAATTCCAGATTAAAATGGGAGTCATTGAATCAGGGGAAGCCTGTCTTTGGCCCCAGACGATCTGGTCTTCGTGCTACGAGAAGGTAAACCCTCTTTCACAGATTTAATCTAGGATCTCATGCATAATCCAGGTCCAACCTAAGAATAGGTGCCAACTGAGGGAGACAAAATCAAGGGCATTCTACTAAACCTTCCTTTCCTCTTTCTTTGGGGGGTTGGGATGTCAGTATCCACTTGGCATGATTCTTATTATTATATATATATATTATTAAATATATTAAATAATTCTAAATGTGTCATTTCCTCCACTTATAAATGGGATCCTTTGTGAATCCTTTCCACACATGTTTTAATCAATATATTTGATCCAATACATACCCGAATCCCATCCTAAAATATTTCCCAAATACCTAGAGATTTTGATCTCATCAAAAGACAGACTTATAAGTCTTAAGGTGTAAGCCAATGGTGGTCCTCTAAGGAGGAGGTAATCTTCTTAACCAATCATTTTTATTTTAATTATTATTATAAATACATGAAATATTATTAAACCATGATGTTATAATAACATATATATCTATATTATACTGAAATTTTATTATGACTATTTTAAAACTCGTTTTTGTCTCCCTTTACATCCAATGGGGAATAAAAACACTGTTTGTGTGTATGTGTGGACTAACACCTCTTTGAATTGATGTGGTTTCATTTTTTAGCATTATAACTCATGGATATTTATATTTATGTATTTAATATATATTTTTATCTATTAAATAATCATAATTATTTATAGATAACACATCATTTATTTCCTTACCATTTCATCCATTGGAAAATGATAATGTTGTTCATGTGTATGTGTGGATTACCACATTTAGGAAGGGTTGTGATTATTTTTTCATGTATGTATTTCATGGATGGTTCTAAAATATTTTTAATGTATAATAATGATAATTATACTATGAATAATATTCTATAAATGATTTAACAAAGACCCATTTCACCACAATCAACCTATCAAATTCATTTTTCAATTGTGAACTGATCATCCTTAAAACACCTCTTGTGAACTTATCCTATTAATTAATTAAGCATGTCATTGAAATAATTAAAATAAAGGGTTTAATGATAAGTAAGTAAACCTATATAAGGTTTTTAAACATGTAATAATTTTATATATTTTAACTATGTAAGATTTAAATGATATACATAGAAAGTCTAAACCTGAGGTAATGTGTTTCTTAACTCAATTTCCATTTATAGGGTAGTTCTTATACTCAGTTGACTATGTTATGCAAAGATTATGTGAGAAATTAAATATTATTGTATTATGTTTTATTTCCACTTTCTTTTGGTGGTTTCAAATTTTTTACACATAATCACTTCATGGATTAATTTTAACATCATTGATATCATTAGTGTAAGGATTTTTCTTCTCAGTATTGTCCTTTAAGACATGTGTTTCATTAAAAATCCTAATTAATTTTATAAGGGGTATATATTTCCTATTATTATATTATATCATGAATGAATCATTTGTAATTATATTTAATGATCCTCTTATTTTCTATATTTTATTATATATTGATTCAAATGTTATAAATTTTTCAATGGTTTTCATGGTCTCAATTTCATTTCTTTTAGACAGAATTCATGTTATTCTACATGATTTATTTTATATAGTCTAATTACTACAACATGAACGTGTTTTAACATATTATTTGGTAAAAAATTATGTATTCCACCAAATAATGTTATGATCCTTCATACAATGGATTTTTTTCAAGCATTCCCCATGTTTCATGGGTTTCTTATCTCAAACATCATTTTTTAAGACATGTTTTGATTAATAAAACTATATTCATTTATATTGTGTATACACTATCTCTTGAATTATTACATCATGAATCTTTTTATACTCATGGTGTTTTATTTTCTTTCTTGTGATCTTTCTTTCAAATGGTTTTTGGTTTTAAAATGTCATAAATGGACTTTTTTAAAAACATTTTATTAATGTTTTTAAATAATTTTAACCAAACTATTCCTCCATGTTATTTATCTTATTTTAAGAAAGTTATTTGATAAAAATAAATTGTTTTATAAATTTATTTTCCATTATATTTTACATTCTATTAAATGGTTATAAAAGGAAATTTCTTAATGTTTTCCACATGGGCAATTTTTGGACTCTTTTTAAAATAGTTTTAATGAAATGATTGTTTTTAATAGTTAAGAAAATGAATTTTATGTGGTGAGGATATTTATTTTATTTTAATATTCTGTTATATTTTTCCATTTTTATTTTGGAAGAAAATAATTTATCTCAATATTTTGTGAATTTTTAGTTCTTAAATGTACAAAAAGAAAAGGGTATTCTCCCATGTTTTGAATTTTTTTTTAAATATTATAATAAAGGAATTTTAATATATGTCAACATCCATTAAGTATTCCTATGATTAACTGATATTATGATATTATGATACCATCCATATTATTTCATTGTATGTATTATAATGATTATATTGAAGATATATTCATGAAACACATTTATTTTCCATGTATAAATCATGTTATAAAGGAATGCAAGTGATCGTTAAATAATTAATGATGAAAATATGTTCTTCCATGTGTTATATTCATGTATGGTAGATGGAGATTGTTGATGATGATAGGTGTGCATGATATAGGTCATGATGATGGGAAATGTCAATATATCTTATACTATGGGTGCTCCCAATATCAATCTCCAATGCATTGGTTAATGTTCTTTGTCTTTAAGGAAAAGGAGGATGGTGTTTACTCGGGAGGTTTACCCTATTAATTTAACTAGGCTATAGTTATTTATGACATGAGTGAACATGGGTGATTAATATAATATCCCAAGATACCAATATGTATTATCTACGCTTTCTTTTAGTTTTAAAGTTTCCTTTGATCATGTTTTACATCACGCGGAACATGATTATTGATTATTATGATTGTCTCCTTTGTCAATGCTTTATAACATGTCACAAGATTAACAATACAAGTTTTTACGGGTATAAATTCTCTTATTTTATTCTCCTAAACTATTAATATATGTAGATACTATAATTCTAATCTTATTCTTATCTATGTTATTCAGTTGTTAATGATATTTTTTACCCTTTGTAAGCATTTTCTCTCACCCCTTTCTTTTGTTTTATTTTGCCTAGGTTATAAATAAATATTTTAATTAACATATATATTGAAGGGTTTCATGTTGGATATGGTTAATACCTAGTGTGTAATAAGAGAATATGGTATTAGTGGAAAGAATGATCAATTAAAGGCATGTGTAATGTTATTTAAGAGTTTGTACTAATTCAGTAAAACTCTAAACCTAATATGATCTTGGGTATGAAAGTGATCCAAATTTTTTTCATTTTATGTTTTCTATTTTGGATGGTTGAAATTAGGCCACATTTATTGGTATAAAATATATAAATGTAAATATTATATTTTTAGCACCTAAAATGGGAGTTTATATTTGGGAATATTATGGTAACACTTCGTAGTAAACTTTTATCCCCGAGGTGAAATTTTTTAATTAAAGGGGAGGAAAAATTAGAAACCCCACTAAAGAGGGAATAATACTGGCCAAGTATTATCTTGATGTGGCCTAAGGGTATTCTATCAGTAGGGAATGGTCAATCCATTATCCAGTAGAGCCCACGTGGTGTTATTACATAAAAGCACCATTTTAGGAAACAACACTAAATGGGTTCCACTAGATAATAGATTGACCTAAACTTAGTGATATTAGACCCTTGGGTTTCATTGGGATCACATTTGGTGGGTATTGTCCCCACCCATATTGGGTTTTCATTTTTTACACACTCACAACTCAAAACTGGGATATAAGGGATAAAAACCCACCAAAAAGTATTATAAATATCAATTAGCCAACCACTTTTTATTCTTGACAAGTTTTGGTATATCTCCAATGAAAAACCCATAGCTAAAACAATTTAAATTCACTATAAACTCATTGTGTTCTATCTTCAAATACCAAACACGCTTCAACTGTGAAACTCGAAACACTAATCCTTGACACACCTATTTTCTCTAAAATTATTTAATCAACACTCAAACCATGGAAATTAAATCCTAATAAATTATTATGATGTGGTTTCTATCTCAATATATCAAATTCTACTCTAAAGATCTAGTTGTTCCTCCCTTGTCTAACTACTGTTGAAGAGGATTAACCTCTACTACCAATGCATCACCACACCATTATTCCACCTGACGACAATGCCTGAACACCCAAAGGAATATATAGACCATACAAATGTAACCGTAAAGTTAAAACCCAACTCTCAATGTAATTCCATGGATGGATCCTCAATTGACCCATCCAAACATCATGCTTTACCCACGGGCACCAACATGTCTCTAATACTACTTACACTTAGATCACATCACCTCAATTCCTTGTATGTTTCCAACACACTGACCCCAACCAATATGAAAACCAAATCCTAATAAGATATATCAACCCATCAAAATCCCACTACTGTTTGAACCATATACCACCTGATTTTACTACACCCCAGACCCTTTCATCCTAAGGTTCATACACCCATAAAAAATATGAGAATCCACCACCATAAGAATTTTATATGAAAATTTCACAACATGTGGTCCAACCTATGAGATCATGGGGGAACACATGTAGGGGTTCAATATTTGAACTCCCCAACTCTCATCTAGGTACTCAATCCATATATAAAATACTCATCTCATGATCCCATCACAAGTGGATCTCCCAAAAAACGACGACATACCTATCGAATATGCAATACAACACTAGAATATATCTATATCAATAACCAAAAAAAAATAAGAAAACCCATCTTATATAGGTTAACATTAATTTTTTCCATCATAAATAAATATCATTCCCACACAATCGAAACACATATAGAGGTTCCAAAAAAAAACACAATACATCTATCAAATACACAAATAAGTCATCCAATTATCACTTCAACAAACCACTAATTTCATGTAGGTTATGTTACACAAGTACCAATTGATTATTTAAAAATATCTCAAAACATTTTACATTCATGAAAACTCAAATTAGTTTTTAAAATGCCTCTTGGAATCCATGTTTTCCTTAATAATTAAAACCATTATAATACCCGACCTAGATGGTCCTTCTCCAAAAACCAATCAAAATTTTAAAACCATTTTTAATCAAATATAAAAACAATTTTCCCTAATATTTAAATAAATAGAGAATCCAAAACCATTTTCAAAGTAAGCCACTCAATGATCCACTTCATGTAAAACCAAATTATAAAACTATTTCATACAGACCTTGTGCGATCACATGAATTTATTTTTCAATATTCAAAATATATAGAATCATTATCATATGGATCCAAACAAATGAAATCACAATAAAAAAAATTCATATTATTCTGTTAACCCATTATAATGTAATTGAAAACTAATGAATTATATTATATATTTCTATAATTAATATTGAATTATTATGAGGAAATATATTAAAAATTATCTTTCATAGGCATGTGTATTATAACCTATGTGTTCCACTATAAATATGCTTGAACAACTCACTAGCTCTTATCCAAGGTGAATAAATCATCTCGAGTCACATCTATCTCGCATTGATATTCCTAGTCCAACACAACACCTCACCATTATAGTATGCCTAATGAAAACACTGGAAATCCCCTAGAAACATGCATTTTAACTGATTTCATGCTCTCCAGGAATGCACTGGTCTACCTCCCAAGTCCCCACAACCTATCATGGCTTCTAGTTGGCATTATCCCATCCTAAAAAATTAGTTAATAATATTTGGTAAATTTTCCCAACCTAGATCACATGAATGGAGCCTTAAAGAGGATGTTACATGACCTTTGGAATACATACCTAAATTTCAATGGACTTTGTCTTACAAAGAGGGATAAAAACATTCATGAGGTATCTATTCTCCCTTACACAATTCTTGAGGTTCATGGCCAAACCTAAATATTTTTTGACATAACCCATACAAATAACAAACATCACATAACTAATTAAAAAATAAATTATGATCCAAGAGAGCCCCTACAATCTATAATATAATGAAGTAAAACTAACTACACAAGGAAAAATAACATATCATAGTAACATTAGAAAATAAAAAAAATAAACATGCATCATATAAATCAATGGAACACTAGCTATAATACATGCTAAATAAATTATAAAAATATAAACTAAACTATATCCCAACTCACATAATTAACCTAATATATCCATGGCCTCAATAACCTACTATCTAAACCACATATCTAGATCTATGTGATATCGATGTATTGATTGAAAATGGGAAGGTCTACCCACATACATTGAAAACCCTGTTGTGCACATGGTTAGGGGGAGAGTCCAATGACCCCTTAAGAATCCCCAATGCCTAAAAATACTGAATACATCTACGATTAAGTGTATGTACATGAAATACATATATAAGTTTAAATAATGATCATTTTACACACCCATATGAAATACATAACACACAATGCACATCAAACATACACATTGGGTTGTGAGGTACCAAATAGGCAAGCTAAAACCCCAAATGTAATTTATCAATCCATTTTCAAAGTGTCTCTGAGCATATCAAACCAACCACTGAAGGGAACCAAGTCCTTCTTGGAACTAATAATTGAACCTTATGAATACTTTTTCTACTTATGGATGCCTCTGAATATATGTAACCACCCAGGGAATCATCCATATGAAAACCACCATCCTTCCCTATGGGAATGTAATCCTATATCCATATATATCATACAACCAGGGGAATAATATCTACTAAGAATTATTAGTTTTCATATACCTGATGGGTCACATCCCCTACCCAAAATATGTATCATGACCTTATTAGCCCGAGGCACATGACTTCTCTAGTTGCTAACCTAACATTTATCCACTAAACTATAAAACATTATACACATCACATATACCATAAATCAAACACATATATCCATGATCACTACACCATGAATCCATATATTATATGCACACAGGGTATCCCACCCTTGAACTTTAGTGTTTCATACACATACATACATATAGTTATATGAACCCAAGGAACACTATCATCGTGAATCCTTTTACAGAAATCATGTAGGGTATTCCACCCAACAAACATAAATAAATCATACACATATGAAAATGGTTTTCCATATTACCAAACTAATCTATCTTGATTATGGTCATCCTCTCAAGTGAAAAACCTACCTTCTCCACTAGAATCATTATATATTGAAACAAATAATATAGTTTATAATGAGACACTTGTAATCATCACCTCCCAAACCCTATAAAAACCCTATCTAGGTTTAACATAATAACGGGGAACTCATTTGGATCCCCTAGGTCACATCCATACATGGACAACCTATATGGGTTCTTTTCTGACATTTTGATCTATTGTAACCAACTTAACCTCTTGGTGATAACACCCCTCAACATCTATTTGTGTCTTTTTGATCCATGTGTACAATATAAGGGGTCTATAAAATCCATTTGGATCAACCAAAACTTTGATAACAAAATCATCAATTATTGGAAAATATTTGTAACATGAATCATTAAACTACATGTATCACACATGGAAATAACAATAAGGGGAACATACAATCACTGTTGATTTTGAAAATAGGTAATCACCTACATAAGGTCTAACAAATAAAAAATAACTCAATCA
This sequence comes from Viscum album, assembly GCA_963277665.1. NCBI lineage: Eukaryota > Viridiplantae > Streptophyta > Magnoliopsida > Santalales > Viscaceae > Viscum > Viscum album. The sequence goes on from OY728140.1 coordinate 323,470,695, forward strand.
TTCACTATAGTTTTTCCTTTAAACAATCAATAAAATCTCCTTTTTGAATCCATTTGAAAAGGAATAACATGCCATATTACTCACACTAGACCCTTGAAAAAATCATTCCAAAACCTTATTTACGAAACTCATTTTCCATATCCAAATACTATTTCAAAATTGATTTATCAAATCCAACATTTTCCTTTAGAATTCCATTTGGTTCAAACCCCTTTTGAAATAATATTTCAAAAATGAGAACTTGTTCTCTTTGAAAACCATTTCATTCCACCAAAAAATAATATATATTTCCATCAACACTCATTACACGAAGGTCAAACCATTAGACCGTTTAGAAAGATATGTGGTCTATCATGACTATTGGTACAACATAAAACCATCCAAATTAACGGAGAAATACCATAAATCGTGAAACTTGTAGGAAGATGATACTCGTGATGGAATAAAAATATAAAATATAAAATAAACCTAGTGAATGAATGATTTATAAGGCCACCTACCATAAATTATGGTTCAAAATCCACCCCAAGATCCTACCGACCTCCTATGAGTCCATGAGAATCTACATTATCAATAAACACCAAAAGATTAGGAAACTAAACATTTAAAATGAAATTATAAATTCTGAATTATTGACACCAAACTCATTGGGAGAACTCATAACACTGAAACAATGAGTAATGGGGTTCTTTCTCTTCTTGGTACACACCCAGACCTAAACAATTAAAAATCCCAAAATTAATTTTCGAAAATGAGAACTAATTTCACTAAAAACCACAAAAAATTCAAATTAAATATATTAACCAACATATCATAACATAATCATAAAATGATAACTTGATTAACTCTTATTGGGATGTCCTCTGTAAGTCTCACATGACATACCTATATTGTTGGATGATTTCACCATGTTCTAGTGAAATTGACTCATAGAAGCCCAAACTAGTGAACCAAAAACTAAGGAGGACCAAGGGAAGAAGAATTATGGAAGATTAGTAGGGGTATTACATAAAATACATGTGATGAAATGATCTTCAAACACAAATATTTTTTGGGAAAAAATAGGAAAGATAAGTGCCAAAAGGGACTATTCCCCCTATTCTGGTCAAACAATATGGGGGGGGGGGGATGAGGGTGGGTCTAAATATGAACCCCTATAAAAATACCAAATGTATTATAAAAAAATTGGGTGGGATCCATTTTATAGTGTGGCCCTTGGGGTCATGATGAAAATCCCCAACACCATGGGGTGAATTATGGAACAACCCCCAGGTCTATAGGGCAAGGTCACTTCCCTAGCCTCTAGATGTGTTATATACCTTCAAGACGTGACACAAAAAATCATGGAGATTCATCCCATAGTCACCCCAATGGAACAATCCTTCAAAAAGTGACTTGTACCTCCCTATCCATTGACCATCCTTCCATGGTACACAATGCAACACCCTACCTACAGCTGAATGTTCAGCTACATCACTACCTTGATCCCACTCCAATGATCACTAATCCCAAATAGAACCTCACAATCCTCATTTAACAAACAAAATTATCCCTTAAGGATATAAAAACACTCATAAAAGTGATCTAATTATTTATTCAAGAAATTCCCTTTGTTGTGGACCAAAATTTTAAATTCCCTCTGAATCTCACAACTCATAATGACACAGGTCAATATATGAATGATCTCTTGAACCAAGATCATTATTATAGACTACTTGTCTAATAAATTCAAAGAGAACATGAATGAATCCTTTCATGTTTGAAGTATTTTTTGGTGATCAAATGATGTGATGCAAGTGGATTTGTTCTACCACTCTAGTACCTAGAGTACCATCGACGATGCTTCGAGATTAATAAAGAACATGTTGATCACTTCTAATTAGATTCTATTTTGGATCCTCTGTAATAATGATAATGAAACCAAATGAATATTTGAATGGTCATACTTTTCTTCTAATAATTTATATCAAGACAATGGCAGTTTTTATATTAAAATTAATTATAATTTATCATGAAATATAGTATCTCTGGATATAGGATTGTTTTATAATGAATTTTTGAATATAATCATGAGAAATGTCATTATTCATCATTTTATTATTATTTATTCATTGAATTAAATGAAAAAAAAATCATTATCAATTGGCTTGACCATCTTCTACTGCACCAAAAACCTTCATGATATATCTTTGGTATGAAAGATAATTCAAAACTATAATAGAATATATATGTGAAAAAATAATTTTAAAAATACTAAAAAAATGAATGTTTGACATTATATGTAAAAGAACATATTTAGTAATCAATATTATTACTTCTATTAATTCCATGGTAGGAAAGAGTGACAATAATATCAAGAAAAGGTATTGAATATTGAGAATAATATTAAATTCAATGTTTATCTAAGAACATAAAGAATGGGAACTTTGATCAAAGATCAAATTTTGAATTTATGAAAAACATAAAACTTTGAAACCACAAATCCCTACTCAAGGATAATATTTGGTTCTTATATCAATCAATGGTGTCATAATTCAATTTTTCATTGACATGTAATTCGATCATTAATGATATCAGGATTACATTTATCGATTCTTGGTTCCTATAGATCATCTTCTTCCTCCTCCTCCTCATCTCTCTTTCTATATCAAGCTAAGGTTATGGGGGTAAGCCTAGTGATAGAGATTAGATATGATTAAATAGAATATATTTTCGTTTCCCCATAATAAATTGATTAATTTATCATTTAATGAAATCAAATTAATTAATTAATTAATTCAAACGTTGTATTAAACACCCAACGAACCTAATAAGAACCAAATTATACCATCAATAGGATAAAAACACCATTATATATGGACTCAACAACAGTGTTGTGTTTCCCACTCGATGCTCTATTCAATCAATATAAGTGTTTTGTTAAATTAATTTTTGTGAAGGCTATAAATAATATTTTCATACTAAATATGTTTTCCATGTCCTCCCACACTTGAAATGCCTATATAGCTTAATTAGGGTGTAAACCCCATTTTTTGGAATCATAGAGACATCATACAGCTTCTATAAGGCTATCTAATAAGGTAAATTTTATATTTTATCCATCTAGAGGTTCCGAAATCCGAAATTCAAAACATAGCTAAGTATCATTTGGGAAATACCCGAGTCATTAGAGAAATAGTCCAAACGTAAGAGAAATATGAAAATAAACTGATTTTTTATCTCCTTAATGGTTTCCATCAATGTAAATGAGGTCTATGTAAATTAATATTAGCAAGAAATTATTCATATAATACACCAATATTAGATTTAATTTTTATTCTTATTAATAGATCTATCTCACATCTTCCCTTGGAGTTTCATGAATCAATATTCACTTTGGGGCATTATTATAATCTAGAGGATAATATTTTCAAGATTTATGAATGAGATCGCTACTAGTGAATCCACCTGAAAGAAACTTATTTTATTTATCATGGATAACCACCAATAAATATTGATAATTAGTATGTGACCTAATAAAAATAATTATTAGAGTATTATAGTAGTCCCTTCATGGATGTGATTTCTTCTTGATAACATACATGAATCCCTCACCTTTAATATTGGATTGTTTTCCTTACTCAATGATAGATATTTTTTTGGAAGGTTATTGATTTGTATTTAAGGATATAATAAAACATACATGATACAATAATAGACATTACAAACCTCTTTTAGAAGAACACTATGCTATATAAAATTTAAACAATGTAAATTTAAAATAAAGAATTTGTACCTTTCAACTTTTCTAGATACTGCACCTATCTTCAATCAATGTGTTTTTATAAATATCCCTACAGAGAAAAAAATGAGTTCCTCTTTCCATGGTGTATCCATAGGATAATATGAGTCACCCAATGGTCTACGTAACAACTATGTTTTTCCAGTTACTCAATTAATAAAGGATAAAAAATGAGAAAGGAATGGTTGGTAAAATCAATAAGAGGAAAGTAAAAACTCAAAACACTATCAAAATTTCATCAACCTCATAATATATACATTAAGGACAATCCCCAAGCATCTGTATGATTTACTCGTTCCCTATGAAACATATGAGAAAATTATAGGTAGTTACAACACTTGTAACTTTCAGAGATCCATTCTCCCCATTGTTTCATCATATGAAACATTATAATGAATGATATCAATTCAAGGGAGATTATGGAATGTTAATAACATAACATTCAACTTCCATTTCCAATCATAAAGAGTTTCTATGAGTCATACTATATGATTTTACTCTCAACACTGCCATATAACGTAGACCAATCACAAATTCTAATTGATTTTGGCGGTAACATGATAAATGAATATTCATGTTTTAGGATATAACCCTAACAAGGTATACAATACATTTCCCATATTTCAAACCATATGAAATATACATATCATATAAAATGATATAGTAATAAAATATTCTAGCAATTGTATTTAGAAATTATTTCTATCAATCTCACATTTTCACTAAAGACAGAGATTTTTTTCCATTTCTCATTAAATCATATCATATATATAACACCCAAAGATTTTCTGAATATATTTTTTCAAATTAATTTAATATTTTTTAGAAATTTTTCTTTTAATGAAACAATCTATATTTTTTATATGAAAGTGATGCATTTGGATTTCATTATAAGTAACATGAAGTTAAGCTTGCACTACACACTACACCAAGAGTGTAAGGGAATATAATATTCTAATATATTAAAATATATTTACTATTTTAATAGATATATTCTATATATATTTCAATACATGTGATACTAAGTTATCATGTTTCGTATGTAATAATGAGTTTCTTTAATGACTTACGTTACACGTAGTACCGAGTTTCACAAAACAGAAATATATTATTAAAATATTATTATTTAATATAAAAATATATAACCTAGCTATTAAATTAAAGGTTATGAATAATATTAACTAATTTATTAAAATATGTGTTTTACAAAAATTTTAAAATGAATTCATTGGTTACAAATTAAATATAAATGGATGTAAGAACCAATTGAATACAAATGAAATATTTTTATACTCACAAATCTATTTTATCCTAATAAATAAATTACAATTAAATCATTATATTAATAAAATTTATATTTTTTATATTAAATAAAATATTTTTGGTATTCATCCAATATATTTCATAAGCATATGATAAGAAAAAACCTAATATTTCCCATAAAAATCAATATGTTTATAAAGCCACACATACCACTATTTAATGAAAAACCTATTTTAAATTAAATTTTTTTGCACATTTATAAACATTATATGTCAAAATAAACTCCAGGTTTTGAATAAAAGCATAAAAATTATCTTATGGTGGTTTTCTCTTATTTTTATGTGAAGTTTCTTTTTTTAATGAATAGAGAAAAATACAGATTTTTAATTCAAAACATTTTTTTCATGTAATTCAGTTATAGTGTTAAAGTATATTTTATTTCAGTTTTAAATTAAAATTATTTATATTATTTAAAAATAAATCCAATTTAGTTCATTGGAATAAATTTCACATTTAAATTATTTATAAAAAAATATAATACTTTTGAATGTTTTTACATTAAAAATATGAATCATCATCCCCTCTAAAGGATTTAATTTAAATTAATTTCTTCCACTTATTAGGTTGGAATTTGGAAAAATGGATTCCATATTTTTAATAATTATAATTTATAATATCTAACATGGTCATATTAGTTTTTGAAAAAAATTATTAGTTGAAGTAATTAAAATTAATTTCAATGATAAAAGTGAAATTAAGCTTAATAAGGGATTAAACCTTAATCACAAGGGCCAAAATGACTAATAAACTTGTACAAAGACATTTGATATCCATATTTTTTACTATTTAATCACTTAGATATAATTTTTTATATTATTGGAGACAATTTTAATTTGAAAAACCTTGGTGGAATTTCCTTTTCCCAAATTTACAAGAGTGATACTCCTCCTCCACTATTAAAATGCCTCCTCTCCTCCCACTTCCTCACACCTATCAAGATAATTTATCTCAAAAAATATATTAAACCATATCTCATAAAAATCTCTCCCATAATCCTAGAATAATTCCATTGGTAACAAATCCAGTCAAGGTATCCATTTGGTGCAAACCAAAATAAGTTACCCAAAGACGAGGTAAAATCTTTCTTGAGGATCTTTATTTTTATTTCCATTCCCCACCCCCTCAACTCTCATTATATCATGATTATACTAAAACACTAGTATCTGAAATATACTTAGTTTTTTTATGATAATATTTCAACCTACACATATACACACTTCCATCTAATGGGTAATGAACATATTGTTTATGTGTATGGAGAACTACCACCTCATGAAATGATGATTGCTCATTTTTTCCATTACCACCTTTCCTGGATGGGAATTATAATTGAAATGTAGTTTATTTATGATATATATTATATATATTCTTCCTTAATTATTATATAATTATTTTATAACACATATCTCTATACTTTCTATCTTGTTTAAATATGATAAAATCGTTTGTAGACGTGTGGACTACCGCCTCCTCAACAAGATGTGATACGTTCACACATTATGTGTATTGTTTTAAGGAGGGTTTTAGTGAACATTTATGATATTTATTACAAAATAATGTTACTTTAATGATATTAACTACATATATACTTCTATTTAATTTACTTACTTTCTTTAAATTGAAAAAAAAACAGAAACGACGTTTATACGCATGTATGGCCTATCGTCTCCATGAATAGTGTATTCCATTTCATCCTTATATATTTTATAGATTATTATAAATAAATATATAATGAATAAATATTATATTTTTATAATGTTTTATATTATGTAAGTCGGTAAATCATGATCCAATTAAGATGATTAAGAATAATAAGTCAAAACATGTACGAAGAACAAAGTGGATATTACCTGAAGTGAAACCTTAATATATAATAGTTTATAAGAATGTAATATAGAGTCATAAAAATTATATATGGTATTATATATAATAATAAGGTTTTTTAAATGATGTATAATAAAGTTATATTTATTACACATGATGTTTTTATGAGTATGATGAGAGTTAAGATATAAGGTAACCAAATTTGATCTCACTTTTTATTTCCATGATTTACATGCCTTATTAACCACAAATTTATTTTTTGTGGGGTATATAATATCCATGAATATATTATATTATTATTTTACATAAATTTATTTGGATTCACATACCGATTTGATGATATTTATTTCAGGGTTTTATGGTCCAAAAGTTACCAAATCGGTAATGTAATTTTTGCGTCAATTTTACATCATTGAGACACATGTTTTTCTATGTACCTATGTTTTCTAACAAGGTGTATGTGATTCAAATTTACATGTTATATCATTAATATTTGTCTTTTTCATGATATTTAAGGATCCATGTAATTTAATTTCCTTACATTTGTAGTATGATTCAATGTTAACAAGTGGTATGAGTTTATTGAAACAATCTCATTGTTTATAGAGATTGTTTATGATTATTCTTTCATTGATGAAATTTTATGATTAATATCTCAATAAATCTCATTAAATTTTCACTCCCTAGATATTCATTTTATATCCACGTAATTGTACCATTTTACCACTCTTTAGTACTTAATATAATTAAGATAATGTTTTTATAAAAATGTACATATATCTTTCCTTTTGGTCAGAAATCCATGTTCATTCAAAGCCATATTTTAAAAAAGTTTTAGTATTATCATATGATATTTTAAGGAAATTTGTACCCAATTTTTACAATTTTATATATTTTTTAAAAGTCATCTCCTTGTTTTTTCTGGTAAATGAACTTTTATAAACTTTTAAGGTGAGAATGGAATGCTCATCATGTATAAACTTACCCACAATCATGACCATAATTTCATTACAACTTCATTTATAGTTTAAAATGTTACTTTAAAAGAATTATTTTCCTAATATTATGAAAATTTGTTTAATTTAATGTGTTTTTAAAAGAAAAACCTTTTAAAAATGTTTTATATTCAAAATATGTTATAAGTTATTTTCAAATATTACCTTATATGTTTTCAAATGGGTATTTTAAAAGAAAAGGATTTATATGATTTCAATTCTTATTTATATGTTTTCAATGAAATTTTATATAAAATCATTTTTTTAAATGTTTCAAAATTCATTTATATGTTTTCAGAGAAAAAATTTTCAAAATTGTTTCCAAGCTTCTTTTATAAGATTTCAAGGAAAAATGTTTTCAAATGTTTTCTAGAATACATTAATTTTTTCGTGTTTATTATAAAGTAAAATGATTTTCAGAAGGTTTTATGTTTTAAAAAGAATTCTAAAATAGGAAAAGTTATTTTCCTCTTGAAATTGTTTTAAATGATCTTTCAAAATTATTTTCCATCTATGATTAAATCAGTAGATGTTACTCATCCCTTTCTGGGAAATGATCCAAAGGTTCCATTAATATTATTTCTTAGAACGTTTTATACATTATGGAATTATATTTATGAAATCTATTCTCTTTCATAACTTATATTTTTATGAAATCCGTTTCTTTTTCATGAGATATATATTTATAAAACCCTCTTAATTTTGTGGGTTATTCTTTGATAAAATGATTATGAAACCTATCTCTTTCCCATAGCTAATGATATGATTTCATGTTTATGACACCCATTTACTTTCATTGGATATGATATTATTGTTTATGATCTTATGGATTATGTATGTATGATTTAATTATGATATGGGTGAGACCTACACCACCCTCCAATGCATTGTGTAATGATTTATTTCTCATGAGATAAACTACGATGGTTTTGGGAGGAATCCTTTACTAATAAGATGACCATGGCAGTGAGTCTTGACTACAAATATAGAATGTGGAGTAAACTAATACAACTAAGATGGCCATGGGAGTGAACAAATACTACCAAGATGGTATGGGGAGGGAACCCATTCTACTAAGATGGCCTTGAAAACAATTTCTTGACTACTATGGGAATAATTTTCTATGATTATTTGTATGCCAAAATTACATGTATTATTCCTATGTTACGATTTCATGGATTATGTTCTTTTTTTCCCATATGATTCATATCTTATGAACTAGAAATATTTATTCCATGATTTATTTTTATGATCACTATATATACAGGGTATGATGTTATAATGTAATGATCTTGTTATCACACCCCTATGCTCATGTTTATTATTACATGTCTCCCTTGTTTACTGTTATTGGGCATCTAAGATAACCCATTTTTAAGTTTCCTTTACGAGGTTATGAAGATATGTATTATGTATGTTGTGTCTAATAAGGATTATAGTAATGAATAACCTAGTGAGAGATTATTAAGTTTACTTATATACCATTTTTTATGATTCGATGTTTTCAAAGGTAATAGACTAATACAATCCTTGGGTGTCTGTTTTTAAAATTCTTTAAGTATTCTAGAAAATTTATGTAATGATAATGTATGAAAATCATGGGTTGCTATAGTTGGTATCATATAAAAAGTTTTATCAACCTTTGAAAACTAGGATGGGAAAAAATTATTGATAAACCTAGGAATATTTATTAGGATATGTCTAGTGATGTAACTAAGGATATGCATAAGGATGAGATAATGTTTACAAAAATGTCTACGAATTTTGGTAAAGGATAGAGTGAGTGGTTTCCTAGAAATACATCCCTATATAGATACTACAAGTGGACATGGTTTTAATACACATGTACCTAGGAGTAAAACTATTACATGGTGTGTCGGGCCTGACTTGGCATAACCCTTTACATGACAATGGGCCTTATTGCACACCTATTTTGACACTCTTGAGGGATAGTCTCTGGAAATTCACAAAATCTTCACAAACCATCATAAAGGATTTAAATGGATGTTGGCTATTAATAACATAGGATAAACATGATGATTTATAGTTTAATAACGATGTTATAATTTAGGCATCATATAAGTGGTTTTAATGATTATGTGGTTTACCATATTGATAATCTTTTCTTACTCAATGATTTCGGGTTTTATTTAATGAAGTGAACTAGAAGGAACTAGATTAACATTGGATGTGATGAGCAATATACTGATGGGAAGTGAAATGGGATTACCATTTGAGTAAAGGATGTTATTATCATGCCTAGTTAGTTTTCAGGGAAGATGGTCAACAGTGTCTACCACAACCAACTATTGGATCCACCAAAGAAGAGAATGGAGGAGTTAGCTAAGTGTTCCGGTAATGGAGACCATAGAGTAAAGAAGATTTTATTTCCTTTGTACCAATAATGTGGAATGAATCACCTAAGTGAACGTCTTAGAGGAACAATAAGGCATTTTGATTGTGGTAAAGAAGGAAACAAAGCAATTAACAGCTAAGTAATAATTTATTTCTTAGCTAAAGACTTGGGGTGGAATATTGGCCTCCTAATGAAATCATCAGTGGTTAAATTTTTTATGTGTGGAATGAATGGTCATTATGAAAATTTATGTCCTATGTGGAAATATCATGTAGAAAATTAGTAAGGTGGTATGATTAATGGTTAACAATCAAGGTTTCATTTGAATTGGGATTCAATTATTATGGTGAAATATACATGGATTTTTCATTTTAATTTTTTTACTAATTATTTAAAAGATTATGTTGAGTATTCCGAATTGGCTTGAAAAGTAATTTAATTGAAATGTGACATTTTGACTAAGAGAAGATAAAACTTAATGTGTTCCTTATATTAAGATAATGTTGTTTGGATAATGACATGATGAATATGAATAAGCAAATTTGACGTTATTGATTACCTTGGAACAAATTAAGGACTTGTTGACAAGTGGTTATGTTATCATTGATAAGGGTTACAACATTTTTTAATTTAAGGACCACATCAAATATAATTTAAAATAAGGAAACATGCATGTTATCAATAAGTAATTATGTTAATTAAGGTTATTACCATGTTTGAAGAGAATATATGATGAGGGTATTCACATATGTGGAATGTGACAACCAAGAGCTACTTTGTGATATATAAGGTATCAATGATAAGATGATTTTGTGAAATTATTTTTAAAAGTGTAGTATTTTCATATTTTGAAAGGGTTGTAATGTTAATAATTTATTAACTGTTTAAGTTGAACTTTCCATGAAGTATTTATGTATTGAGGTTATATTGAAAACCTTATTTAATAGGATATTTAGTGATTAACCTTATTTGAAGGATTCCCGTCATATTTATCTTGGAAAATATATATATGTTGTTTTAAAACTGGAAAAACTGTATATCATGTGACAAACCATAATTTTCGGTAGATCCACGGGTCTTAAAATCATGATCTAATGATGATAATGTCTTCATGCATACTAATAGACTAAGTGATGTCCTAGTTAATGTATAATTTTGTTTTTTGAACAATTGATGAATAAATATTAATGATGAATTGGTAGTGTTATTTTTTAGGTTTAGAGATTAATGTATTAACCATATTGACTTTGGAAAATAGTTAGAGACAAATATTTATCCTTGTAACTCTTTTACAAGCCTTAAGAATCATATTTTAGTGATTCAAGAATCAACGTTAATTTTTGATATCCATTTCTTTTGTAATCGATGAATTAAAAATTTATCGAAGAACAAAAAAATGATGAAATTGTGTTTGTAGAAATATATTATCTAAGTATACTTCCATATATTATTGGTTAATAAAATGATTACTCAACATTAGTAAAATGATAAAAAATGTGTTTTCCTAACACTGTTATTTTTATTGAACTGATGGGATTTTTAATCATCACAGATTTATTACTTTGAGGTCCTAAACTTTCCATTTATAATTTACTTGTTTGTGATTGATGTCTCCAATCACTCCCTATAATTATTTACGATTTTCCTCTATGTCCAATCTTCACTCCTAACCCATGTTCTCTTATGTTGAAACCAAGTTATATGTTACATTGGGAAACCATTGTGTTTCCAAAATTTTTTAAATGAACTTTTAATATTTTTTAGATGTGTTTTTCTATGAAAGGAACGTTCATGTATTAATACTTTAAAAATCTAGTTGAATTTCGAGGAATAAATTCATTTTTAAGGAGTGTATAATGTAACACCACAAGATTTTGTGATTTTTTAATTAATTTAATCTTTTGTAGATATTTTTCATTTCACAAAACTATCTAGGTTTTGTTATATGAAAGAGTTATGATTGGATTGTGTTACATGCACTCCCAAGTTAATCATTCACTATACTCAACATGAAGCATGTAAGGAAATCTAATATCCTGAGAGTTTATAATAGGTTTACTATTTTAAATAGATATAGTCTATATATATTTAAATTCACATGATACCACATTAGTGTGCATTGCATGCAACAATGAGTTTCATCAATGACTTACATTAATAAACATTATCGAGTTTTACAAAAAACAATATACTATTAAAATATTTTTATTTAATGTAAGATGATATAAACTAGTTAATAAAATAAAAATTGTGAATAACATTAACTAACTTATGAATATTTGTGCATTAAAAAATATATAAAATGAAGTCATTTGTTACAAATTAATCAGAAATTCATATAAGAGCCAATTTACTATAAAGGGAATATTTTAATACTCTAACCTGAATGTCTTGAAGGCATTCATTTTTTATTCATTTTTGATAATACATGTTTTAAGGGTTGAAGTGGAACCTTTACATGGCCTGTAGGCTTCGTGACATTACAGAACCCGAAGGTCTTAAAGTAATTCATTACAGAATATGACTATATGAAACTGCCCCTCCCTCATATATGCATCATGATCATCTCTCCACTATTATAGGCTATTTGGTTAGCTGTCCAATGAAGAGGTGTATAAACCTTGTACTGATGGAAAATGTGATACCCTCTCTTTCTAACCAATTTGTTAGCTCTTCTCTGGTGAATGTGAGTTTCTCTAAATCCACTTCTTGAGATTTATCCTTATATAATCCTTTTGGTTTATTTCTCCACATTAGGTGGCATGAAGGCCTTAATGGGGCACGAAGGCCTTAAGGACTCCATGCCCAAACCATTGGCCTGAAGGTTAATAGTTCTAGCTTCAAGAGTACCAAACAAAACCTACTAAAGTACTTGTTATAGTAACTATTACATTACCTTCTATATTACTACTAGAGTACTGCTACAGTACCCTAGAATTATGCCTTCACCCAGATTCGAACCTAGGTCTCGTGGATACACATAGAGAGTCTTCACCAACTGGGATGAGGCTCATGTGGAAATATTTTTATACTCAAAAAGTTTTTTTAAACTAATAAATTAATTAAAATTAAAGAATTATATTAATGAAATATATATGTTATATATTAACTAAATAATTTTTTATTCATCATATATATTTGATAAGAATAAGATAAGAACAACCCAATATTTCAGATAATAAACAATATTTTTATAAAGGAACTTGTACCACCATTTAATGCTGAACCCATTTAAGTCCAATTTTTGGAAAATTTATAAAAATTATAATTGAAAAAAATTAACATTTTTAATTGAAACAAAAAAATTATCTTAGGGTGAATTTTTTGTATTTTTCTATGACGTTTCAATTTTTAATGAATTGTGAAAAAACTGAATTTTAATTGAAAACATTATTTTTGTATAATTATTTTATCGTAGTAAATTATATTTTATTTTTATTTTGAAGTAATATTATATTAATAATATATTTATTAATCCAATTTAGGTCTTTTTAATAAATTTCACATTAAAATTGAATATAAAATCATAGAAAACTTTTGAACATTTTTACTTTAAAACCATGCATAGTCATCCTGTCTTTAGGATTAAATTTAAAATAATTTATGCTACTTCTGTGAGTAGAATATGGAAAAAATGGATTTATAATTCGAAAATATGATAATATCTAATTTCTAATAATTTCAAATTTTTTTTACAAAAAATATTTATGAAATTTGTTAAAACTAATTATTATGATTAATGTTAAATTATGATTAACAAGGAACTAAACCATTAGATTAAGGGAGAAAATGATATAGAAACTCCTCCAAAGTCATTTTATATCCATAATTTGAACCTATAATCCCTTTCCAATATTTATTTTCCATTATTGGGCAACTTTAAATGGAAAAAACATGGTTGGAATTCCCTTTTGAAAAATTTACAAAAGTGTCCATGCTCCTCTAGTATAAAAAAGATTCCACTTCTCCAACGTCCTCACACCTCTTGAGCCACAGTTAATCCATCAAGGTTTGCCAAATTAGATTCTATACATCCCTTACCTCTCCTCTAATCCTCCCCTTTTTTTATAAATACACCCACAGAATCCCTTTGGTGCAAACCAAAAGAAGTTACCTAAAGAAGAGTTAACATTTTTCCTCAAGATATTCTATTTTATATCCATTATCTCACCAATAAACTCTCATTATTCCATTATAATATAAAAATTACTATCTTAAAAATTATTATATGTTTTTTTGATAAGGGTTTTACCTACCCACATCCATCTAATGGGTAAAGAACATACTCTTTATGTATACGACGAACAACACCCTCACGAAATGATAATTATTCATTTTTCATTTACCTCTTTTTATGGTTGGTAATTTTGATAGAGATGATATTTATATTTGATATATATGATATTTATTTTTTACTTATGATTCTGTAAATATTTTATAAAATATACTATTATACATTCCATCTTATGTTAATACATTATCATCATTTGTGTTTATGTGGACTATCGTTTCCTTAAAGGAATGTGATTCATTAATACATTACATGGAATATGTTAAGGATTGTTTTAGTTAAAATATATGATATATAACATAATAATTATACTATAATGAAATTGTACAAATATATACATATATTTAATTTACTTACTTTCTTTCAATTACACAACAAAATGGAAACAACATTCATGCGTATGTAAGACCAGCCGTCTCCCTGAATAGTGTATTCCATTTCATTTTTCTATATTTTATAGATTATTATAAATACTTATATAATGACTAAATATTATATTTATATAATTTTAGACATTCTATAAGTAATTAACACATGATATATATATTATGATCAAGAATAATAAGTTAAAACTTGTACAAAGAACAAAGTGGATATTAACCAAAGTGAAACCCTAACATAGAACTATTAATAATGTGTTAATATAATATCACAATCAAATCAAATATGGTATTAGATATAATAATATTCTTCTATAAATTAATTATAATAATTTTTTATTTATTATGTGGGAGTTTTGTATGAGTACAATGAGAGTCAAGCTATAAGGTAAGGGAATTTTGTCTCACTTTTAATTTCCATGAGATACATTCCTTATTCACCACTAAATTATTTGGTGTGGTGTATATAGTTCCCATGAAAATATTCTTTGATTATTATACTTATATTTATGGGATTTAAATATCCATTTTATGATCATTATTTTATTGGATTTATTGTTTTAATGTTTCCAAATTGGTAAAGTAATTTTGTCTCAATTTTCCTTCTTTGAGACACATGTTTTGTTTTACACCTATATCCTTTAATGAGGTGTAGATGATTATAATTGAAATTTTATATCATTAACCCCATTATTTTTTGTGATATACTATTCTCTATGTAATTTAATTTTCTTACATCGGGAGTATGATTAAAATCTTCCAAGTGGTAAGTGTTTATTGAAACTATCTCATCGTTTATTGAGATTGTTTATTATTTTGAATAAAGTGAATCCCAAAGTGTGGAATTTTAAAACCCAACACAGAAGGTAACACCCCTCCCCATGAAGAGATCACTACAAAGAGTTCCCCAGCTGGGAAAGAACTGTTGTCTACTTAGATGGAAGAGTGTTCTCGAGGGTGACAACCCCATTAGTGATGGTTCGAAATTGCAAACCATCAGCACAGGTAGGTTGGGCCACATTTCTTACCCAATGGATATGAATGGTATATCCATTTCTTGGAAATTATCCAAATATTCCATTTATATTCATTATCTAAATGGTTTACACATTATGGAATTATGTTTTAAAAAATACCTTCTATTTGATGGGTTATATGTTTATGAAATCCATTTTTTTTCATGAGTTATATGCTTATGAAACCCGATTCTTTTCATGGGTTATTCTTTGATAAAATGATTTTGAGGCCTGCCTTTTTTCCCACAGGTTCAGATAAGATTAAATGTTTATGACACCCATTTCCATTCACGAGTTATGATATGATTTTTTATAATCTTTTGGCACATGTATGTATGATTTAATTAAGAGATTAGTGGGACATATATCTCCCTCAAATGCATTGGGTAAATATTTCTATCTCATGAGACATACTATGATAGTCTTGGGAGTTAACCTTGACTACTAATTTGGCCATGAGAGTGAAAAAGGAATACAAAGATAGTATGGGGTGAGCTCAAACTACTAATATGGACATGGGAGTGGAACATGACTACCAAGAGGGTATGTGGAGTGAACCAATACTACTAAGATGGCCTTGGAAAAAATTCATTAACTACTACGAAAATTATTTTATATGCTTTTGTTTCTTCCACAATTCCATGTATTATTCATATGTTATGATTTAATGGATTATGTTATTTATTTATTTATGATTCATTTATTATGAACTATCAATATTTATTAAATGATTCATGTTTATGATCATATGATATGCAGGGTATGATATTTTAAGGTTATGATCCGATTCTCATAACCCTATTCTCATGTTTATGTATACATGTCTCCCTTGTCTACCCTTATAGATCATCTGATATTTCCCCTTTTTATCTTTAATTTCCTAGTTTATTAAGATTTGTATTAATTATTATGTGTCTAATAAGAGTTCTAGTCATGAGGAAGCTAGTGGAAGATATTTTAGTTCACATATGTTCCAGTGTGTATGTTTCTATGTTTCAAAAGGCACTAGACTAATATGGTCTTTGAGCATATGTTTTTATAATGTTTTAAGTATTTTGAAAAAGTTATATAATGTTTTATATGAAATATAGGGTCTCTATAATATAAAATTACCTTTTATTCCAAATCCAAAAATATTTTTGGATATTTTGAAAAACACTTTTGGAAGGGTATCATCAAATTCACTAGCTTTCACATCAAATATAATACCTTATCAATGTTCTTAGAAAAAATATTTTGGACAAAATATAAAATACTTTTAGAGCATCTATATGAGTTTCATCAAACTAAATCTCTATTTAATAAAACACAATGTTTCACCCCATAGGGAATTGTAACATTGGAATCATATATGAATTCCATAATTCATAATTTTAAGAAAATAGAGATATTTAGAAAAGCGTTAGTACTACCCAAGATGTATCGGGGTCTTCCAATTTCACAATAAAACAATTATATATATATATATGTCAACCATATTTTTCATATGAATGAATTAATTTCCATATGATTCCATTTTTCTAAGACATCAAGTAACCATAGGACACATAGTATGTAAATCTCTTAAATCTAATCATATTTTCTTGATTATATGAGTATAGAATGACCAAGATTATGAATACGTCACATTAAATTCACATTTATGGATGAATATATCACATAACCGTAATCAAATAGATAATAAAATCATAATTATTATCTAGGTATGACTATACATTATTTTAGTCTATCTTAGTCGATGTCCCAAATGTTATCTTTAATTTTTTTGTTTAATCTCATTTATTATCGTTCTTTATTTCTATATTGATTTCAGGGTGATACTTTTCTGCCATTTGATGGTGTTGATGAATATAAACCATTATTTTAAAATATTTTCATTATTTCTTGAAATTTGTTCTATATTTATTTTATTAATCTTATACAATGTTAACTTTGAGTTAATTGTTATGAAATTTACTTGAGTTTCCCCCATTTTTGGGTGCAATTTCCATTTTAACTTGTTTTATAAATAGTTTTTATATAAATATATAAAAAAGAGAAAATAACACTTTTTTTATTTTCATAAATTCAAAAGAATCACATTTAAATATTTTTTGAGTTTTTTTAGTTTTATTATCACTATTAGTTTACATAAAAACTATTACCACTTTTCTTAAAAGGTCATTTCATTTTACTTATTTTAATGATACTCCCTTATGTGATAAAATTGATTTTATAATTATAGTTAAAACTAGAATTTATAAATTTTATTATTAAAGTATTTACATAAACTCTTTGGTGAAATCATACACGAAAATTTTATCTCACACCCTACATACACATCCTCACATGTATATTGTTCTAATTTTTTTCATAATGTTATCAACGATGTGTTTCCTTATTGGTTGGTATTTATTATTGATCTAGATGATTTATGGTTGGAATTTTAATAGGACCTTGACCAATATAGATATAATTATTTTTTAGACTGAGTTCTATAGTTCATCTTAGAATATATATATATTGGTTTCTCACCTACTTTAGCCTACATTTTATTTTATTGAAGTATTTATTATGTATTTCTCATGATGTCAAATTTATATTTGGTTTTGTATGTTTATACTTCTTTTAATTTTATTGACTCATTTTTATTTGATAACTACATATTTGATATGCAATTAAGTCCAATGTATGAGTTCACCATTCCAAGTTATCAGCATGAGTCACTACATATTTATTACTATGTAGTGGGTGAAATAATTTCCAAGGTTTAGTTTTGGTACCCATAGTGATTTTTGTTGGTTCATGATGACCGAGAGTTCTCTCTATGACTTGTAATAAAACAATTGGGTGATATTTTAGGTTAATCCAATCTCATTCATCATATATACTAACATGATTGGGTTGTGTCCTTTTCATAAGAACATATCATTAATTACCATGTTATTGCTACCTATCTATGTAGTTATGGTGAATAAAGAGTCTATAGAGGAAAAACACAATGAATTATTAGAGTGAAATAGATTTTATTTCTTCACCTCAGAGTGTTATGTATTTTTATAGTAGAAAAAATAGAAAGAGGAATAAACTCAATTAGAAAAAATGTTTGAAAAATTGGTGATATTGAATTCATCATAGTGGAAGAGACATATTTAGTGTCATCCTTATATAGTATCATGATGGATTTGAAAAGGTATTTACCTAAAGATACTATGAGTTGTAATAGATGTAGAAATATTAGAAACTTGAGGATGTTTTTTTAGGGAATCTATGATTTTATATTACAAATAAACTTAAGAATTACAGATTCTTAAGAAAAGACCAAATCAATCTAGGGATTTATCAATTGTGATGATAGGTTGTAATTATAGATACACAAAAACCTTAAAGAACTAGAAGTATTCATTAATTAAAAATAATATCCCACAATATACAGAAGTAGGACTTATGATAGTATGTTGAACCATTTTTATTAATTTTAGAATGATCTCATCATTTTTTAATATGGACGGATCTAATTGGATTATATCTGTATATGATAGGCTATATGAATTTTCATGTGGAAATGTCTCCTTATTCTATGAAGGTTAAAAGAACACATGATGTTACTATTAGTTAATAATTCAAATTTTCGTCTTATTCAGTTATGATTAGCGATATTGAAAATTTATGGAATATTTTATAAATAGATATGGGAACATATGATCTAATAAATTCAATCTATTAGATATTGAGTTTTATTGAACATATTGACTACTATGGTCATATATATTATTTGACATATCCTAATGGGAGTATTTATATATTTAATATAGAGTTTGATATTCAATAAATTTCAGTTGGATTTTTTGTTTAAGACGTTAGATAATTGATATTAGATAATGGTGGGTTGAATCTTGAATCACAAGAATCAAATAGTAAACTGTAGTTTCTAGTTGTTTTAGAAGGATTTTTTGAGGTGTTTCCTGAATATTTTTTTGGAATTACATTATAGAGACAAATAAATCTATTCATAGAATTGTCATTAGGTAGACACCTTATATTCATACCATCATATCACTTGACACTTCATGTTTAGTGACAATTGAGTACTGAAATGGAATTTTTAGAGTGAAAGGGATTTATCTAACTTACTATTCCACCATGGGGAGAACAATATCTATTTTTTAAGTGGGGTTACTGTATCTTGAAATTGGAAATAGGATATTTGAAGTTTAATAAGGTCATATTGAAAAATAATTACCCCTTTCCTCACATTGAATCTTTATACATCCATTTGAAACAATCTAACTATTTTCCAAAGATCAATGTGAGTTTGGGTTGTCACTAGTTATTGGTGAAGAGTGATTAAATTCCATTAATTAAATTCAATACTAAGTATAATAATTGTAATGTTTTGGTAATTCAATTTTGGGATACCATTTATCCAATTATGTTCAGTTACTTTATAACTAACATCCTTTAAAAAAACATTGGCTCATTCGCTGTGGGTTTTTTAGATTATATCTAGATTTACATAGAAGTGAAGAATGACAAAGAAAGAAATTTGAGGATCATTAATGAAACATAAAGTTAGAATATATTATATATAAATATATCTAAATATCAACTTTTGTATTCTGAAGGTGATGTTCATGGGTGATGTTATCTTTGAGATTGGTTTTTATGTTTCCCCAAAGAACGTTGAAGTTGTGATGTCCTTGGTGTGGCCCTATAATTTTTTAGGTCCAATGTTCTATTTTGTTAAATAGATTTAATAAATATTTAATTTAATTCTTTCCAATCTAGAATCAAATATGAAAACATTTACCCATGTTTATGTGACGTTTTATTATGCAAAAACATTTTAGAGAGATTCTTTTGAGATTAAGAGAAGTTCAAATTATGATATAGTATTTACATTTTTTAAAAATATTAAAGGAGTATTGGAAATATTTTGATGTATAAATATATGATTTGGGATGAATTATCATGAATGAGAAGAATGTGGTTTCTTATAAATCAGGAAAATTATAGTCACATTAGAAAAACTTTGAAACACATGAATTGAATCTCTTGGTAGTTGATCATGCCTTGAAGATATAGAGGATTTAACTATTTATTGAGAGGTTTGTGGTGTATTCATATTATAAAATTCTAAAATTAATTTTATACCAAATATATCAAAACATTATATAAATATTATGGGTTGAGTATTTTCAAAAATTGTGTTTTTTATTATATTACACGCTAAGTATGGGAAATGTTTTAGTAGATGCATTTAGTTATAAGTCTCAATAACTAAAAGAATAAAAAATATAATGGTTGCTAGTGAGATTGATTATAGGTTATAATTTATTGGCTTTTGTGGAGGGATTACATATAGTATTATATTATATTTATTTAACTTCTATTCTTGTGGACCATGTATTAGGAGGATTTTATGTTGAATATAAGAATATTAGTGAAGCATTAAGCAATGAGAATATGATTAATTGGTAGTCTCTTTATGTTTAATTAACATGGTATTCCAAGAATAGTATTGTGGTCCCCTCAAGTTTAAAGGTAGAAATTATTAAATAATTTTATAAAAATAGTATGGAAGGTCATCTTATAGTGAAATAAGAGTATCATGGAATTATATATAAGTCTTATCAGGTTGAAATAATGAAAGAGAGAGCTATATTTATAATTTCAATGTTTATTGTTTTGATAAGTAAAGACTGATCTTCAATGAACTCTGATAAGTTTTCATCAAATTTCT
The DNA here is from genome assembly GCA_963277665.1 of Viscum album. NCBI lineage: Eukaryota > Viridiplantae > Streptophyta > Magnoliopsida > Santalales > Viscaceae > Viscum > Viscum album. The sequence continues at coordinate 323,492,383 of OY728140.1, forward strand.
ATAATAACATATAAATAGGAAAATATTATGACATATGTTGTAGTTGGTTAGATTACCAATAAAGAAAAACTTAATAAGGGTTATTATAGACCATCTTAGTAAATTTGATCACATTTTATCTATTCCAAAGATGTATTCAGTATAATTATTGGGTCTGTTGTATATGATGGAATTTGTGGAGTTTCATGGAGTTAATTCATCCATCATGTGAAATATATATCCTTAGTTAGATTCATTATTTTATAAAGGATTATGAAATGTGATGGGTACTCAATTTAAGAAGAGTAAATTATATTACCCTTGGAAAGATAATAAATCAAAATAGTCCAAACAAATTTTGGAAGATATACATCAATCATCTGTGATATATTTTTAGAAATAATGAGGGAATAATATTACATTAGTTTAATTTTTTATAACTATATTCATCAATAATCTATTTTGATTAATCCATTTTAATATTTTTTTGGAACATTATTTCAATCAAAATTATATTTGGATGAGATAAAGGAGAGGTCCCTCTTGGGAGCTATCATTGTATAAGTGATTAAATATTACATAATCAAATACCTAATATATTCATAGAATATTAAACTAGATATAAGACTTATGTTGTTAATTGAAAATGATCGGGTGGTTTTTTGATATTGGTTCTACTATTTTCGGGAATGTATCTATGGCTTGGATATCAATGGCTCGAGAATAAAATAAATTTATCCTCTCTTTATATGGGTTAATATGAAATCATTGAGTAAATTGAATATGTTGATTGTTTATTAGATTTTACAAAAAAGTATATTGTAATGTATGATATGTGTCATGATTCATAATTATAAAAGTACAAAAAAGACCCATATCATATTATTTATTTTTAATATACTGATTTAGAATTGGGTATTACCAATATCATAAGGCGAGTGTAGTTTTTTGGTAAATAAGAGAAGGTTTTGAGAGGAAATGTTTTTCCATTGGTGTGAGTATTATCGGAATATGACTTGTTTCCAGAAGTATCCAAGGAAAGATTAGTTCACATGAGGTATAAATGGTGTAATTTTCCAAGTAAGAGTTGGTCTAGAAAATATTTGGTGATAATAAGTTCTACAGTGGAGAGAATTGTAATACCCATTTATTGGAGTGTGTTTAATATAGGTGGAGATGTTTTTTAGTTTATTTATTAAAGTTTTATTTCCAAGGTAAAGTGAATTTACACATATAATTATTTTCTTATTTAATTATGGGATATTTTTTACATGTATTTATTATTGGGTTATTATTTCTTAATTTTAGGGAATATATTAGAGTATATTGAAATAGAAAATATTATCTTGGATTTTATTATGGTCAATTAGATTAATTAGCGATATGTATAATGTTTTTATATTATTATAAAGAATAAAATAGAGGTTTGACCTTGTATTTATGGTTTATAATGGAAATATGATGGATTTAATAGAGAAGGGTATTTGAATAATTTATTTAAGAGGTTTCACATGGTGAAATATTTTTTAAACATAGAGGGCGAGGTTGTGAATTACCAGATTTACCCATTTTTAATTAATATTTGTATCTTCATTATGATATATTGATTATTTAGTGATGGTGGATATTTTAAGTAATATGACTTGAGATCCATGGGTTGGATTGATAATAAATGGATTAATGATGTATGTTTTAGAATTAGGTTACAATATATTAATGACATGATTAATTTTTCAGATAATTTATCCTCAAATCTTAAAAATCACATTTATTTCTCTCCCTCTCTAGAATATGTTAATTTGGGAAGAATTAATTTTAAAATAGGGTTATTCCAAATAGCATGGGGTTCAGGATAACTACTATAATTCTCTCATATAACCATTAACCTTATTAAACTTGAAATAGTGAGTTACATGATAGTCATACCTTTTTTCTTGGTTTGTGACTATTGAGATAGGTTTTTGTGTCAAATATGTACATAACATTCCAAACAATTTTAGATGGGTGATTTTTTAATTTTATTAAATAATTGTGAACTATGAATGTATTTTCATGAAAATACTTTGTGTATTGTTTTTTTGATCATAAATTCAATAACTTGTGTGGATTTCAAAGAGTGATTATAAGGTTTATGGATCATATTCTGTCCTTGGTGGATTATGATTCTATGATGTGTGATTGATTTTATTTTCAATTAGTTGATTGAATAATGGATCTTATTAAGTATTTTTTTGAAATTGATTTGATAAAATGGCTCTTTATCCTAATATGTGATCATTTTTAAATTTGGGTATTTTCTATGAAAACATGAATAGTGGGATTTAAAAAACATCTGATTCCATTTAAAGTGTTTATCATGTGAAAATTATATTTTTTATCTTAAATTTGATTTCAATTTTACAATATGATGATTTTTGGGCTTGACTCAATATATCATTATGAAAATAAAATGGTTTTTATATTACATAAAAATCATGGGCGTCAAGGGTTCCATGGTATGGAAGTAACTATAGGGGCATTGTTAGAAATTCCCATGGAGGTGTATGGTCAATGTACCATGTGGAATGGTTGTAAATAGTAATATATGGGGTTTAAAGGGCCTTTAAGATTCATCTGGGTGGACAATGATTCAATTCTAGTGCACTATGGTCATCAATGGTTTGGTTGATGTATAGTTGCATAAATAAATAAATTTTTATACTACTAATAATTCCTTAAATTAAATAAATCAGGTCCCTCTATTAATGTATGTTGGATATTGGTATGATTTGGTCTATAAAGATTACGTAAACTATTGGAATATATATTTTTTATTTGTTTTTCAAAAGTAATTTGTTAAATGGTTTGGAAAAAATCATACAAGAGGAAATATTTATTTATGTGAAGTGTTAATCATCGATGAATGAAAAACATGGTGTGTGTGTGTGTGTGTGTTATTTTTCATGATATATGAGAAGGAAAATGTAATTTTTTAGTCAACAATGGATCATTGGAGCTATGTTCATAGAGGGTGGTAGAATCGATCAAACCTATGTATTTAGGGAAGTTTGAAAATATATGATGGATAATTTTCAAACATATACTATTTCCAACTCTAATAAATAATTATCCTTTATCGAAACTCAAAATGGATTTTCAAAGTGTATTAAAATTTCTAGGTTTCCAATATAGACAAATTAATGGATCTGTTTTTAGAATTAAAAATAAACTAATAAAAAGGGGATTTTATCCAAGATAAGTTAGCACAGATAAAGCACAACCATTATTAGTGTATTTTACTACTAAAACAATATTCCTATAATTAGTTCTAATTTATTGAATAAATTTTCTTGTAAAATAATTTATAATATCTCAATCATATTCAAATCCACTAATCCACTATTTTACCATTCCAACCATAATAAAATGATTATTTAATTCACATGTGGTGGCATTTAATGTTGTGAGTGAAACCTCTAGGGGAATCACCGAGAAAATAAGCCTAGGTGATTTTTTTATTTTCCAACATATATATATATACACAAACAAAATGATAGAAAAAATAAAATATAACCATCACTAGAGATAGAGGAAAACCATATTACAATTATTAATGTTAAATAAGAAAGAACATCTTGTAAGAGTAAAAAAATTCAATAAGTTCCTTTGATCATCCCCTAAAATAGTAATTGGTTTATTTTAGAATCAAACCAAAATTCCAAAAATAAATATTCTATTTTTAAATATAGGTTTTATAAAATAGAGGCCTTAAAATATTATAATATTTTTTAACAACCCCATAACCTTTTATCCATGATAATCCTATTAATATAATTAATATTTTTTGAAAATGATCATTTTACTATAAAACAAAAAATGCATGTTACTGTAATTTCTTGTGAAATTTTAGGTGTTTTTTAATATTTTATTCTTCTCAACACATCCATAAAATATAACAATACTCTTAACAACCCTTTCAAATTTATTCAATAGAAGGATGTCCCATTGAGAAGGGGCATCATCTTGAGATCTTTTAGTTTTATCCTATCTACTTAGAAAGTGAATATATGTATTTTAATGAAACTAATTTTATAAAATATATAGTAATCACTATTCATTACTTCAATAATTAATATTTACAAGACTGATAATTTTTTGTTGAATAAGAGTTAATCCATTAGCATCAATAAACTAATATTTCCCTTTTTCATTTCTTGAATGATATAAATTGTCCACATTATCATTAGTGGGTGATGAATATAAAAACTTCATTTTATAAAATAAGAAAACATTATTAGAATGAATAGGTGACATATAACACAGAAAAATTGAAACGATACTCATGCATACGTACGACATACCATCTCTATGATCGTAACAAACTTCATTTCCCAAAACCATATTTTATGATCTTTATTGAAAGTATAATCTATGTATAAATATGATAATTATTTAACTATTATTATGATGCATATAGTGGAACTATATATTATGAAAAAGAATTGAAACATTCATGATAAAGAAATAATGAGAAAATAAGGCAATTAATGACCAAAAAATGAAAATAATGAAATATTATTAACGAAATGGTGATAAGAAGATAAAAAAGAATCATATATGATATTATAAGTATTAATATGGTTATGGTATAAGTTAATAAAAAATTTAAAACCACTATACTTGTGTTTAAAGAACATCTAAATAAATTAAAGCATGAGGCAAGAGACATTATCTTAGGTTCCCTTCATTGACGCATGTTTTTTTTTGCACATAACTTATTTTATGTGGTGTAAATATTTTACCTCTAACATTTAATATATTTATTTTTAAATTATTAATTGTATTTTATGTTTTAATTTTAATTATTATATCCACATGGATTTGAATTAAATGTTACCAAGTGGTAAAGAATTTTATAACTCAATTTATTTTCACTGGGTAATATTACTCCTTCATTATTGTTGATAGTATAATATTATGTGTGTAATTAATTTTCACAATATATTATTTTAATTACACCTTTTTATGTGGATTTACATTTTATACACATAATGGATTCATCAGTTAATTCTCACTTCAACATTATGATCATTCTAAGGGTTTATATCAAAATTTCATTTTAATCTATAATGTTTATTCTAGAATTTGTGTTGAAGGAAATTATTTTTGTTAATTTTATAATAATCTCCTTTAATTTTATTAAATAAAATTTCTTGACAATATTTTCAAGTAACTATACTATTTTTAACCTCTTTGGTACTGAAAATAATTCAGATAATGTTTTTAAGAAAACTGGACATATTTTCTTTCTTCGGATAGAAATATGTTTTATTCCAAAACCATATTTCCGAAAAATGTTTCCATTTTTAACCTTTTAAAATTGAAATAATAAATAATTTTTTTCCCATTTTTACTTTTTAAAAGATGCTTTGAAATTATTATTTATTTAATTTTGGAAACAAGTTCCGTTTTCATTTTACCAAAAATGTGAAAGGAATTTTTTCTTCAACATAATCGAAATGTATGGAATTTACTATATTCATGACCACTAAATGTTTTAAATAATCCTTTATAAGTTTAAAAAATTATTTTCAATGAAAATTATTTTCAAAATGTTTTGTGAACTTTTAATTTTAAAAATTAATTTTCCAAATAAAAATCATATATTCCTCAAGATTATTTTTAAAGATATTTTTATGCTATTTCTATTTATTAATTACAAAAACCATTTATTCTTACTACAATGGGTATATGATGGATTAATACTATAATTTTTTTATATGGATGGGTTATGATGATTTTGACTAACTAAAGTATTTACATTCACTTTCTTGATTCTTTTTTGTATTTATTAACCGTTCCATGTAATATTCACTTTCATGGGATTATTATACATTAAATTTCACCAAAAAAATACATATTATTTATCATGGATATTTTTATTACTTAAACCATATATCATTTGTACATACATTATTCTACATTGAAATTTGTTTATTTATCTCAGGAAATATTGTAAAATTTTTATCCTTTAATTAATACAGATTATTTGGGATATAAAACATTTTTCATGAAATTAAATCAATTAATCAATATATAAGGAATTATTTGGACATATAGTAATGGGTGGGGCACATAATTATATCACCTCTCGATGCATCGATAGTATCATGAGGTGAATCTATAAGCTAGCATTAAGAGAGTTTCTTCATGTAGTTTTAAACTGTATTGTGGGAGGTACAGAAGGTATAGGTATCGTGATTCCTAAGATCACATAGTCAAATAATTATGAATTTTCTTCACCATGATTTTTTAATTATAATCCTTGAAATTTTTACTATGATATTATCTCTAGATGAATTTCATTCTCAGTATATTGATTAAATGAAACATGTGTTCAGTTATTTACGTTTCTATATTGATTGATCCTTATCAATAAATGTAATAAGGTTATTTAAATTGAATGTGTGTTTAGTTATTTATCTTTCTATATTGATTATCCTCTATATATTCACGATATTAAATTAATTTGTTAAATGGAATGCATGTTCAGTTATTTACCTTTCCATGATAATTATGGTTATTGATTCATGATAGTTTATGTTGTAGTAAAATCTTAGTGATCATTTGATCAACTCATTATTTTTATCCTTTCCCATGAATCCATGAAGTATAATATGATTGATATGAAAGGATCTGATAGTGTTAATAATGTCATTCTCAAAAAAAATTATGTTTTAATTTTTGTTTTCAAATGTACTCTAAGACTCAAGTATGTATCTAGTTTAGCATGAATACAAATCTATTAGGTTTTCTAGGATGAAATTGCTTGTATGTAATGATAATACAATAAATTTTGACATTGTACATGAGGTATTGGGGCCGGGGTTATTATAGTTGGTATCACATGATGTTTAGTTGAATCAATTTGAACTAGATTTAGGATAACATAGAGTAGGGATCATAACCCTATAAAATACTTTGAGTATTAGTATAGAAGAACATCCTAATGTTTTTGTGATAAATTTATTATGATGTTTATTCCTAGAAACACATTTGTTTCTAGACAACACATGTGGAAGTGGTTCTAGAATAGTTGTACCTTGGTGTGATAACACTGAAAAGGGAACATTAGTATTGACCCAATCATCACATGGTGTAGGAAAAGAAGCATTACTGTGAACCGGGTTTGACACTCCGTGGTGTGTGCTTAAGATAAATCACATGTTCATTACAAATAATTATAAAATATTTGAATAGATGATAAAAATTAATTGCCTAGCTTAAACCTAATGTATCTTAGATAAAAAAGGTTATCCTTTTTTAAACATTATATAAATGATTATATGGTTACTCCACTGTGATTATTGTTTCTCACACTATGATTTTTTGTTTTAGTCAAAGGCTAGAACCTAACTAAATCTTTTTAACATTGAAAATAAAGGAAAGTGTGGCAACTATGAACAACCAAATGGAATGTTGATAGGAGTAAAAGGTATCACAATTATTTCTAATCAGTTATCTCAAAATATTATGGACAACCTATACCATAACCAACTTTTGGACTTACCAAAGAAGTGAAGGATGAAGTTCAATAAGAGATCAAGGGGAAGAAAACTTGAAGAAAATATTGATAGATTTAATTCATGTTAGAAATGTGGAATGATACACCCCAGAAAGTGTCTCAATGGAATGGGAAAATGATTAATGTGTGTAAAAAAGTTCATAAATTAATGAATTGTTAAGGAAAAATGAAGAATATGATTAAGGGAATTAAATTTCATCCTAGGGATCCATTTATAGTTTTTGTATTAAATGAGGGGAACCAAGTAATTATCCTAGTTAATTCCATCAATTAAATTTTAATCCCATGACCATGGAAGGATCGACATTAAAATAAAATGGATGAAGAATTTATGTATTGGGATTCAATAATTAAATTGTAGAAGTATATTTACCAATGAAATTTTGGTTATAAGATTTATGAATCACAAAAGGATTGTGTAAACTTTTAGAATAATATACGCCTTCATTAACATAAGTGTTATGGTTACCATCATGGGTTTATGAGTTTAAGGATGATCATATGTTCAAAGTCATAAGTACTTTATTTTATTTTTTGGGAAGAATGTACCTTGATTAAGGATATATTTAAAAAACATTTATTTAAATACATCATATTACTTTAGTATGTGAAACTATTTTTTGAGGAATAATGCATTTACATTTTTTAGATATAAGATTTAAGGCATTAGTATAATTTATGGTTTTTTCTTTCTTTGATGTTATAGTTTTTGAGGGTCATTACAATTTTGGAATGTTTTATGAATTGTATTAATATATTTTTAGAAAAAGGACAACCTATATGCATGGTGAAAACCCGTCACATTTGTTAAGGCTGTGGGGCTTGAACCCATGATTGAAGGATGATAAGGGATTAACAAACACCACTAGACTAAATGAATTTATATTCAATATGTCATTTTCTTTAGTTAATTGAACTAAAAAATAAATATTAATGATGAACTATTAGTATTACTATTAAGGTTTAGAGATTAATTTATTATATTGGATAACTTGTTCAAACTATATGGGTTTTAAAAATAGTTAGAGGTTTACAAAAAGAATATTCACTCTTTTATGGACATTATGATTCATAAAAAGTTTATTTTTTTTTCTACGGGGATAAAAATTTCATTTTTGGATTATTATTTCTTAGAGTAAGGGATGAATTTTAAAATTTATTACATCACAAACAATGGATGAAATTGTGCCTATGAGATAGAATGATATCAATAATGAAGATTTCCATATATTCTCAGTCTAGATGATAGATAAATTCCTCGACTCTAGGAAAAGGATTTTGAATTTTTTTAACCTAATAAATTCATTTATATTTAAATGATGGTCATTTAAATCGTCACATATTTATGGTTTTGGTGTCTATAACGTCCTAACCCGTGATCCACTAAAACAGTTCCATGAGATGGTTAGTCCCATGTCCTCATGTGTACTTACCAATACACCGAAGGCTGTCGACTAGGAGTGAGTGTCCAATAGTTGTATATTGGGGAGACTATACCCTTATGATCATAGTATCACAATGGTATAATAGATAATAAATCAATTGATATTGGATTTAGTATAAATAAATGACAAAGGGAAATGGTAGATAATAATAATAACTCATATAGTGGCTAATTCCAATTACATAACTATGCACGTCCATGTGAATATACAATATGAAAATAGATGACATACAAAAGGTATATGTAAATGATTAAAAATAGAAAGGGTAAAGCCCATAATTCTATCTCCATGAGCATCCCGAGCTTTAACTAAATCATGTTCTCCTAAGATTATATATACAATGAACAACACATATAGTAATCCATAAACTCGAAGATAAAAACCTGAGGTCTCTTTGGGTACCCTATGGAAATGGAGGCCTAAATAGGGTGTGAGATATACTCCTTAGGCTACCACCAATGGTTTATAAAGATATTCATTCCTTGAATATAAATTATAGTAGTTTTTATATATAACTAATAGAGTAATAAATAAATAAATAAAAATAAACAAGTCAAGATTAGGTTCCTCAAAGACACATGGCCGACCATACCATCTTCGAACTAAGTTGAAATATCTCTAGACACCGTCCATAATGTATATATACACACATCAAATTTTTTTTATAGATATGCATGCATCAGTGTGGACCCATGGTTTAGTATCAAGGTATTCACATAAGGGGATCATATGTCAATATGGGTGTCATACACATATGCCATACCTATCATCATAATATAAGGGAAACCATGTCCAATGGACTCAACAAAAACTGGTCAAAGGTAGTATTTAAATGAAAATAAACCTTATTAAAGTAAAGAATCAGCTATGAATTATGTCATATATATCTTGTATTTTGTATGAAACCTATGAGGTTTATGATATTGAGGCTTGTAGTTGAGGTGACCTGTTTGTGTCCATGGGGAAGATCCAAGGAAAACATAGTAAAGTCTTGGGTGTTTCCTAATGAGTATATCCTAGGTAGAGCAAACAATCTTGATCCAAGGTTATATATAATGAATCCAATATTATTAAATAATCGGTGACCTTCCACAATATCTGTCATCAAGAATTTTACAAATGGGAGGAAGATCCATGTCAGTTTCCATACCCTTTACTGAAGAACCCTAGACAACCCTGAGAGGGTAGTGGTGAATCTGAGTGTCAAATTTTCTCTTTAGTAATGGATCATGTTCCTATGTTTTTAGGAAGTTAATTAAACATGTATGATGGATATGTTTATTAATTAAAATATTCACATGAATAAGGAAACAACAAAACTTTTAATTGGTTCACCACTAAGGGATACATACAAGGAGCATACTCCAATAGGTTTCCAGCCGTACCTAATTCCCCTAATCTTCCCTAGATGTGGATTAAAAAGGTTTGGGCATAGTCACTCATTCTTAAGAACACTGCTAAAGGTTCAGGGATAGCTAACCGCTTCCCTTAGACCACTTATATAGACTCCCCCTAGTCCACTGCCTTGGGAGTGGTCTTACTCAGTTTATCGACTTCAAGGTCTCTTCAATAGATAGGAATAAAAGTCTTTGTCTCTTGTTTAGCATGATAATTTTCTTAAATCAAGGTCTAGAGTTGATGATCTTTTATGTTCAATGATATTCTTTAGTGTAGTAACTAAATGTAGTAAATCCTCTTCTTCTTTTTTCTAAAATCAGAAAATTACTTTATGATGTGTCAACTTCTATGAACTGTCCCTGATTTTGCGGATGGTGTCTTATATGCATACCCCACCTGCTCCAGATACCACACATATTCTTTGAACTGCGCCTACTCTGTGTATCTTACTTGTTCTGTATACCACGTATGCTCTGCGTACCATGCCTGCACCACATACCGCACCTTCTCTACGTACTGCTCGTGCTACGCGTATCGTGCCTTTTCCGCATACCACACCTTCTTTGTATCGTGCACAAGCATGGTGTTCCTCTCCTGATCCGTGTCCCATGCTTTCTCTGCATTCCATGCCTGCTCTACATACCCCCTTCTCTGCGTACTTCCTCTGCGTACAACCTCCGCATATCACCTTAGTGCACCATTTCTGCTTACAACTTCAACTTCTGCAGAATTCCTCCTTCTATGGACTGTTCCATCCTATTCTACGAACCATTTCTTCCTTCCTCGGACTTCATCTTCAAGTTCTTCAAATCATTTCATCTCCAACGTATCATGTTTTCCTATGTATAATTTATTCCATAGATGTATCCGTCTAATTCGTTGAACCATTTTGTCTCCCGCATACCACTTCATCCTCTGCAGAATCACTCCCGCGTACCAATTCCCTTCACAGAATTATTCCTATGAGAACACTTTCATACCTAACAGAGTTCTTCCAAAATGATGATCTTTCCTTATTGAATTATCTCCCCCTCAATGCTGGGATTAACACTCCTTATATGAAAAAATAACTTCGAAAATTTTGATAATCCATTATACCCAAATTTCAATGTGGGTAAATCTTCACCACCTACTAAACTCCATCTGCATACTGTAATCCTCCACTACAAATTGAGATTCTATATTGCATACCGGTAACCTTCCACATACCATAAGCCTACTGGTCTTTGTACTGCATCTCTTCCTCCAATGACGAGCTATACCACGTACAACAACTCCTTTTTCTGTGAACCATTTTCAGTACCACAACCCCTTCCGTGAACGGTCCCATGTATATTTATCACTACATGGTATGCAGCCGCGAACTGTTCTTGGACATGGTAAGCTGTCCATGTTCCAAGGTATGCAGTTTTCTTTCTTTTACAATTTCATTCACCATTATACATCTCATTCAATCCTTTTGAGAAATACTTCCATTTCCAAAAACAAAATCCCATTTTGGATGTTCAAACATTAGGAAAACACTAGGAAACATCACCACCTTAAATATCTAATTCGAAAAGAACACCAATGATTCTTCACTGTCTTCTGGCTTCTTCAACAGTTAGCGGCTTTTATTATGAACTCCTTCTGTAGTGTTGTATACTCTTTGAACGATCAGTTTCAGCATCATCATATTATCTAAGGAATGTACTACAACTTCCCAATATTCTAGCAACATGAGTCCTTCCAGTCAACACTGAATATGACTAGAATCATCTTCTCATATTTTTATGAACACTCTTAAATCTTCAAATCTTCACATAACCCCTCTTGAAATAATATACCTATCTTCAAGTAGGCTCTTGTATGGTCTCTTTGAAAAGTGAGATGTTGTAGGAACACTTTATAACTTAAATCCCTTCAACACTCTTTGAGATGGTTTCATTTTTATAGATAATGTACCACCTTTGATACATGTACATTGTACTTAAGATTAGTTAAAAAATATTTTGAATTCCATTCTCTATATACTTTGGAGTTCCTCTTCATCTCTTTATTTATTTTGACCTTTATTGAAAACTCTTGAAAAAAAATACAATCTTCATACATGAATATGGTTCCAACAACCCCCTTTTTATTTTGTTGTCAATACCATAAATTTCTCTTAAAATGAATGTGTCAATGTTAGAATGAGAAACTTCTCTCTGATTTTTTTCTTTTTTCTTTCTTTCGACCTTTCAATATTTCATTTCACTTTATCTCCCCCATATTGAAAATAAATACAAATTCTATGGGAAAGGGTATCAATCCATTATGAAGAAAAATTCCATAAATCATTTCACTTTATGTATACTTGAGTAATGCTCGGTGTATAAAATAAGAGGATTTGATTTAGGCAACAAAGCTATCCATTATACATGGGTCATGATACCTCATAAGATGAGAACTCAAATTCTTGTCTTCAAGGTATTTACACTTTTATTACAAGCTAAAGATATTGAATGTGATAACGAATAATCAACCTGAAACTCTTGGTCTCACTTTTCCAATGACATGTTCTTGAAAACATTTCCAGGGTAATTGAATTTGATTCCAACGAAAGTTGATACTGATTAAGATAATAACTCCGAAAACATATTTATTTGTATCCCCCTTAAGTGAAACACTCCTTATCATCTTCTTCAAAGGTGATCCTTCATCATTTTAATCTTTGAATATCAATTAAATATTCTTCAAAAAATGGAAATTTCATTAGATTTTCTATCAAGTGTTGACAACATTCACTACTTCTTAGGTTCCCCCTATAAGATCTTGCTTCTTCATCAATTTCATGTATTAGAAATAAAAATATGATACCCAAGAGATTTAAGGTAATGAGGTGGATCCTCCTTGCTTCGTTGATATAAAATGTATGGTTGAGATGATTTTCTAAACCAATTTCCTCCATTTACTCAAGTCTTCATGCTCACTCATCTGAATATATTTTTTGATCTGTTCTGATGTGGAATGGATCTCTTCATAGTCACTTATGCTTTGCGTGGAGAATTTTTCTTCTTCTTAACACCCATCATAAATGATACATTATTACTCTACTTATGGATTTAATATTTTTTTAGTATTAATGTTAGGAAACATTTTTCAATGTGACCATATTTCATACATCTCTCGCATAGAACTTTAACAAAAGTGTTTCTTTCAGATTTCATTATCTCATGCAATTTATCTTCATCACGTGAATGTTTTCCTTTTCCTTTAACACTATCCTTGGCCTTTTAATCTATAAGTTTCCTTTTTTATTTTCAAATATTCTATCCAAATGAACAACATTTCATATGGAACTATTGTAGTAGGTTTAGATCTTACACAGGGGTTTATCAGAGTGTCATCCCTCTTAGTTGATCTTTTAGATGAATTGTCCTTCATTTTCTGGGATAAAAAATCCAGGGTCTTCTCAGCTTCCCTACTTGATATCTTCTTGGGGAAATTTGTACTTTCTATATTCTTCTGATTTATTCCCAAGGTAGTTGCTTCATACATAGCCAGTGTCGGAGGTGTTCTCTTCTTATCAACAATGAATGGATGTTGAGATGGTAATGTACCTACCTTGTGACCAATTCCATTGCATACATCACAGATGTTATCAAGAATTCCAAATATGTTTTCACTAAACAAATGCTTCTGGAACTGCAGATGTTGATTCTCTATTTCTACCTTTCTCCCCCATGAGGTATGCTTCCATTGTTCTTTTACATTATGAGGATTGTACCAAAAATTTAATGCATAGTCCCAAATCTATTTCATCACCAACAGTGACCCAAAATTATTAATTTCTTTTTATTATGTTTCTAGTCCTTCTTCTTGATTTGTTGTGATCATTGTGGAGAAACAACTTCCACATTCTTCTTCCTATTCACCCCATACATAGTGATAGGTAACTCTTCACCTTTACTCATCCATACTTGTCTTGAATTTATCTTCTGTCTTTCACTTCTTGTGGAAACATATTTTGATGCATGAGTACAAGATGGTTTGGATGGTACCTTATTCCTCTCAGCTACTTGTGGTATATCCTCAAAAGATGTAATGACCATATTACCACATGTTGGAGGCCTTTCAACATTAGGTTCCTCTAGTGAGGATTGATTAGTAAGAGACACTGTTTCTTTAGATATATCTTAAATAGATGACATGATTTTCTTGTCACATGTTAATGGTCTTTTAGTTTTAGAATCCTCCAATGGACACTATGTACCAGTGGAAACTATTTCCTTCTTTTTTGAAGTCTCAATATGTGTCTTCTCGTGATTGGTCAAATGAGCTTCCAATTCTAGACATTTCTTATATAAGATGACTTTCTGATCTTCAACCATATTCATTTTCTCATCGCATGAATTCTTTATTATACCAACTTCTTCCTCATGCAACATAATTTAATTATGAATCAATGAGTCATGTTCCTTCATCTTCTTGGATATACATTCCTACTATAGACCCTTAACATCATTGCAATTTTTCAGTTTCCCTTTAAGCACATTGATATTTTATTCAAGATAATTTCTAACAATATCTTCCTCTCCAACATCTTTGAGCCATTTTAATGTATTTATTTCATGTTTCCTCATTTTTTCTTCAAAGGCTAAAATATTTTTAGAGATCTTACAAAATTATGACATTTTCCTTACCAGGCCTTCCTCTATAGAATATTTTTATTTTCATAGATGGATTATTTACTCCTGCATACATTGAAATATTCTACAAATACTGACAACTCTATCTTAAGAGATGTCATAATGGTATTTTCATAGTCTTTCAATTTCATTATAGGCTAAAGATTGATCAAGGGTTCAAACACATACCCCCAATCCCCTTGATCTTTTCTTTCTAGTCCCGAAATATCATCATTTTATGAAAGGCATGGAGAACCATATACTACCTCTTCTTTAGATAAGGGGGACTTCTTCAATTGTACCTTATCTTTATTTTTCCTATTCATCACAGTCTTGCTAGGTATAGACTTCTTCTTAGAGACAACTAAACATTCATCCAGACTTCTCTTCATTATTGAATCTTGAAAGAAAAAACGAAATCACCTTCTTAAAAAAATACTAAAGATTTTCTAACATACATAAACCTTCCCTCTGATAACAGTTGAATAACCCTAGACCACCCTGATAGGTGGTGGGGTGAATCAGGGTGTTAAATATTTCTCTTGTTTACTGGATATTATTCCCACATTGGTAAGAACCTATTTAATCCTATATGATGGCTTTGAAAATTAGTTAAAACATTCACATGTAGAAGTAAATCACAACACTTTTAATTGGTTCACCACTAAGGGTGACGTCCAAGGAGAATACACCGATAGGTTTCCAGTCATACCTAATTCCACTAATCTTCACTAGTTGTGGATTACAATGGTTCAGTATCAGTCACTCTGTCATAAGAACACTACCTAAAAGTTCACGGATATCTGAATAATTCCCTTGATCACTTCTATAGACTCCTCTAGATCACTACCTTGGGAGAGGTCATACTCAGTTTATCTACTTGAAGGTCTCTTCAACATATATCCATAAAATTCATTATCTACAGTTCAGCATGAGACATTTCTTGAATCAAGGTCCAGAGTTGATGCTCTTTTATGTTCAATTTTTTTATTTAGTGAAATAACTGAAATCACTAAATCTTCTTCTTATTTTTTATAGAATCATGAAAATCCTTTATGATTTTTCCTCTTCTATGGACTATCCTTGATTCTACGGACTGTGTATGATCTACGTACCCCAACTACTCAACATACCACACTTGATCCACATACCATACCTTCTCTACTTACCACGTCTGCTATGCATATCACACTTTCTCTACGTAGGGCACCTTCTCTGTGTACTGCGCATGATCTGTGTACCATGCCTACTCCATGACCCGCGCTTGCTCTACATCCCACACCTCCTCCGCATCCCGTGCCTGCTTTGTGTGCCGCTCCTTCTCTACATACCACCTACTCTGCATACTACCTACATGTACTACCTCTGCGTACCACCTCTGCATACTGCCTCCACGTACCACCTCTGCGTACAACCTCTACATATCGCCTCATCTTACCGTTTCAGCTTATAACTTCCTCTTTTGTGGAATTACTTCTTCTATGCACTGTTCCTTCCTATTATGAAAACCGTTTATTCCTTCTACAGACTTCTTCTTCAAATTCTATGTATCATTTAATTTTTGGCATACCACTTTGTCCTATGAAAAATCTATTTTGTGGACTTCTCCTTCCAAATCAGCAAACCATTTTGTCTCCTATAGACCACTTCGTCCTACGCGGAATATCTCTCATGTACCACTTCCCTTCTCATAATTCTTCCTGTGAGAACCCATTAAGACCTATCTGAGTTCTACCACAGTGGTAATATATTATTATCAAATTATCTCTCCCTTAATGATGGGATTAACAATCCTTATAAAGACATATAAGTCCACAAATTTTGATAATCTGTTTTACCCAAAATTTCAATCTGGGAAAATCTTCACCGCATACCGAACTCCATCCACATACTATAAGCCTCCACTATTACTAAGATCCTTTACCTCGTTCCATTGACCTTCTACATACCACAAGACAACCGGTCCATATACTGTATCTCTTCCACAAATGATATTCCATCTCGCGTACCGCAAATCCATCTGCCGCAAACCATTTTGGGTACAACGACCCGTTCCACAAATTGTCCCACATACCTTTCCTACTACATGGTATATGGCCATGAACCGTTCCCAGACATGGTACAATCTCCATATTACAAGGTATGTGGTTTTCTTACTTTGTCGATTTACTTATTCCTTGAGCATCTCATTCATTACTTTGCATAAATCCTTCCATTTCATAAAAAAAATCCTAATTTGGATGTCCACAAATTTTGCAATCACAAAGAAACAAAACCACATTAAATATATTCTTTAAAAAGGAAACCAATTCCCCTTCACAGTATTTTCGATTCTTCAATAGTGAACTAATTTTATAAAAAATTCCTTCCACCATGATATATACTCTTTGAACAATTAGTTTCAGCATTGTTAGATTATCTAGGGAAAATACTGCATCTCTCTTATCTTCCAGCAACATCATTCATTCAAATCCACATTGAATAAGATTGGAATTATCTTCCCATCTTTTTATGGTCATTATTAATCATAAATTCTCCACATGATCCTTCATGAAATAATGAATGTATCATCAAGTAGTATCTTGTATGGTTTCTTTGAAAAGTGAGAATTTTCATGCTCACTTTATAACTTCAATCCCTTTAACACTCTCTGAGATGGTTTTATTGTTGTAGATAATGTATCACATTGGCTAAGTGTACTTTAAACTTAATATTAGTTCAAAAATTGTTTGAATTATGTTCTCTATCTTCTGTGGAGTTCCACTTCATCTCCTTATTTTTTTGACCTATATTGAAAACTATTTGATAAAAATAAAATCTCCATACATAGATATGGTTCCAACATTTACCAATTTAAATTTAATATTCAATTAATAAAATAACTCTCTAATAAGTGATACAAAAAGGAGGTTAATGTTAGTGTCCAATCCTTATAAAATTTGATGAACAATTATTCCAAGCATTAGATTATGAGAAAAAGGGCCAGGTGAACTATACATTGGTAGTTTCACCATACATGAAAAAGGTATAAGATATTCCATGCTAACATGCATTCCACTCACACATCCTCATGTTTATTCACTAGGAAATGAGGATAAAACCACATATAAGATGGATTGGTCACTAGGAGATGATATAGTGGAGTTTTACACCATTACATATTATAAATAAATATAATTGATTATATCAATCATGTTTATATGATAGAACACCTCAAAATGTTTTTTTATTTGAAAAACATTTCTTAGTTAATATGGAATTCTAAAAATTCACCCAAAAGGGTGGTCTATATTGTGGTAAAGAACCTCAAATGATAAAATTTAATAGTAACATCCATTTTGTTCAAGGAATTTAAATATAAATCATGAAATTAACATTTTAAAATCATTTCATGGAAAATATAGTGAGATACACAATGGTGTATCATATAAAATGATGAGTCTTTAATGGGAAATCGAAATACCACCTACCTCATACTTAGTATGGTCGACTCATCCAAATATCAATCTTTGATTTGAGCTAGTTTAAGGGAAATAGAAGAATCAAGAAAATTACCTAAAAATATATTGAATTATATTTCATGAGGATAACTCTTATTACAGAAATAAAAAACTAAAAAGAAATAAAGAGGTGTGAGTCACTTACTAAGAGTATTCCACTATGTTAGATGGCACTTGAATTGGAGTTCATAAAATGGAGGTATCTAAATTCCTACCTTGGATTAAGGAGGAGTTTAAAATATTAAATGGGTAAAAATAAATATCCTCTTTTTAAAACATTGATGTCTTTGAATCATGGTTTCGCCTACTGTCTAAGGTGGTTCCCCCTCCGCATGGTAAGGTGAATGATTTTCCAAACCATGCACAACCTAAATTGTAATAACTATGAATAACTATACATAACTACCTTTACCATGAATCCTGGTGTGCACGATTAGACAAAAACTTGTGACACCTTCAAATTCACTGGACATGGCACACAATTTCTCTCGGAGGGCCGTACAGTTTCAAACAAATCGTACGCCTCTATAAGCTTCTTATATATTTGATTATTCAGTGTTTGTTGCTCCTAAAACTCCAAAATACACCAAATACACCTCTTTAAACTTAAAATAAGTCTAAAAAACATATTTTATTGTTCTGACTTTGAAAATTACATTCTGTGGATCAGTTTAAAATTTAGTTCATCTACCAAACTAAAAAGCTCAAATTCCCATGGAATTTCAACTCTTTCCAAAAATTGTGACCTTACAATCTCCCTGCCTGGGAACTTCTCACCATGAGAACAATTAGGGAACAAAAAAAATGAAACTTGACATACTTGGGTCATAAATTTTCTTACTAACGATCTTTCTAGGATTCCAAATTCCCAACACTCCTCCAAGAATCACTTTATGTATATCATACATAAATGGTTAAAACTCAAGAAAATGATCATATTATGAACTGAAACATGGAGAAAACATTTACCCAAGACCGCCTAACATGAGACATGATAACATAATCTTATTTTTCACTATCTAGCCTATGGTATTCCCCACTATATGTTCTACTATTTAATTTCCAACTATGAGCAACAATGTCTCCACCTATAGAATTTCCTATTTAAGAATACCCTTAGCTCTCTAACTATGTTCCCAACAAGATTCTCAATTTGATAAAATGGTTGACTCCTAATCAACATCAGTTATCTTGGTCATGATGGTTTTTCCATGAAAATCCTCAGCCAATATACATTACACTCACCTTATCCCATTGAAATTACAGAAGTGGTTCCACAACAAATTCATTTATTTAATTAATATAGAGAATATTGAGCAAATTTCAGATGAATATTATAAAAAACTCTCTACTTAGACTACCAAAACATTTAAAAAACATATCATATTTCCTTTAGATAAATAGACATCAAGATTTATATAAACACATTCACTGAAACCTGTAACTAGCTTTTGGGGGCATCTCTAGACAAAATGGTCAGTTGATTTTTCATGCCCTAGCACGAACATTGGTATATACCTAATTTAGAAAACTTGGATTATCACTCTCCAAAAATCTCATCCAGGCCCGAATAAAGTCTTGGATAAACTTTCAAAGATAAATTAGAGTCTACAGAGCTCATCCTAGATAGTCCATTCTCTAGCATTAATTGGTAATACGTTGGAACATGGTTGAAATGTTCATATCTCAAGAACAAAAATTGATCCCAAAGTGCCATTCTCTTAGTAGTCAAGTCAAAGGCAAATAATTGGTGCCATTGAGTCTATCCATGGAGTTCATACATTAGTTCCCAATTACCACTCAAGAAAATCCCTGCATCTTAAAATTACCATACTGTTGAATCAAAACTCTCATGGAGTTTATTTATCAATCCCAGTGACATTTAATTCTTTTCTTAGATTGACATATAACTGATTCTCTCTCAATGTATCATGGATGATATAAAGATATAGTACATGATCGTAACTAAACTAAGATCACAGAAAAAGGATAGATTGATTTTTAATAATACCTAAGATACTCCCATCATATTTTAGATGAAGTGGTTGGAATGGTTTCCAACATAGAATAAGAAACTACACAAGGGAAGCATAGTCAAAACACCTCTGGTTGACTTCATTAGAATAGATCAGCTACTCTTGAAGATGCTTCCTCATTAACCAATCAAAATTCCCTCACTACCAATGTATTCTTTGTTATTGAAGCATAACCATCGGAGTCCATATCATGTTAAAGGTATTTTCAAAGTTTGCGTACACTACAAACAATTCCATTATCGTGATTCCATACAAGCACTGACATGTTAAAAAACATACCGGCATGATGGTCTTTTAAAGTAATGATGGCCATTTCTAACAGGTCCTGTACTATTTCATTCTTTATACCTAGAATGATACACTAAAACTGATTTGATGAAACACTCCACACCATAGGAGTGTCCTAGTTGTCATTTAATGGGAATAAAAACTCACCCAAAAGCACATGCTCCAACATCCACCTACCATGATTCGAGATATGGCCAACACACTTACTCTATGTGCTATAATGAAAAGTAAGATAAAACAACACCTCCCTAGTGTTATAGAATAGATTACACTAGATATATGCATAACAGTACTCTTGAGTTACATTCAAGTGCAACATAGAATTTGGAATAAAATCCAAACCTCAATTGACCGGTACTATTACAACATCCAATCCTTTTAGAAAACCATCCCATGAATTGGGATGATTCTTATTTATTCCAAAACCCAGGTCATTATACCTCATAGATGACCTGCAAACATAGCATAATAGATCTAGGATATAACAATTACCACAAAATTATACTATTCATTGTACCTCTTTAAGAAACTTGATGGGTACCACCTGTATCGACATGCACTACCCTGAGGATTCATCAATACAAAGGCACATCACCTAATATTATCAATAGGACAATTGACCCTATTAATTCTAGTAACTAATGGATCAAATTGGAGATTTATGTCCAGATTCATATTACCTTATATTATTTTTAACCTGTATGATGACTTATCAAGTCATACATCGCTGAGGAAGAAAGGTCACATGACCTACCAAGTGGATGATGATTACCTAGTAATGTATATCCCACTGAAACCTAGAATTGCCTGATAATACCTCCCGTAACAAGGGTCAAATTACTGAATGACCACACGCCCAACACATGTTTCATTTTAGAAGCTAAAATTCATACTTTTAACAAACTGTACCTTTCATCAAAAACTCCTCACAATCATTTATTGAGGTTTTTAACACCTAAGGGCATTGTATATAATGGGATAGCCCATTTACCGAAGCATGAAATGTATACTATTAAAAAAATATTTACATTGTAATGCATCATTGGGCTCTATAATTTATCATGTATGTTCAAGAGATATAAGGAGAAGATTCCAACGAGAAACACCCATGTTCCCACTCTAAGGAAGCTACTAAGGAGACATTGAAACTACCCTTACATGTTGGTTAAAATGAAGAATGTGAAATTATGGTTTTATTTAAGACATTAAATTAATTCACATTTGGATTTAGCTAACCCCAAAGGGAACACATGATTTCTTTATCAAACTTACTTTTATGTATTATTTATTTAACGGAAATCTTGTCACAATTAGGAATTTTTTTACATAAATTCCCTTTTCCAATTTTTTAATCCATAAGTATTCTCATGATTTTCATTATTTAAAGAAAATTTCAATTACAATATACATAGGAAAACACACATTAGGTTGTAACTAGAATTTTAATTAGATAAAAACTCATATAAGTAAAAATTAAAAGAAAAAAATATGTCTATTATAAATTAAAGAGGGGACTGGTCATGTAAGATTCCACCATAAATCAATTTTTGAATCTATATAAGAAGTTTTGTAAACATTATATTATCATTCCTATATAAAATAAAATATCCCCATGGGGTTAATAATTTTTCATATCAAAATAAAGGCGACCTACGAGGGTCTCATTAATCCATCCTCAGTTTATCTAAATGAAAACTAAAACATTTTGAATCATGAAGATTCTGAAACACACATAGTGAGTTCATATGATAAGAATTTGTCACCATTACCAACCTTCGTGGGTTGAGTATGGTCAATCCTATAACTATAATATGTTAAGAATGACCTACTTGGGTTTTGTCACATAAATAGTCCATTACCAACCAATTCAACAACAGTGAAAATGTAATACCTTCTATATTTATACAACAGTCTCAAGGTACAAAAATAACTTATATGGTGGTTCAATTATATCATTTACCTTTTTATAATATAAAAATCTCCCAAAACTCTATAGATTCCATTTTGACTCCCATTTGATGACTACCATTATGTTTCAACCCATGTAACCATTAGTCTAAAACTCAAACATTTCATGATCTGCTTGTCAAATATAATTCCACCATTAAGCTATGTAGGGAAAACCCACTTAGGTTAATGAATATATTTTATTCAACTAAGAATTTACTATAAATGTCACAAATAATTCTATCACATATCAATAATATACATTAACATGCCAATAATCCCAGAAGGATGAACAATTAAAATCGAAAGCTAATACACAAGTAGGGAAAAACACCCAATAAAGGTAAACATATAATAATCGTAAATACATCACAGGAGCATGGAATAAAAACCTTAGAAACATGTTGTATAGTAATTAATTATAATAAATCACCTAAAAATGGTATACAGATAAGCGTTCCACAGAATCATGAATGTCATATATCACAATATCAGGGAGCCTAAAAAATGAAACTACCTTTCTTTGAATATACAAAAAAAGTGAATATCTATGTGCCTGTTATGATGAATCTAATACTTCTTCCTAGCCATACCCAACCAATGGTAAAATAACAGAAATCTCATAAATTAGTAAGTATTGCAATGTACACAAATCCATCATGGTAAAATCATAATCAATTGTAACAATGAATAACATGAAAAATTGTCCCATCACTGGCCACATGGTCTACTCCCCGTGAATGATGTGATCACTCCAAGAAACAAATATTATCCAAGAATATACACATTACTTGTTTCCAATTTACTAAGGGAAAATAGTAAGACAAAAGGATATAATAATTTCTCTCATACCACTTTGTAAATTCCCAACCCAAGAGACGTTGAAATAGTTCCCTGACCTGGTCAATCACATGGGCTCAATATTGACTCACCTTATACAAGAGGATTCTGACTAGCAATGTAAAAACCTGGAATTTATGTGGAATTTTTTTCTTAAATACATGGTAATTTTGAGAGATCGCGAAAATTGACAGCGCGTGATTCCGAGGCCCAGTGTGCCTGGAATCAATTTCTGAAGTTTTGTTCGGGTACGTTCAGTAAACATATGAGTGGGTTTTTATAACTTTTGAACCGGTGCTCAGAATTGAAATCTGAGGGCACCGTTGAACTTGCAGTGCCAGTATTCTCTTAACAAGAATTTCATCTCGAAGGCAGATGATCGATAATAAAAGCTAGTTTTTGGGTTTTAATGAAAAAATTAAATAAAAATAAAGTTGTGGCTTAATTTTTATTTGATAGTTAAAACCTCCACATGGAAGTTGGAGGTGGGACCGCCACACCCAAACCTCCCATGAGAGGTTATGGTGGTGGGCCCCACCAAAACCTAACCTCCTCTTCAAGTTTGATATGGTGGGGACCACCTGAGGTTGAAACCTCTTGAACTCCCCATTAAGTGGGGAGAAACCTCTTAAACTCCCCAGTTAATGGTGACACCACCTCTCCACCTTAATGGCGCCACCAACTCTCCACCTTAATGGAGAGTACTCCCCTAACATTAAATTGGTCCAATCCACTACATTAATTTAGGAGGATCCAAGAAATCAATTCACCATTTTGAATTTTAAATCCAATATTCTAAAATAATAGACAATATATTATTTTTGGGGGACATATTTTCTTTCGGTTGGCATTATTTATTTGGTGGAACTTGGGAAGAGAAGAGATAGGGAGAAAAGCTCCCAATTAAGAATGACGAACGCTCCACCGATGAAGAATTCCAAACTTCTTTGAACTTCTTTCTTGGATACCTACAGACGTGAAGCGTCTTCCACGAGCCGAAACAGCTTGGGATTGGAAGCCTGTGGTGGACACAACGAATGATGAACTTCTTCATCTACTTTCCACGACTCCGTCAACGAACGACGAATGATGAACAAAGGTACGGTTTCGAACGTTAATTTGTTCCTTGTTCTTCGTTTTCCATTGAGGATTATAAAATGAAGCCACATGCTATCACCCTAATGCAGAGGGAGCGGGATGAATAAACACGACATGAACCCTCTACCTTCTTTGTGGGTTTGACTCTAAAAGCGGCATGAGATCGGAATAAGAGATACTTGTCAACAATGGTTGTGGATCGACGGCGATATCCTGAGGAGTGTTCGGTAATCTATGGAATGAGAAACGGGCCACCAAAACTCATTCGGTGACTCGCGGAAGGTTCGCTAGCGGTCGGAACCGGTGAATGCCTCCGGTTGAACGAATGGAAGGGCACCGGCCACACCGGCCGGCTGTGTGGACAGCGGCGGCGCAACCGCGCCACCGGAGAAGAGGGCTGCGGCCGACGGGCCGCAGCGGTGCAGCAGCGGCAGGCATAGGACCGACCGCGAGAAGACCCAGTGGCTCGAGCCGCCGATTTTATGGGGAAGGCGTGGCACAACCACGCCATGTGGTGGAGCAAGGCCGCGGCGATATGGCGGGCAGCCAACTGGGCCGACCGCCGGAAGAGGCGCGGCGAAACCGGCGCCGCGCGAGGAGTCGGTTGCCTGATCTCCCATCCGGGAATAGTGGGACCCCGCTGGGTCCCATGTGACACACCGGCGCCAGCCTGGCACCGGTTCCCCCCGCCCGAACAACTAAGCTGTCCAGGGATCCAAGGGGCACGACCTCCCCACTGGACACAACTAAGGTGGACCCCACATGGGCCGCCAGCCACGGGCCACGCATGAGGCAGATCCAGCGCAAGCCGAACCATTCTTGTGGGCTAGGTGGGACCCCCGAACCGGGTTGGGTCGGCCCAGGCCAGGTCGGCCTGACTGGGCCAGATCGGACCCGGACCCTCTTTGACTCGTTTTCATTCATTTTCCCATAACTTGAGCTACAGGTGTCCGATTGACGAACCGTCTGTGGTGACAGAAACCTTGGAGTGAGATGGTACTTTTAGTATACCCCTATTGAGGGTTGGACATAGCTGGGGTATGGACTGGTTGGATCGTACACAGATCCAACTTGGCCCGTGGGACTAAAAGTCTAATAACTCACAGACCGGGCATCCGATCGACGCGCTGTCTGTTGCGTTGAGACCCCTATGACACGACGGAACATTGGGATAATTATTTTTGGTACTTCATGGATGTTTATGTATCAAAACTTAGATTGAGGTGTGGATCCTCCCTAAATCAAGCGTTCTCTAGTGGAAACCCTACGGCTGGCTGCGTTTCGACTACTATTCTTGGATCCTATGTGGGTCCGACAGTTCTAACTGCTAGTCTTGGATCCTGTGTGGGTCTGACAACTTCAACTACTATTCCTAGATCTTTTATAGGTCCGAAAGTTATAACTGTTAGTCCTGGATCCTTTGTGTGTTCGATAGCTCCGACTACGGTTCCTGGACCCTTTCTGGGTCCGACATTTCTAATTTCTGTTCCTGGATCCTGTGTGGGTTCGACAGAATAGATGATTCAATGGCTACATCTAATCATATCTATCTCTCTATAAATGTTGTATACCCGTGTGATCTGAGTCTGTGAATTTTGTGTTTTCCTTATGATTGAGATGGATTATATGATAACATAGTTGTATGTATGGGAATACACCTAAGTGGGGTTATATGTTGATTTCATACATTGTGATTTATCGTTGTGGGATTTTGTGAGACCTTGAGGGTCCCGGGGTCCCTACTGAGTATCGTTATACTCACCCCTACACGGGTTATGCCCGCACCTCGTTGTGTTGGTTGCAGATGACAGACAGCGCTGACTGAGGCCGAGAATAGCAGGACTGGACGGTACCGAGAGGTGGACCTTATGACATGTTGGTACACGGAGGAGACTGATAGACATGGAGTGCTGAGGTGGCTATCTATACCTACCCTTCAGGTAGGATCCGTGGTGGATGATCTAGGAGATACTTTCACCTTTCAGTTGTTTTGTCCCTTTTCAGTTGAATTTGTACTTTACAGTTGGTCTTGTATTTCTAGCCCCTTTTACTTTTCAGCACTCTTTTTTATACAATTTTACTTAGTGTTTTTATTCCAGCTCGTACTTTGTTGTGTGAGTTTTCAAGTTATAAAGAAAATGCCTTCCTAGTTTTGGGATTTATGCCTTTGGTTCTAGTCGCCAGCCCCTGGCCTATGGAAGGAGGGCTTGGGGTAGTCATGACACAGGTTCCGGGGGACGGGTCATGACAAATTGGAATCAGAGGAGTTAGTTCTTCCTTAGAATATAGGACTCTGATATTTCTTTTCTGTGAAGAAATAGTGTTAAGGTTACTAAGTGTGGTTTTCAGTCCATGGAGTCCAGTGTTGGTGCAGCAGCCAACGTATCCATACACCAAGACCCTGAATTTTGATTTCCGACTCGGTACATGAAAACACTAATTGTGTGTGTGTTTTAAGAGTTTTCTTTGTGATCTCTTTGAGTCATCTCACTAGGTATAACTTATTGACTGTGGAACTTTTGCATATTTTCAGGATGGCCCCATGCAGATAGCCATCCAGGTTACCAAGATTTGTACGAGATGGCAGCCAACCGAGCGGCAAGGCCTTGGTGCAGGGCCCTATCACAGTGGAGGCTCCAGTGGTACCAGTACCTATTGATCCACCGATGCCACCATCCCCAAAAGCAGAGAGTGCATGCCACCTAAGCGTGTTGCATGAGTTCTAGTGCTAGAGGCCGCCCAGGTTCAGGGGTGATATGGACCTGTAGGCAGCTGAGGGTTGGCTAGAGGCTGTAGTGAGAGTCTTCAGACTAGTAGGGACACCAACAGACTTCATGTTGATTCTTGCTGCCAGCCTTCTACAGGCAGAAGCAGGCAGATGGTGGAGCCTGGTTCTCTAGGTGCATGATGAGGAAACACTCCTCTGGGAAGACTTCGAGACTCTATTTTGGGAGGCGTTTGTCCCATCTACCCTACGTGCAGTACAGATACACGAGCTTCTTCATCTACAACAGGATAGCATGATGGTGGTGCAGTACTCAGTGAGGTTCACGGACCTCTCGCGCTACTCCACCGATATGGTGCAGGACCCTTTCTTCAGGGCATAGACCTTTGAGAAGGGACTCAGGCGGGATATTAGAGCGTTGATGATCTCACTGAGCATCCCAACGCAGGCGGTGGTGTTAGAGAGAGCCCTATTATGGGAGAGTTTCCTTATAGAGCAGTCACCAGCAGCGAGACCCATCACTAGTAGACATGCAGTGAAGTCTTCTGCAGCTGGCAGTAGACAGATGTCGTAGAGTTCCACGCGGACCAGGACATCTAGTGGATGACCTCAGGATACGGGTTGAGTTGTGTGAGGCACACAAGATAGAGCTAGTCATGCCATGAGCAAGAAATGTTACTCTTGCGGCGGGTAGGGTCACATGGATCGTGACTGTCTGACCCGCCTTACTGATAATTAGTAGACCGTCGAAGGACCACCCAGGTAGAGACAAATATTCGATCAAGGCGGACCATAGGGAGAAGGCGGATGTGGTAGAGGATCTGGTCGTGCAGCTGGTGGTGGACGAAGATTTGAGGTGTTACTGACACCACCACCAGAAGGTCCACCCCGACCATAGGGAGTAGGTGGATAGGGGAAAGCTCAGCTCCAGGCAGCTGAGGCCTATGACAATGGCACTCCAGAGATGATACGTGGTATGAGCTGTGTCTATTCCACCTTAGGTGTAGTTCTTATAGACATAGGTTTCAGTCACTCTTTCATTTCCACATCACTCATTCAGAGCTCAGATATTTCAAAGGAGCTGTTAATTTGATCCTTACGTCTAGAGACTCCTACGGAAGATGATTCGATGATTACGCACTAGTGCCAGCAGTGCAAGATTACTCTAGGAGGCAAGGGCTTCGACTGGGATCTCCTAGTAGCAGCTTCGAGGCCTTACGATGTCATCTTGGGTATGGATTGGTTATCTACAGTCCATGCTCAGATCGACTGTATTAGGCGCAAAGTGTAGTGTGTTCACATAGATGATACCAGGTTTACCTTCACCGACGAGAAGAGAGCCTTTGTAGCCAGGATGTACTTTCTCGGAGGACGGTGAAGCCGATCACTCATCAGTTGGCCTGCTATACCCTTGGAACAATTTTTGTGAAGAGTCCGACTTATCCTGTAGTGGTGGACCAGTACGTGGATGTTTTACCTAATGATGTCCCAGGTCTACCTCCTTGTAGAGAGGTGGACTTCTACATTGACCTATACCCCGGGACGACGCTGATATCGACACCAGCATATCGGATGGCTCCCGCTATGCTTCCTGATCTGTGAGTACAACCGGAGAACTTGCATGGAAGGGATTCATCTGGCCCAGTGTTTGTCCCTGGGCATCCCCAATTCTGTTTTCCAAGAAGGTGGATGGAAGCTTGAGGCTTTGTGTCGATTATCGTCGCCTGATCCAGGTGACCGTGAAGAACAAGTACCCACTCCCAAGGATTGATGCCATTTTTAATAAGCTAAAGGGAGCTCGATGGTTCTCAATGATAGACCTTAGATCAGGATATCACCAGTTTAGAGTTTGAGATGAGGATGTGCAGACGACGACCTTCAGATGTCGGTACGACCACTATGAGTTCTTGGTTATGCCTTTCGGCATAACCAACGCTCCAGCAGTGTTCATGGGACTCATGAATAGGATTTTCCAGAAATACCTCGATCGCTTTATCATAGAATTCATCGACGAAATACTGATCTACTCGACTACTGAGGAGGAGTATGCCTACCATTTGCGGGTAGTACTGGACATACTCCGAGAGCACCATCTTTATGGTAATCTCTCGAAGTTCCATTTTTGGATCTGAGAGGTTCAATTTTTGGGACATGTCATCTCAGAGGATAGATTTGTAGTGGATCCAGTGAAGTTTGAGGTGGTACATGCTTGGGATCTACGTAGGAATGTGATGGAGGTACGTAGTTTCTTGGGTTTGGCTGGTTATTACAGGAGGTTTGTATCAGACTTCTACAGCATTGCATCACCACTATCAGCCTTGAAAATGAAGGGGCAACCCTTCATGTGGTTAGAGATATACCAGCAGAGATTTCAAGAGATGAAGGAGAGTCTGACTAGTGCCCCCATCTTGAGGCTCCCAGAGAAAGGCGTATGGTACTTAGTCTACTGCGACACATCAGGGATCGGACTCGAGTGTGTCCTGATGCTGGAGCGAGCAATGATCACTTATGGTTCTCGACAGCTGAGACAACACGAGCAGAACTATGCTACCCATGACCAAGAGTTAGCAGCAGTGGTCTTTGCCTTGAAGATGTG
Organism: Viscum album; assembly: GCA_963277665.1. Lineage (NCBI taxonomy): Eukaryota > Viridiplantae > Streptophyta > Magnoliopsida > Santalales > Viscaceae > Viscum > Viscum album. Next base: position 323,522,448 of record OY728140.1, read on the forward strand.
GTGACACTATCTAATGGGCGAATGTTTTATCATGTACTCTAATTACAAGAGTCTCAGGTATATCTTCTCTCAGAAGGACCTGAACCTGAGACAACGGTGATGGCTTGACTTCCTCTAGGACTATGACATTGAGATAGTCTATACTCCTAGAAAGGGTAACGTTGTAGCAGATTTACATAGCAGGAGATCTGGTATACAGCTACTAGGTGATGTGATAGAGTAGTTGGCTACTTTACCGATATACTTTGTGGATAGAGATGGATCAGTTTTCCTTCAGTCTCTTATAGTCGGTCCCACACTTCTTGAGCGAGTCAGGGAGGCACAACATGGGGATGCTGACTGAGAGACACGACGTGCTTAGATATCCACAAGGCAGACACCTGAAGGATTTTCTAAAGGTTGGGAGTACGTCATCCTTTTTAGAGGACGTACTATGGTACCAGTGGAACTTCAGAAGGAAGTGTTGAGGGAGTTCCACACTTCCCCTCTAGCGGTACATCCAGGAGTGGAAAAGATGTATCAGGACCTCAAATGACAACACTTGTGGCTAGGTATGGAGAAAGCAGTTGCAGAGTTTGTTTCTCGATACCTCACTTGTCAGCAAGTGAAGGCGGAGCACCAGGTACCAGCATGCTTGGTTCATCCATTAGAGATCCCTGAGTAGAAGTGGGATGCGATATACATGGACTTCGTGACAGGAATTCCACGTACATCTAGAGGTCACGACTCGATTTGGGTGATCGTTGACTGAATCACCAAGTTGGCCCACTTCCTATAGATCAGAGAGCAGGGTTCAGTAGAGAGCTTGGGATGCCTCTATGTGCAAGATATTGTGTGGCTACATGAAGTTCCTTCATCTATTTTCTCCGATCGTTACACATGATTTACTTCCAGGATATCGAAGGGGTTGCATGAGCCTTTCGAGATGCAGCTTCACTTGAGAACCACCTTCCATCCTCAGACAGATGGTCAGACTGAGCAGACCATTCAGACCCTCGTGGACATTCTACGTGCTTGTGTCCCCGAATTTGGTCACAATTGGGAGGATCAATTACCTTTAGTGGAGTTTGAATACAAGAACAACTATCACTCTACCATAGGGACAACACCTTTCGAGGCGTTATAGGGGTGACCTTGCAGATCACCTCTGTGCTGGACTGACCCAGGGGAGTCAACACTAGTGGGACCATAGATGGTACGGGCTACCATAAAGATGATGCAGATCATCCAGGAGAGGATGAAGACTACACAAATCAGACATAAGTCGTATGCTAACAGGAGACAGAGACCTCTGGTGTTCAAGGATGGTGACCACGCCTTTTTATGGGTCTCACCTCAGTGAGGTCTACAGAGATTTGGACGAGGAGGCAAGTAATCTCCGAGATTCATCGGACCTTTCCCAGTCCTCAACATAGTTTGCGAGGTGGCATACTACTTAGCTCTTCCACCTCAGTTGGAATGGCGGCACAACGTCTTCCATGTATCGCAGCTGAGGAGATATGTGCACGACCCTTCCCACATAATCGACCATGGAGAGATGGACGTCAATGATGGGGTAACTTTTATAGAGGTTCCAGTGGAGATTGAGGATCGAAAGGAGCAGGTCCTACGTGGATGGTCGATAGCTCTGCTGCACGTTCGCTGGCAGGAAGGGAACCTCTATGAGAGCACATACAAGCGGGAGGCACATATGCTTGCTTAGTAACCACATTTGTTCCCTTAGTTCGAGTTGTAGCTTACCGGGACATAGAGCCCTGAGGTGGGGAGAATGTAAAGACCCATAATTTATGTGGAATTTTTTTCTTAAATACATGGGAATTTTGCGAGACCGCAAAAATTGACGGCGAGTGATTCCGAGGCCCAGTGTGCCCAGAATCAATTTCTAAGGTTTTGTTCTGGTACGTTCAGTAAACGTACGAGCAGGTTTTTATAACTTTTGAACCGGAGCTCGAAATTGAAATCCGATGGCACGTTTGAACTTACAACAATGGTATTTTCTTAAGAAGACTTTGACCTTGACGATAGATGGTCAAGAATAAAAGTTAGTTTTTGGGTTTTAATGAATAAATTAAATAAAAATAAAGTTGTGTCTTTATTTTTATTTGATAGTTAAAACCTCCACATTGAAATTGGAGGTGGGACGGCCACACCATAACCTCCTATGAGAGGTTATTATGGTGGGGCCCACCAAAACCTAACCTCCTCTTCAAGTTTGATATGGTGGTGGCCACCTGAGGTTGAAACATCTTAAACTCCCCATTAAATGGGGATAAACCTCTTGAAATCCCCACTTAATGGTGCCACCACCTCTCCACCTTAATGGTGCCACCAACTCTCCACCTTAATGGAGCCAACTCCCCTAACATTAAATTTTTCCAATCCTCCACATTAATTAAGGAGGAGACAAGAATTTAATTCACCATTTGGAATTTTAAATCCAACATTCTAAAATAATAGACAATCTATTATTTTTGGGGGACATATTTTCTTTCGGTTGGCATTATTCATTTGGAGGAACTTGGGAAGAGGAGAGCTAGGGAGAAAAGCTCACAAAGAAGAATGAAGAATGCTCCACCAATGAAGAATGCCGAACCTCTTCTAACTTCTTCCTCAGACACCTACCGACGTGGAGGGTCTTCCACATGCCGACACAGCTCGGGATTGGAAGCCTGCGGCGGACGCGACAAACGAAGAAGTTTTTCATCTACTTTCTGTGAATTAGTCAACAAACGATGAACGACAAAAAATGGTTGGGGATCGAAATTTACTTTTTTCCCCATTCTTCATTTTCCATTGAGGATTATAAAATGAAGCCACATGCTATCACCATAACGCGGAGGGTGAAGGCTGAAAAAACACGGCATGACCCATCTGCCTTCTTTGTGGGATTTGATGCTAAACACGACATGATATCAGAATGAGTGATACTATTCAACAATGGTTGTGGATCAAAGGTAACCTCCCGAGGAGTGTGCGGAAATCTACAGAACGAGAAACGGGCCACTGGAACTCGTCTGGTGACCCGCAGTCGGAACCGGCGAATGCCTCCGGTTGAATGAATGGAAGGGCGGCTGGCACACCAGCCGACTGCGTGGACGGTGGCAGTGTATCCTCTATTCCAGAGAAGAGAGCCACATCTAGTGGGCCACAGTGGTGCTGTGTTGGCCGACGCAGGACCGGCCGCGAGAAGACCCGGCGGCTCGAGCCGCCGGTTTACCGGGGAATGCACGGCGCAACCGCGCCGCGCTGTGGAGCAGGTCCATGGCCTTTGGTCATGGTGACAGGGCGGGTGGCCAGATGCTGGAAGAGGCACAACACAACCGGTGCCACGCGAGGAGTCTTCTAGCCGTTCGGCCAGCCGGGAACAGCGGGACCCCGTCGGGTCCCGCGTGAGACACCGGCACCAGCCTGGCGCCGGTTCCACCCTCCTAAACGGCTAAGCTGTTTGAGGATCCAGGGGGCGCAACCTCCCCCCTAGATGTTGCTAGGGCAGACCCCACGTGGGCCGGAAGCTGCGGGCCATGCGCGGGCTGGCCCAGACCCGGAACTGCTTTGACCCATTTTCACTCTTTTTCCCATAACATCTGCTACGAGTGTCTGATTGAATAACCGTCTACGGTGATGAAAAACTTGGAGAAAGACAGTCCTTTTATTATAACCCTCATGAGTTTTGGATGAATTTGGGGTATGGTTAGGTTGGATCATACACGAATCCAACCGGGCCCCTGGGACTAAAAGGCTAATAACACACAGACCGGGTGTCCGATCGACGCGCCGTCTGTTGAGTTGAAACCCCTATGACGTGGCAGACCATTGGGATAATTTTTTGTGGAACTTCGTGGATGTTGGTGTATCGAAACTTATCTTGAGAAGTGGATGCTCTCAGAATCAAGTGTGCTCTAGTGGAAACCCTGCGGCTGGCTACGCTTCGACTACTGTTCCTAGATCCTTTGTGGGTTCGACAGTTCTAACTACTGGTCCTAGATCCTGTGTGGATCCGACAGCTTCGACTACTATTCCTGGATCCTATGTGGGTCCGACAGTTCTAGCTGTTGGTCTCAATGAAAACTATTCAAAGTTAGTCTATAAGTAGAAATTACTACATTAAATGTAAAGCATTAACTATAGTATATAGAAGATATATTATATATGATGTAGAAGACCTACGAGGGCTAGAATTATAGGGCCCACAGCCAAGGAAACCTCTTCAATTCCATAGATAGGATCTATAAAATACTCGATAAATACTGGGGTGGTTCCCAAGGAATAAATCCAAGGCATTCCAATCAAGTTGGATCCAATGTTATAAGTAATGAATCCAATATAAGTAAGTCATTGGTTCTATAGTGTAATAACCCTAATCAATAATTTTACATTTCAGACAAAGTTACATGTTAGTTCCCATCTCCTTTACCAATTTAAATGTCATATTCAATACATAAGATACTTACTTATAACTGATACAAAAATAAGGGTCAAGTTAGTTTCCATTCCCACTCCGTTTTCATTAAAAAATTATTCCTAGCTGTAGATAATGAGATAAAGGGATAGGTGATCTATGCATTTGAAGTTATACCATTTATGAAAAGGTATAAGATATTAAATTATAACATGAATTATACTCAAACATCTTCAACTTTATTTAGTACGAAATTAGGCCAGAACCGCTTAGGAGATGGTTTAGTCACTAGTGGAGTGTAAAAACCTTCCAAATTAAAACTAATTCCATTTGATTAACCTCTTAACATTTTATAACACATCACAACCTAATATGTGATTTTATAAGAAGAAAATTTCTTAATTAATAATCCAATTTAAGAACAGACTCCAAGGGATGGTCTACGTTGATGTGAGAAATCACCAACAATGCAGTTTAATAGTAACATCCATTCAGTTCACGGAATTATTAATTACATCATGAATTTCACATTTTAGAGGTGTCACATATAAAATAAAACAATAATCACAATGGGGTATCTTATAATATAAACAGACTTTGAGGGAAAAAAATGAATACCACCTACTTCGTACTTAGGATAGTCCGTTATTCTAATATCAATCTTTAATTCAATCCAGTTCGAGTGAAATAAAAGAAATAGGAAAAACACGATGAAATATGGTGAATTATCTCACATGATGATAACACCAATGGTGGAAAGATAAAACTGAAAAGTAATTAATAGGAGTGAAGAACTTATCAAGAGTCTTACATTGTGATAGAACCCACTAGTATAAGAGGATTGATGGAGGAGGTAGCTCAAAGACTACCTTGGAGGTAGTTGGAGCTCGATCGGGTGAGGGATTGGTGTTGTGAGTATGGGAGGAAGAAAAGAAGAGGATGATTTTAAAAATTGGAAGTGTAAATACCATAAAATCACCTCTTTTAAAGACCTGTTGGGTTTAGATGCAACATTTGGAAAACTGTACACCAATTGTGCGACATTACTATCTATGGTGGCACCCCCTAGACATGGATAGGAACACAGTTTTCCAAACTCTGAACATCTAGTGGAGTCTCCACTATGAAAAAATCGACAAAAATTTCCTGGTGATTAGGACTTGTGTAAATAGTTAGAAATAACCATGTGACACACTTAGGCTCATAATAAAGGTCACACAGTTTCTCCAAGAGGTTAACACAATCACTATTGGAAAATGGACATATCCCCTTGGTTTTACCAAAAACCGTGGGGATAGACCCCCCCCTATACCCACGATTTTTGAAAACCGTGGACATAGGTTAATTTTGAGGACCTATACCCACGATTTGTCAAAACCATGGGTATAGGGGGGGTCTATCCCCACGGTTTTCCAAAACTGTGGGGATAGGTCCGGAAAATTCACTTATACCCACAATTTTCCAAAACCGTGGGGATAGGTCTGGGTTAAAATACCTATCCCCACGGTTATGAGAAACCATGGGTATAGGTTTCCCATATGTGTGCGGGAATTGTTTTTTTGGCGGGAGTCCTATACCCACGGTTCTTCCCTCTATACCCACGGTTTATATAACTATATATAACTAAATATAAATATATATACATAAAAGCAGTGTTGGGGTAGTGTTTAGGTGCTTCATCTACAGCAGAGAGGTTGCAGTTCGAAACTAGTCGGCCGCATTATTTTAGGACCTATACCCACGGTTTTGAAACCGTGGGAAACATCCTTTTCCACTGTGGAAATAGGGTATGTTTTATTGACACGGTTGCAGAACACCTATACCCACAGTTTTAGAAATCTGTGGGTATAGGCTGGGGACCTATACCGACGTCGTTCCAGCCCACGGTTCCCAAAACCGTGGATTTAGCCTATACCCATGGTTTTGGGGGCTATACCCACGGTTTTGAACTGTGGGTATAGGTTGTTTTTCCAGTAGTGAATTTTAGAAAAACCATTCTCTTCTGTTAGCTTCTTATAGATTTTATTTTTCTGGGTCGGTCACTCCTGAAACATAAAAAACACCCAAGACCACACTTATGACATAAAAAAGTCTAAAAACAACACATTTGAGTTTTCTAACTCATTGAATTATGTTCCAGGGCCAAGTTTAAAATTTAGTCAATTTTCCAAACTAAAAAGCTAAAATTCACTTGGAATTTCAACCCATTCAAAAAACACAAGACATTTTAATGTCCTTAACATTCCATTCATCATTCACTTTACTGTGATCAATGACCTTTATCATTCTATATAATTATTTTTGATTTTCTTTCATGATCATATCTTAACATGGCACCAAATTTCTCCTACTTAGAAACCATGTTATGTGCTTTTACATATGACCTTTTTTACTTACCTTTTCTGTCTTTCTAAGAGGATATTCTATTATTCTTATTATTTTGTGGTTTTTGAACCAATGAATTTCAAAGATCAAATCTTTGATTTATGAGTGCATGATCAGATGGAGTGGACATAATTTACTTGAGTTTCAAAGAATATAACTCATCAAAATTATAAAATAATAACTTATTATTTAATATTTTATGGGACATGCAACAAAAATATTAAACAACACATGAAATATATTTCATTTAAATTTAATCTATTTGATATGTTGTAGAACATTCCACCCCATGTCTAAACGAATTTTAATATTGTATACCATTATTACATAGATATTAAATTGGTGGGTATGAATAATATAAAATAAATTATGAAAAATATATTGTTTAAAAATGAAAAAAAATTCATTGGTTTTCTATTGATTAGAAATAAAATAAGAATCATTCAATAAAAAAATATGTGTTTTCTACAGAACTATATTTTTTCCTAAAGATGGTTTAGTAGCATTTTGCATGCATAATTTAAAATTAATTATAACCAAATTTATAAAACTTAATTTATAATATGAAATTAATTTTCAAAATTAGAATATCAAAATAATCTTTGGATTAATTTTTCTTATTTTTCAGAAATGATTCATTTTTTGATGAACATTGAAAATTATAAATTTTAATTGAAAAATGCATTCTTGTTGAAATTATTTATATATTTAAATTATATTTTAATTTTTTAAAAGTAAAATTAGTTAAATTATATATCTAATAATCATATTTATGTCATTGGAATAATTTTGATATTATATTTTGATAAAAAAATTATGATCTTTTCAACATTTTCACTTTAAAAACCTACTTTCTCACTGCCTCTATGTGACTAATTTTAAACTACATTTTGACACATTTGGGAATTAAATTTGAAAAAATGGATTCCATATTTAAAATAAGAATAATTTATAATATCAATTATGGTAAACTTAATTTTTTACCATAATGAATAGTAAAAATAGTAAAAATTATTTACTGCGGTTAAGATAAATATAGGTTTACCGATGAGTTAACCTAAAAAAATAATGGTTAATTTGATTTATAAAATTCAATAAAAGCTATCGTATATCCATATTTATAAATTATAATATATAATTCCTTATAAAAATATCTTTTTAAACCTTTTTTCCTTGCGAAGAATGTGGGTACAACCATTTATTTTCAAAAATTACAATCATGTCACTCCGCTCAATTATAAAAGCCACCACTATAATTTCTTCTTCACACATTAAATTTTTTTTGGTTTAGATAATACTATACCAAATAACTTAAAAAATTTCCTTGTTTAATCCTAGAAGATTTATTTTGGTCATAAATCCATCCTTTTAGGGATTTTGGTGCAATCCTATGGAGATTACATGAGAGAGAGGTAACGTTCTTCAACAAGCGTTTTTATTTAACTTCATACTCCACCTCTTTGAATTATAATTAAAACACGGTGATATATTAACCTAAGTATATTATATATACTATGATTTTTTATGTTAATTTCATGACCTGTAACCATATAAACTTCCATTAAATGTTTTACAAAATCACCATTTTTGTGTACGGTGGACTACCACCCTGTAAACTGATGTCATTCATTTTTACATTACAACCTCTAGTAGTTGGGTGTAATGATAGATATGAAATATATACATGATATATATAATTTATTTATACCCATAGAGTAATTATATCATATATTAATTTGTTTACCTTCCATTCTTTATGGGATACGATAACGTCGCTCGTGTGTACGGCGGGCTACCGCCACATGAAGTGATGTGACTTGTTTTTCACTAATGCTTTACATGGAAGGTTATAAGGATAATGTTAATGAATATATATGATATTAATGAAACAATTATTATATTAATTTCATATGTATCATTATTAAAATACAATTTATCATCTACTTTCTTTTCTTTTTCATTCACTAAAAGATGATAATGTTGTTTGTGTACGTGTGGACTACGAACTTCACGAAACGATATGACTATATTTTCATTACCACACCATGTGGATGATATATATATATATGTATATTTTAAAAAATTATATTTTATTTATGATATTATGATCATTCAAGAAAAATTAATTTTATTTACCTCCTTTCAATAATGATCATTGGGAAATGGAAACGTTACTCATTTGTATGTACGACCTACCGCCTCCATGATCTCAACAAACTTGAGTTCTCAAAAACGTATTTGATGATTGGTCTTAAAAGAATAAATAATTTATATATATTATTATTATTTCATTATTATTGTTATGGAATTGATGGAACTGTATAATTTCTACAAGAATGGAAACATTCATGACAAATCACGAATGAGAAAATAAGGCAATCAACACCCGAGAAAATGAAAATAAAGAAATATTATCGACAAATGGGTGATAAAATGATATAGATGGATCACATATGATATTATAAATATTAATATAGTTTTTCTATAAGTTTATATATTTTTTAATATCACAATACATGAGTATAAATCACGCTCAACCAATAGGAATCACGAGGTAAGGGGCTTTGTCTCAATCTCCCATCATAGAAGCATATTTATTAAGGTGCACCTATTTTAATCTATATGGTGTAAATTCTATCCCTAATACATGTAATATCCTGATTAATTAATAATTCATGATATTTTATGTTTCAATTTGAATTATTTCATCTAGGAGGTTCTCACTTAAAAGTTACCAAGTGGTAAATAATTTCATAACTCAATTTATATTCATTTGGATATATTACTCCTTCATTGTATTTTATATTATAAGATTATGAGTGGGATTATTTTTTAATATATATTTATCTATTTACACTTGTTTTATGTGGATTTACATTTGATACACATAATTTATTCACTGGTTAATTCTAACTTCAATTTTATGATCATTGTAAGAGTTTATTTCACAATCTCATTCTAATCGAGACTTTTTATTGTTGAATTTTAGTGGAAGGAAATTATTTGATAATTTTCTTAAATAAAACATTTAATTTTATTCTCCCTGGGTTATTCATGATTTTTTAAAGTAATATCACTATTTTCTAACTCTTTGGTAATTGAGACAATATTTTTATGAAAATATGAATTCATTTATCTCTTAGGTGAGACATCCATTTTCATCCAAACCCATGTTTTATAAAAATGTTTTCAAAAATTTTCTTAACTTACTCTAATTGATTTATTAAATAAATATTTACTCATTTTTAATTTTTAATGATTTTATAAATGATTCTTTCAGTAATTTTCAAAACAAGCCTTATTTGGTTTTTTCCAAAAAATGAGAAAGAAATCATCTTTTAACGTACTCAACATGTATGGATTTTCTTGCCTTCATTTTCACTAAATATTTTAAATATTCACTTATATTTTTCAAATATTATTTATATAATGAAAATTTTATTTTCATTAATATGTTTCTAAGGGTATTTTTATGGTATTTCAATTAATCAATGAAAAAATATCTTTATTCTTACTCCAAAGAGTATATGTTGGATTGATACTAACCTTATTCATTATATGGATGATTTGTGTTAATTTTGACCAAGGAATGTATTGAAATTGAATTTATTGATTTATTTTTTTAGTCATTAACTTTCCCTTATGATATTCACTTTCCTGTGATCATTGGGCATTAAATTTCCCCTAAATATCCATATTATTTATCATTGAAATTTTTGTTTCTTAAACCATATAAAATTTCTACTTACGGTATTCTACATTGATATTTACCTGTTTTTATGGGAAATTGTTGTAAAATATGTATCCTTTACTCAATATGAATATTTGATGATAAGGAACATTGTTTATGAAATTTAATCCATTATTTGATATTAGAGGAAGGTTTTGGACATACAGTGATAGGTGGGCCACATAATTATATATCCTCTTGATGAATTGAGATTCTCATGAGGTGAATATGAATGAAAACATTAAAAGGGATTCTACTAATAGTTTTAAACTATCATGTGAAATGGTTTTGTAAGTATAGGCATCATTATTCATGAGATCACGGAGTCTGAAAATTACAAATTTCCTTCATTCATGATTCATTTATTATTATCCATGATATTTTCACAATGATATTATCTCTGGATGCATTTTTTTCATAGTCTATTGATAAATGGAATGTGTGTTCAATTATTTACCTTGTAATATTGGCTAAGCCTTATCTATAAATGTAGTGAATTTATTTAAATGGAATGTGTGTTCAGTTATTTACCTTGACATAGTGATTATTCCATGTCTATTTATGACATCCAAGATATTGATTAAATGAAATGTGTGTTCAGTTACTTTCCTTTTCATATTGATTATGCTTCTCGATTCATGAAAGCTTTTGTTTTAAATAACCCTTATTGATCATTTGAGACATCCATTATTTTGTTTCCTTTCCTTTGAATCAATGAAGTGTAACATGATTGATAAGTAATAATATGATAGAGATAATAATGTTATTATCAAAAAAATAATGTTGTTCGTATGTAATCTAAGAATCATATATGTACCTTGTTTTCCAGGAACACTGAACTGTTTGGTCTTTTGAGATGTGATTCCTTGTATTTTATGAAAATGTAAAAAATTATGAAACTTGGTTTGCGCTACTGGTGTCTAGGTCATTACAATGAAGGGTAATCTGACCAAGGAGTTTATAATCTCATTAAAAATGTCCTTGGCCTCTTGAGAATGATTCATAAAATGTGATTTAATTGAATCAGATTAGAGAGGATCAGCCTGATCAACTGTCAGAATTATCCATATGTTACAATCTGATACCACCAAATGGCCCTTGAAGAGTCCATCCTTTTGAGAATTACCCTTTTTACTAGTTTTGTAGTAATATTATATTCTATTAAAGTTATCACATACGTTTTGGGATATTTTCATGATTTATATTCTAATAAGTCAAGATCCATCAGAAGAGATTAGGGTTCAAGAGATTTAGATGTAATTTGAGGATGGAAAATGTCTTTATCTAGGAGATCACCATGATCTTGAGTTTAAATCACCCCATCCACTATCTCCAATGAGAGAAGTTCCTTACCCTAATAAATATCTAGGTATAGTGTCCCCATGACAACATGGACATATTGATCCATTGAACCAGAAGGAAAATGAATAGCTAATTCCACACCTTCATCTTCTATGAAAATATTAGCTTTAATAACTCTAGACTCATTCAATTGCCTCAAAACACAATTTTCCTACTGAGGTTGATGCTTGTCAAAATAAACATGAAAATTATTTGGAATCCATGACATCTGTGGGTGTTATCATCACTATCTTGGTCATGGAATCCTATGGTGGGGGTAAAATCTAAAAATCTCCTTCAATGTACATAAATAAATATATATTTATACTATATAAATATGCTAACACAAATATAATTATATATATATGTGTTTATATAGACACATACATATATTTACAAATGTATTTATATATATTTGTACATATTTAAATACATATTTATAAGAATATATATATATATATGTATATTATTTTATTATTTATTTAAATACACTATAAAATATACTTATTAATTAATATTAGTTTAAAAATTATTATTTTCATTATCTATAAAAATAAAATTGGTAATATATTTTTATTCCAATATGATTTATATATTGAAATATAATTTTTTTATGTTAATATATTTTAATATGTCAATTTATATATAATTCATATTTATATATTGTATTATATATATAGGAACATACATTATTTATATAAATATAGAGCGTAGCCTTTTTCTGTGCTAAAAATTATTTAAGATGGCCTTTCCTTTTTTATTGCTAAAAATACATTGTGAATGGATTCCCTTTATAAATGATAAAAAATGTAGTAATAAAACTTTTTAAGGTATGTTTCTGAGAGAACTCGTCTATTTATTAGATATCATGTATACAGTTCTAATGTTATTGAGTTGCTCATTATAGAGCTTAATATAGTTTTTTAAGGTACATAGGGTTTTCATAATTGAGGTGAATCTATTAAAGTCTTTGACCCTTTTGAGTGAATAACAAACCTTAAATCTAGTAGAGTGTGAGAAGGTGAATAAATATTATAGAATACATATTATAGTTGGGAATGTTGTTTTGTATTAAATACTCAATGTGTCGTTTCTGTAAAAAACATTGTGACATGCTTCGAATCATGATTTTAATTACAAGATCTTGAGTCCCAGAGGTAATATCTTATTTTTTTTAATCTAACAAAAAGATTTTAATGTGTTATAATTATTATACGGGACCTTGTTATGTGTAGGGGATACACCTGGTCCTTAAATAATGGGAAGTTTATCTTAATTTGGAAGTGGTATATTTCTTTTCCATTTTGTTTTTTATCCATGTTCATGTCCTTCACCAGATGTCCATTTTTCAGTATAACCTAAAGAAAATTACACATTACTTCTTAAGGTAAATTTCTCAAAATTTGTCCCTTTTTATTTCATGTATATATTGATTCTGATGGTTGAGGTCAAGGTGAATGATTCTCTATGAATGGGTGTTTGCCTAATTGAGGAGAATAATCAAGCCACATGGGATTCTTTTTTGTTTTGAATGACTTCCAGATTTTTGTTACGTGTGTTGTAAAAGTATCCATTCATGGAATGACTACTCAGAGTGAACAAAAAATTACCCACCATAAACATTCATACCAAGGATTTTTTACAATTACTAGCTCCCATAATATCCTTGAATGAAGTTGGGTTTGTTAAGAGGAATTTACGGTAGAGGATCCCAATTAGCAAGGGTAAATAAACTCCCAATCTTATTTAGGACCAGAGTAATAAATCTATCATGGATGATCTAAGATGGTCAATAATGAATTTAGGTATGGAGATTATATTTGTGGTGATTTTTCATATATAACGGAGGCTAAAAGATGGCATGGGTCTATAGAGCTGATGGATGAATCATTGGCAGCTGGAAAAGTTATTGTGGTGGAAGTATCTATGATTTTTTTGGGGGACTTGAAGAGGTAGTGCATGGTGGGTATATGTTATGTCACGAAACCTATTTATGGGTCTATGTGATTTAAAGATTGAATAGAGTCTCATATAAACCTTGTACTAGGGGTTATTTCAGAGTTTATAGAAGGATGCCTTGCAGAGGATTACTTGTCATTTGCAGGGAAGATATTATTATTTTGGATAATTCATAAATAGTTTTCATATCTGGGGTAAGGATGTTGTGTAGGTGTATAAATTCCCACCATGGATTCTGAAGAGAAATTATGGTGGATAGTATGGACAAAATATATCTCCAATAGATTTTCCAATATTTTTAATGAATCAATCCATGGGGGTTATGCATTATCCCCATAAAAAATAATTAGGATTCATAGTTGGAACGATATGGAACTTTGTAACCCCTAGAAAAATAATGAAATCACTAAGGCTATTAAGAGAGAAGGTCTCGATTTTGTCTTCCTAATAGAGAAAAAGTTACTATGGCATGAATGATTTCATCTGAATGGGTTGTTAGGTGGTTGGATTTGGATCTTCTCAACATCTAAGGGAAGAATGGTGGCATGATATTGATGTAGCGATAACATGTCTAAGTATAACTTCAATATTATTATGATTTTTATATTTATATTATTTTATATCTCTAATAATGAGATGAATAGAATTTCATGTTATTTTAATTTATCTAAAATCATACATGTTGAAGAATTCATGGAGCATACTGAAGTGGTTGTGGGTAAATCCATGATTCATTCTCTATGTAAAGGTGACTTCAATAAAGTTGTTTCTTCAAAATGAAAACAATAAGACTGGGCTAAGAGTTGGAGGTAGAAGAGGCTTTTAGTTATTCTTTTTCATTCTATAAGATTAACATTGTAGGATAATAAGGTACACACTCGGTATAATGAAATGAAACATGAATATTGGGTATAAACATAGGTGGATAGGATGATATTCTTGATTAATTAGTTGAATTATTCTTGTTCTCCTACAAAAAGAATGTATCAATTTGTTTACATATTCCTCAGACCTTGTTGGTCAACTTCACTAACCTCTGGAAGCTAATCTTGATATCCAGAGACAATCCAAGATCTAGTTTGAGATAGTACTCGATATATTACTTTGGGATGCATGCAATAAAACCATGAACAAAACTAACCTATCATCCATAATGTATTCCATATAATGAGCTCACAACCATCATTTGGTTATTGCATCACCCAACCCAACCAGCTGGAGTACTCTAAATGCAAACCTCAATGAAATTTTCTAGAAAAAACATGCCCAAACCAACACACCATCTATATGAACTCTAAACCCCGAATAGACACCACTATTATGATTTATACAGAAAAATTATTTGAATAGACTAATCACAAGTCCAATTATGGATCCAAGGGAAAAACAACTGAAACACATTCAAGGAGGGAGTATATGGCGTGTACTTCAGTTACTTGATGGGTTCCTTGAATGACCCTCCCTGGACATGTATCATCGCCAACCTAGCATGTAATTCTCAAAGTACATGATGTGTCTAACATGTACATGATGTATACCCTACATGGGTTACAATCTTGTGTACCTTATCCCAAATTTTTATGTAAAAGGCTCAACTACATTCAACGTAGTGAACACACATTTTGGGTCTCGCAAATGGGGTACCGGGTCATGCACATTAGGTAGGGTCTTCCTATAAATCCTTGAATTTTTTTATTTAATATAACACATTTTACCTTTATTACTCTTTTTTTTATTATGTTGAAAAATTAATGGGATAAATATTGAGGGAATTTTAAATATTTTAGAGGCATAAGTGTGTATTGGTAAAGTCTACTTCCTAAAGATATGGTATAATTTCATAGTACACATGAACATGCCACAATGTAGTATACTACACTATATCATAGATTTTATCACTATAGTGGGGTGGTTCACAAGAGAATACACTATATACTTTGTCATGGAGGTGTCAACTAATGATGATTGGGTGGTAAAGGGATTGGTAACATCGAAATGAGGTTGTTCATTGGAGGTTATGTTGTGGGGTCATAGAGTAAGCCACAGTGGTTGTGCAACATTAGTTATAAAGGACTAGACAGACTATGATCTGGGGGGTGTCATACCTTAAATTATCATCATTTTAACTGATTCACAGGAAAGTGTTTTCAATTTAATTAGGGGGGTTTTCTTGGAATTATGGGGAATTATGAGGGGTTTTTTCACATGGATTGATCCCTTAGAGATCCCTTGCATATAACTCATTTTAACTCTATTCATTATGATCATCTACAAATCTGGAAGGGCTGCAAGACAAATCCATGACCATGGGCCTCACCTTTTATGCTATTGTGGTGTATTCTATATCCTACTTCTATTCCATATCACCTCCTTCTACACTATGGAAGTCGACCTCTGAAATATCCTTATACTGCATCCCCTTATTTTTTTCCATAGTGATCTTCTTCAAAGACACCCCTACACTATGGTGTTCTTTCTTATTCCATATGGGTATTATCAACACACCTCCATGCCACAACTTCTGTTGTGCACTGTGGAGACTCCCACATATCCATAAAATTCCCCCCCCCCCTCATTGGGAAGAACCCTATGGTTTTCTTCTAATATTTGAACCTGAGTATGAATTAATTATACCCCTTTGATGTGTTATCCTCACCTTAATATATTACCCATGATATGATGATTTGGAACCAAATCTAGTAGTCATTAGTGTATGAGAATATTCTAGTTGTGTGTGGATGTGGTACAGTGACTCCTCCTCTGAAATACCTTGATGTTGAAATCAAAAAATATGAGGTAGGAAGTTCTTTATCTCATTTAGATAGATTTTACACTAGTTTTTATGATGATTATATTATTTTCATTCGGATGAACTTTCATGATTGTGATCTTGTGTGTGTTTGTGTGTATTTGTGTGGCCAATTGTGATATTTGATTCCATAAGTGATACAGTAGTGTAGATTTTTCAATGTTTTATTTTGAACCCATGTTTTTGTGTGTTTTGTTATATACTCATGACAAAATTTTATTCTTTCTTGTGTTCTTCCCTTGTATGTTTCTACCATGCCTTGGTGGTTTTAGTGTCACTTGAGATAGGTGGACCATCGTGACATGTTTTTCCATTAGAGGGGGGGGGGTGTATGAATTGAGATGATGGTGATAAGAGGCCTGAGTACATGGTGGACATATAAGGTATCCATGGGCCTATGTTGCGTATCCACTCAAGGTTGTCTAGTCAATGCGAGTACCCAATATTATTGACTAGAGGATGATGGGTGACATAGTCCTCTTTATGGATACATGCCACTGAGTATCATGTTCACATGAAATCATGAGGATGTTGAATTCAAGGTAGTTTGGTTAAAACAAACATTATGCATTGTATTCAAGCATAAAACCAAAGAAAGTAAAACTAGGTGTTCTTGGAGGCATGGTTAATGCCAGATTACATAGTTTTGGGTAGAAAGTTTATACCTATACAGATTTATTGTTCTTGTTGAATGCACTTGTTATACCTATGAAAACTATGTTAAGGACATATTGGTGGTGTCCTGCTAAATCTTGTACACACACCACACTTGGGCATTTCGGTTTGTTTATAGATTTATTGAGAGACCTAACAAAGGGAATGGCCCCAATGGTGTATGGATGAGCTAAGAGCACGAACATGGTGGTGGTCGAGATGGATTCCGATGGACCCAAATTTTTTATTTTATTTATTATTCTACATTATTTACTTTGAACTGGATTTCCACATTCTAATTCATTCATTTGTATGACATGTATTCAACAGTTAGTTTTCAACATGTTACTTTGAACATCAGTTTACTTATTTATTGTTATTATTATTATCTATTTCATGAAATGATACTGATTGTAGGGTCTCCCCCACTAATAGACTCAGACCCTTACTGTTAGTTGAAAGACTCCTGCATATGAGGATGCACAAATGAGGTCATGTAACACTCCTCTCAGATAAGGTGGATTACATGAGGATGTTAAAAATTGTATAAGAGGACCAGTATTTTTCTATCATTCCATTACCCTTGCCCTAGTTTGTGATAGGATATATATGAGTTAGGATTATTGGGACTTAGGAAAGGGATAATGATAATGTCTTGACAAAACTATATCATAGACTACCTAGTTATCATGAAATGAGGAAATTATGTTTAACGGTTACCATTGACTAGATTCACGTTGGGTGATGTACATGATATTGATGTGTTATTTATGATATTTCTCATCCATTTGTTTATCCTAACTAGGCATGTAGGTTTACATTCCTTATATATACCTTTTGTTTACTACATAGTAGTTCTTTAATTGAATAAATTGATTGCGGTATCTATTTTAGATAGTTTCTCTTTGTTTGACTTTTCTTGACTAACATTAATTAGTTGAACTGAGAATGTTATTATGTTAGTCTATATATATATATATGATAACTATGACTAACATACAAGTACCAAAAATAGGGTTAGTGTTAGAAGGGGTATACCTTGGATTGATGGAATACTCATAAGAAAAACCTTTTTTGATCCCATTTCCTAGTTAGGAAATGTTTTTTTTCCATAATGTTCCTTATTTTGTATAATATTTCACCTTTCAGACATTTGGTTAGACCACCAGCTGATCAAGATCTTCCAAAACATGTTCTCACACCTTCCCCTGTGGTGTAGGAAGTGGATCCATTCTAGCAACCTTAAAAATCTATGGTAAACTACACCCATGATTTCTATCTCCAAAATCCCCTATCCTTTCACGTAAATGGTGGACCAAATAATGTTAAGGATTGGATGGAAATCAAAGATATCATCTTTAACATCATCAAGACATCTTCTTATAGAAAGGTGAAGTATGTAGTGTTCACACTGTAGGGACCTGCTAAGCGTTCGTGGTGAGTTATAGATCAAGCTAGATAACAAGAGGGACTCCCATGGAAGACCTTCAAGGATGTATTTTTAGATATTTCTACCTCATTGTGTTGAAGATAAACTGAGAAAAAGAGTTCATATAACAACAACCGGGCTCCTGGATAGTATCAATGTACTCTACTCGCTTTACTGATCTCTTCCATTTTTCTCTGCTTCTATCTAGTAACGAGGCTTAAAAGGCTAGGAAGTTTGAAATAAAACATCATTCTGACCTTAGGTATTTTGTATGGAGATTAGAAATGGATTCATAACCATGTTTTCTAACGAAAAACCTATCAATTGAGAATATTTTAGAGGGTGGATGAGTAATTATAACTTTCCCACCCTTCATTACTTAGAGAGGTAGAACTCCTACTATTATTGTACAATGGAAGGAAGAAGAGGGTCATGGAAATGTAGTGGACCAATGGAATGCATATGTAGAAGAGTTCAATCTCTTGAATTCTATTTGGTGGTGACCCACAATGCTTCAACTATTGGAGGTTTGGATGCTACAGTCGGGATTCCCAGCAACCCAGAGTTACTTCTAATAGTGTGGAAGGAAAAGACAACTCAAACATTTTTTACCCATAGATTTGACTATAAGTCTTGAGAAAACCACAAGAAGGGAACCAATAGTTGGGAAAATTTTCTCTATAGAAGACATATAATTTTTTACACCTTGATGTCATAGTTGTAGGACCAAGTCAGGTCACATAATTATTATGGATCACACTCTAGTAGATTGTGAAGAGATTTATTCTATAGTTTGAGGTACGGTATTGATCACATCAACTATGTCTACTAATTTGTTCTATATCAGTGATTCACATTCTTTTATAGCTGCACAAATAGTTTCTGAATGTGATCTACTAGTCATGTTATCCTATTAATTAGTCTCCATTGATACACGCTTGGTCATGAAAGTGTACTATCTCAGGTGATGTTGACAGTTACCAAAATTTTTCAGTATTTATGGGAATTTATGGGAGTTCATTATTTATAGAGATAAAGCCCTTTTATTTGATTTTAATCATGGGTTGGTTGACTAATTTCTGAGATCACATTGACTACAATAGGATATGTGTGTCATTTATTTTGAAAAAAGGAGAGAACTTTTTAATACCCCGGGAGTGTGAACATGGGGGAGGTAGACTTGGACAATACCTGAGTCAACTTGAGAAAATCACAAAAATGAAGGAAGGCTTAGCTCTTTTAGAAGCATCAGGGATAATAAGCTTACATTTTCTTCTAGACGTGGATCTCTATCGTGATGTTTTCCTAAAAAATAATTGGAATCCCTCCTGATAGAGAAGTTTACTTTGATAAAGATCACATACTAGGTCCGCCACTCATTTTGGTACCCACATATCTTATGGAACTAATAAAGTTGAAGGATCTCAATGTGAAGTTATATGGAATGGATCATAATGGTTTATCTGTGCAAGAGCTTTACTATGGGGTGCACCTATGTTATTCACCAACAAGGAAGACTGTATTCTTTGACTCTGCATTAATTACTAGGTGTTGAACTTAGTGATGGTGAAGAATAAATATCACATAGAAACGATTAAGGATATTTTTGATAAAATATGGTGATCCCAATGGTTATTCAAGATAGATCCTTGATTGGATAGTCATGAGTTTCGAGTTTGAGAGGAGGTAATTTTGAAGAAGATGTTTCAGAGTAGGTATAGGATGTTTGAGTACATGGTGTTGTCATTTGGGTTGGTGAATGCAACGGAAATGTTCATGGATCTCATGAAAAAGATCTTCCACCCATACATGGAATTATTCTTCATAGTTTACATCCAGAATATCCTCATATTCTTATTGACATCGGAGCAGCATTCTAGGAACCAAGAGATAGTCTTGAGTACACTTCAAGCACATTGGCTCTACTCCACATTATCGAAGTGTGACTTCTAGATTTGTGAGGTGAATTTGATAGTAAATTTGGGGTTTGAGACATGCATATATGTGTATCTAGAGAATTCTATGGAATTAATGTCATGGAAACTTCCTTGAAACATGTTTGAGATATGTAGTTTTCTAGGTTTAATAGGATATTACCAACAGTTCATCCAGGACTTCTCCTAACTATCAAAAACCATGTCAATGCTATTGAATAAGGGAGTGATACTCTAGTGGTACAATCAATATGAAGTTTAATTTCTTGGGATAAATATAATTTAGATGATATATTCAGTACTGATACTCCCTGAGCCCAGGATTGGATATGCAATGTATGATGATGCATCAAGTGTTGTCCTGGGAGAGGATTCCAATGCTGGTTGAGAAAGTAAAATGTTATGACTATGACCACATGAGTAAAAATACCCCACACATAATCTATTATTAATATAAAATGGTCCATGCTATGATTGTTTTTGAACACTATCTCTTTAATGAATTATTTTTTGTTTATATAGTTCATAAGATCCTTTACTATATCTTCACATAGAGATGCATGAACCTGAGATAAATACACTAGTTTCAATATATTTATAAAATTTATTTTGAATAGGAATATTCAACTAGGTAGTGTAACATTGTTACATATGGTCTTAGCCGTAGTATATTGGTTTATCAAGAGGATAATAAGTGAACCAGAAATAAGAAATGGCACATGATGAGCCTATTAAATGATTGGATAATGGATGATTTTGAGGATCATGGATCTTTGACTTGAACTTCGTTAGTGGTCACTTTAACTCCTATGGATATGGTGATGGATGGATAGGTTTCTGACCTAGATTTTTTTTGTGATGAGAGAACAACTGGCTAGTGGTGACCTAATTCCTGGAGAGTCAATGAATGATAATGAGGTGATATTTGTACATGGGAGAGTAATACTCCCAATTTCCATCATTTAGGAGTTAATGATATACTATAAAAATTATAGATGTGTAGTACACCCTAGTTCATCCAAGATATATCACAATTATAGACACCAGTTCTAGGGGAAAGGGATGAAGAAGGCCATTTCTGATTTCTTCACCTGATGAATTACATGTCAGAAGGTGTAGGCCAAGAATAATTGACATGGTGGTATTCTTCGGCCACTTCCTATGCCCATGTGTATGTGGGAGGATGTCATGATAGACTTTCTGATGTATTTACCAAGGATCCTAATGAGTCATGATGTAGTCTGCATGATTGTTGATTGGATAATGAATACTAGTGACTTCTTACTGGTTAGGCAATCTCACTCCATGGAGGAACTGGGAAATCACTATATCTGTGAGACTGAATTACTATATGGAGTTCCCTTGAGCATTTCATTAGAAATAGATGCATGTTTTTAGAGTGTTTTTGGATGGTCTTATTCAAGCCCCTAGGGACTCATCATATAGTGATCATGACATTCAATCCTCATAATGATGGAAAATCCAAGTATACTACACACATATTGAAAGATATTCTTCATGATTGAGTATTTGAATTTAGTGGAGTGTGGGATCAAATAGACTTGGTAATGTTTTCATACAACAATAGTTAATAGGATTCAGTTAAGATGTCACATAATAAGGATCTATATTGGAGATCATATCATTCCCTACTCTATTTTCTTGAGGCCGATGAGTTAGTAGTTATGGGCCTCAACATGGTTCAAGAGACCTCTAAGAGAATCATACTGGTTTATAGAAGGTTGATCACCACTCATAGCAGGCAGAAATATTATTTTGATCATACGAGGAAACCTCTAGAGTTTGTTGTGGGTGATTGGGTTTTCTTAAGAGTGACTCCTCGGTTAGGGAATCAACATATGAGGATGTTGGGAAAGCTGACACCTTGTTTCATTGGACACACTAATATCACTAAACGGTTGGGGAAAATGTCATACCATCTGGATCTTCCTTCTTGATAATGAAGTATACATGACATGTTCTATGTGTCACAACTTTAGTGATGGATGGATGATCCTGAAAATGTTATTTACTATGAGGATATTGATATAGAACTTGATTAATCTTATAAGTAGGGACACTACAAATTATAGATCAAAGGAATAAATTACTTCGAGAGAAGAGGATACCAGTTTTCCGGATTCAGTAGTATCATGGGAAAATCTAGGAGTAGACTTGGGAGTGATAGGATGAAATTGTAGAAACTTTTATTGATTTGTTTGATAAGTAAACGTAGAGATACATCTTGAGGATGAGAAGTCGTTAGAGTGTGATAATTCTAAAGCCCTGAAATTCATGTTCTTTATTGAAATACTTCTTTCCTCTATTACACCCTTTTGTTCTTGAGTTAATCAATTCTTGGGATTAATCTCAAGGGCTATGTAAAGGTTTTGGAGTCTTAAGTTTGTTTTTGAAATGACTACTACAAAAGCATATTGTACAACACTAAGAAACACATGACCATTCCATAACATATATTATGCCATGATGTAGCATAGATGGTTGCACGGTATTGTTGTGGTATGAATGACACTACTTCTTAGCCTTCACTATGGAGGTTTAAAATGATGAAGGTTGTGCCATAATGGGTTTGATTGTGCCGTAAATGGGTTATTAATTAGAGGTTGTGTCATGCTGTTTTGGACCATGCCACTATGGTTGTGTCGCATCAGTTATAGAAGATTGGATAGATTGTGGTCTTCATCGGTTTCCAACAATAAGTGTTTAGTTTTGGATTTGATTCATATGAAATCATTGAGAATTGAATTAGTGGGTTTCATATGAGAATTATGAGGCTCTATGAGAGGTTTTCCACATGAATTTTACCCTTAGATATTCCTTGTATATTAATCATTTTCCTCCCTTCGTTCAGATCATCTAAAACCCTAAAGGGATCCAAAATAACTCCATGAATATATATGGTCATCCACTTTACACTGTAGTGGTGCATGCATTGCCATGTTTTTATGTAGACACACCTCCTTCTACATCATGGAGGTCAACCTATGATACTCTACTATGTTGTTTCCCCTTTTTTGCGTTGTGGTGGTATTATTCTAGTACACCCATGCATTATGGTTTTCTGACCTACACCATGGTGGTCATGTCTTGTGAACCTCCATGATGCAGCTCCTATCTTGCATCATGGAGACTCTGAAATCTCCAAAAGCATTCCATCCTCCCTCCATGAATAGAACCTTTTGGGTTTCTTTTGTCATTCTATCTTAAGTTAGAATTTATTCTACCCATTTGACATGTCTTTATCAACTTACACTAGGAACCATAAATTAATAATTTTGAATTGGTTCTAGGAGTTTTTTAGTTGTGGGCACATTTCAAGTATTTGCAGATGTAGTGCGGTGAAGGAACCTTTGAAAAACATTGACGTTGACATCAAAAACAATAATGTAGGAAGTTCTATACCTTATTAGGATCACTTTTACACTTATTTCCATGATGATTATATTTTTGTAATTTCAATGTCCATTCTTCACATTGATCACATGTTGGTGTGTTTAGTCATGATACCCACTGTGATATTTAATTATATGAGTGATAGTAGTTTAAATTTTTACTTGTTTGATTTTGATCACCTGTTATTGTGTATGTTAGTTTATAAATATGATGAAACGTTATTCTTTCTTGTTTTCTATCCTTGTATGTGTGTAACCATTCCTTGGTGATGTTAGTGGTTATTTAGATAGGTGTATTGTCATGACATATTTATACCCTATAAGGGGGGTGCCCATAACTTGAGACGATGATGATGAGGAACCTGAGTATAGGGTAGAGGTATGTGGTAGCCATCATGCTGTGTTATTGATGCACTCGAGGTAGCATTGGTTTTTTTAATTTGATGAACTATGAGGTTTCTTGGTAGATGTGTGTACCTAATATTCTTAACTAGAGGACTCTATATGACATCGCCATCTATATGGATAAATGACATTAGGTTGCATGTTCAAATGACACAACGAGGATGCTGTAAAAGTTATAGTTTGTTTTCTAATGAAATCAACCATTATCTTCTAGCATGGAGCCAATGTATATTCATTCTGGGGTTCATGGAAGCTCGGTTAGAACATGGACACTTGGTTTTGGGTTATTTTTTTGTTACCAGACACATTAATTATTATTATAGAATTCCCTAGTAATACCAAATCACAGCAGGTTAAGAATGTATTTATGATTTCCGGATGAGTCTTGTACTGACACCCTACTCCAGATTTTTTGTGTGCTTGTAAATTTCATGAGAGACATGGTTAATGGAAAGGGCCCTATGGTTTATGGAAAAATAGTGGATCATGGAGCTAGTGATGGATGGGATGGATTCTGGAGGACCCATGGTTTTTCATTTTTTATTATTCATCATGATTTACTCTTGACTGGATCACAACATTGGGAGTCATTTATTTTTATTACATGTATTCCATATTTCATTTTATGTATGTTAGTATGATCACATATTTAATTTATTATTATTTATATTTTTTTCCATGACATGATATTGAGGGTATAGTCTCCCCACTGATAGAATGAGACCCTCGTTGCTACTCAGAAACCTCTTCTATACTGGGAGGGGAGCATGAGGTCACATAACACCTAGCTTAGACCGAGTTGTTTGGATTAAGATGTTACATTGGCCAAGTACCCGATATGATCATTGGTTGCATACCTCACATGGTCATTGGCCACATTCTCAACATGGCTATGTTCCCCAACATGGGGTGTCAAGATGAGTACTAAGCCACACCACAATCCATCCCTACATGGAATGTCCACTAGGACTACAAGCCATGGAGTCACTTCCTCCTTTCCTCACCCGAAAGGAAGAACACATGACATGTGTTCTATG
This sequence comes from Viscum album, assembly GCA_963277665.1. Taxonomy (NCBI): domain Eukaryota; kingdom Viridiplantae; phylum Streptophyta; class Magnoliopsida; order Santalales; family Viscaceae; genus Viscum; species Viscum album. Next base: position 323,547,943 of record OY728140.1, read on the forward strand.
AACTCTATATCCAATACATGAGTTTCCCATATAGAAAACCTCCAAAAGGGTCCAAAACCAATAATTTCTCCCAAAAACCCATAGATCGACCTCATAGGGGTCACAATAAATCCATAAATGGGGTTGAGAATAAAAACAAAAACTCTAGGGAGATTTTTTGAAAGAAAATTCAAACAGGACTACCACTTGGTAGAAATTATTGTAGCTTCACGCAAGATCTACGCCATGTACCAATCAATTCCTGATCTAACTCTCAATGAGCTCCCAAGGTGGCGAATTCTCCTTACTCCCCATCTTCTATCCCTCTCCCTATCTTGTCCATGAATTATACGATCCCCAAGGTTTGTATGTAGATCCAAATGGGAGAAAGGAAAAAAATAATGAAATAAAAAATTAGAATAATATAGAATTAAAAGTAAATGAAAAGGGGATTGGGATAAAACTCCATTCCCATGATTGGTTTATTCCATTACAAGGGAAAAAACTAGTTACAGTCTTATCTACATATAAATAATACCAATATTATTCTCTATTTGAAATAAATCACCAGATGAACTTGTGTTAATAATTAAATATTTAATTAAATAAATATTAATATTCTAAAAGAATCTAATGGCTTGGATAATCACTAAACTGACATCCTGGGGTAAAACCACTTTAATTGGACTTGTGGAGTGTTCAAAAAAATTATTCGAGATCATATCATGGGAGAAATTACTATTTTACCCCTGAAACACATTGAGTAAAAATGATAAATTTTCTCTTGATTTTCCACAACACATGGTGACACTAGTAATCATAAACTCTACACCATAGATGCTTGTCTCCCCCAAGAAAACTCAGTGGTCATCCATTAACCATTTTCTCACTCATTAAATCGTAAAAAGAAACATTATCATGACCGTTCAACGACAGGTCTTATAACACCCACCACTCCCTCAATATGGGAGAAATTAATCTATGATTGATATGATGATCTAGGTCATAGGAGTATCCTTATGGATACTCTACCACCCAAATAATAAAACCACATTTCCCATGCTATGTCCATCACAAAACTCAATTGATAGATGTTTTCTAACCCCTCACACCTGAGCTCCAACATGAAAACTACAACAACCAACCCTCATTCCCAGTTCACCAGGCACAATAACATCAATGGCCAAGAAACCAATTAAGATGGGGTTTATGACCTCCAATGGATTATGGTTCATTCCAAACCATAATTATTTCCCAAAACCAATTCTAAATACATTATAGGTTTCGTGCTCACACAGTCCAAGCAAAAACAAAGCTATGTAAACACACATAAAACTACTAAACATGCTCCTCACAAAGGATTGTTCAATTAAACTGGAGCACCCTCAACACTCCTTTTCAAAATAGAGGCCACTACGTCATGCCAAGATTAACCAAAAGACCACACTACACTTAGGAATTAATCTAAATGAAATTGATTCTATCCATACTCTCACTGTGCTACCTGAAGTGAAACAAATGCATATGACTTGGTGTCTAACCAAGCCTTACCTCATAAGACATCCACAAGACTAATATCAGTCCCAATGCTCCAATTATAAAACCCTATGAATCATTATTCATAACTGCATTCTAGAAATAAAAGAACTTAATGACACCACCATGGAAGAATAATCACACCCACCCAAGCCATTAATAATAGACGACACATGTTCCCCATCATACGACTCATCATAAAGCATGTGGTATGAAGAGCTCCTTCCCAAGAAATAAAAATCTAGGACATTAGGGGGACCACAACTCTAGGGAAACTCAATCCTGATCCACAAATATCTCATAAATTATTGTTCTCATCGATCATCCAGAAGGGATCTCAAAGACCACATTGACCCATAAGAGTATACATGCACCCCTTGACGAAGGGAAAATATCTTCATCACCAATAAAAAAATATATATAAGATTCACATGACCAATCTCTAGAAGAAAATATATACATGAAACTAATTTGAATATAATTCCATCAAATGTCTATATCTGACGCACCATATAGGTTGTTGTAGAGACTTTAAAGAACTGAACCCCCATAATTAGCAAAATCACACATAGAAATAAAGATTTCATGTGAATCCTACATGCCTATAATGATGCATGAACACTGGTGTAACACCCCAAGCTTCTACGGTACGCTTCTTTTTGAATAATGTGATAGCGTGTGTTGTACGCAACACCAAGTTCTAACACACCATAACCAATCAAACTAGCCGTTATGAATAGTAATACCTAAATTTTAAAATTATAGAAATTTTATCTCTCAAAATGGACTTCATTTTTGGATTCGGAGTATCGAATTTAGCCTAAGTTGAAATTTTGGTACTTTTCGGATAACTTTAATATTTTGATGAATAGTGAAAATTACTAAATTTTACTTAAAAACAACTTTTTTAAACAAAATAATTAATAGTAATAAATTATGAATTTGAGTGTTTTTAAAGTATATTTAGAATATATTTTTACCATTTAATATAATTTTGGTCATTGGACATAATTTTACAATTAAACCGAACATAAACAAGTGTCAATCTTTTGATAGTTATTATCTCTTAAAAACACGCTTTTTGTTTTGACAGCGGGAATTAATTTTAAATTAATTTCTGCCACTTCTATGTTTTGAATTTAGAAAAATGAATTTAATATTTGGAATCAGGATTCCCAAATTGTGTAAATAGGTAACTTTTATTTTTAGACATTTTGAATAATTTCTGCGGTAAATATTTTATTTACCATGGTTAAGGGTAAATCCGGTAAATAAGGGTTAAAAAATAATAATATAATAATAATAAATTACCCTAAAATGTTTCCTAGAATTATTTGTTGATACAAGTTAGACCATAGGCATCTTTGGGTCGATTTTGGGACCCCATGGCGCCACTGGTAGGTGATAGGGACAGTTTTTTTAATTAAGTTAAAATGAATACAAAAATGACACAAGCATATATCTTTTAGAAAAACAATTATTACATATGGTTATATATGTTGGATTTTAGATTATAAATATTAATTAGAAAGATAAAAATATTTCCTACATAAGGATAGTTTATTTATAATTTTTAGACATTAAATAATTTAATTTATTTATGACACAATGATGATGTAGTAATTACTATAATAGTGAAACATTAAAATAATTGATATTATAAATACCCAAATAAATATAATATGAAACTTTTAATGAATTAAACTAATTTTATAGGATAATATGATATATTAGGATTGATTTAATTGACTTTGTTCGAAGAAATAAATCTGTTATGAGTTTCAAAAAAATCAACTATTGAATAGTGTCAAAATTGACATAAAAGAGTTCGTAAAACAAATATTATATTATTAATTGATATTAAATTCCTAAAAATCTAAGGTTCGTCCAAGAGACTTATATCATGATAAGTTCATCATTAATGGACCACTTGGGGGTCTCTTGGATGTATATAGTAAGTTTATTAACCATATTATATAAAAATACAAAGAGACATTGTAAAAGTGAAACTAATTAACTTAGAGTTAATACTTAAAGATAAGGTTAATATAAGTACCCAAACCTGTCTAAATTCTATTGTTTGAGTTGTTTTCGACCCATCCCCACCTTAAACTTTGAATAATAAACATTGGAGCCATGGTAAACCGAATATGAATTTATTATAAAATAATATCTCTAGCTTTTCCAAAGGTGCCCCTCACCCCTCTTATAAAAGGGCACTCCTCCTTCTCACTTATTCACACCTTAAAAGCCTTTTGGTTCAGAAAAAATCTGCCCAAATACTCTCCCAACTTCCCTCACTACAACCTAGAGCCTTAGTTTGATCATAAAGCCAACCTAAGGAGCCCTTTTGATCAAATCAAAAGGAATAAACCGAAGAAGAGGTAATGATTTCACCACCCTTTTCCAAGTTCCTTTCTTCTTCCACTTCTTCTTCCTTTCTTGTTACCATTATAAAATAATAACTACAGTATCATATATATACTGTGATGTTATTATAAATATGGTACAACCATATTCAGTATTCTATCCACTCTTTGAATAACATGTCACCATACGTGCGTACGTACGGCTTACCGTCTCCACGTCGTGGTGTAATTGTTATTCAATATAATATTTTTTGGATGGGTATAATAATGATGTGTAACTCATGTAAATAATAAATATAACATGTTAATGATTCTTTATATATGATATACCATCCATTTATATATTATTTTAATATCAAAAGAATGATATTGTTGCTCGTGCGTACGTACGGACTACCGTCTCCACGAACGCGATGAGATTCATTCTCCATCGTATCCATTCAAGTATAATTATCATTTGATGATTTAAAAAATGATTTTTAAGGCCTTGATATCATTCTGGATATGAATAATATACAAACTATCCTTTAAAAACATGTCTTACATAACAAAACATATAAAAGAAAACAAGTAAGTTAACACCCGAAACAACGATAATACTAAGATATTATTATCAAATCAATATTAAAAGATCATATATGATATAATATTAATGTATATGATAATTTTATAATTTAATAACAATTATTTCACCATTATAAAGGAGGTTAACCGACCCCAACCAAGGAAAAGTACAAGGTAAGGGTTATTTCACAATCTCTTCATTATCCGAGGTTGTTTATATGTAATAATCTACTGGGATCTCTTTATCATCCACATCCATGTTTTCTTAAAAATGTATTTCAAAACATTTTTATTAATTACAAGAATATGGGTTAAAGTCATTTATACCCTTGTTTGACTTTTTATAAGAGGAATCTTTCCGTCATTTTCAAAACAAGGTCCTTTTTAACGTTTTCGACAGAATTAAGGTAAGAATGTTTTTTTAACTTATACAGAGGGTGCAGTTATTTTCCGCCGTTATAAAATCTTCCAAGCTTTCCTTACAAGATTATAAGAATATTTTCAAATAAAATGTTTTATTTTATATGGCTCTTAAATGATTTCAAAAATGGAAAGAGATATTTCTCTAAAAAGTGTTTTGATTTCATCTATGTCAACATCCTTTGATGGATTTGACGCTTATTTGAAGTTGATTTATTATGATACAAAACTTCTATATTGTATTGAAGGTTTTGTGATATGTTTTACTGTAGATGTGCTATTTTTATACCATTCATAGTTTATGGTGAAATTATTGACATTTCGTATGCTAGTTTTAATACGAATGTTTATGTTATGTTTAAACCTTTTCATATGGGAATGCATTGGACTTAATATGTGACGGGTGGAGCCCGCTATAGCTCCTCGATGCATCGGTAGGTATCATGAGACAAACTAGTGTCTTGGCACAAGGCCTTGACAAAATATTATTTGTAGTCTTGGCACGAGGCCTTGTCTATGTGGTTATGATAGTCTGGCATTATCCATTCCAACATTATGAAAGTGGTTTGTTGATTTTTCATGTGATTATTCGATTAGTAGAATATCCATGTGAATAAGTAAATGGAATTATTTCATTTTATTTATGCCATACCATGTTGAAAGTTCAAGTTTGAAAGGCTTTTGTTTTAGTTATACATTGCCTTAAATGTTTATTCTTATTTATGAAAGTTTCTGCTATATTGTTATCCTTACTGGGAATTTGAGCTCACCCCATTTCTATGTTTTATTTTTCCAGAGATGTGAAGAAGTAAGTTATGAATGACCTGCCGGGATATTATGATGGGATAATAGTGTGGACTGTGGAGACATTATGTTGTTGTAGTAGTTTTTCATTTTATGATGTAATGTAAGACTTATGAATATATCTAGTGTTTCCAAGGCTACTAAACCAATCGGTATTGCGAGATTTGATCTTTCTTGTGATCATGCCAATGTTATGTAATAATGCACCGACTCTGGGTAACTAGGGTCGGGGCGTTATAGTTGGTATCAGAGGAAGTTTAGTACAAACCTTGGAAGATAGATTTAGATAAACTCTGATTAGAGCACGTAGACCTAAGATGAACATTGAGGATTAGTATAGAAGAACTTCCTAGAATTTTGGTATTGTAGAGATTTTGTGAGTTTTCCGAGCAATACATCCCTGTCTGGATACGAGCAGGTAGAGGCGGCTCTGGAACAGATGTACCTAGGGGTAAAACCCGAAAACACCGCTTTGAGCTAGACTCGAATGGGAACTGGTGCACGACAACGGGTCTTGCTGCACTCTTGGTTACGACACTCCCGGGGGATATGCTTTGGATAACTCTCATTTTCTATACAAATCATTATGAAGGGTTTATAAGTATATACTTCCTCAAATAAAACATTCTTATGATTATGGATTATATCCATAAATAGTTCAATTAATGTTAAGTGTTTTATAAGAATGGGATTATGTATTTTGATTCATATACTGATCTAGTTTCTGCCATTGTTTAGAAATGGCGCCTAGTGGAAGAAATGGAAACTGTATCAATGCACGCACTCCATGTAGGGATTTACCTCCTGATCAAGATAATTATAGTGGGGCTAGTGATGCAACTGGTGCCGATCAGCTAATCACCATACTGGGACAACTTACTCAGGTTATGAATAATAACCTTACCCATATGGAGCACCCTGATCCACAGCGTGGAGGATCAATGTTAGATCGATTCATGAGGCAACAACCACCAACGTTCAATGGGAGTACAAATCCCTTAGTAGCTGAGCAATGGATAAATTCCCTAGAGAAAATATTTCAGGATTTGGGGAGTAGTGAAAGGGAAAAAGTTATCATGGCAGTTTACCGCCTCACTGGAGATGCTGATAAATGGTGGTCATTGATTCAAAACATGAAGGAAGATGATGAAGTATCAAATATGGAATGGAGGGAGTTCAAAGATCTGTTTTTAGAAAAATACTTTCCTCGCGACCATCGAGCAGATATGGAAAGGCAATTTCTGAGTCTGAGACAAAAGGACGATGAGAATGTCACAAAGTATGAGGCTAACTTTACAAGGTTATCAAGGTATGCTGGAGATTATATACGTAACCCAATAAGTAAGATTTATCGTTTCTTTTATGGGTTAAAACCATTTCTCCGTCGAGCATTAGTCTCACAATCCTTTTCATCGTACGAAGACATTGCCTCATGTGCTATCAAGACCGAAAAGGAATTCTCTAAGTCTTATGACTTTAAAGCAAAGCAAGAGAAGAAGAGACCTACTGATCAATCTGGGAATAGAAATAAGGGGAAGAAGGGAAAGGTTGAATATCCATCCTATGGTAAATGTGGGAAGAAACACCCTAGTACTTGCTTGAAGGGAATGGGAGTCTATTACAAGTGTGGTGAAAAAGGCCACCAAGATCGTGATTGCAAGGGGATGAAGGAAGCTACCAACGTTCAGTGCTATAATTGAAGGGATATGGGTCATTATGCAAATGAATTTCCTAAGCATCAGGAGAACTTACCTCAAAAAAGACCAAGGGATCAAGGCCAGGCTTATGCTATCACTACTGCTGAGGTAGAAGCTCCGAAAGACATGGTGGCAGGTAATTTAATGGTTTCCTCAAGTTTAGCAAATGCATTATTTGATTCTGGATCATCGCATTGTTTCATATCTTCCCAGTTTGCTAAGAAAATTATATATTTCCAATTTGATTTAATAAGGGAGTTGTTAGTTAAAACTCCTAAGGGAAGTATCATTGCAACAAAGTTTTGTGAATCAGTCCCCATTAGAGCACAAAAATGTTCTTTATCTGCTGATCTCATCGTCATACCTGTGATTGAGTTTGACATAATCCTCGTTATGGACTGGATTTCGGACTATGATGTGAAGATTTATTGTAAGAAGAAAGAGGTTATGATTATTGATGATAATGATAAGGAACACCTTATCTTTAGAGCAGAATCGTCACCACCTAATTCTTATTTAGATCCACCCTCAATAGCTCAACTAAATTCAATTATTGGGGAGGAAGAGAATGAAATAACTGTGGGTGAGGAAAGGAATGTTCAAATATATGATGTACCTATTGTGAAAGAATTTGTAGATGTATTTCCAGAAGATTTACCTAGACATCCTCCAGAACGAGAAGTTGAGTTTTCCATTGATTTGATTCCTGGATCAAGGCCTATATCGAAGACCCCTTATAGAATGGACACTGTAGAATTAGTTGAACTAAAGAAACAACTAGAGTAATTGAGTAATAAGGGATTTATTCTCCCTAGTGTTTCTCCATGGGGAGCCCCTGTTCTTTTTGTTAAAAAGAAAGATGGATCTATGAGGTTATGTATCAACTACAGGGAGATCAATGCTATAACAATAAAGAACAAGTATCCCCTACCATGCATTGATGATTTATTTGACCAACTGCATGGAGCTCAATACTTTTCAAAGATTGACCTTCGATCTGGATACCATCAGTTGTGTGTGAGGAAGGAATAAATTCCGAAGACAACATTTCGAACCAGGTACGGGCATTACGAGTTTACCGTAATGCCGTTTGGATTGACTAATGCAACCTCTGTATTCATGGATCTGATGAATAGAGTTTTCAAGGAGTATCTCGATGAATTTGTGGTGGTATTTATTGATGATATCTTGGTATACTCCAAAAACTACGAAGATCATGAAAATCACTTGCGCATTATCTTTAAGACTCTGAGGAGGCATGAATTATATGGAAAGTTTAGCAAGTGTGAATTCTGGCTTCATAAGATTTCTTTTCTTGGCCATATTGTCTCTAAAGATGGAATCTCTGTAGATCCTTCTAAGACCAAGGCAATCCAAGAATGGCCAGCACCTACGAGTATAACTGAGGTACGTAGTTTTATTGGTTTGGCAGGTTATTATCGACGTTTCGTCCAGAATTTTGCCCGATTGGCTAACCCATTAACGAAGCTCACACGTAAAGGGGTTAAATTTGTTTGGACAAAAGAGTGTGAAGAATGTTTCGAAGAACTGAAGAGAATATTAGTCAATGCTCCTATATTGACTCTACCATTGGGGAATGATGGGTTCGTTATTTATAGTGATGCATCAAAGAAAGGACTTGGTTGTGTTCTTATGCAGAATGATAGAGTTATTGCCTATGCATCACGACAGTTGAAAATTCGTGAACAAAACTATCCTACTCATGGTCTCGAGTTAGCAGCTGTGATCTTTTCTTTGAAGAGATAGAGGCACTACCTCTATGGTGAAAAATGTGAGATTTATACTGATCACAAGAGTTTGAAGTATATTTTCTCACAAAAAGAACTCAACATGAGGCAAAGAAGATGGCTTGAATTACTCAAGGATTATGATTGCACGATACACTACCACCCGGGGAAAGCAAACAAGGTGGCAGATTCTTTGAGTAGAAAAGACCATGGAGTTTTGAATAATATGAGAATTGAAAGGGATCCAATTTTCATGGATCTAGTGAAGATGGACATGGGAATAACCAGGGAGGGTGAAACATCAATGCTTTTTCAAATGGTTTCCAAACTATCTATACTAGAAAGGATTAAGAGTTCTCAGACCGATGATGAAGAATTTCAAAAGAAGATTAAAGCTGTGAATGATGGGAGATTGAGAGACTTTGTGTATGAAGATGGAATTTTGAAATTCGGGAAGAGACTTTGTGTTCCCAATATACCTGATCTAAAAAGGGAATTGTTGGATGATGCTCATAGTTCCAATTTCTCTATACACCCTGGGAGCACCAAAATGTATAGAGATTTGAAGGAACATTTTTGGTGGGACAACATGAAGAAGGAGATTGCTGATTTTGTGTCAATATGTATGGTTTGTCAACAATTGAAAGCTATAAGGCAACAGCCTGGAGGAGTCATGCAACCTCTTCCCATACCGAAGTGGAAATGGGACAATATTACGATGGGCTTTGTCATGGGGCTACCAAAGACTCCTAGAAGGAACGATGCAATATGGGTTATTGTTGATCGTGTTACCAAGTCAACACATTTTCTTTCTATAAGAGAAGATCTACCCCTGGAACGTCTAGAAAGACTATATATTAATGAAGTTGTGAGACTTCATGGAGTACCCCTATCGATTGTTTCTGGTCGTGATCCCCGTTTTAATTCAAGATTTTGGAAAAGTCTTCAGAAATCCCTGGATACTGAACTTCATTTGAGCACTGCTTACCACCCTCAGACAGACGGACAATCAGAACGGACCATTCAGACCTTAGAAGACATGTTGATATCTTGCTCACCTGACTTTCAGGGTATGTGGGATCAATATTTACCAATGGTAGAATTTTCCTATAACAATAGCTTCCATTCGAGTATTCAGATGGCACCATATGAAGCGTTATATGGGAAGAGATGTCGTACACCAACCTGTTGGGATGACATTGGTGAAAGAAAACTTTTAGGCCCAGAATTGGTGGAGGAAACGGTGGAAAAGGTGAAGGTAATTCAAAATCACATCAAAGCAGCTCAAAGTAGGCAGAAGAGCTATGCCAATAATCGAAGGAAGGATTTGGATTTTCAAGTCGGTGATCATGTTTTCCTGAAGGCATCTCTATGGAAGGGAGTCATACGTTATGGTAAGAAAGGTAAATTGAGTCCCAGGTACATCGGACCTTTCGAAATTCTAGAACGAATTGGGGAAGTGGCTTACCGATTGGCAATGCCGCCAAGTCTCTCCAAAGTTCACGATGTGTTCCACGTATCTCTGTTGAGGAAATACATACCTGACCCAACGCATGTACTCACCTATGAGGAATTAGAACTGGAACCCGATCTTTCCTATTGTGAAGAGCCCGTCAGGATTCTTGATACGAGAGAACAAGTACTGAGAAACCGGACGACGCGTCTGGTAAAAGTTTTGTGGAGAAACCATAAGATGGAAGAGGCAACGTGGGAACCCGATGAACTTATGATGAAGAACCACCCGAGTATTTTCATGTGATAAGTATTCTAGAAATTTCGAGGACGAAATTATTTGGAGGGGAGAATGTAACACCCCAAGCTTCTACGGTACGCTTCTTTTTGAATAATGTGATAGCGTGTGTTGTACGCAACACCGAGTTCTAACACACCATAACCAATCAAACTAGCCGTTATGAATAGTAATACCTACCTTTTAAAATTTTAGAAATTTTATCTCTCAAAATGGACTTCATTTTTGGATTCGAAGTATCAAATTTATCCTAAGGTGAAATTTTGGTACTTTTCGGATAACTTTAATATTTTGATGAATAGTGAAAATTTCTAAATTTTAATTAAAAACAACTTTTTTAAACAAAATAATTAATAGTGATAAATTATGAATTTGAGTGGTTTTAAAGTATATTTAGAATATATTTTTACCATTTAATATAATGTTGGTCATTGGACATAATTTTACAATTAAACCGAACATAAACAAGTGTCAATCTTTTGATAGTTATTATCTCTTAAAAACACGCTTTTTGTTTTGATAGCGGGAATTAATTTCAAATTAATTTCTGCCACTTCTGTGTTTTGAATTTAGAAAAATGGATTCCATATTTGGAATCAGGATGTCCAAATTGTGTAAATAGGTAACTTTTATTTTTAGACATTTTGAATAATTACTGCGGTAAATATTTTATTTACCATGGTTAAGGGTAAATCCGGTAAATGAGGGTTAAAAAATAATAATATAATAATACTAAATTACCCTAAAACGTCTCCTAGCCTTATTGGTTGATACAAGTTCGACCATAGGCATCTTTGGGTCGATTTTGGGACCCCATGGTGCCACTTGTAGGTGATAGGGACACTTTTTTTTAATTAAGTTAAAATGAATACAAAAATGACACAAGCATATATCTTTTAGAAAAACAATTATTAAATAGGGTTATATATGTTGGATTTTAGATTATAAATATTCATTATAAAGATAAAAATATTTCATACATAATGAGAGTTTATTTATAATTTTTAGACATTAAATAATTTAATTTATTTATGACACAATGATGATGTAGTAATTACTATAATAGTGAAAAATTAAAATAATTGATATTATAAATACCCAAATAAATATAATAAGAAACTTTTAATGAATTAAACTAATTTTCTAGGATAATATGATATATTAGAATTGATTTAATTGACTTTTTTAGAAGAAATCAATCTGTTATGAGTTTCACAAAAATCAACTATTGAATAGTGTCAAAATTGACATAAAAGAGTTCTTAAAACAAATATTATATTATTAATTGATATTAAATTCCTAAAAATATAAGGTTCGGCCAAGAGACTTATATCATGATAGGTTAATCATTAATGGACCACTTGGGGGTCTCTTGGATGTATATAGTAAGTTTATTAACCATATTATATAAAAATACAAAGAGACATTTTAAAAGTGAAACTAATTAACTTAGAGTTAATACTTAAAGATAAGGTTAATATAAGTACCCAAACCTGTCTAAATTCTATTGGTTGAGTTTTTTAAACCCATAAACACCTTAAACTTTGAATAATCAACTTTGGAGCCATTGTAAACAGAATAATAATTTATTATAAACTAATATCTCTAGCTTTTCCAAAGGTCCCCCTCACCCCTCTTATAAAAGGGAACTCCTCCTTCTCACTTCTTCACACCTTAAAAGCCTTTTTGTTAAGACAAAATCTGCCCAAATACTCTCCCAACTTCCCTCACTACAACCTAGAGGCCTTAGTTTGATCATAAAGCCAACCTATGGAGCCCTTTTGATCAAATCAAAAGGAAGAAACCGAAGAAGAGGTAATGATTTCACCACCCTTTTCCAAGTTCCTTTCTTCTTCAACTTCTTCTTCCTTTCTTGTTACCATTATTAAATAATAACTCCAGTATCATATATATACTGTGATTTTATTATAAATATGGTACAACCATATTCAGTATTCTATCCACCCTTTGAATAACATGTCACCATACGTGCGTACGTACGGATTACCGTCTCTACGTCGTGGTGTAATTGTTATTCAATATAATATTATTTGGATGGGTATAATAATGATGTGTAACTCATGTAAATAATAAATATAACATGTTAATGATTATGTATATATGATATACCATCCATTTATATATTATTTTAATATCTAAATAATGATATTGTCGCTCGTGTGTTCGTACGGACTACCGTCTCCACGAACGCGATGAGATTCATTCTGCATCGTATCCATTCAAGTATAATTATCATTTGATGATTTAAAAAATGATGTTTAAGGACTTGATATCATTCTGGATATGAATAATATACAACCTATCCTTTACAAACATGTCTTACGTAGCAAAACATATAAAATAAAAAAAGTAAGTTAACACCCGAAACAATGAAAATACTAAGATATTATTATCAAATCAATATTAAAAGATCATATATGATATCATATTAATGTATATGATTATTTAATAATTTAATAACAATTATTTCACCATTATAAATGAGGTTAACCTAACCCAACCAAGGAAAAGTACAAGGTAAGGGTTATTTTACAATCTCTTCATTATCCGAGGTTGTTTATATGTAATAATCTACTGGGATCTCTTTATCATCCACATCCATGTTTTCTTAAAAATGTATTTCAAAACATTTTTATTATTTACAAGAATATGGGTTAAAGTCATTTATACCCTTGTTTGAGTTTTTATAAGAGGAATCTTTCCGTCGTTTTCAAAACAAGGTCCTTTTTAACGTTATCGACAAAATTAAGGTAGGAATGTTTTTTTAACTTATACGGCGGGTGCAGTTATTTTCCGCCGTTATAAAATCTTGAAAGCTTTCCTTACAAGCTTATAAGAATATTTTCAAATAAAATGTTTTATTTTATATGTCTCTTAAATGATTTCAAAAATGGAAAGAGATATTTTTCTAAAAAGTGTTTTGATTTCATCTATGTCAACATCATTTGATAGATTTTACGCTTATTTGAAGTTGATTTATTATGATACAAAACTTCTATATTGTATTGAAGGTTTTGTGATATGTTTGACTGTGTATGTGCTATTTTTATACAATTCATAGTTTATGGTGAAATTATTGACATTTCGTATGCTAGTTTTAATACGAATGTTTATGTTATGTTTAAACCTTTTCATATGGGAATGCATTGGACTTAATATGTGATGGGTGGAGCCCGTTATAGCTCCTCGATGAATCGGTAGGTCTCATGAGACAAACTAGTGTCTTGGAACAAGGCCTTGAAATAATCTTATTTGTAGTCTTGGCACGAGGCCTTGGCTATGTGGTTATGATAGTCTGACATTATTCATTCCAACATTATGAAAGTGGTTATTGATTTTGCATGTGATTATTATATTAGTAGAATATCCATGTGAATAAGTAAATGACATTATTTCATTTTATTTATGCCATACCATGTTGAAAGTTCAAGTTTTAAAGGATTTTGTTTTAGTTATACATTACCTTAAATGTTTATTCTTATTTATGAAAGTTTCCACTATATTGTTATCCTTACTAGGCATTTGAGCTCACCCCTTTTCTATGTTTTATTTTTCCCAGGATGTAAAGAAGTAAGTTATGAATGACCTGAAGGGATATTATGAGGGGATAATAATGTGGACTGTGGAGACATTATGTTGTTGTAGTAGTATTTCATTTTATGATGTAATGTAAGACTTATGAATATATCTAGTGTTTCCAAGGCTACTAAACCAATCGGTCTTTCGAGATTTGATCTTTCTTGTGATCATGCCAATGTTATGTAATAATGCACCGACTCTGGGTAACTAGGGTTGGGGCATTACAACTGGCCACTTTCTGATGGGATAATTACCAAGAACTAGGATAAAACATTAATCCATAAATTAAAGTATATCGCACAAGGTGAAATACCACATTCATAAAAATAGAATCCCAAAACAACAATCACATTACCAAGAAACATGGACTTCCAATCAGAAAATATGTTTCTGAAACCATAGTCTGATATCCATCACATGTTCCGAAACATTCCTAGACCACCTATCTATCAACTCCACAAATAATAAAACCAACCTAAGTCTAATACAATTTTTCAATGAATCAGTCTAGGTTGGCCTGACATGTCACCCGATCGGACCTCCAATAGGCCTCAAGTGTGCATCCTCATACACTAGAGGCTTCTAACAAGAGATGGGAGTATAACAGATAAAATAGAGAGACCATACCCTCTGGACAGAGTAGAATAAAAACATAAATAACCAAAATATCCACAAGGATAAACATTAGAGTCCCCATTATAAATAAACTAAAACAGAAACATTTTATAATAAATGAATTGTGGCATACATTCATAGAGACCCAAAGAATGTGAAACAAAAAATAGTTTTCACCCACTTGGACGACCACAAATAATAAATAAAAAAAATCAAAATAAATGTATAAGGATGATTTTCCAACTCCGATATGTACCACATAACCAGTCTCGACAACTCTTGAGTTTCACCTTCTCAATCATGATGATCCACACAAATAGAACTATAAGATCAAGTCACCCTAGGCCTTATCCCAATCAAATATGTAACCTATTCTCCATATGAAAGTGCAAATAAGATCTACACACACACACCATTGTGCACAGAAATAGGGTGAGAAATGAATCACAATAATCCACCCCCAAAGGTGATCCTATAATCTTCTATCAAATAGAAATGAATTCACATGTGTTATATCCATCCTAGGAAAAAAATAATAACACCCAAAATAAAATAAAATACTATCTAGAAATAAAGTGGGATAAAAAAACAATTAAAACAACCAAATGAAAACAAATACGTCCACTAGATTTTTAAAAGAGCTCCAAGACATCAAAACTCAATAGAATTAATGCGATACCATAGGGCATAACTATAAGTGTCTAAATAAAAAAATGAAACTACTGGGATCTTGGACTCCAATAGAATTATCCGAACTAGAAAAAGGACCCAGTGTTATACTCTATTGAACCTATCATGTTCCGAAATTCCTTGAGAACAAATCAGGCTCCAAACGATGGTCTAAAAATTTACACCACCCCAGAGGTCCCTCCATCCATTGTCCTGATAAACACATTATCCCATTGATCCCATCCATCCATGGAACTTACAGATACATTGTCCCACATGTCTCATCTAAGTAGCTAGTAGTTCTTAAAATCTACATAAGGTAACCTCTTGTCAATTCATAACTATAAACTAGATGGGTGAACTCATCCAGATCACCCATTATCCCCCCAATACCATCATACCATAGTCATGAAATATAGGAGGGAAATAGACCAAAACGTAAGGATAATGTAGAGTCTATGATATCCTTAAGGTCTCCTCCCTAGATCATGTCTTGAGTATAAAATACCCATATATATTTTCCAAAGGCCACCAAGATATGGGTTGATCCAACTCTAAAACTCATATTACAGTTAGAATTAATAGCATCACCAATCAACTCTTGGATAAAGGCCAACAGAACAAAAATCAATCCAAATCTCTAAAATGACATAAAAAATTATTGAACTAACAACACCGATCAACTCTAAACTCAAAAAACATGGGCCTCCCATGGTCCTTATAGTGACTACATATGAAGACATCATACTAGGGACTACCCTACTACACCCATACTCTCATAACGCAACCATAAAATGGTACTAAAATGACAAAAACTCCTCGATAAGAGAAAAACACCCAATGAGGGGTTCCATAATTGTTTCAAAAAACTCAGGCCTAAGCCAATATGAGAAACTTCCTCAAGCGGCCCCCACCAGGCTCCAATGGATCCTTGATCAATTACACCCCAACATGATAATCTAAACGAATGAGCACAGTTAAAAATTCATTCTCTATGAACCTCATGACCACCTCTAAAGCATGATACAATTCATGGTCTCTCCAATGCAAACAAAACCTCAAAGTGAACCCAATTGTAATAATACATCACCCAACATCCCTGTCAAACAACCCGTCATCGGGTACTATCTTACCCATAAGAGAATCCAACAGAGTCCCTAGTACACTATCATTACATATTCTCACCGACACTGGGTCATATATTCCATCCCTTGACATCATCCTAGCCTGAAGGTTCCTGTAGCTCTAACCCTCAAACACTAGATCCAAACCTCAATGGATCTAATCTCGTGCAACCAGTCCCAATATCTAGAGGCAAGATATGATCTTCTCAAAGATAGGACCTAATATGGCCTTGGAGGATACCTTTAAAATAACCTTGAATAAAACTGGTCCTCCATCCAAATGTCAAACCAACTAACATGCACACAACCCCCACTTGGGTCTTACATCACAGAAACCCAACCTGCTAGAGGATTTTGAAGAAAAAAACCATAAAGAAACCCTCTTACAAATGACCAAAAAAATTATAAAAAATCCATATGTAATTTAAACATTGAAATGATACCATCATTATGATCTATATTAATAAATTCTTAGAATGTACTACTCACAAGTCCAACTCTGACTGTAAGGTGAAATGATAGAAAAACACCTCCATAGATGGAGTATGTGGTGTGTAACATAGGTATATGGTGTGTTCATCCAAGGAACCTCCTTATAAGTGTGTTCCAACCAATATGGAATGAACTTGAAAATGTACATCGTGTATTTATCTTGAAGTTGGTGTGTACCCTACATGGTGTACCTTCCCATGTACTTCATCCCAATTCGGCATGTAAAACTCCTAACTACATTATAGTGAACTAAAAACACATAGAGAGACTCCCACACAAAGTACTTGGACATGTACCCTACCTGGGGTATGAACAAGTACCCAATATGGCTACTGGTCATGTACCACACATGGGCTTTGGCCAGGTGGCCTACATGACCATGTTCCTGAAATGGGGTGTCTAATAGAATACTCGGCCACACCCCAAGACATCCCTACATGAGGTGACCACCAAGACTATATGTATTGGACTCCTTTACTCCTCACCTCACCTGAAATGAAATTCACATGAGAATTTGTTTTTGAACTACACTCTATGTACACATGTTTTACAAAATAGAAAACCGCCAAAATAACTATAAACTCCCAATGTATCGGAAAAACCCATAGATCAACCCCTTAGGGGTACACAATAATAGATAAATGTGATTAACAAATTAAAACCACTACTATATGGGGAATTGTGGAAAATAGTAAAACTAGACTACATCTCGGTGGAAATCACTATAGTTTGGCAACAGATCTGCTCCACACACCTGCCGATATCCAATCTGCCTCTGGATATGCTCCTCATGTGGAACCTCCCCCCCGCTCTCTCTATTATCTCACTATAAATATTTTATCCAGATTACATAGGAGACCCAACGGTTTAACACAAGAATACAAATGGAATTATGGAAAAATAAAAATGAAAATAATAAAAAGAAGAAGAAAAAAATGAAATGAAAAGTTCTCTGAGCCTAGCCTTGACACTCGCAATGGGTTATACCTCACATAGGTAAAAACCATTATTCAAGACTCAACTAGAGAAACTGAATTACTACTTGAATCTATGTTTAAATATTATCTTTGAAAAAACATGCATGAATAAATTAATATTTATTTAATTAAATATTAAATATTCTTCAAAATTCGAACTAGTCAAATTTTCACCAAACTACTGGATTAGGGTTAACACAATATTTTGGGACCAGTTGAGTAATCTGAAATATTATATGAGATCATATCAAAATAGAAATTACAATTTTACACTTGAAACACTTCTGGGAACACATAGTTAGAATTTCTCTTAATTTTCCATAGCATGTGATGACATAGTTCAGGATATAGTTAGTTGTTACAGTACTATTGTCAAAACATATCTAGAAATGAATTATGAAATACTTTAATACTTATAAATTTATCCACATAAATCATACATAATAATTTTATGTGAATAAGGATATGTGATTTTTGAAAACCCTCCACTAAATATTTAAAACCAATGAATACATGGTTAAGATGTACTCACACATACCAGACCATAGGATCATATATCATTTACCAAGTAGATTCATTAATTCATTGATTATACCAAATAATTCAAATGGAATTTCAAAATGTTAAAGAATTTACCTATATCTTCTCCTTGGAATAGTTCACACTATCTATCTAAAATAACTTGAGAAACTTTGTGTATTAACATTATATGTAAATGTTTCTTAGTTTTAAACATAACTATTCCATATACCTAAGATCTTTTGATACTATGAATCTAGACATCATACTAGGTATATACATCATTGTTTATAGTTTTATTTAACTAATAATTTTATTTCCACAACTAGGTAAGTTTATTAAAATTACATTTTTTATTTGTTGACGATGTTAGATATTTATGTTTCATTTTTTACTAATTTATTAATTAAGTTTATTTTACCATAACACATTAATTTCAAAATAAATAATGTATCTTTAAGTTAAATATAACACTAAGATAAATATTTGGTAACCATTAACAAAAATAATAATTTAATTTTAATCAATCTAATGGGATATAAGAATTAATGTGTTTCTTATTCTTGAAATATGTATCACTCCTTCCCAAACACTAGAAAACACCTTAATTTTGAATTCATGTGTTTCTCGCTGATGGCATAAGAATCAAACTTTCTCAACCACTGGGATAACACACCCTACTTCTTGTAATTTTTTTGTTTTTCTTCTCATTGGTGACATATGCATCACTCTTTATCATCCACTAAGAGAAACCATAGGACTTCATTAGTTCCTATATTAAAAAACCAACTTATTAAATAACCAATATGTGAGTTAGAAACAATAAATAATAAGATAAATATATTCTTGAAGTAGATGAAACTAATCAACTCCTCTTAAATTAATTGAATTTACTTTCAAAATGACCTAACTGTCTACATGGGAAGAAAATAGTCTTTTATTCACCACACTACCTATAAATGTTTTTCTTAATATAAATATTTTTTTTAAATGAACCGTTTTATATAAAATATCCGAAGGTGTTTCAACCTTGACTTTCATATTTTTCACTGTATGGTTTGTGGAACAATGTTCCTCACAACTCTTATTTACTTGGTGATGTTTTGTTAAAATAGTCATGATTTTATCATCTCATAAGATAACTAAGGAGAAACTAAAAGGTAAGGATGATTTTTATGAGATTAATATCCATGTGTAATCAATACATCACTAAAAAATCAATGTATATCAGTATATTGAAGACAACATAAATATCTAAGTACACTCTTCCATTTTATTCTAGTATAATGTAGTGATAATTTAATTTATCCAAAAACATTCTTTCTCATTCTCAGGGAATAGAAGATGAGATTTGATGGTATAGGCATCAATGTCCTTATTTTGTATTATCATTTTTCCAAAAAAAAGTAATATTCCAATGCATTAGACAATTGGAGAATCTAATCACACCTCCTCTAGGAATCCTTCTCAGCTCAACATGTTGTTTGAGGTGGCTGAATAGGTATAAGGAATTCTATAACATAATATAAATTATACAATCAAAGTATATTATATGAATTTTTGTTTTACAATCTTGGAATTATGTGAAAGTGAGGACATGATTTGTGTCCAAAAATATCATAGTTTTAAGATGTTTTAACTTTTCATACTCTATATTAACTAAATAAAAATTTTAATTTTTGTCTTGATTACCAAAATATATGATGTAAAATATTGTATTTAGTAATCTCAAAATATTTTATCTAAACCAAATATCTATCATCATTCTTTTCAAAATATATTATAAAATTTATATTCCAAGGGAAAGTATCCATAAGACCCTTCTCATAACACAGATGGGGATTTGATAAGATAATCAAATGAATTTAGGTAAGCATGACTTGAAAAATCTATTAAATCAGAACTCCTTTATCTATTTAGTGGGATCCCCAATCCTAAAATTATAGGTATTGATTTTTCTCAAAACATCAATACTAGGTACTCTACATCTCACGAAAGAGATTAACCCTTAACATGAACTAGGTTTAGTCGATGCAAAACTTAAGCTATAAATTTTTCAGTAATGGAATGCACCACGATATAGGTTGGTCGAGAACATTGAACTATGGTTCAATTTCTTCCAATGTATTACAATGTTACAATGAATTTATATTTTGATTTATGGATTTTATAATTTATGTGTAAATTGACAATTTTATCATTATTTCATGCTTGTTAATATTACAAAAATTCATTTAAGTTATTGACCATGCCTAGAATTTTTTCACATAATCTAATTTATTTTAATTCTATATTAAATTATTTTCGATTTATTTATTAAGTGATAGAAATATATCTTTATAAAAAACTAACCATTCAGCCTATAGTCATAAAATAATAAATATTGAAAAATCAGGAGCCTATCTAATGGTTAGTTTTTCTAGTGGGAGTTAAACTAATCATTGACCAAGGGAAAAATCCATACCAAATAACTTGGTTCAAGATGCAACAATTGACTTGTACACCTATTTAACTCCTAGATTGGTTTCACATTGGCTTTAAACATGAATAGTCTATTCTCTATTGAGAGCTCCATCCATTAAATAATATTTTATTCACATGAAGATGATGAGAACCAAAGGATCAGTTATCTGGTTTTACATAAAAGAAACCAAAAGCAAATAATACCTTACATAATAGTGGAGGATATGAATCACCAATCATCAATTTAATTTAATAAAATAATTACTACAAATCTCATGCAATAAAAATTAAATTAAAAATACTCCAAACACATACATTCTTCGATAGACACTCTTGATCATCCATGTATGCAACAAATACATGTATGTAAACTAGCTATCTTTTACTTAATTTTTTTTATTAAGATAAACCCACCTCGAATTAATTAAAATAATTATCTTTTTAATTAATTAATTCATTCATTTTATCTTGCTTGAATAGCCCCAAAAATTACATCACTATAATTGAATTAAATTAAATTAATTAATTTTATTTAAAATTAAGTGATTAGATAGTACGTACTTGGTGGAGACAAAACATATAACCAACTTCACAATTTTTTGGAATGTATTAAATACTAACATGGAATGTTGGTTCACATGGAATGTCATGAAGCTAAGTATTATGAAATTCCATAGGTTATAATATCTCAAAAATAAATGTATCATATTTGATAATTGGAAACATGTTAACCTGCATGATGTGTACCATTTTAAATTGATGTTGTAAATTCATTGACCACTCTAATTTAATTATGAAAAATCAATTGAACATTTAAATTATTTCAAAACACTATTAGAAAGTAGAACATTAGTTGTTTGAAAGGTGTTCTTCTTTTAATGTGGAAATTAATTAATTTTTCACAAATTTAATTTTTTGTGATTATTGGGAAATTACAAGACGTGTACTATATAGGATTCATGCCCTTTATGTAACATTTAGGGTATTTTAGAAAACATTCTTGGGTTGCTGGGCATGCGCACCATGCGAAAATTAATGAGATGTATAACATGTATAGAGGCTATATGAAGTGTAATCTCATTAATCTGGGTTGACCGAACTTATGTATTTACAAGTCATATGATTTATATGTTGATCATTCAGTTTCTAGGAAAATTACTTTGAAACTGTGTAAGAATACATGGTGTGTCACCAGGATACACGACGTGTAGTCCCTAAAGTCATGTTTTATATTGGTTGGTCGACATGTAGTGTTTTAATTCAATTGCATTATGATTTCCTTGTGGTGAGTTGTATATCCCATGGATCATCGATATGCAGTGAAACACGTTACGTGACATGTACTTTTCAATTACTTGTCATGTTACTATATCATCCACCATATCCCTTAGCACCTCCCGATGAAACCTCTCTTAATTCTTCATCTATTATTTATGATTTATGGATCATATCAAGGTGATTGAACATGTAATATCGTTATCGAATTAAAAGAACGAATCAAAAGAAATGAAATACTAACAAAAAGTAAGTATATAATAAAATGAACAAAAAATGATTATAAATTATTATGTGACTGCTCTGATACCACTTGAAGGTTTTGGTGAATAGGAGAGGCATTTAGGCCCACACACAACAATGTTTTTTCATCAACTCCTTTGGATTTCCCCTCATAACTAGATGAAATAGCCACCCCATAATCCATGAGATCAGACCATCACATATAATTTATAATTAATTCGATTTAATATTAAGAATTAACTCTCATTGTATTTTATTCTTCCATGATGATTCAGTTGAGAGCTATTTCCATGTCGTTGTTGTGTCGGAGGAATCAAGGGTAGATTCCCTCTAAATTGAATGAAACTTATTTTTTTGGGAGAAAATAGAATTCTTTAAAAAATATTCTACAAAATCAAACTATTTCTGAAGGAATATTTTATCTATCACAAATAGCCTTTTTTGAAGTCTTGTTATGAAGGATAAAGTCATTCATCAAAAATTAGTTTGGGGCTCTTGTGCACGTGGCAGCTGGAATGATCTATTTGTGACAGGACCAAAATTTAATCCCAGATATTCTATGCTGACTTGGTTTTCTATGACAGATGGGTACATCGTTTGAAAATACCCCTTTACAAGAATGAGTATTTATAGTGGGTCTTTTACAAATACTCGTTTTCATAATGGCTGTTTGAAATAGTTTTTTTTGTAAGAATACATACGCCTCGTTATTTGAGACGAATTCCTTCATAAAAAGTATTATTTATGACAGATCCATCCCAAATAATTTGTTGGAATTTTTATTTTCTATTAACTAGCCCATCATAATTTTTTTTTAGTTGAGTGGTAAATAAATTTTTTGGTGTAAATCTTTTGTGATGGAGAAACAATCCGTCGCATATAATTATCGCAAATAATCAATCCATCATAAAAAGTCTAGGTGGCATCTATTTTTTGATCGAAATTCCATACAAAAAAATGTAAATATATGCAACCCCCTCCCCAACAATTCCCCCAAAATCATTTAGTTTCCATAAAAATCTTTTAGTTTTTAGATCATTATTATAAAACCAATTTCAAGGAATTTTTTAAACATTATTTTTAATTATCCTTAATTTTTTCTATTTAATTTTTTAATTTATATTGCTTATTAGTTATTTTAATTTATTAAATTGGCATTTAATTTATTTTAGGTTAGTATAGGTTAATTAATATTTTTCTAAATAATTATAAATAATTATAAATTATTATAAATTAATATTATATAACTATTAATTAATTAAAAAAAATATTATGAGTTTCTCTAAATTAAAAAATATAATATAAATTAAAATAAATTAATAGAAATTAGTATAAATCAGTATACATTAATAAAAATTACTATAATATGATGTTAATTAATATTAATCATGATATATTATTAGAAAATTAGTATATATTTATATAATTAAGTATAAATTTATATAGATTTTTATAAACTAGTTGACATTCCTAACAAATTAGTATAAATAAATTTAAATTATTATAAAGTGATGAAATTTAGTATAAATGTAGTATGAGTTATATAAAAACAGTATAAACTATTAAAAATTAGTATAAATTACTAAAAATTAGTATAAATTAATAAAAATGAATATATATTAGTTTAAATTGATAAAAATTAATAAACATTAGTATATGTTCATTTAAATTTTTATAAATTGATATAATTTATTATAAATTGATAGAAATTATTATTCATTCATATAAATTTGAATAAATTTTCAAAAAATAAAATATATTATTATAAATTATTATCAAAATACTATAAATTGAGACCAACTAGTGTAATTTCATATAATTTTTTATAATTTCCTTAAAATTCATATAAAATTAGTATAAATAAATATATATTATTATAAAGTGATATCATTTTGTTTAAATTTGAATAAATTATTATGGATTAGTGTACATTATTTAAAATGTGTATATATTAATTTTAATTAATATATATTAGTGTAAAATGATAAACATTGTACAAAAATAACAAAAAATATTATTTATTCATAATATATAGTATATATTGATATAAATTATTATTTATTCATAGAGATTTTAATAGACGTGTAAAAATAAATATATATTGTATAAATTAATATAAAATTACTATAAATAGATATTATTTATTAAAAAAATCATATAAATTACTATAAATTAGTTTAATTTCATCGAAAATAATAATAAATTGTGTAAAGTGATATAATATAGCATAGATTATTAAAACCTAGTATAAATTATTTACAACTAATATATATTAGTATAAATTGATAATGTTTTTTTATAAAATTAATAAAAGGTATTATATATTCAAATAAATTTAAATAAATTTTTATAATTTATTATAGATTTATATAAAATTATATTTATTCGTATAAATTTTTATACAATTTTAAAATTTAATTCTAAAATATTAATAAAATATTATAATTTTATTATAAATTGATATAATTTAGTATATATTCATTTAAATTTTTATAAAATATTTTAAATTCATAGAAAATTAATATAAATAAATATAAATTTTTTTAATGTGGTATAATTTTGAGTAATTTAGTATAAATTATTTGAAATAAAAATAAATTAATAAGAGTCAATATTTATAAGCATAAATGGATAAAAATTAAAAAATATGTTAATAACATTTATTCTATATATGAAAAAACTGATAAAAATTTATAAATAGGTATAATATTTTATGAATTAATGTAAATAACAATAAATCACAATAAATTAGAATTAATTCCACAAAAATTAATAAAAAGTGAATATTTTTTTTTTTAACTTGATATAATTAGTATAAATTAATATAGTCTATTATAAGTAAACAAAAAATAATATATATTATAATAACTAAAAATAAATTTTATAAAATTAGTATAAAATAACATAATTTAGTGTAATTTAATATAATATAATGAAAATTATTATATATTAGTATAGATTTTAAAAAATAGTATTAAATTAATATGAATGATATGCATTGGTATAAATTAGTAAAACATATTATGCATTGATACAAATTATTATAAATTTATATATATTACTATAAATTAGTATTTATTCCTCCCAAATTAGTTAAGATTAGTATAATTTACTATATATTTTCTATAATTTATAGTAAGTTAATATAATTACTATAAATTAATAAATTTTCGAATAAGTTTTTAAAAATTATGAAAAATTAATATAAATTATTTTAAATTATTTCCATTTAGTATAAATTAATAAAAACTTATATACATTAGTATAAATTAATAAAAGTTATTATACATTAGCACAAATTGTTATAAAATAATTTATATTACTATAACATGTTATTAATTCCTAAAAAATTATTATAAATTTGTTAATTTTTTATTAAATAGATATAGTTTAGTATAAGTTAGTTTTTATTTCGTTCAATAGTATAAATTAATTTAAATTATAAAAAAATAGTGTCATTTAGAATAAATTAATAATTTTTTTATAAATTAGTATGATTTTCAATATATTGATATAATTTAGTATAAATTACCATAAATTAGTATAACTAAATAACGATTATTATAAATTCATATTTGAACATTTATAAATTTATATTAATATTTAATATAATTTTTTTTAAATTTAATATAAAATATGAATAACTGGCTGTAAGTCCCCATATCCACATGGATTGACCATTTGTGTGTTTTCAAAGACTGGGGTACCCGAAGAAGGCTCAGAGGAAGTATGAAGGAGTTCGGTCACGAAAGGCTGGAAGTAGGGAGGCTAAATGATGTGAAAATTCCCTACACGAAGTGTAATATTTTAGGTTTCGATAAATAAAATAAATGTAGAGGCGATGGGTTTTTTCGGCGGAACCGCAACCTTGAGGTATTACATGACGTGAATGGGAAGTACATGTCGTGTACTGCTCTACTGATATGTGTTTTAAAAACATTCATCCTCTCATGTTTATTAAACTCCCAGACAAGTCTCCCCTCCCTCTCATACCAGGTGACCTAGGAGACCCCTCTGTGGTTTTTTAGAGATCTATTAAGAGAGGATCGATCTTGGGATTCCTTCTTTGATCCATCTTCCATAAGAGGTTTGATCTACCTCTGATATTATGGTTACTTCGATCTTAATTCCCATGCGTCTGGTTTCCATGCGATGGTGATTTATATCCACATTATTAATGGTGTTCTATTGGGTGTTGGTTGATTAGTTTGTGATGCGGCGTCTTTGAGTGGATGCATTAATTGTTGTAGAGGTGGTTTTGATCTGTTGTGTAGATTGTTCTCATGCGAAGAATGTTGAAAACCACTTTAGTAAGGGGATTCATTGATATTATTTTTTTATATGAAATTGTAAAGATAGCATGGTTTAGCCATTGGATCAAAATTAAATTGACCAAATAATTATTAGAACATGATTAAAAAATTGGTATAGATCATATGGCGATGTTGATGATTTGTACCGTGGTAACAGATTGCTTCTTAATTTTCTATAGAGTGTGATATCTATAAGTTTCTTGTTTAGAATGTTGTTATTAATGGAATTAGAAATGAACGTAAAGCCATAATTATTGTAAATTATTTGCCAATGATAGTGAGGCATGTTAATGAATTTGGTTGATGCTCATATTCCTATTTAATTGATTTTGTTAAAGAACTTGAATCATGACGATTCTTGTTGATAAAGAAGTCAAAGGAATGTTAAATTAATTGTTTATTTAATTGTGATATCTTGGATAGATTTCTGTTTGGGATGCCCATCGTTTGAATCTACGAATAATGAATCAGTTAATTCAAGGTGGTTTTAAGAACCAGTTGTTTGATAAAAGATAATTCTTAGTAGGGTTCATTGTTACCCTATTTCTTGTAAAGGACAAATTTTTTATTCTTGGATCTTTGAATGCTCGTTGTGTGTGAAGGATGGATGACTTTCCTGGGGTAAATAGACCAGTTGATTTTTGGTTTGTTTTATATTTTTTGTGGTTTTGTGTTAGCCTGTAAGGGTTGAGCCTCAAGGGATTTTGTGGTATGCGGTGTAGGGAGGCCTAGTGGTTTTGGTGGTAGTATGAGATGCCTGGAGTGGTGAGATGCATCAGTTTATGAATTTGGGTGTTGGGGAGGACACCAGAGGTGATGGAACAGGTTGAATATTGGCATAGTCGTTGATGTGAAAGTGGCTGTTATTGAATGTGTTGTTTTTTTATTAGCTTTTCTATACCCACTTCTTGAGTAAGATGTTATTTCTTACCATCCTTCCAAAAGAGGTGAAGACATGCTGGGTATGACACATTCTTTATGATTTTAGGTTATAGAGGATGAATGGGTCTATACTCCAACTATAGGTGGCAAAGACTAGATGTATAACTCATCTACTCACCATGTTGAGCCCCTTGTGTTTCAAAACATAGAATGCCTTATTAGAATACCTAGAAATATTGAAGTTTTTGATGTTGTTATTAAATGATTGACTAAATGATATTAGCCCATGGGATTGGAAATTGTGGGGATAGAATGTTGAGGTTATACTTTTGAGGAATTGTGGACCCAGTTTGGTTTTTCCTAGGGGGTATGGAACCTTGTTGTGATGCTTATTAAATGTAATGTGAAAATGATAATGGATAATCTAATTGTTAAATAATTAATTAAAATAATGTGAAAATGATTAAAATAGATAAGACAGATTAATAAATCCCTTTAAATTGTTGTGTGCTTATAGGATATCTAGTGATAATAGTGGCAACCGGGAGCTTGAGAGATGTTAGCTACAGTTGTGTCGAAGACAAGGTTTTCCCCATAGTGTGGTTGTGAGCAATATTACATCATGTATGTTTTGTGTTTCTATATGATACCCACCCTGTCAGTTAGGGTGACTGACACTATAGTGATTCTGAGCCCTTGGGGGT
Source organism: Viscum album (assembly GCA_963277665.1). NCBI lineage: Eukaryota > Viridiplantae > Streptophyta > Magnoliopsida > Santalales > Viscaceae > Viscum > Viscum album. The sequence continues at coordinate 323,576,686 of OY728140.1, forward strand.
GTTTTCCACAACCTCTTGTTCGGAGGATAGATGGATAACTTCCCCATTTACCCCCACTCTCTTCTTGTGATCGTTACTTGTGTTGCTATGCATGATGGTTAGTTTTCCATGTATATGTGTGAAGAGGTATGTAATGGATTTTGGTTATTTCACCTAGATATTTTCTGAATATAGTTTCCTATGGACTACTATATGTATAATGTGAATAGGCTCTGATGGATTGAGGATCCTTACTCGGCGATGGGATATAATGGATTGAGGTATAACACCCACTGTATGATAAACATTATGCGGGATGGGGTGAATCTGGAAAACTACTTGGTCACTTATCATTGTGTGTACAGTGTGTTTCTTCTCCCAGGTGTCTGCAAGAAAGCTTTTTTGTTGCTTGAGGTGCCTGTTGTGGTGCTCGCCTAGGTGTTTTCAGGACATCCTTTTTAGAGAGATGTTCTAAGGACTTGCGTCATTTGGGAGAAGTGGAAAAATAGTGGGAGAGTGGTGGTGGGGTACCCTTGATATTTTTTATTATAGTATATACTCTTGTATGTGATATTTGGTGATAGTATTAATGGTGAATCTGGGAACTTAGTATACTTATTTAGGGGACAAGATAGTTTCACTTGTTGTTCACTGTCCTATAGCAAGACTTTTTACTTTTTGATGAGAGGCTCTAGGGAGGATCCTACTAAGTATACTATTATACTTACCCTACATCATATAAACTATTTTTTAGGTCCCTTGGACCTGGTTGGAGATCATGCTAGTTACTACAATCTTCCAGGTTTTGCAGGAGCTGTTCAAGATTTATGGTCCCTGTCATTTTACTTTCTTTTTGTTACCTGTAGTTTTCCCCTTTGAGTAATAATAGTTTTTTTCAGGAAATTACATATGTGTATTGGGTTGTACGTTATATTTCAGTATTAGTTGGAGTTGGTTGGTGTTTCTCTTATCTCTCTCTTCTGAATGTTTTCTCATAGAGGGTAATCCCTTCCATCTGTGTGTTTATTATACCCTTGGCGCTAGTCCCAAACCCAGGGCCTATTGGAGGTGGGACTCTAGGGTCATTATCAATCTTCTCAAATTTTTTACCTGAGAGGGATGAACTTTGTGGGGAGGGGTCATGAAAGAGTGGGGTCATAGCTCTACTTGAGGGATATGATGGAGTTTGGAGTTAGGAATATGTGAGGTTGCATGGGTTGGTAGGTCAACAATGTCAGTTATCTTTAACAACCACTATAAACATTGGAGACCGGATGGGACACATGTATTTGTGACCCCTTTTGATATGATTCACGGAACATTATGTTTACAGTGGCTAGTAAATGAGGTGATACTGGTTGCAGGGTAGAGACCTAGGAAGGGATCATGAATCATTATTCTTTGTGCCTGTGTTTGAATTGGAAGACCTTGGGAATGGTTAACCTAAAATGAATAAAAGAAAACAATTAATCTTTGTTAAAGACTTCCATATTCTTGGTTTAAGAGAACTATCTATTTTTCCATTTGTAGGTATGGTTCTTGGTCGACGTCCTCATTAGTTTCACATAGGGGATGTTCCGAAGGTTGGGACAGAAGATCACAAAATATTATAGGTCGATGATGATGACCCTTGGAAGACAACCCTCCGAGTGTTTCAGCACCAAAGCCTACAGAAGTATGAGGGCATTGTATTAGATGTAGTCACAATAGACTGGTTATAGGAGGTTGAGATATTATTTAGTTTGATCCTTGCTCTGAAGGAGTACGAGGTTTCATTGGTTATGATGATGATGCATGGGGTTTTGAGGCAGTGGTGGTGCTTGTTCCTCAATGATCGTGAGGAGTCAGCAATCTCATGCGAGTTCCGTGAGCAGGTCAAACCTAAGCTTCTCTCTTATACATCAAAGGTGGCCATTCATAAGGATTTTATTACCCTTATCTAGGGAAGATCTAGCATGTTATAGTTTAGGATAGATTTCTAGAACCTTGTGTGATATGATTCAGACCTATTTCTAGATGAGGAATCTATAGTGAGAAATTTCTAGGATGCTTTGCATCCATTGTTACAGCGCCATGTCACCCCGTTTATGCTGAAGAAATATCATGAGGTGGTGGATATGGAAGAGGTTTTCAAGAGAAAATTATCCAGAACCAGATCATCATGAGATGGGAGTCACCATGATTTCTCATGAAGAAGAGTTGTGGTCCAGGGTTCTCGGTTTTTAGGGTTGAAGAGTTTTCATTTGGATGGGGGTATTTCCCAGCCCTCAGTATCTCATTTCTCCATGGTCAGTGGATCTTAGGCCTATTCCAAGGGATAATGAACCTGTTTTTATTATGGTGTTAGAGGTCATCAGTAACAAGAGTGCCTGACCATTTAGAGCCTTCAACGTGCGCCAAGTGTTCTGCTCTAGGTTCATCAATTGAGGAAGTTCCATCCGAGGCAACAACAGCATGTTGCACCATCATTGGATTAGTAGAGATAAAATGGTGTAAGTAGAGTAAAACCCTATCATGATACCTATCCTTAGAGAGAAGTGCACGACCACATTGACGGTCTTCATCAGGGTCAGAGGGGCCTTGGAGGAGGTTGTGGTTAGCTTTATGCTTTAGCATTGCTAGCGTCGGGTGAGCCAAACGTTGATCAGGGTACCCTTTTCTTGTTTTTTTCTTGGGTGTATGCCTTGTTTGATCAAGGAGATACACATTCCTTCATATCCCCTTCACTTTTCCGTGGTTTTGGACTCGAGTTAGAGAGGCTTCGAGTGCCCTTCGTGTTGACTATGCTAGTTGGAGGTCGAGCCATCTAGTTTGATGTATGTAGAGACTATGAGCTAGTGTTGGGGGAAACACCACTCTTGGGGATATTTTCAATGTTTATGGATATAATAGTATGATGTTATCCTCAGAATCGATTGGTTTTATTCATTGTAGGATATCATGGATTTCTTTTGGAGGCCCGTGGTGTTCTCCAGTGCTGGTGGAGACCCGACAGTTTTTGTTTGTGAGAGGGATCCTCAGATGGGTAAGAGGCATGATCCTTATTTATCATCATTGAAGGCTGAGATAATGTTTATTTCATCAGAGGTTTAGTAGTCAGCATACCCTTGGTTCATGGAAGAGTACCCTAATATCTTTTCAGAAGAGGTTTTAGTGTTATCCCCTCAACATGAGAACGATTTCGGGATAAATCTACTGTTATGCATGTCTCCTATCTCAATGTCTCTATATAGGATGGTTCCTTCCAAGTTGTGAGAGCTGCGTATATAGCTTGATGGTATGTTTTAGTGCAGGTTTTTTCAACCAATTGTTTCACCATGGGGTGCACTAGTTTTTTTTGTGAAGAATGCTGATGGAATTTTGCCATTGTGTGTCGATTATCATTGGATAAACAAAGTGACAGTGATGAACCACTATCCTCTTCCAAATATTAATGATTTTTTTGATCAAATAAAGTGTGAAAGTTGGTTATCGAAGCTCAATTTGAGGTTATAATATCATCAGATGCATATGAAGGTTGAGGATATTCCGAATACTTCTTTTAGTTTTCATCATGGGCATTACGAGTTCTTAGTGATTCCATTCAACATGAAAAATGTTCCATATATGTTCATAGGTTTGATGAATGTTGTGTTCTGTGAGATCCTGTATAAGTTCATGGTGGTTTTCATCGAAGACATCCTAGTGTGATCCATGTCTGAGGAGGATCATGCAGATTATTTGTCTTTCATTTTGGGACTCATTCGTCAACAAACACTATTTTGAAAGTTGTCAAAGTGTGATTATTGGGCTCGAGAATTATGTTTCTTATGGATCGTTTTATCCCAACCGGGAATAGAAGTGGATCCATGAATGATATAAGTAGTTGTGTCTTGATCATCCCCAAAGACAGTGGTACTGGTAAGAAGTTTCCTTGGTCTCACAGGTTATTATAGGGGGTTCATACCAATTTCTCTCAGGCTGCTACTCCTCTCAATGCATTGGATAAGAAAGATCAAGCACTTGTGTGTACTAATCAGTGTTAGGAAGTTTTCGAGTATCTGTAGGATAATGTTTTAGTTATATGGTTCTTTTTCTGCCAGAAGAAGGAGTTCAGTTTAAGGTTTTCTATGATGCTTCCCATTTGGGGTTAGACTATATTCTGATGCAATAGAGATGTGTAGTTTCTTATAGGTCTTGATAGTTATTTACCTTGATTGTAACTATACCACCCATGATATTGAGATAGAGGTAGTGGTGTTTTCTATGACTTTGTGGATACATTACCTTATCAGTTAGGGCTTTGTGGTTTTCACTGATCATAAGATCTGGAGTTATGTATTATCCCATTGGGACTTGAACTTGTGGCAGCATCTCTGAATGGAGTTATTATAGGACTATGACTTCGAAATTTCATATAGTCCTATGAAAGGGAATATTGTAGTTGATGCGTTGAGTAGGAAGTCACGTAGTGATGTAATGTGCGAATATGGTGATTCCTAGAGGGTGATTGAAGAACATTCATCATTGCATATGGATATGGGAGAAGTTGGGGGTAAAGATTGTCTTTTCTAGATGATGGTGTAGTCATCTCTGGTGATGCAGGTAGATGAGTCCCAGTTGGGAGATCTTGAGGTAGAGGTCTGGATAGAAAAATTTCTTTATGGAAAGGCCCTTGATGTTTGGTATGAGGATGAACAAGACTGTGTGTTGTTTTGGGGGAGGATTTTTTTTTACTCTAGCGATGCGTGAAATGGTTCTCAGAGAGATCCATAGTTCACCCTTAGTGGTACATCCTAGTGTGATAAATATGTACTGAGCTTTGAGGAGTAAGTTTTGGTGGCTTGGGTTGAAGCATGCAGTTTCAGAGTTTGTGTATAGATGTTTGGTCTTCCAGAAGGAAAAAGTCACACACCGTGTTATTAGTGGTTTTCTCCAATCGTAAGATAGTCCCCAATGGATGTGGGACAACATCTCGATGGACTTTTTTACTAGTTTACCTCGAGCTCATGGAGTCTATGATGATATATGGGTGGTAGTGTATCAATTCATGAAATAATCCCACTTTAGAGAAATCAACGAGTCGAGATCAGTATATGTTTTATCGAGGCAATATATGGATGAGGTGGTGAGACTCCACGGAGTTCTGAGGGTGATCATTTCATATCGATATCCTATCTTTACCACTAGGGTGTGGAGAGGTCTCCAACATTATTTTTCTTCTCATCTATGAATTAGCACTAATTTTCATCTGCAGACGGATGGAAAGATAGAGTGGATTACCTAGACTCTTGAAGACACATTGTGCTCTTGTGTCTTTGAGTTTGGATGTTTGTGGATGAGGCACCTACCCTTGGTAGATTTCTCTTACAAAAATAGTTTTGACTCCACAATCTGTATGGGAACCATATAAATCTATGTATGGTCGAAATTTATCTTCTATATTGTGTTTCACTAGGGTCGAAGAGTAATCATATCTCATGCTGGAACTGGTACTGAATATGATAGAGATGGTTCAAGTGCTTCTCAAGAGGATGAAGGTAGCTCAAGATCGTGATATGTCCTATGTAGACCATACGAGGAGTCCTCAAGAGTTTGATGTTGGGGATCATGTTTTTCTGACGGTGAATCCCCACCATGGGTAGTAAAGGTTTGGTCATGGGAGTAATATTTCTCCCTAGTTTTTTGGGCCTTTCGATGTGTTGGAATGTGTTGGTGTCGTGGCATATCGGGTTGAACTTCCCCGAATGATATGACAGATACACGATATTTTTCATGTCTCACAGCTCGGTCGTTATCTTCACGATAGCTGCCACATCATCGATTGTGGTGAGATCGACGTTGAAGATGATGCGACCTTCACGGAGCATCCTATGGAGATTCAGGACCACAAGGAGTAGGTGTTGCGCGGGCATGCTATCCCCTTGGTTCATGTCTTGTGGAAACACGACGATGTGGTGGAGAGTACCAGGTAATGTGAGTCATAGATAACTGCTCAGTACTGTATGAAGTTTTACATTATTCTCTTTTCTTTTAATGATGTTTTTGTGGCTATAGACATTTCCTATTTATGAGATGACTTTCTCTTGATATTTGTTATGGCTTGCTCTCTTTTGTGAGGTATCTCCCCCGAGAGATTGTTTGTGAGATTATTGTGGTGGTCACACATTTTCATGTTGTTATTCTTCTAAAGAATTTCAACTCTTGTGATGGAGAGAGCTTTGAGAGGTATCTTATGAGGTGGTTGTTGGGACGACTCCTTTTATTTTTGTTTCTCTCTTGGTTGGTTTTTTATTCTTGAGGAAGAGAATGCTTTGATAGGTATTTGATGTAAGGGCCCAGAAGCCTGTGGATTGACCCGTTGCATGTTTTCAAAGACTAAGGTTCTTGGAGAAGTCTTATAAAAAGTCCGGAGGAGTTCGGTCATGGAATGATAGAAGCAGGGAGGCTACATGATGTGAAAATGGAATACTCGACGTGTATTTTTTTGGGTTTTGAAAAAATAAAATAAAGGCCAAGGTAATGATTTTTTTGGCAGAACCCGACCTCGAGGTAGTATGCAATGTGAATGGGAAGTACATGTTGTGTACTACTCCACTAAGGTGTGTTTTAAAAAAGTTCGACCGCTCAAGTTTTTTAAACCCTATGGATGAGGCTCCCCTCCCTCTCATCTGTGGGGACCCAACAGACACCTTCGTGGCATTTTAGAGATCTCTTTGGTAAGGATCGATCTTGGGATTCCTTCTTTGATCCATATTTGATCAAAGGAGAGATCTACCTCTAATCTCATGGTTTCTTTGATCCAGTTTCTCATATTTATCATTGTCATGTGATGGTACATTATCTCCACATTCTTAATGGAGTTTTCATGGGTGTTTTTTGATGTGGTTGTGACATAGTGTCCTCTGATGGATGTAGTCATTGTGGGAGTGGTGATCATGATCCTTTGTGTGGACCATTCCCTTTTGAAGATCATATAAAACCTTATGAGGTAGGGGATTCATTGATTCTCTTTTGTTTACATGAAATTGTATAGATATCAGGGTTTATCCATTAGATCAAAATGAAATTGACCTAATAATTATTTGAACTAGATTAATGAATTGGTATCGATCGTGTAATTTTTTTTTAATTTTTACTGTGGTAATAGTTTTCCTTTTTATTTTCTAGATATTGTAAGATCTATTCCTTTCTTGTTGAGCATGTCGTTCTTGATGGCATTGGTAAATAACATACAACCAGAATTAATTGTAAATTGTTTGGCTAAGATAAAGAGGCACGTTAATGAATCCAGTTTAGGATGATATGCTTGTTTAATTTCATTTGTTAAATAACTTTAAGCATGATGATGCTTGTTGATAACAGAGTTAAATTCATGTTAAATTAATTTTTTATTTAATTATGATAGCTATGATATCTTGATGTTTGGGTTTCCCATCATTGGGTACTACGAATAATGAAATGGTTAGTTCAAGGTGGTTTAAAGAACCGGTTGTTTGATAAATGATAATTCATGGTAGGTTCCCTAAGTTACCCACTTTATTGAAAAGGCCAAGATACTCATGCTTGGAGTTGTGGGTGATCGTTGTGTGTAAAGGCTGGATTCTTTGATTGGGGTCGAGATCCCATTTGATTTGTCGTTTGTTTCCTACAGCTTGTGTTGTTGTGTGAGCCTAGAATGGATTAGCCTAAGGGCCAGTGGTTGTGGTGGTAGTAGTTGGTACCTCAAGTGGAGAGATGCACCGGTTTATGCATGTGGGTGGAATGGAGGACACTAGAGGTGATGGAACGGTTTGAATATGGGATTAGCCATTGATGTGATGGTTGTGACTATTGAATTTGTTGTTTGATTTTTTTCTTTACCTTCCCCACTTCTTGAGGCAGCTAGTATTTCTTACCATCCTTCCAAAAGAGGCGAAGATGTGTGGGGTATTGCACATGATTTTCGTGTTTATCTTCTTAATGATCAATGGGTCTATGCTCCTCCTATAGGAAGAAAAGAATTGATTGGTAGTTCATCAACTCAACATGTTGAGCCCCTTGTGTTTGGTAGATTAGATTGATTTCATAGAATACATATAAATATGTAAGGTGTGGATGCTATTAATAAATGATTGAATAAATTATGTGAACCCATGGGGTTGGAGATTGTTGGGATGTAATGCTAATGTTGTACTTTTGAGCAACTGTGGACCCAATTTGGTTATGTATGGGGGGAATGAAACCTTGTTGCGATACTAAGGAAATTTAATGTGGAAATGATAATGGTTAATTAATGGTTAATGAATTAATTAACGTAATGTAAAACTGATTGAAAGAGATAAAATTTCTTAATTAATATCTTTAAGTGGTTGTGTACTTATAGGATTTCTAGTCTTAGTAGTGGTAACCGAGAGTTTGATTAATGTTAGATGTAGTTGTGTCTAACACTAGGTTTTTCACATAGTGTGGTTGTGATCTATATTATATCATGTACATTTTGTGTTTCTATATTCTACCATACCCTATCTGTTAGGAAAAATGACACCGCATAGATTCAGAGCCTTGGGGGGTGTTTTCCCCAACATCCATGTGGGAGGATGGATGGATGCCTTCCCCATTTGGCCCAGCTATCTTCTATTTGTAGTTACTTATTCTGGTATGAATATTGGTTAGTTTTCCTCATGTATGTGTGTAGAGGGCAGTAAAGTCTTGTAGTTATTTCACACACATACATTCTGGATATAGCTTCTTATAGACTACTATAGGTATAACACGTATAGGTTGTGATGGAATGGGTATCCTTACATTTTGTATAAGCTATAATGGCTTGAGGTATAATACTAGATGTATTATACATGTTATGTGGGTTATGGTGGCTTCTATAAACTACCTAGTTAGTTTTGGATGTGTGGATGGTGTGGTGCTTCACCCAGGAGTCTACGGGCAAGCTTTTGTGTTGCACAAGGTGCATTTTGTGGTGCTCCCCCAGATGTTTTCGGGTGAGCCTTTTTGGAGAGAGATACTTGGGATGTGCATCATTGGGGAAAAGAGGCAAACAAATGGGGAAGTGGTGTTAGGGTACCCCTGATATTCATTATTATATTATATACTCATGTATGTGATACTTGGTGAGTGTAACCGTGGTGAGGCTGTATATCAAATCTGATTTTTAATACACACTTAAACATGATTTATTACATAAACTAATCACTTTATACAACATAAATTATTGAAATTTCTAGTGTCTTTAAGGATTAGGAATAATACATAATGACTTAAAACATGAAACACAATATCTTTATCGAAAACTTCCTTTACAGGAACACTATACTACCTCGTAATTAGCATTGTATTGGATAACATGAGGACATGTATAAGAAAAGTGGGATCAATAAAGCCTGGTAATGGTGTAAACATGGCATAAAATGAAGAAATCAATACATATTAGGGAATAGTCATATCAATGGAGCATAAGAGAATCATGAACATAAAGGCATGATATAGCATGATTATCATAACATGGAAATGTGGCGACAACACATAACATGGTATTAGCATGATCCAAGGATCATTGAACAGGGAGAATGAGTAAAACATAATTGCACTTTAATTATCTAGATTAAACCCTCATTGTACTTGTAATATCAAGATACTAATATTTACCCAATGCGTTGGAGTGCTATCACGGAACACCCTTCTTAAACATTTCATTTCATGCATAAGTTTTCTACATGGATCATATAACATAAATTCATTAAACATCATAATTTATTCCATGATAAATTAATTCTGAATTAATATATGAGACTCCATAATCAATAAGTAAATTTTCATAAAGGTGAATAACCTTTATAGAGAAATGGGCATGACATTCATTACACAATGACTTTGGCTTAGAAAATCACAGTGCAATTTCGGCAGCATAACGACATGACATAAGAATTCATAAAAAAGGACAATGATAGGGAAAAGAGTGTCTCAAAATATTTAAATTAAATTTAAATTAATGGGGTCATATAGATACATGTCCCAACATACGTAATGTAATTTATATTTATAATACAAAATATTTTCTTGAATGTAAATGAGGAGAGAGAAATTCCTTACCAAATTTCGGCATGGTAATAGGTGTACTTGGGAGGAATTAATGAGAGAGAAAGGGGTATCTCATCATTAAAACATAAAGAGGGAAGTATGGGGGAGGCGAAAAATCGTACCCCAATATTTTTAATTGAAAAGGACAAGGTATCGAAACATAATAAAACTTGGATAAAAATGAGAAAGGAAGAAATCCATTACTTGGAAGTGTGATCTCAATGACATGGGTGAGGCTTGAGAGAGGCTTATTTTGAGCTTGGGGTTCCTTTAGAGGATTCTAGAGAGAGGAGGGCATAGTTTGGTCAAGATCCAAAGTCTTTGAGTGAAGAGGAAGTGTGAGATTGGGTGGGTTTATATAGGAAAAATGAGGGATTTTTTTTATTATTTAGGTTTTGGACCCTACACATTAAACTAATGAAAACCACAAACCATCCCATGGTTTTTGAAAGAGGTGAGTGGAAATAATTATTTTATAATTACAATGGTAGAACTTCTTAAAATAATAGGGTTTCTTATGTGGAGGTTAGTCACACTCTCAAGGAAATCAATTTGAAAAGATAAAATATTTTATAAGCCTTGAAGGGTCCACTAAAGAATTGTAAAATAAATCAAACAAACCTAAAATAAAATTATTTTAAAGGAAAAACATATAATGGACAAAAATAATGTTTATAGTATTTTATTACATCACTATTGGGTCATTATGATTTCATAAAACACATTATATATTTAAATGGTATTTAATTTTCATCAAACAATTCGACTGTCTCAGAAAATTATGAAAAATTCACCGTTGGATAGTTTCAATGTCTTGATTCCAAAAATAATATCCATTTTATCTAAATAATTTTCTAAATATTTCAATTTTTATTTTTTAAATTAAAACTGACATTTATTGAAAATTCATGGGTTTTGACAAAAATAACTTTCAAACCTTAATAAAAATCACAATCGTAATAATAATAATATGATAATTTATTTTTTATATAAAATAATTTAGTAACAATATTTAGTTAAAATATTATTTAATTCAAAAATACATTAATTAATCAAAATAGATTTCTTAATTACCTAAAAATGCTATTTATGCTTTAAAAACTATTTATAAAGTAACAATAATAAAATGAATGTATATTCTCTATACAAAAATAATATAAATAATCATAGTACTAGATTATTGTTATATAACCCGTTATAACACCTGCATAAGATCGAATGGTAAGGTGCGTGATGGTGAAAAACTCTTGGGGTGGCCCAGATAACATCACTCGGGTGGTAATCTCTATTAACTTCCACTTCCATTGTAGGCGGTTCTGTTCGAGCTTAACATGTTGAATTTCAGCTTGGTCATGGTCAAGATTGAAGCCCAATGACGCCACCTCCTTTACGATCTCTGGAAAATGCACTTCATACGGAGCAATTCTATTTGATGAGGCCATCACTTCATTTTCCTATGTAAATTGGATTTGTTAAATCCTTACATTTATACTAATCGTGTGATCATTGTTCAATGACTATGTTAGCAAAAACCACAATTCTTAACAGTATTTTAAAATACAAAACTTTAAAACCAAGGAATTACACATTTTATACAACCATTTTACATAATAAGACATTTAATTGGATCAAGAAAATTTCCATTGATAAAAGCATTGGTCATTATAATCCTCCCCTCTAAAGAAATTTCACCCTTGAAATTTCCTTTTCCAACACTAAAAAAGATGAAGGTAACTCTACTTCATCACTTCCTTAGATTCCCACATCGCTTCTTTAGACTTGTGGTTTCGCCACAACACCTTGTTGAGGGACATTGTCTTATTACATATAACTTTTTCCCTATGATCTAGGATCTTCACAAGCTTCTCTTTATAAGAGAGGTCATTCTCCAATGATACCACCTCTATATTGAGTACATGCAATGGGTTAGGAATATACTTCCTCAAGAGTGATACATGGAATACATCATGTTCTTGATTTAGGTTCGGTGGGAGTTCTAGTCGATATTCCACCGCTCCAATGAAATCAAGGATCTAAAAAGGGCCAATGTAATTTGGACTAAGCTTTCCCTTCTTTTCAAATATCATAACTCTCTTCCTCGGTGACATGTGTAGGAATACTATATCTCCAACATTACACCCTATGTCTCGTCAAAAATTATCATCATTTCCATTTTGTCGACTCAAAGCAGCTTTAATGTGATGTTGGATGGTCTTAACCTTATCCACCATTTCTTTTACCATCTCTGGTTCTATGAGTTTTCTCTCCCCAACTTCCTCCCAATATGCCAGTGCTCTGAACCTCTTCCCATACAAGGCTTCATAAGGATCCATTTGGATGCTTGAGTGGAAACTGTTTTTGTATGAGAACTAATCAAGAGGGATATGTTGATCCCATCCTCCTTTGAAGTCCAATGAGCATGCTCTCAACATTTCCTCAAGTGTTTGGATAGTCCACTCAGATTGGCCATCAGTTTGAGGATGATAAGACGTACTGAAGTTTATCTCAGTATCTAGATCATGTTGAAGGCTCCTCCAAAATTTAGAGGAGAATATTGGATATCGATCAGATACAATATATAGTGGTACTCTATGCAGCCTTACCACATATCTAATGTATATCCATGTTAGTTGATCCAGTGATAAATCCTCCTGAATAGAAATGAATTATTAATTCTTTATAAGATGATCCACAACAATCTAGATATCATTTTCCCCTTTGGATGTCTTCATATGTTTAGTGACAAAGTCCATGGTGATGTTCTCTCATTTCCATACTGGTATGGGTAATGGTTTCATAATCACCTTAGAATTCTTCTTCTCAGCCTTCACTTGCTGACACACTAGGAACATTGATGTATACATAGTGATCTCCTTCTTCATGTTATCCCACTAATAATGCCCTCGAAAATCTCGATACATCTTTGTGTTCCCTGGGTGAATGGAGAAATTTGTACTATGTGCATCATCTAAAAGTTCGTTCTTCAGCTACAGACATGATGGTACACATAGTATTTTAAAAAATCTCATAATTCCTTCTTCATTAATATTAATCTCTGGGGATTTCCCTTTTATGATAGTTTCCACTTTCTTTTAAATTTCCAAATCATTCTTTTTATCATCCTTTAACCTTTCCAAAAGATATAGTTGAGCAATAATTTGTGAATGGATTGATGAAGTTCCATTATTTATGATTCACATGTCCATCTTCATCAAATCTATGAAGATTGGATCCTTTTCAACTCTCATTAATGATAGAATTGTTGGGTCCTTTCTACTTAGAGTATCTGCCACCTTTTTTGCTTTCCCAGGGTGGTAATGGATTGAGCAGTCATAGTCTTTGATCGTCTCTAACCATCTTCGTTGGCGCATGTTCAACTCTTTGTGTGTGAATATATACTTGAGGCTTTTGTGACCCATGTATATTTCACACTTCTCTCCCAAGAGGTAATGCTACCAAATTTTCAATTAGGATATCACTACAGCCAATTCCAGGTCTTGTGTTGGATAGTTTTTCTTGTGAACATTCAATTGCCTTGAAGCATAAGCAATGAATTTGTCATTTTGCATCAAAACACAACCTATGGATTTCTTCAAAGCATCACTGCATACCAAAAAAGGTTCTCCACTTGTGGTTAGTGTGAGCACGGGTGCATTGATAAACCTCCTTTTCAACTCCTTGAAGCTCTATTTGCATTCATCACTCCAAGAAAACCTTATTCCCTTCTGATTTATCTTGGTAAGAGGGGTGGACAATTGTGAGAAATTTATCACAAATCGGCGATAATATCCATCTAACCCTAGGACGATACATATATCTATTACCAATGTTGGCCTCAACCATCCCTCAATAGCAACTGTGTTGGAGGGATCCATAGATATCCCAATTCTTGTGATGATATGGACCAATAATGAGACCTGCTTCAACCAGAACTCACACTTTCTTGAATTTTCACAGAGCATCTCCTTTCGCAACATCTCTTGTATAGTTATTAGATTCTCTTCATGATCCTTCATGGTTTTGGAGTATACTATAATATCATATATAAAGAGTACCACGAATTTGTCAAGGTAATCTCTAAAGTCTATATTCATCAAGTCCATGAAGATTTCTAGAGCATTAGTGAGTCCGAAAAGCATTATTATGAATTCATAGTTCTTGTACCTTGTATGAAAAGTGGTCTTGGTGATATCCTCTTTCTCCAACCTTACTAGGTAATATCATGACTGCAAATCCACCTTGGAGAAGTATTTTTATCCATGTAGCTGATCAAATAAGTCATCAATTTCATGGAAAAGGATAATTGTTCTTTATCGTGATTTTTCTGAGCTTACGATAATCAATGCAAAGGCGCATTAACCCACCCTTCTTCCCAAAAAATAATATAGGTGCATCCTATGGGGACGCACTCGGGCGTATAAACCCTTTATCCAGATTCTTCTGTAGTTGTTTCTTTATCTCCTTAACCTCCACAACAGTCATTCTATTTAGAGTCTTTGATATTGGAAACACCCAAGATATAAGATCAATTAAGAATTCAACATCTCTTCTAGGAGGAAGACCATGCAATTCCATAGGAAACACTTTAGCGAATTCCCTCAAAATAGGCATCTCTTCAAGTATTATTGCTTCCTTAGACTCAATCATCTGAGATAGATACACATGCTCATAGGGTAGTAATGCGCACGCTTGAGATGATGGTGCTAAATAAAATTCATCTTCCTCCTTGCACATGTATATAATCAGGGGTTGATTTTCCATATGGAGAGTGATTTACCTCTCATGGAAATTTTGGTTATCTCTACATACGGAAATCCAATCCATGCTACGAATTGCATAAAATTATACTTGATGTAGTATAAAGAGGTTCTCTGGAAAGTTGAATCTATAGATTGTGACCAGGAAGGAGTCATATTCATGGGATTCAATGATTGAACCATTTTCCATACTCACAAACATCTTTACTTCCATGATTTGTGGGGGTGATGGTATTGTTCTACTAATTTTTTTGGATAAATAATAAGGCTTAGAACCATAATAAAAAAGTACATTCGCTATTCTTGAATGAATAACTTGCACAACTATCACCACTTCCTTATCGGGGTTCACTTCGGCACTGGTGATGGAAAAATCCCTTCCTTGCACCCTTGGAGGTTGTTGGTTTCCTCGAAAATCCCTTGGCTTAGGGAATTGATTTGCAAGGTTCCTTGGTTCTTTGCATTTGAAGCAATGAACAATGCGTTGAGGGTCTAACAGATTGTTCCTCTCATCTATTGCAACTGTGTGTCTTTGTTTTTTGTAGTTAACAGCTAGGTGCCCTTCTCTTCCAAACCTAAAGCATTTCCTTGTCCCCTTCACGAAATTTTTAGGGTGCTTCTTTCTACACCTTTGGAAAGTGGGGTGCTAAATATTCCTATCACAGTTGGATTTATACAATGGGCTTCCAGAATTCAAGTCCACCTTACGCTTCTTATCCCCACGATACCCCTAAGATTCTCCAATATCAATTTTGACTATGAGGGAACATCAGACAATTTCCTCATAGCTATCGAAGTCAGGAATCGCCAGGTCTTTCCATAGGCTTGGGTTCATCGCACCAAAGAAACTGTTATCCTTGCAATCAGGGGTAGTGACAAAGCTAGAAGCGTATCATACAAGCCTTGTGATTTTTCCTGTTATGCTCCGATGGAGTCGTCATCTCTTTTCTGAGGGAAAGGATGTCCCTTTCTATATTAAGTCAGGGGGTGTGCAGAAAATATTTATCGAAAAATATCTTCCAAAAATCCTTCCATTTTAATGCCTCGATCTCCTCCACATGCTTCATTTTTTTGATCAATGTCCACCATTGATCTGCTTCACTCTCCATACGTTAAGCAGCCAGGATAACCATCTATTGTTTGGAACATTGAAGGATGGAGAAGATATTTTGAATGAAGTTGATCCATTGTACGGTAATTGAGTGATCAGACAATCCATTAAAAGTAGGAGTCCTTTTCCTCATGAAGCTCTCGATAGCAACTTGTTATTTCTTAGGGGGGGTTGAATGTTTCTCTTGACCCATATTTCTATTCAATGCTTGAGTTAACTAAGAGAGTATCATGAAAAAGTTCTTGATTTCTTCTCCCATCATATTGGGCATCTCATTAGAATAGTCATCACATTGATCTTTGCATCGGTTGGTAGCCCGAGTCCTCCTATTACTAGCCATTAGCTAGAATAAAAGTAATTTTAAGGGTAACACATAAAGGGGAATCCAAGGACAAAAATGGATGACTTATAAATAACTTTTATTTCCATAACTTATGAATATATAGGCTTCAATCTATGTTATCCTTGATCTACATTCTAACATATATTCTTAGTGGAATTTTTATTAATTCCCTTAATAATGGTTCATACTAAGCTTTTGAATTTACCAAAGTATATCCTCGGAGAAGTGTCACAACCATGAGTGAAACAAGGCCCATTGTCGTGTACTAGGATACCCCGAGTCAAACCTGAAACTCCTTATCGGCGTTTTCACTCCTAGGTACATATGTGCTAGAGCAGCCTCTAACTACTCATATCTATACATGGATGTATTTTATTGATATACCACTTACTCAATACTCACCAAAATATACGGATGTTTTTATTATAATTAGTCTTATCTCTAAGGCTTTCAGTTGGGTTTTCTAATCCATTCCCAAAAATAACTAAACACATCCTCTGATACGAACTATAACAACCATGCCATTCAATAAACACTTTAACATGATTTATTATATAAAATATTCACTTCATAAAACATATAATATCGAGATTTATAGTGTCTTTGGGGCTTAGGAACATTACATAATTACTTAAAACATGAAACACAACATCTTTATTAAAAAATTCCTTTACATGACCATTACATTCCCTCATACTTAGAATTTCATAGGATAACCTGAGGACATGAATACGAAAAGGGTGAGCTATAAAGCCCAGTAAGGGAGTAGAAAACCCTAAAATGAAGAAAACAATAAATGTTAGGAAATAGGAATATCAATGGAGCATAAGAGAAACATGAATATAAAGGTATGATATAACGTGATTATCACAACATGGAAATATTGCAATAACACTTAACATGGTATTAGAATGAGCCAAGGAACATTGCACATGAAGCATTAGTAAACCCTAATTGAACTTTAATTAACATTATTAAACCCTCAATATAGTTTACATATCATTATACTAATCATTACCCAATTCATTGGAGCGCTATTAGGGTTCACCCTTCTTAAACATTTCATTTCCTGCATAAGTGTGCCACATGGATCATATAACATAGATTAATTAAAAATAATAATGTATTTCATGAGAAAGGAATGTTGAATTCATAAATGAAACTCCACAATCAATAATTAAATGTGCATAAAGGTGAATACCCTTGATAGAGAAATGGACATGGTATTCACTACACAATGACTTTGACTTGGAAAATCGCGATGCAATTTCGGTAACATAACAGTGTGACATAATAATTCATAAAAATGGTTGATGGGAGAAAAAGGAGTGTTTCACAATATGTAAATGAAATTTACAATAAGGGGTTCATATAGATATGTTTCCCAACATATTTAATATAATTTATATTCATAATATAAAATAATTACTTGAATGTAAATGAGGAGAGAGAATTTCCATACGGAATTTTGGAATGGTAATAGGTGTACTTGAGAGGAATTAATGAAAGTTAAAGGGGTATTTAATAATTAAAATATAAGTAGGGAATTATTGGGTATGTGTGAAATCATACCCCAACATTTTTAATTGAAAATACAAAGGTATAGAAACATAAAAAAACATGGAAAAAATGAGAAAGGAAAAATCCCTTACTTGGAAGCGTGATCTAAAAGGATTGGGAGAGGCCTGAGAGAGACTTATTTGGATCTTGGGGAACCTTGGGAGGATTCTATAGAGAGGAGGGAAGATTATGGTCATGCTCCAAAGTCTTTTCGTGAAATGTAATTGGGAGATTTTGTGGTTTTATATAGAAAAAGGGAGAGAATTCTTTACTATTTAGGATTTGGACCCTACACATTAAACTAATCAAAACCACAAACCATACCATGGTTTATGACCATGGTTTTTTAAAAATGTGAGGGGAAAAAATTATTTTATAATTCCAATTTCCAAACTTCTTAAAATAATAGGTTTACTTATGCAGAGGTGAGTCAGACTCTCAATGAAATCAATTTAAAAAATTAAAATGTTTTATACGTCTTGAAGGGTCCACTAAAGCATTGTAAAATAAAGAAAAAAACCTAAAATCAAATTAAATTCAAGTTAAAACTTATATTTGGAGAATATAATCTTTAAATTATTTTATTACATCACTACTAGGTCATTATGATGTCATAAAACACATTATATATTTAAACAGTATTAAATGTTTACCAAAAAATTCAACTGTCTCAAAATGTTATGAAAAATTCACCATTGGATAATTTCAATGTCCTGATTCCAAAAATAATATCCATTTATCTAAATAATTTTATAAATATGTGAATTTTTACTTTTTAAATGAAAACCGACACTTGTCAAAAATTCATGGGTTTTGACCAAAATAGCTTTCAAACCTTAATAAAAATCACAATCGTATTCATAATATTTATATGGTCATTTATATTATATAAAAAGTAATTTAGTAATATTATTTAAATAAAATATTATTTAATTCATAAATCCATTAATTCATCAAAATTGATTTCTTAACTAACTAAAAATCTTATTTTTTCTTTTAAAACTATTTTCAAAGTAACAATATTAAAATGAATGTATATTCACTATAAAAAATAATTTACATAATCATAATACTAGGGTCTCATTACAAGACCCCTTATAACACCATCATAAGACTGAAGGGTAAGGTGTGTGATGGTGACCGGCTCTTGGGGTGGCTCGGATAACATCACTTGGGTGGTAATCTCTATCAACTTCCACATCTCCTGTAGGTGGGTTTGTTCGAGCGTAACATGTTGAAGCTTATCTTGGGATTGGTCAGAAACAAATCCCAAGGATGCCACCTTCTTTCCAATATCTGAGAAATGGGATTTGTATGGAGGAATTCTACTAGATGAGGCCATCACTTCCTTTTTCTGAGTAAATTGGATTTGTTAAAGCCCTATATTTATACTAATCATTTGATCACTATTCAACTAATAAATTTGTATTGGTCAAAATTCTTAACGGTATTTTAAAATACAAAATTTAAAACCAAGGAAGTTCACATTTTATATAACCATTTTACATAATAAGACATTTAATTGGATCAATAGGTATTTTAATTGATAAATGTTTTGGTCATTACTAGTTGGGAACTTAGTATACATGTTTAGGTGATAAGTTAGATTCACTTTTTATTCACTGTGATATAGCTTGCTTTCTTCAATTTTCTAAGAGAATCTTTGGGGAGAATCCTAATAAGCATACTATTATACTAACCCTACATTATATAAACTATTATTTAGGTCACTTGGAGAAGGTTGGAGAATAGGCTAGTTTTTACTAGATTATGGGTTTTGTAGGAGCTGTTCGGGCATTATGGTAGATGTTGTTTTACTTTCATTTAGTACTTGTAGTTTTCACTTTTGATTTATAGTAGATTTTTAATGACATTACATATGTGTACTTGGGTTTTTTATATTACAGTCTAATTTGGAGTTGGTTGGTGTTGTCTTATCTCTCCATTCCATATGTGTTCTCTTGGAGGGTAATTCCCCCATATGTGTGCTAATTATACCCTTGGTGCTAGTGACCAACTCGTGGCCTACTAGAGGAAGGACTCAGGTGATATTATCTCTATTATCAAAATGTATGAAACGATTGATAATGTTGAAGTTCAGCTTTTATGTTTTGGTTTTTGGAATGACTCGGACTTTTTGTGTCAACATGTTGAATGAAACATGGAAGGAAATAAAATTTTTTTGGATCTAGAACCATCTTAGTTTTAGAATTTAGTACATCATGTTATTGGTCCAGCCATTCAAGTAAAATGAACAAATAATGAAGATTATAATACTGAATTGGAATCTTCTTAAATTTGTGATTTTTTGAAATACAATAAGGAGTCCTTTTAGCCAGGATAAAAGATTAGAAATCTTGAAGCTATTACAAAATTTATGGAAAATTAAATGCAATTTTGAAACTTGAAATAGTTGATTTTATCAAATATTCTTTTTGGTTGAATCATTGTTGCATAAAGGGAATAATTTTCTAGAAAATTTCTAAGAATGAAAAGGTTTGGTTCATAATTTGAGTCAAAATAATTAATCATTCCATGAATTTTCAAATGATTGTATCTAATATTTTAGGGAATATGATCCATTAGATAATTTTCCAATAAGTGGATAATTGTGGTATAAAGTGGTATAATAAGGAATGTCTATATTTATTCCTATTAAAAAATTGAGGTATTTTATTAATATATATATACTCCAAAATGTTTTTGGGGTGGCGTAAAAGTGGTAAACCCTTTAATCCTTCATTAAAAAGATAGGGGTTCAAATCCTAGAAATCCCCTTGGGGAATTTATGCTATAGGCGGTGACATGACATGATGTAGGTAGTAAGTGAACATTCATGACATAGGCCTTGTGATTCTAGTACGATGATGCAACCATGTCACTATAGTAGGACTTCGGGCAATGTTGATGGGCCACATGGCCTTGGGCTTGTGGGATATGAAATGGGTCTCCCACTACCCAGATTGAAAGGGGTCTTTGATTTCATAATAAAAAGTGTATTTCGTCCCCCTAGACTCCAAAATCTATTTATGCATCCTAAAAAAAAGTCATATATGACTTGAAAAATATATAATGTTTAGGACAGTAAAATACTAAATATCCTTATGATGGAGATTGTTGGAAACAATTTCATTAGATTCATATTTTTTTTCCTTTTGAACCTCATAATATACAGTTTGGTCTTTCTATTGATGAAACATATCCATTTGGTTCTTACAATAGTTAATTTTATTGTTGATCTATTTTCATAACTTAATAGAACATAAATCCTTAAATCTTGATGATATAACCAAATATATATTTAATATTAATAATTCTAGGACATTAGAAAAAGAATATTGATGTTTATTTCATGCCATAGATTTATGAGTTAGTTTTAATATTTAACAATGATGTAACTATATATGATGTAGTTATATGTTAAAATTTTATACTCAAAGATGAATTAATGTGGACAATCAGTGACTTTTCGGTGTATGATATTTTAGTAGGATAGAGTTCAAATTGTCAAAATTATTGTCCATAATGTATGGATGAAAACAAATAATTTATGCTCTTCAATAGAAGAAATCCTTTTTTAAACTATCATTCAATATTTCTTCCTACAGATCATCCATTCTAATATAATAGATTTAATTTTATAGAAGGTATAATTTATGTAGATAAAAATACAATAGTGATCTTAAATATTAAAGTAAAATCTATTTTCTCTTCGTTACCCCTATTACTTTTGGACCAATTTTTAATAAAAAAATAGGTGGTCTTGGGAGAGATCACTATTGGATAAAGTGAATTATTTTTTGTGTGTTATCACATTGGTCTAATTTTTTGATTCTTAACATGTTAAATATAATTAATTTTTAGAATAATTGTCTAGAGAAAACTTTTATACCATGTGGGTAACATCTATAAAGACTAGAGATATTGTGAAGTCACGGTAATAACATGCTCAAATTTACAGGCATCCTAAACTTGAGTTGTTTAGTAATGAAAGATTAAATAAATTAACGAATCCAAAATAAGTGTACATATTTTCTACGGAAATTAAATTATTATTTTTTGTGTATTAATGATTTGATATTATTAGATTACTATGTTTCTAATTTATCTCATTATGTCAGAAATAGATATATTACCAGGTCAAAAAATTTTGAATTTATTATCATCATTCAAAGATTATTTCCTCTTGGTATTAAAGGGATATCAAATTTTCCAAATTGGGATATGTTGAATGAAATATCATGTATCTTCCAAGACATTTGTGCACCAAAAAAAGACTCTTTCTATTGAGTACACTATAAAAAGATATTATAATTTTATATAAATTGGAAAAATATTCTTCTTATCCTTTTTTTGAATCAATGTAAAATTTTATATTTCATTTTTTGTATGATTCTAAATATGGAGGTCCTATATAATTATTATAATTTTAACTGGTTGATATATGTTTGAAAAATGTAACAGAGAAGTTTTGTTAAAAAGAATTAGTTGAAGGGTCAATTTCTAAAGCATTGATAGAACCATATTTTTCGTTCCTTTTTTAATATTAAGTGCATTTATTTTTCTCCATAATTTATTAATCTTTTTTGTATCTAAATATTTTTTGGATTTAGGAAAGGATATTTGGATTGATAAAAAACGAGTTAGATGACGATAAATTGATGATGCAAACAATGCTCAATGATGAGGGACATGTAGAGTCCCAATAAAATGGATTGAAATAGAAGAATCAAGTGAAATAGGGGCCATATATTCTAGAAAAGAATAATTAACATTGGGAATAAACAATTCACGATGTGAAAGTGGAGAAAATTCATGGGGTGAGGATTTAGAATGTGAACAAAAATCATCGAAAGTTGAACACCATGTGTCATGAAATGACACATATACGACACATTGTGATAAAACTAAAAAAAATTAAGAGCATGAAATAAACTATGTTAAATTTCACTATGTTCTCATCCTCAATGAATTCCAATCATGAAAACACAATTCATGAAGTGAAGAGCTCGGATGGGACAAAAATAATTATGTTTTATGAGTTGAATGTATGTACTGACTTTTATGTCCCTTAAAAAAATGTGAGATAGCTTTTGAAACATATACTAAGAGATTATAATGCCCTGGGGTGTGATTAATGACTATAAATTGATGTCCATGGGTATTGTAAAAAAGAATCACCCATTCTAGTATTTGACCACTATGATGGGGATTTAGGGTTCTACTACTTTTATATTTTCTTTCATATTTAATTTATTTTTCAATGCAATGAATAATCATATTTTATAAATTATTTCCCCTTTTATTTTTCATTATTCTTACAATCTTGTTTTCACTTTTTATATTTCCCCCATGAAATCTTATCCTCACAATAATCAGTGATTGACTTGATTCTTGGCCTTTGGGAGGCTTCATGGAATTATTTAATTCTTGTGATTTAATTAATTATAATGTTTTAATTTATTTTTTGGTGAGCGACAAGGAAGTGTCCATTTGTGGTGATCATCCACCATGACATGACTCTCAAACTCATTTTTATTCTAAAATTTAGATCCATTACCTCCCTTCTCTTGGGTAAAATCTTCACATGATGGATTTTAGGATACCCAAAGGTATGAAATTACAAATGATGGATTTGGGTCTAGAATGTTATTACACTATTGATCGAGGCGTTTAAATTTTATTTGTCAATTGTAGTAGGTTGAATTTGGTGTGTCAATGAGATAAACTAGGCATGCTAAAATCAAACATACAGTAAATTAATGAATAGTAATTCATTATGGTGACTTTATAAATGAATTATCAAATATAATTTAAATAAAAATAAATTGATAATTATGGAACCCATGTAACGAAACCCTAAGGACCATTAAATTTCTTCCTAATCAAAATTTCATTCTATTTGTATTTGTATTTCTGTTTTGAATTTAAATTTCATTTCTAAAACCAATGTTTTGGTTGAATAAATTAAAACAATATATATATATATATTCAATTTGGAATATTTATTGATTAACATCAAATATCCTCATGTGATATGAACCTGGTCATCCACTATGATTCACATGGAATAAAAATTGGTGCTTTTTTCTCCCTTAATGATAGACATGTAAAGCATACTTCTGAGGAAATTTAAAATTTCTCCTCTTATTTTTTTCAATTTTAATATTCTTAAAACCATAATAGAATGGGAAATAATAAGTAAAATGTTGATGATGTCACATACCATTGATATTCACAATTTAGTAGTATGTGCATGGTTTTTTGGTGATCATGCATTATGGAATTCTGATGAATAACTACATAGTGGTCGTGCACATGTTTTTCTCAGTTGGGAACAAATGACATGATTTGGGTAGTAAGTAAAAAATTTACTATGTTTTTTTTAAATATTTTTAAAAAGAAAATTTATATTAATTGTTTCGTAGATTATATGACGATCATAACAAAGAAATCTCTAAAATTACACTAACTACTCTTGATGAACACTGATAGTGTAATATTGTCTATTAATTTCAAAGTCTAGTTAGTTAAATTGTGTATGATCAATCATAAAAAATAAATTTTTTAGTATTTATAAATATATATTTTTATCCATGTGTCCCAAATGGAAATAAAATTGATGGTCAATTTTATACACTGAGAAATAAATAATCCAAATTGTTCAAATCATATAATGAAGGTGTGGTTAATAGATTTTTATTTCATACACATACAGATGGTGAATCAAAAGAATCAATGAATGTTGTTGTTTGTTTAGAAGGATATCATCATAGAATTTTTAATTAAGATTTTATGGAATTCTATATTAAATAATGGAGTTATGTTTTCTCAGGAGTAATTACATAAAAATGATTAAATATGATTGGTTTGATACTGATCTTAGGTTGCATTCCCACTAGGATATTGAATCATTCACATTAAATATAAAATTTGTCTTGTAGAAAATGAAACATTTTTCTGACATGTTTGAAGGTATTTCAATGACTGTTGAAGTGTAATAAAGGTGAAATTTCTCAGTTAATAAAAAAATGAAAGCGGTGATGTAGAATTGAAAAATATTGAAATTTTACAATAAACATCACCGAATATAGATCTTCATTTAAGAGATATATATATCAATGATGAGAACCAATAGTTAAGTGTTGATGGTGTTTATAATATTGATGATTTAACCAATTAAATTGATATTATAATGGATGATGAAATTGAAACTCCTATGGAAATTCATAATTTCAAAGAGGAAGATAAAGAAACTAACACAGATGAAACTAAAGATAAAGATTAAGATGAACATAAAGAAGAATATGTAGAATGATTTATTATTTATTTTAAATAAATATTTATTATCCTTTTATATATGATACCTATATTATTAATTCATTCCAAGTAATATTATTTTCACCCTATTTCATTGAAAAAAAGGTTATATAATTAAAATTATTTATATTTTTCAGTGTACAAAAGTTTTTTATAAAAATAATTATATGTTTCATACGGATCAAGATTATTATGATGAAATAATTAATAGATTAACTAAAGATACAAAACCTTTTTATGAGCCTCCTAATTCATTAGTTGAGGTTGTTGACTTGACACCTGCTACTTGGAGACGTTAGGGACTTGCACAATGTATGATATTGAATACTATTCCAGAGTGTTTTCCATCACTTGACTTTGATCCTCATCAAAGGAAGTGATTTTAAAAATGAGTTTTATTTAATTATCACTTAATTTATTCTATATATTAATTATGTTAGTAATTATTATTATTTTTAGTTTTTTCCATCTAGCTATCGGGTAGGCTAGTGGAATTTGAGGACCTATTTTTCATCTCGATGGGTTTCATCGGATGTTGTTTCTGTTGAGTTAAATAATTTTATATTCGAGCATTAGATGGTACATATAAATAAATAGTTTTTTTTATTTTTAATTTATATATTTTTTATTTTACTATATTATTTAATATTTTCAATGTTTGTGGTATCCTGTTTATAAGAGCATGAGACCATCTATTTGGGGGACTTAATAAGATTTCATGACTGATAGATTCTCTTAGTTTTCCATAAAAATAATAGAATTTTTATTCATATAACATCAATAACTATATTTTATGAGACTTATAAGCCTCACGACTTTGTTTTGTTCCTACTTATATTTGGGATGGACCATGCATGTATTGGTTATGAGATTCTTTCAATAAAATATCTGATTATGGTTGAAAAAATTGAGGGATAAGGGATGTCACCCACAGACCATAGGGTTGTACCATTTGTATACATTAATGAAATTTCGTAACACCCTAGCATTTTAAAATAAATCTATGTTTGATAGTGTATATAACATGAAACACCAATCTTAAACAAACCATGAATTTTTATTATTTAAATATGACTATTATAACATAGTCATTGAATTGGAAAATATTAAAAGAATTAACATGATAATGAAATATATATAAAGGACCAACTCAATAAAAATTTATTAATTAATTCTAAGGAAATTAGCACTAAATTTTTAGTAATTTCATTATATTCTTCAAAAATTTGTTTTCATCTCAAAGGGGTTTTATTATTTTTTGAGTAAATATTATAAAAATTTTATAGAAGTTTTATAAATTTTATTTTTTAAAAAGGGTATGATTTTTTAATCAAAATTTAAAAATTAGTTTAGAGATTTGTTTTGGGTTTTTTCTAAAATGTTTGATTCTCTAATGAATAATGAAAAATACCTGTTTTTTATTGAAAACTTAATTTTTTTTCAAGAATTTATAGAGTTTTATTTATTTAAAATTATTTAAAAGTAACATTAATTATATTATAATATAAATAATCCAATTAAGTTCATTAGAATCATTTTTATGTCTTAATTTGTTATAAAACCATTTTTATATTTAAATTCCATTTTCTAAAAACCTATTTTTCATGAATTTTGTTTTTATATCTTAAATTAATTTCATCCAATAATAGAGAATAAATATTGAAAAATGGATATCAAATTTGGAATAAAGTGGTTAAAAATTTGTAATATGACTTTTTTATTTTTGGTCATTATGAATAGTAACCATGATAAATATTTTTCACCTTGGTAATGGTAAAAAAGTAAAATATAGTTAAAACCCTAAGATAAGGTAGAAATACTATTCCAAAACATGCCTTCATCAATATCTATAAACTTTTTACATAATGGAAAAAGTGGAAAAGTTTAGTTATAAAATATTCTTTTAAAGATAAATTATTTTTTTATAATAATTTATTTATGATTTTTTATAATTAAATAATTACCATTCATGCTTATGAAACATTGATATAGTATTTATTCAATTAATTGAAATATAAAAAAGTGATTTTAAAAATATTAAATGTAATTCAATATGGGTTCATTATTTTAAAACATGATTTTTTTAGATAAAAAATATTTTTTGATGTTTGAATGCTTTTTATTTGAATTCCAATATCTTCATCTTATTTTCAAATCCAAATTATGTGAATAGTTACTAAAATGATATTAATAGTATTTTATGATAAATATATATTATTAAATTATTTAAAATCAAAAAAATATTGAAATATGAAAATTAGGATGAGGAATGGTTTAAAATTTCATTCATTGGTCATTTATGATCCAATTTTTAAGTTAAAAGTAAAATTATAACACTTTAATAATAAATACTCATTATTATGGTTAATTTTAAAAATGGTTGAAAAATGGGGTTAATCGAAAAGAAATGTTTTAAAATGACACCAAACACCTTCTAAATATCATTAAATAAGGATATTTCAACCCTATCCTCTTTTATTAAAATATCTGGCCAGTTGGCATCATTTTCTTGAAAAGACATAATTATATTTCATTTTTTGGAAATACTACATTCACTCCATTATAACGTGGAACCAATTTATATCAATCCATCACACCACTTTGAACCATATAGATCAAAAAAACCCTACCCATTTCTCTTCATACATTCACTAGCCACTATATAGTGGTAATGGAATTCCTAAGAGACCATTCCAAGGGCACATACGATCCAAAGGAATGCTATCGAAGGAGAGGTAATTATTTTCACTGACTCTTTGGAAAACAATTATTCTTCCTATACCTTTAACATTGTTGAATCCATACTAAAATAATAAATTTAGTATCATAAATATACTGATATGTTATTATTATTATAGGAAAACCATTTTCCAACTCTTTTCCAATATATGAAAAATGAAAACATCGCTCGTGTATACGTACGACTTACCATCTTCACGTAGAGGTGTAATCAGTCATTCATCACCACAATACATGGATGGATACAAATATGGAACTGATATATATATATATGATATTTATGACATTATTTTGATTCTGGAATTATAATTTCATAGATACCTTCTTATCTTCCAATCCATAGAAAAATGATAACATTAGTCGTGCGTACATGTGGACTACCTTCTCAATGAAGTGATGTGATTAACATTTCATTTCTTATTTACATGTATGGTAATAGGGATATATTTTACCAATTTATATTAATATACATTATATTATTATGATTATAGACATGTTAAGTATTATTTAGCTTTCTTTTGTCCCATCTGTTAAAAAATGGAAGCAATGTTCATGAGTATGTACGACCTAATGTCTCTATGAATATTGCAATACATTTTTCTTTATATAATTTTTTATGGTTATAAATATGTATATAATGAATATATATAATATTAATATCATTATTAACATTTTGCAGATGATTTAACCATGATCAATGTATAAGGACCAAAACTATAAAAGCAAAATATACCGGAAAAACGAAGTAGTCATCATCGAAAAATTTGGTTTTAATAAAGAATTATTAATAAATAGGTGATAAAAGGTTATAAGTAAATCATATATTACATGATATATTTTATTTTTAAGTAAATATATAATAAATATATATTTATTATATAATACTTTTCAACATATATGAAGGAAGTTGGACCTGAAGTAAGGGTTTCTCATCTCACTTTTTTTTCCGTGAAACATATGACTTATTCACCGCTTGCTTCATTCATGTGGTGTATATACTACAAATTTGATATTATATATCATGATTTCATTTATATTAATGGTATTTAATGTTTTATTGGAAGTTATATATTTTATGGGGGTTATGGTTCGAAAGTAACCAAAGTGTTAAGGGCTTATCACACAATCACATCGTTATTCTTGATTGTTAATGTTTATGTCTCCTTTGATGGAATTATATTATATTTCTCTCTTAAAACCAATATATTTTCATATAATATATTTATTTATAAAAATTATATGTTTTAGATTAATTTTTCTCTTTCAAGTACTCGAGATACATAAATAATGTTTTTTATTGAAACCTGAAATTGTTTTTATTTACTTGAGAATATTTATCTTCCATGTCTTTATTTTCATTAAAACATTTCACGAATATTTATACTCTTCTAGATTTTTTATAAAATTCATTTTTATCCATATTTAAATTTCTATAAAAATGTTTCAAAACAATATTCTTTTCATTTTCTAAGTAAGGAACATTTTAAATTTTACTAGAAATATGAATTGGATATTTGTTTTAGCTTACTAAATAAGAACAGAATTTCCCACCATCATACCACACAATTATTTTAAGATTAATTTAAATGTTCCCATGATTCATTTCAAATATAATTCTTTTCCTAATATTCTATAATTTTTTTAATTCATTGAGGTAAAGTTAAAAGTTATAAGGATATTTTACTCATGATTTTTTAATGATATTTTAAGGCATTTCTATTCATTAATGGTAAGAAACCATTATTTCACATTTTCTTAACTTGATATATTTTATAATGATTTCATCCATATTCTTTATATGGTGGGTTTATGAGCAGTTTAATTGGGGAATGTATTAGAATTCTATATTCTAGTTTTCATATACTAATAATTTTTTATTTTTAGGAATGTTGATTAAGTTATACTATTTGTTTATATGGGGAAAGAATT
This sequence comes from Viscum album, assembly GCA_963277665.1. Taxonomy (NCBI): domain Eukaryota; kingdom Viridiplantae; phylum Streptophyta; class Magnoliopsida; order Santalales; family Viscaceae; genus Viscum; species Viscum album. The sequence continues at coordinate 323,606,480 of OY728140.1, forward strand.
CGAATTAGAAAGTTGTCAAAGGGGACCATTATAGCCCCATGATTCTTCATTATCTCTCATGAGACAACCTTGTTTTTTTATTTTTCCAATTACTTTTGTATTTATGTATGATTTCATGGAACGAGGTCTTGCTGATAAATTTATGATGTCTAACATTATGCATTCGATTATTATGAAATTAGTAATTAGTGTCCATGTGGTTATTTCAATAGTTATGGTATCCAGGGATAAGTTTCATGATCATGTGATTATTTATATGGAATTAGTTTTTTATCTATTCCTGCCACATTATTCTTTATGAACAAGTTTTTGATTGAATCATAAATATTTTTAGTTATTTAGTAGCCATATTGATTATTCCATATTTACTCACTATATATTATATAGTACAAAACCCTTAATATGTATTTGAGCTCACCCTTATTATTTTTTCATTCGAAAAGATATGAAAGATCCATTTAATGAGATCAAGGATATATAATATTTACATTAACTAAGTTTTTATATTTTATTACAATTATAAAATGAGAAGAATATTTGTATCTGGTTCTTCAAGAATTCTAAACTATTCAGTCCTTTGGGATATGATATATTTTATCTAATGCCAATGGAATAATGTAACCACCAGCTCTGGGTTACGAGGGTTAGGGTCATTAGAGTTTTTATCCATGAAATTTTTGTATAATATTGTGGAACAAGATTTAGGAAAACATATATTAGAGAACATAACACTATGACTAACATTTAGGATAAGTCCAGGTATAAGGAATTATTATAAAATTCTATTATGGTAGATATTATGTTGTTTTCCAAGTAATGAATCCATTTCTAGATACTATAAACGGTTTTAGTTTTGAGATAAATGTATCTAGGGGTAATAACCCAAATAATAATTGGTATAGAATATCTCAACCGTCATTCTATTTCCTGGTTAGTGTTCCCTTACTACACACCTAGTTTTACACACTCAAGGGATATTCTTGGGTTAATTAAAATTTACTTACAAACCATTATGATGAATTTGAATAGATTATGACTATGAACAACCTCAGCTAAACTAAAAGTCTATTATATTAAAAATAATGTTTCAATTTTTAAAAATACTATAAATTATTTTGAAGATCATGTGGTTTCCCATTATGATTATTGTTTCGCACAATGTGCTTTTTATATTTATTGAATGGATGGAACTAGGTGGAATCAAGTTAACATTGAATGTGATGGAATATTTGGGGATTATGAGAAACTGAATTGGCAGGTGACTTGAGTGAAAGTGAGAGGAACAGTTTGGGATATGCCAAACACTGAGTAGTGGGAGGGGTGAATCAGTGTTGGGTAATTTTTAAACAAGTTACAACTTATTATCCCTGTATCTTCTAACCCATTTGGGTCATGATTCTCTAATTCTATTTTCCCTACCTCATGAAATAATATAAACTAGTAATAATATTCAAATGATATTTTCACAGGGTTCAATACTCAATGTGAGTATCTAGTCCTTTCCCGGAATGGTGATTACCAGTACATGGATTCTCTACTATAAAGTGATATGCTATTATGATGATTGGATAAGAAAAAAATCTGTTAGCCAGTGTGGCTCTATAAAATTGTAGGAGGGATGGAGATAATCTATTCCTAGTGTGAGTCCCTACACTCAAAGGGGGAAGGGATATAATCCTCTTTCCTAATGTGATTCCATACACATTGGAGGGGGAATGGATATAATTCTCTTCCAACATGTAGTCCATAGCTAGTTCTTTATACTATATATCAAGATGGTCTTCTTCCATCTTGAAAAGGTAGACTATTCACTTGATCTTTTTCTTTCCACTTATCTTGGTCACTTGAAAAGTAGTAGGTAGGAAACTAGTGTTTCTTCTTTTGTCCTCTTTAGTTCAAGACCAACTGCACACATCTTCTTCTTTCTTATTCTTTAGTGTAATAACTAAATTAACTTTCTTCTTATTTATTGTCTATAATCACATAAACCTATGTTATAATTCATGCAATGAGGATCTGATCACTTCACATAATCAAAGTCAAATTATTCTCCTTTGTTCATTAATTCATGTGATCATGCATGTGGAATTCATATTGAACATTTCTTCTACACTTCTTGTTCATCTTTACACATGTGCACACACTATTTTGATTCTTTATCTAAGTGGATTCATGTTTTCATGTGCATGCATGAATTCATGAAATTTCATATTCACATTCTTGTATGAAAACCATAATGCGTATGATACTTTGAGAACAAACATAGCCACTTTTTTCTTCTATTTTCCTTCATTCTCTTTCACTTAGTTAAGGTGTTTGTTTAGGTTTATATGTGTGTTTCTTCAATCCTGAATGGGTGCAACCTACAGTTCACATTTTTTATTCACACTTGGATGGATGAAGTTCTTCATGCACACACTATCTCTTCCTTCTCACATATGAGTGCATGTATTGCATGAATTTCCCTTTCCTTTGTGGGAATACTTCTTCACAAAGCCACAATATTTATTCAAACAATTCACATGTGTGTATTCATGTACATACTGACCTTCTTCATGCAAGGTTCTTCTTTCCCAAAACATGATCGCCTACAAAATAGAATAGATATATCGTGGAAATAGTGATTCATTCACCTTTCCATTGTGAAATTGAGGGTCACATAGATCCCTTCTTTGTGCAAGGGATGAACTAATCTTCCCCGCAAAAAGGACGTGTAGTTCTTCTTCATAGAACTAGGGAGGTTTGTGGATCAGTCTATGAAAACTATAAAAAAAGGGACATATACCTATTTCTTGCCTATGAGATGAAATCCAGAAGGCACAGTGAGGGTTTTGAGAAAACCTATCTTGTGCTCATGGTTCCTTCTTCACACAGGGGGTGTGGTTCATTCTCATTGCGAGGCCCTTCAAGAGTGCATAACACTTATTTAATGATTTTGGGGATCAAATATCTCTTTTTCTTGAACTATATAACTAGGGAGTGCTCTAATTTTTAAAAGGAAGAAATCACATATACAAGAGACAACTCTTCTCCATGGATTGGGCGTTCTAAATTTATAAGAAGAGATCAAATATTTTTTATGTTCAGAATCCGTGTGATAAGATCTTCAAATCTTACCCATTGAACATCTATGATGTTTAGCTTCAAATATTTTCATACTGTGTGTGATGAGTTTCTGAGATATATAGGGTGTTTCCTTTTCAAACTAGTAATGAAATCTCTTCGTGCATACATTCAGGATCTCACATACCTCATTTTGAATCAATTCAGAAATCTTACACGTGGCCGTGGAAATTTCATTTTCCTCAGACGAACCTTCCTCTCCAAAGTATTCACATTCATGAACAATGTATGTTGTATGCATGGATTTGGTGTGATCTAATGATGCTCACAATGCTAAAATTATAAACATGATATATTGGATGTGATTCTTCATCATCTCTGGTGGGTAGGTAGCATCGACATTGAGTAGCGATATAAGAGGATGACGGCGTAGCTGGTTTGAAAGTCATAGGAGGGTCAGACGACATTCATTAAAATCGACACGACACATTATGATGGATGACCCCAATCACATCCTGAATTTTAAATAAAGCTATGGGTGATCATATGGTGGAACATGGCGTGGGATCAGATGGGTGGTTGGATCACAGGCACATATGAGATCAACGGCTGCGGTTGATTATGCATTTTGGTCTTGTCCCACGTCTAAAGAGAGAAATATGGATTCCACAATTTTTTAATCCATCCTTCCCAGCCTCCGTTTATAATTATTATCCTCCCTCCATGGTAGTTCCCCATACTGTGTTCACTATGGGGGCGCTCTATACCCACCCTATGCATCCATGCCACTGTGCTTCCCCACATGGTGTCACAGACTATACGTGTTCCCTCTATGTGCATTATTCCACTCTCGAGTTAGCCTTGGATGCTTCCATGTGAGCGTGGTTGACCCCAGTGGTCCCACACATGCATCGGGTTTATGTGGGCTAGATAGCCCTTGGGTTGGCCTATGTTTTTATATAAGCGACAAAAAAACTTCTATGTGTAAATGCATGGCTACCCCCATTCATGGATACCCCCATTCATGGCTACCATAAATTCATAAAAGGACACTACATCAATGTTGTAAACAATGTATCAATTTTTCATACATGTTCTTTGAACATTATGATCAGTGAAAAAATCTTATGACCAGCCATTCTCTATCAACTTTGACTTGGGAGAGCTTCTCCTTTATCTCCTTCTTAATTTTGATCTTCATTGAAAACATTGACCAAAAATAAAACTCAATACACTAAATTGGTCCCATCAATCTCTCCCTTTGTATTTTATTTTCAATACCTCTAAATGAATGTTTCAATATCAAAATGAGAATATTATTTCTTACCTTTTTTCTTTCTCTCTCACCAAACATTCATTTCACTTACCTCCCCCTTATTGACATGAAATACAATGTTCATCAGAAAATGGTATCAATCCATAATTATGCAATGTGCAATCAATCATTTCACTCTATTCATACTTGAACAATGCAAGGTGTAGAATACAAGAGTATTTGAATTAGATAATTTTTTTTCCATTATCCACTGAATTTGGATACCACATGAGACAAGTAAATATATACATATCTTCAAGGGTTTTACAGTTTCATTCTAGGATGAGGATAATAAGTATGATATGAAAATATCAACCTGATACTCCTGTACTCATTTAAACAAAGAGATCTAAAACATTCATGTTTAATTGAATGAATAAGTGATATTTGTGAAATTCCATTCTTCTTAGGTCACTATTTTATTTTGTTACTCCCCCTTTGTAAGTTAATTCAGATTTTGAGTAACCAAGGGTGAGAGACTGAGAGTTGAATTACCTTTGACAAGGACATGATCTTCAAACAATATTCATAGTTGTTGAATTTTATATAAACTGAAGTTGATATTAATTGAGATACTGACTCTAGGAGCTTCTTTATGTGTATCCTCTTCAAGGGAACAATTCTCACAATTGAATCTTAGGTTCTCCCCTTATGATCTTACTTCACATTCAATTTGGTATATTATAAGAACAAAAAAATACACAAAGATATAAAGGAATTAAGTTGATCCTCATTTCAACATCAATGTGGAAAATAAGGTTGAGATGATTTTATCAACCTAAATGCTCCATTATTTACACTTTTACAGCTGATATTCAATTCTAACTACGATTTTGTGGACCTCAACATTTCTTCTGTCTCATTGTGTGTGAATCGTCTTTCTTCAAGATATTTTAAAACACTAGCATCTCCTGGTGCAACTTTCATCTTCTTGAGGAACTATTCTTGGGTTGGAATGAATTCAATGAAATTTATAATAGTGTGACCAACCTTGTTTCCCCACACACATAGAATTTCTTTTTCTTCATGTAGAATCTTCCTTTTCCTCTCTACACTAACCTTATCCTGTGCATCTTCTGTTTTCCTCATTCATTCCAAATATTCTATTAAAATAAATTATAATTCATCTGGAACTGAGGCATCAATATTAGATCGTCTACATGGCTTCTTCTGAGTGAAATCCTTTTTAGGTGTTATTTTTGATTCACAACTCTTTATCTTATTGGATTTTGAATCCAAGGTGTTCTCAACATTCCTTGAATCTTCTTTCAAGAGTGTTCTTTTCCAACATTAATCTGATTTCTTCCCAAGGATGCTTCATCTTTCTTAGCCAGCTCATATGATCTTCTTTTCTTGTCAGCTTTGGGTACCTATTGAGACAAGCATGAACCATTCTTATGACCACTCCCATTTCATAAACCACAGATTTTGTCTACAATTCCAAATCTTTTTTGAATATACTGATTCTTCTGGATATGTTGATGCTTCTTCTTTTTCTCTGGCTTTCTCCCTATTGACATAGGATTTCCCTATGATTTTTCGTTTAAGGGATTGTACCAACAATCCATTGCACAATTACCAAATCTATTACAGCACAATCATTGACAAAAAACCTTGACTTCCTGATATCTTCTTTATAAGGTTTCTAAGTATTCTTCTTGATGTATTGTGCTCTCTGTGGGGAGCTATCTTCTATCCTCTTTGTCCTGAGCACCCTATCCATGAGGGTAGTCTTCTTCTCAATCTTCTTCATCCATAATTGTTTATAATTTTTCTTCTATCCTGTACTTTTTGTTGAAATAATTTTAGAAACTTTAATACAAGTTGGTATGGATGGTACCGTATTCTTCTCGACTGCTAGTGGTAGATCAATGAGTAAAATCAGGATCTTTCTTATCATATGTTGGAGTTATTTCCACCTTATAACACTCCAATGAATATTGAGTACCATCCACTACTATTTCCTTCTTTTTTGAAGTATCAATATTGTATTCTTGAAGTTGAACAACTGATCTTCCAATTATAGACATCTCATATAGAGGATAAATTTCTGGTCATCAATCATAGTCATATTCTGTTCACAGGCCTTCTTTTGTCATTAAATGTCATCTTCATGAAACATCACTTTGTTTTGTCACAAAGAGTCAAATTATTTGATGTTCTTCAAATTTTCTTCCCAATATGACTTCTCAGCTTCATTGATCCTTGTCAGCTCATTTTCAAGTGCATGGATCTTCTCTTCTAGAGTCTTTTTGAATCCCTCCTTTTTTCCAATGTCTTTGAGCCACTTTTAAGAACTTAATTCAAAATTCCTCATTTTTGTATCAAGGTCTCCAACCTTTTTAGAGTGTTTAGGCATTCCATAATATTTTCTTTAAATCCCTTCACCAAAACATTAATTTATTCTTCTAGCTGGGTGATATGTACTACCCAAACAAGGGATTCTATTTCTTTAGGAATACCATGTAGAATCATTATTAATCTATTGACTGATAATTAATGAGATATTGTAGATTGATCATCACCATTTGTGCTAGAATTTTCAATATGAGAATAATTTCCAAATATAATAATACATTCCTCTTGATCACTTGAGTTAGGAAGGTTGTCAATATTTTAGGTGGAATATTGATCCACCTTCTCACTTATTTCCATGCCTGATATGTATTCATTTTCTAAAAGGTATGGAGATAAAAATACATCTTCTTAATTGGATAAGAGGTTCTTCTTATTCATCTTTCTCTTCTCCTTATTTTTCCTTTTCATCGTGGTCTTACTATATATGGACTTTTTCTCTATGAAAACCGAATCTTCACTAAAACTACAGTTCATTGATAACTCAGGAAGGAAATAAGGTCTTCAAAATAGAATAAAATCACTATAGAAAATCTATCAGAGGTGAACCTGGGATTTGATACCAATTGGGAGGACCAGTTTTTGATATTCCTAACACTGAGAGGGAAGGGGGGTGAATTAGTGGTAGGGATGTTTTAAAACAATTCCCATATTTTAAACATGAACCTCCTAACCTACTAGGAACATGATTCACATATTATTTTTCACTATCGCATGTAATAATAGGAAGCAGTAAAATATACACACGATATTTTTACAGGGTTCACTACTCAATGTGAGTAGCTAGTCCTTTCCATGTATGGTGATGACCGGGACATGGATTCTCTACTATAAAGTGATATGCTATTATGGTGGCTATCTAAGAAAACAATATATTAGCTGGCATGGACACCCACACTTAGAGTTGTGAAGAAGATAATCTCCATCCAGTTTGAGTCCCCACACTCAGAGGGGAAGGGATATAATCCTCTATCCTAATATTATTCCCTACACCTTTGAGGGCGAAGGGAGATAATCCTCTTCCAATTTGTAGCCTCTAGCTGTATCCTAATACTGCCTATGGAGATAGCCTTATTCCTTCTTTAAAAGGAAGGTTCTTATCTTGATCTTCTTTATTCCACTTCTCTTGGTCAACTACAATGTAGTAGGAAATAAACTCTTCTTTCTTCTTCTCTCTTCATCGGTTAAATACCAACTACAAACTTCTTATTCTTTCTTCTACTTTAGTGAAAAAATTGAATGAATTATTCTTCTTCTTTCCTAGTGAGAATCACATACACCTATGTTTTTCTTCAGGAAATGAGGATTGGATCAGTTAACATCATCAGAGTCAACTTCTTAACCTTTTTCTAGGAATGTGTGTGATCATTAATGTGGAATTTATGTTGAACCATTCTTCTACACATCTTATTCTTTACATAAATTCACACATTGTTTTGATTCTTTATTTAAGTGTATTTACGTATGCAGGTGCATGCATGAATACATGCACTTCACTCTTCACTTTCTTATGTTCAAACCCTAATGGGTATGATTCTTTGAGCACACACATGGCCTCTTTATTTCTCCCCTTTCTCTTCTTTCTCTTGCACTTAGTTTTTTTATTTCTTTAGGTTTATATGTGTGTTTCATCAAACCTGAATGGGTGAATCCCATGGTCCACATTTTTCTTTCACACTTGAATGGATGAATTTCTTCTTGCACAGATTGCCTTTTCCTTCCCACATATGAGTGCATGTAGTCCATGCACTTCCCCTTTTCTTCAGGGGACATCTTCTTCACAAAGCCATTGGGATTTCTTCAGACAATTCACATGTGTGTATTCAAGTACACACATCCATTATTCGTACAAGCTTCTTTTTCACCAAAACAAACCCCCCCCCCCCCCAAAAAAGAATAGATGTATCGTGAAAAAAGTGGGGAGGTCACATTTTCATTGAGAAATCGAGGGGCTTACAGTCCTCTTCCTCATGTACACAAAGGACATGCAATTCTTCATAACATAACTTGGGATGTTCATGGATCAGTCTAAACAAGGCATAACAGGGGTGACATACACTAGAAACTTTCCTATGGGATTAACTCTATGAGACACGTTGACGGTTTTGAGAAACCCTATCATAAGATCAGGGATCCTTATTCGCATAGGGGGTGCATTTATCACTCTTTGTGAGATCTTTCAATAGTGCATAGCACATATTGAAGTTCTACATGGCCTGGATTACTCCTTCATATAGAATGTAGAACCATGGAGTTCTCTATTTTGGTATAGGAATCAATCATCTATATAGGAGGTAGCTATTCTCTTCAGTGAAGGGGTTCTCCTTTTATAGATGGAGATCAAATATTTTTCGTGTTCAAAATCTGTTTGATATGATCTTTAAATCTTCCCTTGAACAGTCGAGATCTTCAACATCAGATACTTTCAAACTGTGTGTGACGATTTTATGAGATGTGTGGGGTGTTTCCTTTTCAAATGAGAGATGAAATATCTTCAGGCATGCATTCATTATCAACCATATCTCGTTTTTAATCAATGCCCAAATCTTCCATGTGGCTGTGAAAACTTCTTTTTCCTCGACTGAACCTTCATCTCTGATGTATTCGCATTATTTAATAACATAAGTTGAATTCATGGATTTATTGTGATCCAATGATGATCATGGTGTTTAAATTATACTAATGATAGGTCATACGTGACTCTTTATCATCTTCGGTGGAGAGACAGCGATGACATTGAGCAGTAGTGGAGAAGGACGATGGCACGACTGGTTCGAATGTCGTGGCATGATCAGACATCCTTCATTTAAATCGGTGTGCCATAGAGTGATGGATGTCCATATTCACATCCTTAATTTTAAATAAAGTATCCTATGATCAGATTGTGGATCGTGATGCAGAATCTGATGGATGGTTGGATCACAGTTGAAGATGAGAAAAATTGCTGTGGTTGCTTCCACATTTTGATATCATCCCATATTGAAAGAGTGACACATGGATTCAACAGTTTATTAATAAATATATCCGAACCTAGGCCTAGAATTATACTCCTCCATCCACTATATCACCCAATACTATGTTTACCTTAGGCATGATCTGTTCCCACCCTATGCATTGTTGCCTTCGTGCCTCCCTGCATAGTGGCACGTGCTCTGCATGCCCGCTCTGGGTGCATGCTCTGCGTTTACTATGCTACTCTCAGGCTAGCCTTGTCTGGCTTCCCCATGGGTGAAGTTGACCCCAGCGGTCTCAAACATTCCTTGGATTTATGCTGGATGGCTAGCTATTGGGATATACCATTTTTTATGTTGGCCACAAAAAATATTCTATGTATAAATTCATGGGTACCTTAAAACATATGCATGGAAACCGCAATGTCCAAGCGTCTTCTTCAACATTATTCTTCTCATTTTACTTTTTCGTTATCAATTCCAATACACTTAAATCATACTTAAAAGGATGGTACTTCAATGTTGTAAATAATTAATCACTTTTTCATACATGTTCTTCTAACATTAGGATCAATGAAACAATCATACGAGTTTCCATTCTCTCTGAAATTTGACTTAGGAGACCTCCTTCTTCATATCCTTCTTCATTTTAACCATTAATGAAAACCTTGACAACAAATAAAACTCAATACACTAAATTGTTCCCAAAAGAATGATATTATGATTATGTCTAATTAGTTATCATCTTATATGGCTAACAAACTACACTTTAACCATCACTCAGACTATCCAAATAAGATGAGGATATATTTTATTGAGAGATCATGTGGTAGAGACTATGGAGGAATAAAATATCAATTTTATTCATATTAGAAATGTGGAAAGATAAACCCTATATAATGTCTCAAAGGAGAGGGTAATTTTTTTATGTGTAGAAAATAACAACAAAGATCAATGAATTCTTTAGAAAATTGAATAGTGATGGAGGGATATAAAGGTCATCCCAATATAACATTTATAGTTTAATGTCTTATGTCTGGAGAATATGTTCATTATCCATGCTAATTCCCCAATCCAAGGGTTAAAAACTTGTCAAAGGAAGGTCCAATGTTATGTCAATTGTTGAACTATAAGAATTGATGTTTATATAAACTGGTATTTGAGAGTATTGTTCTAGAAGTGTTTTATACATGATATTATAGATATAATAATCATGATATATCTAATAAATGTTCCACATTATATTTTATTTAATGATTTTATGACATGTGTTAAAATGTATCGATAATAAATAAAAATTATTTAATAGTAATGTGGAAATGTTATTTTGGGATAAAGAGATATTTGAAATTGGTGATGAAAATGGGATAGTATTAGTGACCTTAGAATTGATTATTGATTTGATGTCAATGTTATTTAGGTCATATTTGAGGAATATTATTGAATTTTTGGATTTATGGAATTATTCTATGATTTTATTCTAGGAATAATGATTATGTTATTTTTTTGAAGCATTTATTGTTTCATATCAGTATAATAGTTATGGATACTATCATGGGTTTATAAGTTTATGGTTGATCATAATTTTTAATGCATAGTTACTAATTTTTTGGTTTCAGGTGATGGGTTTTTGAGGTGATTCTAAACTTTTAATGTGTTTTAGGAATAATTGTCTATTATGGATTAAGTAACTCATTTGGATAGTACACAATTTGATGTTGTGTCAATTATTGTCAGTTAAATTTGATATATAGATAATATTGTTGGAAGAAAGTGATATTTTTGATGATATTTATTGTCAAGCTAAGGATTACCTTTTGATTTAGTATATAAATTTGATTCATGACATTTTTGTGTGATGTTTTATATATTATATGATTATATAGTAATTTATCATGGTGATTAATGATATTGTTTGGGATGTTTCTTTGGGTAAGGTACATGTAAACATTAGGTCTAACATGTGGCTTAATATGAAATAATATTTCAGGAGAATACAATTAAATTTTTGGGGATGTATGTTAAAAAGTATGAGATCACATTTTCTGTTAAAATATTTTTTTAATGTTGTGGTTATTGTGGTTAATTAGGATGTAGGGTTATTTATTAGTGGAATAATCTATGTTGACCATTTTGTGTTGTTGTGGAAATTTTGAAGTAAAATTTTATTATTTCTTCATATGACGATTTATACATGATAATATGAATTTAAATTTAAAATTTGTCTTAATTTATTTAATGTTTAGTGATTTTTTATTTGATAATTCACTGGGTTTTGTTTTTATTTCAAGAATTATGAATTTTGGATTCAATGGAAGAAATGTTGAAATGTTTAAAAAATAGTCTTCACACATCATTTATATCCTAAATGATTTGTAGTCCTTATTCACAGAATGCCTGTAGAGATAAAAAACAACACGTAAAGACGTTATATGATGTGAAAAATTTCATGACATGTACATACATTACATGTCATGCAGATTTTAAAATCAAAATCCAGTTGAATGTGAATCAAATTCACAGCATGCAACATTTACATGATGCATGATGTCAGAGATGCGACCGAGTCAGAGATATGAGCTGATTTTTTTGGAGGATATTGTGGATATTACGTTCACATCATGAAACATACATACACAATGTGTAAAAGTCAAGTCTAAATCCCTTAAATCCAATACATGATGGGAAGGCTTTGCACATTAGATACTTTTCAAGCATACAGATTTTCTAGTGTATCTTCTATACTCCAGAGTTCAGAGACCTAGGTTTTCTCCCATTTTTCTTATTTCATTTTCATCTACTTCCCATCAAAAATATTTTTTAATTCATTCCTTTCATTTTTTGGTCTAATTCTTTTGTGTTTTTAACCATTGTACATCCACACTTTTATCATTGTTACTTTGTTTACATTATTACACTCATTTTCAATAATGATTACTGTTCTTCATTGAAATTTATATTTTCTATGGTTGTATCATCATTACAAGTAAGTGTTTGATTGGATTTAAATTTATTTATAATTTTTTATCTTGATTCTTAATTGTTCTAAATTGTCGATTTGTTATTTCTCAACCATTTCACGATTATACCAAGAAAGTTTTATATAACATTTCTTTTGATAAATACCTTCATCTATGGATAATCATATTAGTGTTGGGGGTTAGATTAGGGGTGTTTCGGAGCCTAGAGAATCTATAGAATGAACCTTGGTAACCATATGAATAGTAAATTGATTAAAAACAATTGTTCATCACATTCTCTTACATAGCCTTGATAATGAGAGGGTTAGTTGAATGAAACAACACTAATTGGATTTGGGAAGGCTATCTAAATTATGCTGTGATGATTTATGAATATAATCTATGAGTAATTCATCTTGGTTTTTAGCTATATTTGGACCAAGGGATAGTTACAGTATAGCTAGATCAAATTGGTTTCACCAAAACCAATTGGTATCCCTTGCACCGCTTCACAACATAATTCATTGGGCTATTCAAAGCTACATTTAGGACCATCGTTTTCTAATAGCCTTGAAATTGAACATGATCCCTTCTTAGTCATCTACTTTAAATTCATATTAACTTTTTCTAGAAACACAAAAAATGAAGAGTGAATGTGATGAATAATTTCAATGGATTTTTTTTGAATGGTTACTTTCGTTCCAATGATCCTTATGTGATTGACCTCGCACTGCTACCTTACGATGCCCTTATAGTAAGTGTAGTTTAGGATAATAAATTTAAAATCTAATCAACACCCATGTGTATTCATGAAAACATATGGTCACATAAAATTTTGGAAACATTGTCAATGATTACTATTTCTTAGGCATGGTAGCATTCAGATCAAACCAAGGATTATCTTACCCCTACCCATTTATTATTTTTTCCTTCCCCTTTTTTATTACAATTATTCAACTCACATACTAGATCCTATGTCTTCATTTATCATCTAGTTCATGTGTCAGGGCCCTCTAACTCATTCAATGATCCTTGATAGTAAATAAATACGTCTATTTTATCCCAAGATTTATTTATCTTTTATTGTACATCGCTTATTATCAATGGATAATGATAACAATCTAACATAGCCCAACTAAAAATATATTAAATATGTGAAACTTGAAAATATAGGAGAGAAACCGTTACTGCAGTAGTACACCATTATAGATTACAACTTTCCATCCATAAGTGGTGGGGCACCCATCATTATGTGCCATCTTATTTAGGGACAAACCTTTGAAATCAGACCTGATCTAATTCACATGATCCAGAACATGGGTCAATTAAATGGGCATCAAAAAATATAACCCCATGATCACAAATATAATTTTATAGAGTTATGTGATCCATTTCCCAAGCATGGAATTTCTAGAGAATAAAGTAGACTTCATGTCTTCCCATTCTCCTTACACGATCAAGATGAGGTTTGGATCAAAATCCAATCTCTCGAGTTGATCACGACTTGGTAAACCCTAGCCAGAATGTTCACGACCATGTAATGAATTCCGATACGAACAAGGAAGATCTAAAATGACATTAAAAACTTCACCCAGGAAGATGAATAATCAGCTTGGGTGGCATGGGATAAGTTCAAGGTGCTCATTATAAAGTTCCCACATCATGGAATAGATCTGTGGCTTCAACATTATACATTTTATTAAGGAAATAAAATTGCTGAATGGACTATGGTATATGCCGTAGCTGATTACGGAATTATGGTTAAAACGACCAATGTGTTCTGATCCATTAATGATAAATTTTTCCACAATTCTAGCTTGTGTAAATGTGATAGAGGATTACCTCAGTATAGAATCCATGAAGTGATGGAGAGTACCCGCCTCAATGACCAAGGGGAGGATCTTACCATGAATCTCGAGTCATTTCAGTTACCTATTACACCAACACCCTCTCCTACTCTTGTGATGGAAATACAATCATGTGAGATGTACGGAGGCCTACACCAAAACTAAGACTCTAGGGGTGTAATAGAGGAACCTAAAAACAAATATTGTAGTTACATCAATTACAATCAAAATGGCCAATAATTCCAACAAAATCAAAATTACCAACAATAGCAGTACTACTAGTAGAGAATGGCTCAATAGTCGCAATAGTAACCCAACTAAAAATTCTATAATTAGAGTAGTGGTCAATCAAAAAAGGGAATCAGGGACCACTAGGGTAACTAAAACATTTTTTTCATCCACAATCACAACATCAAATACATCAGCATCACCGTTTACCTATATTCCAGTAGCTATTCCAACCATATCCACAGAGACCACCACAACAAGCCCCACTTATACAGTCTAATCATGAAAAAATTACCTCTATATTTTTTAGAAAATAATATCAGATAATGACTAACATTGAGATGGATATTAAAAACCAAATAGATTCTCTATGAAATATTTATCACTAAATGGGTGAAATCTCAAGGACCTTATCGAACAGACTTCCTGGTACATTTCTCGTAAACATTGAGACACTCCAAAGAGAAGATAAAAGTTCAATGGTTCATTGGAGTGGTGAAGTGATGGAATTTCATAAGCCATGAAAGGGTGAAGAAAAGGAACCTAGAGAACATAAGAAAAGGGAAATAGTCATCAGTGAGTATGCCAATAATAACACAAGTTAGCTCATCAAGAAACAAATAAAGAAACAGACACTATTGAAAATTCTCCAACAAAAGAGTATCCTGAAAATAAATAAGTATGTGTAGGGACACCATATTATATAACCCCTCTTCCATTTCCTAAAATAATGTGGCGAAGAAATTATAAATTAAACTATAATAAGTTTCTATTGATGGTCAAAAAATTAATCATTATCATCCCCTTCACTAAGTCCATAACCCAAATGTCTTATTGAGTTAAAGTATAGAAATAATTTATTTCCAAAAAAAGGAAGATGAAGGACTTAAGAGTCATCTCCCTAAATAAATAATGATTCGTAGTTGTCCAGTGAAAGATACCTCAAAAAATTAGAGAAATTGGAAGCTTCTCAATTCCGTTCAACATACAGACATTCAATTCTGAGAGATCCTTGTGCGATTTAGGTTCTAGTATAAATCTCATTTCTATGAGTGTATTCAAGAAGATGGGTATTGGTGAATTAAAACCAATAAAGTGGAACTCTAACTTTATAACCACTCAGTCAATCATCCTCAACTATTTCTTGAGGAAATCTAATCAAATGTTGGAAAATTCATTTCCCCTACTGATTTCATCATCTTGGACATGGTAGAAGAAGGTGATATTCCAATTATTCTAGAAAGACCATTTTTAGCAACTGGTTAGGAATTGATAGATGTAAATCAAGGATGAATTATATTTATAGTTGGAGATTAATAGGTTATTATCAAATATTGACAAGATGATAAGAAAGGTGATGACTCATAGAACTTTATATCCATATTTCCTACTGAGGAGAGATATGAGTTTATGGCCATCGAGGATGAAAATGAAATATTATCCCCTAATAATGATGATTTTATTATCATAGGGATGTATAATATATTAATCCAATGAAAATGGACACCATTCCTCCATTCTCACTCCTAATAATCAAGCTTCCAAGAGTATATATCTTGATGTTAGATGAAGTTCTCACTCGAAGGAAACCTAGGTTAGTTTTAATAGGTTTGAATAGGTTTGTTTAGACTTTTGGGAAGTTTAAAGATACGAGAATCCTATTTAGAGGAACTGTCTTAGAAAGGGACACAAAAGTCCAAACACACATGGTATGACCCTTACACAATTTGTAAATGTTCCAGTTAAAAAAACAAAAAAAAACTAATATTCACATGTCAGGTATCCATTGGAAGATTTGTAACTTTTTGTCCTAATAAAATCTCATGAACCCTAGGTTTTTTTCCACAACCCCACCAGTTTTCTCCTCCCACACACCATAAACCCATCTCCGAAACAATCAACATAGCTTCCCATTACACCCTTCCATTCCCCCATCAACCACTCATTCCTCCTCCCCTCCGCAAAAACTCCTCTACACCTCCTTCATAGCCATCAGAAATGGCTAGAACCATAATTTTTCACTCCTCTCTCTCCAAACTAACATCTGAGAGCAATTAGATGCCTCTTCTACCCAAGATATGGATGAACCCTACTCCACCTCCAGAAAAACCTTCCTCATCCTCTTCTTCCTCTTCCTATACTTCTCCATCAACCTTGGAGGACTCACATTTGAAAAACAGTAGTTTATAGGGAACTACCCACCAAACACCACCATCCTATCCTACACTTCCACACACCTAAGCAATAGGTTAGGATAGTCCATCTCTAGGTGAATAATATGAGGAGAAATAAGAGATTCGACCTCACAGTGCTTGAGTGGATCTAGATACACCATGTGGTCCTCGAACTGCATGAATGGGTTAAGCTTCCACCCATCCCGAGGTGAATGTGTATTTATTTAGGGAGATATTACCTGAGTTATTGGCCACCTTCGATCTGGACATAGACTAATTCAGGTTCAATCTTGAAGGTAGGACACTGGAGCTCACCCTTGGTGACATCATCATCACCCTCAACATTTATTAAGCTGACTTTATCACAACCCCAGTCTTCTCGACATTTCAGATCAATCCTAAAAGGGAGGATACTACATATCCATTGGTGTGGATCACAAGAGACCAAGAGAGCCCTTATGATCCTTGCACAATGAAGAGCACCCAGGTCCATGGTTCTACCCTTTGAATTCGTCACTAGGCTTTAGCTCATGCCTAGATAGTTCAAGGTGATACACACATGAGTGTGATCTAGATCGAAGTCATCATTCTTGAATCATCCATGGGTGGACCAATCATAAACTTGGCCTAGAAGTTTGATGACTTTTACTAGACCTAGGAGAGGAGGACATGACGTATGTTGATAAGAGGATCCTTCATTACCCATCTGTATAGGAATAATGGTGCCTTTGATTCCACTAATCCCCACACCTCTCTCAACCAGATAGATGAAATAAAACTCATTTTTCTACATAAGAAGGGGATGCTGATGAAGATTGGTATAATATACTAATGGGCATTAACATATGTTGAGGATTCTAACAAGGAACCTGTTGGGAATGCATCCAAATAAACCTCTCATTCCCATGTCCATTATACCACCACGACTACCACCACCACCACCTCCACCACAACCACTTCCCTTGCTACCACTACCATACCAACTACTGCCACTCCTCCTTCCCATGAGTTTACCACCTTCACCAACACCACTAAGACCTTTTCACCCCATTCACCCATTACCATATACCTCTTACCATTTCTTTATACCATCTTGGAGAAGTAGTGAAATCTTCTTTTTCATCTTCATTTTCTATACAAAAAACCATATCACTTTACAACCCCTCCCCCTCCATTATACCATGATTCATATTCCCACACACAACCACCCACTTCACTTGCTTATTCATCCATTCACACACCACTTCCTACACTGGTCAAGATACCTCCCAATAATACCAACCATTTTACCAAAATATAGTACCTTTAGAGTAGGCTAATTAGGGAAAGTTCTAGGCCATTCCATCTCCATTTGAGGTTACCTTCATCGATCCAACTACCAGACACACAACCTCTATAGGGATCAGCACCTCACCTCCTCAACCATTAATTGACCAAGATTCCAGCCCCATGACACCCACTATAATGATCAATCATATATCCCCTATCACCATTAATGAAATTAATAGGGAAACCCAGCTACATGAACCCATTTTTTGGGAGGAGAATTCTAATTTGGATGTCATCTACATTGATTTAACTATTTAGTTATGTCCCGATACCCTCCCCTTTTGAACTTTTTCTGGGTGCCAATTGTTTTAGTACTTTTATTGAATTTTCATTAATGTATCATTTCCTAAATATGGATCAGATACCATTTTCTACTACACTAATTTTTGGATTACATACATTTTACTAATACATCACTTTACCCATGTATAGGTATTACACTTCTTCTATAGTCACTAATGAGCCTGTTAATCTATCTTCTTACATCCTAATCAAGATATATCGACATGTTGCTGACATCTAGAGACAGGTAAAGGAGATCCATCTTGAGATCTATGATTAGAAGTGTTCCACTCCATGAAGTTCTCAGATTCTCTTCCTCTCACATGAGATTCATTCATGCTACACTATTGAGGTGGTTAATCCCTCCATGAATCCCCACGAGCTTGATGAAATTGTCAACAGTTCCTATAGGAGGTAGAAGACCTCATGGATGACACCAACTAATTAATTTTCCATCTGTCTAGATAATGATGAATTTGGTAGAGCTTTATGTGAGGGAACCCATATATTTTTTCTTTTATTTCATTCATGATTTTAGGATCATTGTTTTCGTTTGTCTTGTATTTATGTCTATAGGTCATTGAAAACGTCACTATACTCACCTTTTGAAATTTATCCGGTCTTTGTTTCCTTACTATGAACTATTTCATCCAACCACTTTTATGCTTCCATATTGTTTTATCCCAATGGACTAATGTTTTATCTAGTGAAAATATTTTTTTTCTAACAATATTCATAGGTATCAAAAATTAAGATCACCATCCCCCAAGTCTCCCCATGGAATGAAATTCACTACTGGGAGATCGTGATTCCTTGATTTCAATTTCAAATTTTCATTTAATTTATCTATATATGTTACTTCATATCATTCCCTCAAAAATTTTCAGAATAGTGAAGAAACACTATCATTTTAAGTGTGTGGGGGTCGTTTTTATCATTATTATTGATTCACTTGAATTATTACTTGTTCTCACTTATCCATGAGATATTTTTCATTGAAATCATTCTTTAAACTTGAAATCTCATTAAACCTATTTAAATAAAATATAATGTTAGGTTGGAGATTTAGGAAACCCACTTTAAATAATGCATAGAATATTTAGCTTGAATTATGAGTTAAGTAATTTAATTCTCATTCTAGATCCTTTCAATTGCACTTGATTGAATAATTAATGGATTCTATGGCTTGATTAATATCTAGTTATTTTATACTCCCATTCCAGAGAGGATTCTATACTTATAATGTCATATTATTTTTTGAGAATATTTCTTGAGAGATACCTGGGATATGTAAACCTATCAGAACATGCATTGATATTTTATTGAGGCTATTATTGAACAAATACAAATTTAAATAGATTGAGGAAATATTTTTTGAGCCACATTTTCTAAGAACCCTCCAATACATCTTTCATTCGTTAGCCTATAGTATCCAGGAATATCCTTATTAGTATGGAGCCGTTTAAATCCTATTTTCAATTCACACACTTCTCTTAGTACTATAAAATATTATTTTTTGAACATATGTGGGGGATTTTTCATCTAATCTATACAAGATATGTTGACACTGACGTGATTCACCAGGTCACCTTAACCAAATTGATATGACATGGTTTATGATTACCATTGGAATTTTGTATCCCTACCCTATTCAATTGAAAAATATAAAACATATATATAATTATATTTTATTGTGTATTAGGAAAGTCAAAAATCAAAATTTCTAGACTGATGATTTCTATGATGGATCATATGTGGTTGGGTGATGGTTTTGAGACATGGCCTAGATATAATTTTTCAAAAATAAATAATAAAAAAGAGAAAGGAACATGGAGGAATTCATGATACTTGATACATTCATATACTCACTTTGAGTTGTTTAGACCATGTACACATTTTTCCACGATGAGTAACATCATTTAACTATTCATGATTTTAATTCATTTTACATTAGATCTTACACACCTCTTTGTATTTTATTTTTATAAATTTTCCATCTTCCGTGATCCTAAAAATAATTTTAACCTTATTGATAAATCCCTCAAGATTTTTTTTTATTTTTATTCATGAATTCACAATGATAAAGTAATGAAATCATATGGTTATGAACATGCATTCAAGCTATGATCACAACTTCAATTTTAATTTTACTCGAGTGATGAGAGAAAATGTTTTTTGATGTTAATTGAAAAATTGGTATATCTTCAAAGGAAGAGTTTTTAGATTTTAATAAAATGAAGAAAAAATCTGAATAAAGACATGAGGTATTAGGCATAACTGATTTTCTCTATAGGATTTATTTTGGAGGAGTTACATTTTCAAAATACAATGAGTTTTATTTTGTTGGTTATAATTAAATTTTCCTGTTTTTTTTAATTTTGGAATCCCTATTGAGATTATTTTTTATGTGATGTGAACACAATACACCACATGTACATACACTATGCATCCTATGGATTTAAAAATATTAATATTTATAAAATTGAATCAAACACATGACATGCATCATTTAGAAAATGTGTGATGTTCGAGATCCAAACTCGTCAAAGATACAAGATAATTTTCCCGAGGAGATTTTGGATCTGAAGTACATGTCATGCAACATGCTTAAAAATCATGTAAAAGTCACGATATAAGTAATCTAATATAATAAATGATGTGAAGTATATACAGAACATGAAATTTTTGAGCATATATATTTTCCATTACCTCTTCCACACCCCAGATTTTGGAGACCTACATTTTATGTCTTTTTTCTAATTCTATTTTCATCTCTTTCATATCAAAAATAATTTTTAATTAATTTCTTTCATTTTTTGTCAAATTGTTTGGATTTATTAACTATTTACATCTATTATTCTATCATTATGATTTTTTCCATTTTGATTCCCAATTTCAATGTTGATCACCATTCTTCATCAAAAATTTCTATTACATTAATTATTTCTTCCTTATGAGTAAGTGTTTTGTTTGATTTAAATTTGTTTTTAATTGTTTAACTTGATTCCTGCTTATTCTAAATTGTGGATTTATTATTTCTCAATTATTTCATGATTATGAAAATAATGATTTATATTAATTTTATTTTAGACAATAATGTAATGCCGGGCTAATCTGCTGAAGGATAGGGGTTATGAGTAGGGGTGTTCTTAAGCCTAATGTAACTATATATTGAACCTTGGTAGCCCAACGACATTAAATTATGTTAGAAAAAATTGTTCATGACATTATCTTGAAATACCTTGACCATTGGAGGTGAAATTGAACGCACGGAACCTAATTGCAGTTGATGAGTCTATGACCACTAGAATGAGACACTTCCTATATAGAAACTAAGTGTAATGCATCTAGATTGTTAGCTATACCCATAAAAAGGGATAGTGGCAGCGTAGATTGATCCAAATGGACTGACAAAATCCTATTGTTGACCCTTGGACCACTTCACATCCTAATCCATAGGGAAATTCCACGTTATGTATTTAAATATATTTTTCCTAAATCTCTCAAATTGACCTTGGATCATTCTAAGTTGCCGGTTTTTAATCCAAAATACCCAGTTATAGAAAAATCAAATCTAAAGAGTGAACATGAGGAATCATTTAAATAGATTTTTTGAATGGTTTCTTACTTTCTAGTTATCCCTATGGGATCAAAACCTTAATTCCTATTTACTACACCCTTATATCATGTGTTGTTTGGGACTATAAATTTCTAATTTAAACAATTCCCTCATGTATTCAATGACACGTGTGGGTGGATCAATATGTTTTGGATATCATCATACCTTGTGGAAACCATTTCATTTTTTAATATTTAATGATAGGAGGAATAACTTGTTATCCTTTTTTGGATTATGAGGTCTAATATAAGTTGTTTTTAGTGCTTCAATTGTTAATAATTCATCTTTAATAATCATAATTTGGAGAAAAAAAATGAGATTGTGGTAGAAATTGTTTGACGGATTAAATTAGACTTTTAAAGTAAGTATATTTTCTTGTGTTTTTAGTTTAGATTGTAATTTATTTACAAATATATAGGAAAAGGATCTTTAAAAAAAATGTATCCTATTATATTCATTATAGATGAATAGATAACCTTTTTCACACCTTATTTATATATGGTTTTATTATCATTAACTTTCTCATGATCATTCACTTTTTTGTTATCAATCTTCTATATCACTCTCTATAATTATATTTTCATTTATTTTTCCCCCTTGTAAATATATTCACCTCCCACGAATGTTCTAATATTTGGATAACTATTTATGAGGTATTACATATTCCTATCATATTTCCTTTTCCCAATTTTAAGAGGAAGTTTTATTAATCCGTTTTACAATGTGGGATGTAAATAAAGGAATTTTAAAATTTGAAACCCTTTATTATTGAGAACAAGTTTAAATTTTGAGGATGAAATTTTTTTAAATGTGGGATAATATAACACCCTCAGACATTAAAAGAACAATATGTTCGATAGCGTATACAACATAGAACACCAATCTTAAAAAAACCATAAAATATTATTATTTAAATATTACTGTTATAACTTATCCATTGAATTGGTGGGTATGAATTGGAATAATATAATTATGAAATATATATAAATTAAATACTCAATAAAAATATGTTGATTAATTTTTAAGAAATAAGAACTCAATTTTTAGTAAATTAATTTTACTCTTCAAAACTATGTATTCTTCAAATTTGATTTTTATTAAATATTATTAGTGAATTTTATGGTTAATTTATTGTATTTATATAAATTTTATTTTATAAAATGGATAAAATTTCAATGTTTCATTTAAAAATTTCATTAGTGTGAATTTCTGGTATTTTACTAAAAATATTGTTCTTCTAGTGAATATTGAAGAATATAAGATTTTACTGAATATTTTGTTTTGGATTCAAGAATACCCAAAAGATCCTTTTTTAAAAAATAGATTAAAAGTAATATTAGTTATAATATATTATTAAAAATATAATTATGTTCATTGGAATCAATTTTATGGTTTAATTTTTTATAATTTGTTTTTTAAAAATTAAAATTACATTTTCCGGAAAATCATTTTTTCAATGTTTTTTTCATTTTTTATAATAAATTAATTTATTACACTTATAGATAATAAATCTTTAAATATGGATACTATATTGGGAATCAATAGGTAAAAATTTGGTAAATATGTCCCTTCTATTTTTGGTCATTATGAATAGTTACTGTAGTAAATATTTGTCCCATCAATAAGGTTAAAATGGGGAAAATTGGGTTAAAACCATGAGATATTATCTCAAAATCATGCCAAAACTTTCCCTTATCAAATTTTATGGGTGTATTTCATTAATTTCCATAAAATTAATGAAAATATGGCCACTTGGTCCCATTTTTTATGATAAAAATTATATTAATTTAGGGAAAGAATAAATACAAAATGCCACTCAATTGAATTTAATTGCTTAGAAATTTTTAGAAAAGGAAAAATATGATTAGTTCAATTCTAAATTATTATTTTAAATGAAAATTAATATGTTTATGGGTAATTTATTTATATATTATATTGATTAAATAATTACCTTAAATTCTTATGCAATGCTGATATAGTTTTTATTCAATTGATTAAAAAAATAAAAAAAATAATATCAAAAATATTTAAAATAATAGAACATTGGTTAATTGTCATGATACATGATTTTTTTAGATATAAAGAACATATTATATATGTTTAAGGTTTTTTATTCAGATTCCATTTTTGTCATCTTATCTTCAAAGTGAAATTATGTGGATAGTTTTTTAAATAATGTTATTATTTTTTTTATGTTAAAAATATTTTATTAAATGATTATATTTAGACCCTATAATATTTTTCTTCATATATAATTCCATTTGGAAGAATTTTTATTGAGATTGATTTAATTATATTTTTATTTTTCAAGAAATTCTAAGTGTATCCTTTCCCTCTCCCATAAAAGGATTCCCCTTTATCTCAATTCTTCACACCACTTAGATCCCAGTATATCAACCAAAACCAACCCATTTTTCTTTTGAACTTCACTATAAACTAATTTATGGTCCCGTTCTTCTTAAAATACCATTTTAAGGATTCTTAAGAAGGAAGATAGATGAAGCCTACAATAGAAGAGGTCAATATCTTTATCGACTCTTTAGAATTTCATTTTTCTTATGCTTCCTATAAATTAGTTTCACCAATCATAAAATAGTAACTAAAATATCCTTAATTTACTAATATTATATTATTATTATTATTGGAAAACCATTTTCCATCTCTTTTCTACCCTACTAAAATAGAAAACATCGTTTGTGCCCATGTATGGCTTACCGTCTCCATGTAGTGGTGTAATTCATCTAACATCACCACCTTAGTTGGATTTATTTCAATATAGAAAAAATGAAAAGATATAATTTTAATTAAATAATTTTTCTTATTTAGTTATAACATAATACAACCCTCTTACATTCTAATCCTTTGGAAAAATTTAACGACACTCATACATACGTGAAGATTACCACCTCCATGAAGAAATGTGATCCTTTTTTCATTTATAATTTAAATGGATGGAAAAAGGGAAATACATGATTAATATATATTTTTTGTATGATATTATTATTATTATTTAATTTGAAATTACAATATACCTTTCTTTTTTTTCATCTGTCGAAAAATGGATAAAACTTTCGTCAACATGTATAACTCACCATCTCTATGAATGGTGTAATACATTTTTACACCTCTAACTTTCATAGATGATTACAACAACGTTTATAAGGAATATATATGATATTTATATGATGAATAACATTTTTGAGATGATTGAATAGTGATCAAATTATATACGACAAAACTACCGAACCAAAACATTCAAATAAAATGAAGTAGTTATCACCCCGAACAATTATTATAATAATGTATTATTAATAAATTGGTGGAAATGGTTATAATTAAATAATATATTTTAAAATATATTTAATTTTGGAATATATTTTAATATATATATATATATATATATATTTATTATACCATAGTTTCAAACATATTCGATGGACGTCATACCAGAGATAAGGGTTTCTCATCTCACTTTTGTTTCCCTGAGACATATGTCATATCCACAAAATTCTTATTCCATATGTTATATATACTAAAAATTTGATATGATATATCACTATTACTTTTTTATTAATTTTATTTATTTTTAATTTGAATTTATTTCTTTCACGGGGTTTATGACTCCAAAGATACAAAAGTAGTAAGGATTCATGTCACAATCTCATCATTAGTCGAGATTATTTATGTTTAAGTCTCTGTTGGGGCAAATATATGATATTTAAATCATAAAACGAATGTATTCTATTATTAAATTGTTATTTCTAAAAATAAATGGGTTTCCATTAATTTTACACATTCTTTACTCAACACACTGAAAGAATATATTTATAGAGTCATATATACCCATTTTTTATTTCTATAAAATAAATTCAAAGTGATCTTCATGTTATTTTCCGAATTATTTTGTTTTTTATTTTTTTCCAAATAAATGGAAGAAGTATTTTTTCTAAAGTACTCAGCATTAAAAAAATTCCCAATTTTATTACCACCAAATTAATTAAATATTACTTTAAAAAATTAAATGATTCTTTCTAAGGAAAGTATTTTTCCTAATATTTTGTAAATTTTCAATTTTTTAAAAGTGAATTTCAATGCTAAAAATAAAAATTTCCTCAATAATGTATTTAATGATATTTTTGTGGTATATCTAATAAAAAAGAAATCAAAATTGTTTTTCTTATGATTCACTGGGAATATATTTTAAATATTTCATCCTTATTATTTCTTTGGTTGGTTTTCGATTAGTTTGACTATGGAAAGTATTTTCATTATGTTTGATAGTTCATCCTTTATGGAATTTTTTTATTATTATGTTATGTTTATTAAGTTGTATTGTTTGTTCATATTAGAATAGTATTTGACATAGTGTGTGAGAGATGAGGCATGTTATATCCCCATGATGCATTTTTAGGTCTAATGGGACAAACTAGTGTAGTATTTTGCTGAGGCCTTACCCAATTGTATATAATGGCTTAGCATGAGGCTTTGATGGTACATTTATGATGTCCTACAATATCCATACCATTATTTAGAAATTAGTTATTTATTTCCATGTGATTATTTGAATAGTTATGATATTCAGGGATAAATTTCAATCTCACATGATTATTTATATGGCATTATTTGATCGTCATTAATTCCTACCTTGTTATTATTCATGTTCAATTTATTGATTGAATGTCATGTTATTTTTGTTATTTTACTTTCCATATTAATTTTTCATTATTTACACATGTTAGCTTCCATTATACAAAACTCTTACTAATAATTTGATCTCACCCTTATTTTGTTTAATTTTCCCAAGATATGAAGACATAATCTTTGAATAAGTTCAATGATGTAGAATATCTACTTTCACAATGTTTTTATATTTTATTACCATGAAATATGTGAACAATTATTGTATGAATTTATTCAAGACTACTAAACTATTCATTCCTTTAAGATTTCATTTCTTGTTTCAAGTACTAATGTAATAATTTAACCACTATCTCTAGGGTATTGGTATCGTGGTATTTTCAAAAAACATTTATCCCAAATTATTTAATTTATATATATGTGTGTGTGCATGTGCATTTTTAATACAAAATTTATATGATACATTAATATATTTTTAAGTTAATTTAAACATCATAGAGTTTTATGTGTATAAAAAGATCAATCGTGATGGTAGTACTAGATAGATTATAGGGGATTTATATGGACATACCATGGTTAAATTTTTTTCAAATTTTTTAAAATTAACATAATATAATTTTTTATATATTATTAATTTTTTTATATATGGTTATGGGAGGCATATGAGGCAGAGAATTTTCACATGTTCAAGATTTGAATTGGGAGAGTGTAGCGACCTAGACCCAGATAGCCCAGAGCTAATGTATGATACTAGATACATTGGCATGATTATAAAGAAGGAATACCCAAAGGACCGATCAGTTTAGTAGTCTTGGTAAACTATATACCTAAATGAATATTTTATTACAAATGAATACATCGATTATAACATATTTTTTATTCATTCTAAGAAAATAGATATTAGATTAACTCTAATCCATCTAGTGAAATCCATGCATATCTTCAATAGTAAGGTTTATGGATTATTGGGGAAAGAAACATAAAAATTGTGATCTTAATTTCTCAGTAAGGGAAAAATAGAGAGGAATAAATAATAAATCAATGAAAATAATCACAATGACATGATAAATAACTGAACACACATACCATATAGTCAACAAACTGGATTTAAAAATGTAAGGAATATAGAAAGGTAATAACTAGAAATACATGTCAATAAAATAACTAGTTATGGAAAAAACAAACATCAAAAGATAAGAATATGAAACACATTCCATTTAATAAATGAACTAAAATGAATTGTATCCATAGATATGTCGATGAAAAATCTCATGGATGAATAATAACTAAAAAACTATGAGGGAAATGGATTTCTTATCATATGTCGTGTCTCAGGATCAAGAAAACCTATTACCGTCAAGACCTTTCACAAGATGGTTAAAGCTAAGGGTATAATCCCATTTGTGAAATTATTCATCTCATGAAAACCTATCAATTCATAGAGTAGAAATATAAAATTAGGTCTATTCCCATCATTTCTAGTCCAAATCATTCCTCATATTGAATAGGAAAAATAACTAATATTCCTTATCATATTTCCATATTGAATGAGAAATAAAGATATATAAATAATTCCCCTACAATCAAATAATTGTCAAAATAACCACCGTTTGAAAAATGGTATATAGTTTAGGCAATAATAATATCAATTGTATGATAATATGGATATTTAATTAAATTGACAATGAAAAATTGTTAAAATAAAGTTATTTCTTCAAGGGAAGTTAACAATAAAAAAAGGATGATATATTAGGAACATTAGAGGAGCATAATCTTTAAACATTCCAACATGTCCCATACCACATTCAAAAATTTATATCATAATCATAAGAAGGGAATGCAATTAAATGAATATTATAATATCGTGATAATAATAGGATTCTTGATATAATATAACAATTGGGCAGTAGTTATGGAACACAAAAGAACTAACTAGTGAATATGACATTAAGCCCACATATTTAAAAGGTGATATGAAAACCCCATACCAATGTGGAAACAAATGAATTGAAAAACCCAAAGGTAATAATCCTTAAATAAAAAATTTAAATAAAATTAATATAATATAATTCATGATATTATATGTCAATGTGGTTGTATGAACACTATATATATGAAATTAGATGCACATCAATTAAGTATGCCTCACAGAATGAAAATGAGGTAAGAATCCCTTACCAATGTGGTGACAAATGAATTTAAGACCCAAAGGTAATAATACTTCAATAAGACATTTGAATACCATAAAGATAATATAATTCATGATATTATATGTTAATGTGGAATTATGGACAACAAATATAAGAAATTATATACACAACAATTTAGTATGCCTCACCAAATGAAAATGAGACATGAATCCCTTACATTGGGTTTCCTTTTAGGAGAACATCCTTTAAATTAATATATAATAAATTTATGTAAATTTTATACTAGCTTTAGAACATTTTTCATGTTTATAATTAATTTTATTTCACTTATTACCATATTGTTTAAAACTACTTACACAATTAATTTTACGTTGGGTGTTTTGACCAAATTCAGTTTATGTGTCAAAAACAACTTTCGTAGGTAAACTATGGTCAAAGGGGTCTTTATATAGCATCTCCAGATTAATAACCCTGAAATAATTATAATATTTATACATAAATTATAATTTCAAAATAAATTATTAAATATGGTTATGAAAAATGAATTAATGTTACATTCATGGAGACGGTAGGCTGTACATACCTATTAGTAACATTCCAAATTTTAAATGATCATTATGGAAAGAAGATAAGTAAAAAAAATATTTCTAGAATTCTCATTATATAATAAATAACATATTATTCAACCACATATACATATAAATAAAATTCTATGATTTAAAAGGAACCACATCATGTCGAGAAGGCAATAATCCACACGTCCACAAACAATGTTATTTATTTTAAAATGTGTGAAAGGATAATAAAGAATATAATATATATATATATTATATTAATTTAAATGTTATTGTGTAATTAATATATTATTTATGTTATTTATGAAACTTATGTTTAATTATAACCATTCATTTATACATTCCATGCATCGTGTGAACGCATCACATCACTTTGAGGGGGCAGTAGTCTACAGTTCCTCAAATGAAATTATCGTACTTTCAGAAAATGGAAAGCATAAGGGTATGTCATAAATAAAAATTTCAGAAGAATAAAACATTATAAATAACATATATATCATGTATAAGTAGTTTTTCCATCATAATGGCCCCCATGATAGGCGATAAAGGATAATTGAACAAACATAATTTTGTGAGGCAGTAATTCGTTGTACACAGAATTAGTATGCTCACTTCCATTAGATGGAGGTGTATGAATGTTTTGGTTGAACCCCTATAATATACAAAATCCTAGTATATTATTTATAGTTGTTTTTTTGTACAGTAATAGAAAAAATATATTTTAATGGGTGGAGAATAAAAATAAAACATAAAACCTTGAGAGAGAATGTTACCTCTTAATTGGGTAACTACTTTTGGTTTGAACCAAAAGATTCCTTGGATTTATATATGACCAAAGGTGGGATTCTAAGTAGTAGGGAGGGATTTTGGGAGATAATTTGGGCAGTTATTGGATGATCTATAGAGGATTTAGAGGTATGAGGAATGGGTAGAGTAGGTGGCCTTTTATAGGGAAGGAAAAGGACTCACATGGTATTCTAGAAAAGAAGTTAGATGTACATATTTTATTACATAAAAAAGTCATAAAAAATAACCCAGACTCATGAATGGATGTCTCATGGAAACAATATGGCCATAATATGGGTTTTGGAAACGTGTATAGGTTATTTATCCCATTAAACTTTGGGTTTTATACCATTTTAAAGTCCAATTAAACATTAAACACTACAATTAATTTTAATCACATTCACTAATATATTTTTTTCGAAAATTAAGCTGATCTTATTAGAAAAAAAAATATTTTATTGATTACAATTGATTATTTAGTATTTTAAATATTCAAATCACATAATCATAAAAATTAGGATTAATGCTAATCTCATAGAGAGACGGATTAACTAGTTTTAGTAGAAAAATGTTCAAAAGATTGTTTTGTTTTTTATATTAAATATTAAAGTAAAATTTATTATAATGAATAATATTTTATAAATAAATGTATAATTGATATAATGTGACCTTTATTCATATTTATAATATAATATAAAATTAATAAATATTTAAATGAAAAGGCAGTTTTTAAATAAAACATATTATTTTTCACCATTCATCAAAAAATAAAATTTTCAGAAAAATCCCAAAAAATTAACCCTAATATAATTTTGAAGTTATTAATTAAAAAACAAAGTTTATTATCTCATATTAAATTCATAAATGTGTCAAAATTATGATTTAAAATAGGTTTTCCATTAAAAGGTGGTAAAAATGCCTTAATAGGTATCCATGTGAAATATTGGGCTTGTTCTTATATTATGCTTGTCAAATCTATTGGATGACAATAAAAATAATTGATTGAATATGTATCGTGTATATTTCATTAATATCACTAAATTATTTTAACTAATTTAATATTTTGGTTTAAATAGATCTTCTAGTATAATAAAATCTTTTTATAAAAATAGATTTTAATATTCAATTGGTTGTTATATTCATTTATAATTTATTTGTAACCAATTATTTTGTTTTATAAAGCATATTTTTTCATAAGTTAGTAAATACTATTCATAATTACTAGTTTATACGTTATTATATTAAATAATAATGCTTTAAATACATATTATTTCTCAGTAAGACTCAGCATTTCATATAAAAAAATCCATCAAAGAAGGTCTCTTTTGCATGTAAAGAAATCTATAGAGGAAGTTAATTGTTTCATATGATGTATGTTAACTCAGTGTCCACTGCATTTCAAGATAACATAGTGTTTCATGCATTGAAATATATAATATATTTTATGTAATAAATATATTATAATGTTTCTGGATATTATATTACCTTACGTGCTCAGTGTCATCTTTCATACACACATTCTAATTCAAGGTTCTTACTTTAGTTTTTTAGGGCATCACATTCTCCCCACCTTATTTAAATCAATTCCCTACAATTTAAAATTGATCATATTGATAGATTGTTTGATACTTCCTATGTTTGAAATCCGACATCGTTAGAAGGGTCCATAAGTAATAATTTTTAAAATAGAGAGTGGAAGGAACAATGGTTGCATAGACTACCATGTATATAGGTTTCTAAGTGGGAGAAAATTAGTGGGAAGTAAAGATATGTACTAGGAGGAGAAGTGTAATTATTTATAAAGAGTGATTTAGTTCATCAATCACAAACAAGTGAATAATCAATGGACTTTTGAGGTCCTCAAAGCCAGAAATTTGTGATGATTTAGAAGGCTATTGGTTCAACAGAAATTAAGGTATTTGGAATTTTTTTTATTTTGAAGTCATTTTCCAAATTTTGTGTATTTATTTTATTGACCAATAATATAACAAAATATTTTTACTTGGAAGGTTTAAATTTTAACTAAACAATATTAACTATTGGTTATACTTCCAACAAAGTATAATTAAATCCTTTAATACTAATAATTAATTACCAATAATGATTTTTTTTATGCCTGAAGCACTAAAAAAACTTTTAAATGATTGTATGAATGAAACTTCCAAATATTTTTCCTTAACTATCTTCCAAACCAATTTGGATATTTGATTAGTATATAATCATAAAAAGTGATACTATAGGTTCATCCTAAAAATTTATTCGTCAAATTATTTAACTTGAAACAATGAAGAATTAACAAATACATTGCGTAGGTCAGTGGTTGGAATGAAATCATCATCATCCTTCGGTTTTGGGTTCAAGTCCTATGGCCTTGCCAGATTGGATTTTTTGTCACCCAGATTACAAGTTTTCCTTTTTAAAAATAAATTAATGTAATTTCCAAAATAAATATATTAGGAATCCTTGAAAAAAGTTTAATCACTAAATATCCTTTTAAGTAGGATTTTCAATACAAGCTCAATACATTAACACTTCGTCCACTTATTTCTACATTGATCCTTTCATGGTCCATAGTTTATCCTCTAGGATAGGTCATTGATTTGGGTAATGTCCAGTTTCACCACATTTATGTCAATGATCTATAAAGGATTTATTAGGATGATTTTTATTCCCTTCTATCTTACTATTCCTTTTTCCTCGGCAATCCCTATCTTTATTTCCTTAATTCCCATACATAAAGCATTTACGTGTTCCATTGAGTCACTTTCTTGGGTGTATCCTTCCACACTTCTCACATTTTTAATGTTTATCCTCTTTTCTATAGAGTCTACACCACTTGAGCTCTTAGCATCCTCAATCCTTTTCTTCATTAGTTTTCTTGATAGTTAGAAAAGGTATATATTTTTAATCATATTTTGGGAAAAATGATTTCGAGTAAACCCGATATCCATCATTCTTATCAATGAATATTTTGGTTTCTCATTTTCACTACCTTTTACTTCATGTTAAATGTTAACTATAATCCTTCAGGTTCCAGCCATTGACTAAAACTTGAAAGAAGGTGTCAAAAAAAATAATCTCAGTTAGAAAATTATATAATTATCTATAATATATCTAAATCATGACACCTTACCTACAATCTAAATCACCTTTGGTTTAACGTAGTTTATTTATTCTATTTATCAAGTCAAATAATTTATAATGTTTTGTAAAAAAATGTTTTTCACCCTACGAATATCACTTGGGAGTATCAATCTAGGTGTGCAGTAACACTCGTTGTCGTGTACCAAGTTAACCCGAGTCAATCCCAAAACACCTTCTTAGAGTTTTCCCTCCATGATATATCTTTTATAGAACCACATCAACTTGTTGTATTAAGACATGGATGTGTTTCTTGGAAGATCTACATAATCTATACTCTTCCAAAATTCAAGGGTTTCCATCTATGCTTATCCTTAAATTCCATCTTAGGCTTATGTTCTGTAATCTAGGTTTTCCTAAATCTAGTTCCCAAGTATTCTACTAAACTTACTTTGATATCAACTATAGAGACTCAGCCCTATATATCCAAGAGCTAGTTCCTGCTAGTAAATACATTGGCATGATTATTTGGAATAAAACTATGATGTTTTGATCAATTTCATAGTCTTGGTAAACAAGATACATAAATGAGTATTATATTACAAATTAATACATTTATTACAACATTTTTCATCTTCTTTCTAAATAAAAATATTTTCTATTAATTCTAATTAATCTAGTAAAATCTATGCATATCTTTTATATTAAGCTTCTTGGATTCCTGGGTAAAGAAACATAATAAGGGTGATCTCAAATGCTCAATAAGGGAAAATTAGAGTGGAAGAAATAATGAATCAATGTGAATAATCAGCATGGAAAGGTAAACTACAGAACACACATTACATGTAATCAATAAATTGAATGTAAGAACATAATAAATATAGAAAGGTAATAATTGGAAATACATGCCATTCAAATAACTAGATAAGGAAAAAATATGGAAATGTTAGAATCTGAAACACATTCCATTTAATCAATGAACAAAAATGAAATGTATCCATGGATATGTTAATGAATAATCTTATTGATGAATAATAGTTGAAACTAAAATAAGGAGAATGTGTTTATTATCATACATCATGTCTTAGGCACATAAAAACCTATTACCCTCAAGACCTTTGCTACGGAATTTTTAAACTAAGGGTCAAAACCCATTTGCACAATTATTCATCTCATGAGAACCTATCAATGCATCAAAGACCGATAGAAAGTACAATATAAACCCCCCATTACCAGTCCAAATCATTCCTATAATTGAATAGTAAAAATATATAATATTTGTTATCATATATCTGTATTGAATGAGAAATACAGATCTATGAATAATTCCCCAATAATCAAATAATTTTCAAAGTAAACACCGTATGAAAAATGATACAAAATTTTGGAAATAATAATATCCATTGTATGAGAATATATATATTTAATTAAATTTAAAATAAAAAATGATTACAATAATGTGATTTCTTAAAGGGAAGTTAAAAATTGAAAAAGGTTTTGAGATAAAGAACCTTTGAGGAGAATAATCTTTAAAAATTCCAAAGTGTCATGTACCACTTTGAAACAATTAAATCTTAATCACCAGAGAGGTATGAAATTAAATTAATATTATAATATCATTAAAATAAAATAATTCATGATATAATATAATTATTTGTCAGTAGGTATGGGACATAGAAGAAGTAATTAGTGAATATGACATTAATCTCCAAGATTTAAGAACATAGAGGAAAATCCCTTACCAATGTGCTAAAAAATGAATTGGAAAACCCAAAGGAAATTATAATTATGTAAAAAAATTAAAAACAATGAATTTAATACAATTAATTATATTATATATCAGTGTGGAATTATGTGCACCATATTTACGAAATTAGGTGCACAACATTTTTGTATGCCTCATGGAATGAAAACGGGACAATAATCCCATAACAACGTGGTAATAAATGAATTGGAAAAACCAAAGGCAATAATCCTTCCATAAAACATTTAAATACCATTAATAAAATATAATTCATGATTTTATATTCCAACTTGGTACTATGTACCCATATATAATAAATTTTGTGGACAACAATTAATTATGCCTCACGTAAATAAAATTAGACCAGAATCCCTTACCTTGTGTTTCCTTTAAGGTGAATGTCCTTTAACTTCATGTATAATAAATTTATGTTACTTTTACACATGATTCAGAACATTTTTCATGTTTCTAATTATTTTTATTTCACTTATTACCATGTTTTTTACAACTAGATAAACAAATAATTTTATGTTTGGTGTCTTGATCCAATTCAGTGTATGTGTCAAAACAACTTTCATAGGTCAACTATGGTCAAAAGGGTCATTATATAAAATCTACATATTAATAACCATGAAATAAGTATAATATTTATGTGGAAATGATACTTTTAAAATCAATCATCTAAAATGTTTTTGGAAAATAAAATTATGTTACAATCATGGAGATGGTAGGCCGTACATACTCATGAGTAACATTCCCACTTTCAAATGATCATTGTGGAAATAATATAAGTAAAATAATAATAAAATAATGAACATTATATAATAAATACCATGTTATTTAATTAAATAAACTTTTATATAGAAATATGTGATGTAAATGGAATCACATCATGTCGAGGAGACGACAGTCCACATGTCCACAAAAGACATTATCTCTTTTAAAGTGTGTGAAAGGGTAATGAAAAAGATGATATATACACACACATATATATATTATATTTATAGAGTGATAATTATTTCATAAATATTTTATTTATGTTTTATATTTCACTTATATTTAATTGTAACCATTCATTTATACATTTCATGTATCAGGTGAACGAATCACATCACTTTGAGGGGGTGGCAGTCCACATTTCCTTAAACGAAATTATAATATTTATAAAACATGGAAAGAATAAAGGTATTTTATAAATAAGAATTAAAAAATAATAAAAAATTATCAAAAAAATATATATCATATATAAATATATTTTCTATCATAATGGACACCATGAGAGGCAATAAATGTGATTTGAACAATCATCATTTCGTGAGGTAGTAATTCATCATACCCATATTCAGTATGTTTTCATCCCTAAGATGTAGGTGTGTGTATGTGTATGTTGAAACCATAGAATAACAACATCATTGTATCATGAGGATTCTTTTTTTGTAAAACAATATAAAAAAAAATATTTTAGCGGGTGGTGATTGGAAATGAAACTAAAAAGCTTGAGAGAAGATGTTACCTCTTAATCAGGTAACTACTTTTGGTTTGAACCAAAAGTTTACTTAGATTTATTTATGACCATATAAAGGGTTTTTGGTAGTGGAGATGGATGTTGGGAGACAATTTGGGCAGGTCTTAGCTGAACTTAAGTGGCTTGAGAGGTGTGAGGAATGGGTAGCGGTTGTGGCCTTTACAGGGAAGGAAAAGGTCTCACTTGGTATTTTTATAAAGAAGTTAGGTGTACACATGTTATTTCCTAAAAAAGACATAAAAATAGAAAAAAATAATGAATTTAAGGTTAATGGACGAAATATGGCCCTCCAATTGGTGTTGGACAAGTCCCTAGGTCATTTGGGCACTTAAACAAAGGGTTTTATACAATTTTTATCCATAAGTACACCTTAATTACTGTAATTAATTTTAATCACATTCACTAATCATTTTCTTTAAAATTTATGTTGAATTTATTAGAATATAAATATTTTCATGATTACAATGGTGTATGTAAGATATTAAAAATTGAAGTCACATATGTGACAAAATTAAAAATAATGCTAATCGCACAGACAGAGGGATTAATTAGTTTTCATTGAAAAATATTCCAAATATTATTCTTGTTTAATATTAAATTTAAAAGTTAAATTGATAATTAAGAACTAAATTGTATTAATTGATGTATAATTTGTTCAATTTAACTACAATAAATTTATAATATAATTTAACATTAATAATTATTAAAATGAAAAGGCAGTTTTTAACTAAAACTTAGTATTTTTTACTATTCATAAAAAAATAGATGTCTTTCAAAAAATCCCAAAAAATAACCCTATGCCAATTTTGAAATTATGAATTCAAAGAATAATGTTTATTTTATCAAATTCAAATCATAAATGTGTCAAAATTATGATTTAAAATAGGGTTTCTATTAAAAGGTGGAAAAAATTCCTTAATAGGTTCTCATGTGAAATATTGGGTTTGCTCCTATCTTATCCCTATCAAATCTATTGGATGCATATAAAAAGTAATTGATTGAATATGTAACATATATATTTCTGTAACATCACAAACTAATTGTAATTAATTTAATCTATTCAGGTAAAATAGAGCATAAAAACAGTTTTCTATACAATATAATTTAATATTCAATTGGTTCTTATATTAATTTCTAATTTATTTTTAACCAACGATTGAGTTTTTTAATCCATATATTTTCATAAGTTAGTTAATAAAATTCATAACAGCTAGTTTATAACATATTTAATTAAATAATAAATTTTAAATTTTAAAATGTTTCTTAGTAAGACTCGGTATTGCATATAGCGCATGCCAGCAATGAAGGTCTATCACTACGCCAAAATTTGTATTTAGCGGCAGTTTTTTTCATTTAGCGGCGGTTTAAACCACTACGAAATCGTTCTACGATAGTTTTAGAAAACCACCTCAAAATTGTGTGCCGAGAAATAATTAGCGGTAGATTTTAGTGGGGTTTTAAACTGTCTATAAATCGTTTTAAATTTATTTTAATTTTTTTTAATTTTTTTAATTTATTATTTATTATTTTTTATATTAGTAATTAATTTATTTATCTTTTTTTATTTTTTTGGAAGTTTATTTATTTATTTATTTGTTTAATTTATTTATTTATTTTAATTATTATTTTCATAATTTATTTATTTATTTATTTATTTATTATTACCACGCACATGCCCATCTCCATGCATAAGTCTATGACCACACAAAAGTTCATGTCCATGCACATGATCATGCCATATATATAAATTCTGCATTGGGTGAGATTTGAACCCCTTACCTCCTGCTTATTCTCCAAATACATTACCAGGTTGTCAATAAATCGAATTTAATATACTTATACATATATAACTTAACTGGAAAATAAGTAATACATAACAAATAGATACAAACAAAATAATTATTAATTAATAATTATTAACCAATAAATTTTAATCAATAACGACTAATTAATAATTAATAATTAATAATTAATAATTAATCATTAATAATATATAATATATAATATAAAATATAAAATATATAACATATAATATATAACAGATAATATATAAGACATAATATATAATACATAATACATAATACATAATAGATAATTTAAAATAGATAATAGATAATTGATAATTGATAATATATAAAATATAAAAAATAATATAAAAGGGGGTATTAAAACGCACGTAAGAATGAAACAGGTCCGGGGACTCGACCCCACGAACTCCGACCCAAACCCCAAACCCCCCAACCACCACAGCCGAATGCGTGGGGCCGATATAATATATAATATATAATATATAATATATAATATATAATCTATAATATATAATATATAATATACAATATATAATATATAATATATAATACATAATATACAATATATGATATATAAAATATAACATACATAAGTAATGTATAAATGATAAATTAATTAAAAAATAATTTAATAAATGATAAATAAATAACAAATAAATAACAAATGAATAAATAATAGATAAATAAATAATTAATTAATTCATAACTAACAAATAAAAAATAACAAATAACAAATAACAAATAACAAATAATAAATAATAAATAATAAATAATAACTAATTGATAATTAATAATGAATAATGAATAGTAACTAATAATAAATAATTGATCATTATGAATTAAGAATTGAGAATTAATAATTTATATTGAAAAATTTATAAATAATTTTTAAATTATTAATAAATAATTAATAATTAATAAATAAATAATTAATAATTAATAAATAAATAATTAATAAATAATTAATAAATAATAAATACTGAACAAATAAATAATTAAATAAAAAATGAATAATAAACTAATAATTAATAAATATTTAGTAAATTAAAAATAAATTAATAAATAATAAATAATAAATAATAAATAATAAATAATAAATAATAAATAATAAATAAGAAATAAGAAATAATAAAGAATTAATAATAAATAAAGAATAAATAAATAAACACACAAATAAATACATAAATAAATAGATAAGTAATTAATAATTTAATAATAATTAATAAATAATAACAACCAATATTTAATAATTGATAATTATAAAATTAATAATTAATTATTAATAATTAATATTTTAATTTTAATATTTAATATGAAATATTCAATATTTAATATTCAATAAATAATAAATATTTAATAAATATTTAATTACTAAATAGTAAATAAATAATCAAAAAATAATAAATAATAAATAAATAATAAATAAAAAATGAATAATAATCTAATAATAAATTAATATTTTGTTAATTAAAAATAAAAAATAAATAATAATGAATAAAGAATAATGAATAAAGAATAAAGAATAAAGAATAAAGAATAAAAAAAAATAGAAAATAAATAATACATAATAAGTAAATAAATAAATAAATAAATAGATAGATAAATAAATAATAAATAATAAATAATTAATAATAACTAATAACTAATAATTTATAATTTATAATAAATGAATAAATAAATAATAATTAACTAGTAATTAATTAATAAATAATGAATAAAGAATTAATAAATTAATAATAAATAAATAAATACAAAATGAATAATAATATAATAATAAATAATAAATAATTAATTAATTTATAAATTAATAATTAATGTGAAGATAATAACTAAATAAAAAATAAATAAATAATATATATTAGTTAAATAAATAATAATTAATTAATTTGTAATTAATAAATAAATATTAAATAAATAAATAAATAATTAATTAATCAATTTAAAAATCATAAAATGTTAATAACTTCTGAAAACACTAAAAATACTGAAATGGCCATAAAATATTATGCATGACTCATTTTATAATGCCACAACCAGTCAAATTGAAGATCGTGAAATGATTTTTGATATGATATATGGTAGAGGCCGAATGAACACCTAGAGGGAAGGTTATAACCGTTTGAATTTTACGAAATCGGCGTCTGCAACAAAAACCTATATTTTGAAGGACTTCTTGGCCTTTCTGGCAGAATATGAAAGGGTAAAATACTCAATGATTTGGTACCTTACCTAAACATCGTAGAGCTCATCACATGTTTAGATTTGAAATGTGGTAGATCCCAAACGGGTACCAGGATTAAAAGTTATGGTCGTTTGAAGTTTGTGTTCAATTTTCGACTTTTGAATTTTGAATATATTTTTTTCCTTTGATTATCGCATGATTTAAATCTCACTTAGTTTTTTCCCATTTGATAAACTTCTATTTGACTAGTTGTGGAGCTGAAATAGACTCTCAGATCAGAAATTATGGTCATTTGATGTTAAAGTCTATTCTTCCACTTATTGAGGATTTACATTCAGTTTAAAAATATTATTAACTAATAATTATATATATATTATTAAATTGACACATTATAAATATATAAAATTATAAATAATAAACAATATTTTATTGTAAATAATAAAAAATAAAAAATAATAAAAAAATAATAAATAATAAATATATTTTTTTTAATTTTCATAGTTTTTTTCGATAAATTTTTCCACGGTTTTCAAAAAAC
The DNA here is from genome assembly GCA_963277665.1 of Viscum album. NCBI lineage: Eukaryota > Viridiplantae > Streptophyta > Magnoliopsida > Santalales > Viscaceae > Viscum > Viscum album. Next base: position 323,647,630 of record OY728140.1, read on the forward strand.
CACTGATATTTTGCGGAAATTTTTTCAAATACTTCAATGAAAAAAATGAAATCTTTTTAGAAGATATTATTAAAATAAATTAAAAATATTTTTTTAAAAAATTTGCGATGGTTTTTTCGCTGTGGTTTTAAAAACTGCCGTGAAAAAAAAACACCGCTAAAACACTATTTTCTTGCAGTGTATTTTTCTTGTAACATAAGCTATAGAGGAAGGTCATTATTGCGTATAATGTAGGCTAACCCAGTTTTATATACATTTCAATATAACATGGTGTTTCATGCATTCAAATATTTTGAATATATTTTATATAGTAAATATATTATATAGTATTCAGATATTATATTACCTTATGCGCTCGGTGTCTCATGTCATACACATAAATACAAGGATCATACATTAGTTTTTTGGTGCGTGTTAGAGAGTGTAGGGATGAGTCCTCATGAGATTCATCTTTTTTTGAGGTAGCATGGAAGTAGGAAATGAAAAATGGCCTTCATAAATGTCTGGTGATTGGTATAGGTTAAAGATCATCCACGAGTAGTTACTAGGGAACTTAAGCAATGATATCATGTGTATTTAAGGGAGTAGTTCCATCATGCTGATAATTTTATTCTATAGAGTAAGGGTTGTGGATGCAATCTAATGATCATGTTATATAGATATTAACTAGAGATCATAAAGAGAAATGGCACCCGTAGGAAGAGTTGCAATGGCAGGTAGAGTAGCAGTATGAGGAGATGATTTAGCATATGTGTCCGATTATATGTAGTTTATTGATTGAGTTTCCTATGCTTACTGGACCTTATCACCCACCCCCTCAGTGATACTATTCCTATTATCATGTAAAATGTAATGTAATATATTAGTTTAAATTTAATAATCATGTTTTTTTGTTTATATTTTTTTTATTATTTGGGAATTTTTTTATTTTCAATTATTTGGGATGGAATACCAATTCATCAATAAATAACCAGAGAGAATTTCATTTTTACAAATAAATTGGCAATTTGTAACAAAATACTATTAACAAAATATTTATTACAATGGTAAAAATAATCTATCAAAAATAGTATCTCCCCTGGGTTGATTGTGATGGTCTGTTACAAATAATTGTATTTTTATGATCTTTTTCACAATAGAATATTTTTTGTGGAAATATATCACAAATATCCCTTCATGAAAACATGATTTTACCATAGCTCTAGTGGTGATCCACATGTGTTCCATTAAACTTTGATCATCGTTGTAGAATTATTCAGGTGTTAATACAAATGATTCTAGCACTTGAGTGGACCATTTATGATTGAAATAAAATCACTAGAGGAATGAATGAGTTACTATAGTGATCTTTAAACTCAAGAGGGTAATGGTTTATGATTACTCTCCATTGTTGAGAGTATTTTAGGATAAGAAATCTCTAGGTATTGAATGGATTATCTCTAGAAGACATTTTGTGTAATAGTACCTAGGATTCTCAAGGGATAGAACATGATAAACCTGTGTATTTATAGACCTAGGGTTAGAGAATAAATAATTGAACAAGGTCCTTAATTATTTTCCTAACCCCTAATGATCCCCATGTTGAAATACTAATCATGTTATTATTATTTACTTTACATGTAGTAAAATCCATGCACAAATAAATTTTGTTTCCATGAAAAAATAAATTCATATTTACTCAAATAAAATTTTATATATAATTTCTCAAGAGAATATTAATCATAATCGTTTATTCCTACATAATATTTTTCATACTCTAAATAATTTCTATTTATTTAAATAAATAAATTCCACTTCATTATTTACTGATGAATAATTATTTTATTCACTATATTAGAGAATAATTTTTTACTAAATGTTCATATAACCAAATAAAGAAATATTTATGTGACATCCTTAATCTAAAGATCGACATATTGTATGTTTTTTCAAATCATAAGGGTGTAATTAAACAAGTTGAGGTTTTTTAAGGATGTTCAATGTAGGAAATGGCTTAAAAGATGTAAATTTTGACTATTGGAGTGGCTCGTGTCTTGAATTGATGTTCATAACGTTAATGGATTCTAGGAAGAATCCATGAATCTACATTCAAGATATGAAATAGATTCATGGTGTGAAAGTTAAATTCATGACATGAATGGGCCTTTAGATTTTAAGAAGAGGCAATGCATTTTTCATTATATCAGCCAATACAAAATTACAAGACTTGAATCCTAAATTTACATCATGAATATAGTTTATTTTAGAAAATTTAATTCCTTGAGTTCTCAATTATTTTATCATTCACCTATTTCCTGACTCCCAAAACCCTAGGCACTATTGAAGCGATTTTGGGCTCTCCTCTCCCCTTCAAACTCCTATATTCAATGCCTAAACAACTATTCGATCCTAGAAATCCAATAAAATATGTTTTTCTTCAATAAAGATAAATAATGTCCCCTTCTACTTGAAGAAAATCAATTATATCATTGAAATAATGGTCAGATATAAGGATTTTGGCCTGATGTTTTGTAGTTTTTGATGACCATTGATAGAATTGGCATCTGGATTCAAGGATTTATCTTTTTCGCAATGCTTGGATAAATATAACATTCAATAATGGATCTTTATCAGATATATGATAGTGTTTAAAAGAATTTTTTGTGAGGTTCCTCTTCTTCATAAATACAACAGTTCTATATGTGTAAAACAAGGAATATTTCTAAGATCTGATTGTGCTTCTAGACTTGGACAATGACCCTTACCTTGATTGTTGTTATCACACCTGATATAGGAATCCCGTAACTTTAGTGAATGTTTTATACATTCATTATCATGATTTTTGGTGTGTATGTCTATACCTAGGGGCCTATACTTGGTTCTTTATCATATGTGATATGAGTCTACTGCCCTAGAGAGTTATGTTTTATACTTAATAACATGGTGTGTGTGTGTGTATCCCTGTGATACCTACACTTGTGTTTCTTGCTTGTGGATTATTCTGGTTATTATTCTTGCCTATTTGATGTGATTTTTGATATATAATTTGTATATTTTATCATATTTTATTGTTCTTCTGTCTTGAATTTGATCATGTAGGTTGAACATCAAGGGCTATTTTCCCAAGGGGGCCTATCAAATGCGTAGTTAGTATTCTATGGGCTATACATTCAAGATGGATATTTCGGTCATGTTTTTGGACTATCCCATCAAGGTGGATGTGTTAGGCGGATGATCATTGTTCCCTCATATATTGTAATGAACTAGGTAGAGATGTTCTCCAAGGACGCAACACATGTTTTTATCTATGTGATATTTTATTATTTAATGTTATACCTTTATTATTTTCATGGTATGAACATGTATTTATTATAAAATTCTGTTAAGGGTGATTGTTGGTGTCCTACTGAGTATTTCACTCACACCCTACATGGAAATTTTAGTGTGCTTATATATTTCATATTTAGGGACCCAAAAAAGGGAAAGGGCCTTGTGATGGATGTTTGATTTGGTTATAATGATTATGAAGACAATGTTTGATGGTCCATGGGCTGGATGCTTCTAATTTTATTATTATCTTACACATATATTGGATCTTTCATTGGTCTTAGTTTATTAACCTGACATATAATACAACAACTGCATGTACCAAGTTTTGTTTTTATTTTCTACTACTCTGATGGTTATTCATTTACTTTTCATTTTTTGATTTTTATCACTTCTTTTATCATACTATATTGTTACTTGGACCCACATGCATAGTCTCCCCACATCATTCCATAGGCTCTCACTACTAGTCAATAACATGTTGTGTATATGGAGGCACACATGATGAAAGATACCTTGTTATTCCGGCCACACCACTCTTTCAATTTTCTAATCACTTTTCATTCAGTTATTTTTTCATCATTGATGCATGTCATTTAAATGAAAAAAACCTTGGGTTTCTAGGAAACATGAATTTTTTTGGAAAGGATCCATGTAGAGAGCCTTTTTTTTAAATTACATAATGTTCAGGGGTGTATGCTTGTTTGAATTAATGGATCCTAGGTATAAATGAGTTAAGTGTTTCATAGGTTATTGTTATGTTGAGAAGCTTTGAAGGGGGTTTTGGTTTCTTAAAGGGAAAATGGTATGAAAAACCATATGCAGAACATTTACATGTTGTGTAAAGGGATTAAACATCCTATAATGTTCAGGTGTTTTAATAAAATATATTTGAGGTGTTGGGGTTTTAGGTGTATCCCATTTTAAATATTTTAACAACGTGTAACTACATTACATTTCAGGTAATTCCCTGAACATCTGTTTTAATGTATGAATTGTGGTTGATTTTTCATTTTATTCCATTGTAGCCTTCTCTTATCTACCTTAGGGAATCTTACAGGAGAATTTGGAGTGTGAGCCTCCTTTCTGGATATCTCTTTTATATGATCAATCCCTAATATGTCTTTTTTGTTTGGTTTCTCCATTCTCTCTATTGGTTCTCTAACCATTAAGGCATAAAACCTTGAACATGTGCATTGTTGGTTCTGATCATGATCAGTTTTGATCTAGGTTTCTATTAGAGATCATCCACACCTTCCTTCTCATGGGTGAATGTTGTTGGAAGCATTTCCAGATCATCATTCAAAGGTAGGGGGTCTAAATCTTAACACTATGGTTTGATAATTTATATGTGTATTCAATATTGTGATTTCACCAATGTAGTGTGTGCCCAAATCAATTATGAAATGAATGGTATCATTCCTTGTATTTCTTTCTCTTTAATTTTATTCTAACATGTTTTATGGATACTTTTTGGCTGAGAAGACTATGAATATAATTTAATTGGATAATGGATTAATGTATTTTAGCATGAAATGAGAAATTTAGTGATTTTTTGATATAGAATACCTAAGTTGTGGGTATTTTCTAATTGTTATGAATGTTAATCATCTTTTATTTAATTTAATATAGAATATTAAAGATGAAATGGAAAATTACATAATTTTTCTTTGAGATATATGATTTGATATTTTGATATCCATACAGTATGACAAAACTTGTGTTCCATGCTTAAATGATTATATATCGGGCTTATCCCTCAAATGTGTACACTTACATGATGTAATTCTGATATTAAATAGGCTCAGACTAATACCATGCTGTAATTCTTATAGAGAGTAGGCTATGCCCAGTCCCATGTGGTAATGCTTATAATGCTTTGATTGAGATGTTGTAATGCTTATAGGGATTTGACTCTGATTCTTGTTCCAGGGGTATATGGGTGTGGTTGGCCTCATCATATGACATCCTATCAAATATTTATTCATTTTACCAAATTAGGTTATTTATGATGGTTATAAGTTTGTGGTTAGAATGGTTCGAGGACATTATGAGAGATATTCCGGAATGGATCCGAAGTAGGTTATTATTGTATATTGTTAACAGTTGAATTAATAAATACCCATTGTTAATAGTTGAATTAATAAATACCCATATTTATCACTTTATTGCATACAGTTATTATAATAATGGTTTGTTTAGACATTTTGGTGTCGGCCTACTGAGTTATACTCACACCCTCTTCGAACCCCCATTTGGTTCCAGAGAAGATTACATGGATATAGGTTTGAAAAAGGGAATAAAACCGTTCTATTGATTAATTTATTGCTAGATGGGATAGAGTTTGGAGGTGGGAAAAGTACAAGGTTTAGGACCAGGCACATTTGGATCTTCATTTGAGTGTTCTTGTCTTTTTATTTTTATTTTTTGTTGCATGGTATTTAGTTATTTTCCAGAACATCATCAAATTATTCCCATATTACTTATCAAATTATTTAGTTCATTCTTATTTTTTTTCTATGTCGATACTTTGATTTCATTTTTTATATGTTCTATTTTCCACTTCTATGGGTCTTCATACCAAGGGGTATAGTCTGCCCACTATAAATTTCACACCCATCACTACAAGTCGGTATCCTCTGACCAACGAGGAGCATTCTTGATGTCTCATAACCAACCCATTTTTTCCACGTGAGGGTGTACCTGATTTGGGGGAAATAATAAGTGGAAATAATTTAGTGGTGGGACCAACACAGTGTTCTGGAATGAGAAAATTAGAATATTTATTTAATCTTTTAGTGTTTTTATTGTACTATTTATATCACGACATTTAGTAACATTCCAACATGTCATTACATTATTCTCTTCTTATTTATTAGATTATTAAGTTATCACTTATTGTTTTTTTCAATTATGTCTATAATTTTATTTCTTTCATTTATTTAGTTTATTTTCCACTTAAATGACACTTCATACCATGGTGTATAGTCTCCATAGTAAACATTCCACACCCCACTACTAGTCTGCAACCTCTACAGTATGGGAAGGCATGCTTGCGGTCTCCTAAAAAATCCTATTTGTAAATGTGAGAGAATGCCAGATTGTGGGACATTACAATGTGGTACCGAAGGAGAATGTTTTTTTATTGTCTACTTTTTGGGAAAGTTAGTAAGGATACTAGGATGAGTCAGGAATTGGTAATAAGATTGTGTATTTGAGTACCTTACCCAAGTTTGGGGGAAAATATGATGGCCTAGGGATGGGATTATTGTTCATAACATTTTATTGTTACATTTGATGTTATTTCACATTGGGTGATTCAAGTGTTTTGTGACATTATTGAATTATAATGTTACTATTTCTTGAGGTTTTTACTCATGGCCCGAAATAGCGTGTTATGAGAATATATTCATCATAATAATAACAAAATGATATATCAACATTCATTTTTCATGATAGGGACATATTTATTTTTTCATGTGATTTATATTTTACTTTTTTAATTGTGACATGAGATATATGTTTCACTGGGTAAATGAAATGAGTGGAATTTTTATACTAAAACACGTATAATACATGTTTAGAGAGACCACGAGTTAGTGTTTATCTACTGTAGTGACATGTTGAGGTTGACATTGTTGCTAGATAGTTCTACAAGGTGTGTGTTTGTCATGTAGAGAAAATGACTCATCATCATCAGCCTGATCCTCATGAAGCTTATCTGGGACATCCTCTATTTACTAAGGATCCTATGGATGTTCATCTTGATGATAGCTTCTGAAGGGTCATTCAATCTAGGGAAAGAGAGACCATATTTACTATTCCTTCAATGTATGAGATAACAAGAGAGTTTTATCTAAAACATCTACAAATGTTTACTAGGGAAGGAGGACCCCAGGTAGCTGAGTTTTGGATTGAGTAAGTCTATAAAATCTTTAATCACCCTGAGACTCTATTAAATAGAAGTGTGAAGATTTCTACATATATAGTTCATGGACCTGCCAAGCGATAGTGGGATATTCTGGATGAAGGTGGGAAGTAGGATGAGCTATCATGGAATGGATTAGAGACAAGTTTCCTGGTGCATTTCTATCTTGAGACATTGAGGGATGAAAATTCTTGTGATTTCATGCATCTGATGAATGATGGCATGGCATTCCAAGACTATGCTAGACTTTTCACCGACCTATATCACTTTTCACCATATTTGGAATTTGATGCGATCTCTATGGAGAGGAATTTTTAGAATGATATTCTTTATGAGATCAGGTTAGGTTAATTTTTTTTTCATCTGACCAGCATTGAGGATGTGATGAACAAGATAGTCATCATAGAAGGGGAAATTAGAGAGGCCATGAGCAATGTGTATTATATTATAAAAGGGTGATTTGGGATCTATTCTTCTACTAGAAATAATCACCGCTAAGACAATTTCCACAAATAGTGTAGTGGGAAGAGAAGTCAGGATAATGGGAATCTATCTAAAGACTGTGTTCCATTCCAATGCTAACAGTGTGGCAGGTTTGGCCACAAGTGGCTATAGTGTCTTTCCGCTGTAGTTGAGTGTCATATTTTTTGAAGACTTGGTTATCTTCAATGGTTATATGTAAAATTTTCAAAGCAGACAGGTGGAAGGGGATCATGATAGGCACTTAATTCCAGAAGGGTCTTAGTTACCACTCAACAGGATAGTATTTGGAGTTACACAAGCTGTTCAGGATGAGTAAGGGATGTTGTACCCCAGTGCATGAGTTGCAATACCACGTAGGGGAAATAGGTCAGGGTGGTCAGACTAAAGCCTAGGGAATATTGACAAGTCAGTTACATGTTAGGTAGACTACTCTGACGATTGGGGATGAATGACTATCTACCATCATATGAACGATTCTTGTATTATCTACAATAGCTTTTGTTATGTTTGATACAAGAGAATCCCATTCTTTTCTATCCATTCTTTTTTGAAAAATGTTAGGCTTAGAGGTGGAAATATTGTATGGTTCTTAGACCATCGACAAACCACTGTGAGTTCTATTAGAGAATATAAAATGTTTCAATTAATGTTCTCTAGAGATTGGTGGTTACTATTTCTCTATGGAATCATCCATGCTGTAGAAAATAGGATTCTACTTGACCCTTCGTATGCATTGTCTTGTTCTATACCGAGATTATATTGACTATTATAGGAGGAGATTTACATTTATCTCTCTAGAAAGAATTATCTATTTTCACTAAGTTGAGTGGTATCTTCAAGGTTGTTGTGCTGGACCAATTCAATGAGGATTTAATTATCTTACGACCTAGTTAGATGGTCATTCTCTAGATGACGGTGGAATGCAGCAAGATTCATTTCCTTCAGTGGAAGACCATTTTTAGGATGTATTTCTTGAAATTTTATATAGCCTACCAATTGATAATGTTATCCAGTTCACAATCAAGTAGGTGTTGGGAGAAGATCCAGTTTCTATCCTACCTTACATAATGGAAACAAAAGTGCTTTTGGAGTTGAATGTTTCGTTGGAAGATCAAGAATCTAAAGGCTTTATACAACCTAATGTCACTATTTGGGGTTATCCAGTTCTCTAAACCATGAGGGATGATAGGTATTTGTGTGTATATGTAGATTATCTGATGTTGAACCAAATGATGGTCATGAACCAATATCAACTTCTATGCATTGATAATATTTTCAATTAGTTGAGAGGTTCTATGATCCTCCATGATTTATTTGAGATCATGTTACCACCAGTTAAGGGTGATACCATCATACATACCTCAGACTACTTTTAGAATAATGTATGGATTGTATGAATAAATACTAATTTCAATTTAGTATACTAACACACTAGAGGTATTCATGAATTTAATGAATAGGGTCTTTCATCCTTTCTTGGACTAGTTTGGGGTGGTTTTTGACGATGATATCTTAGTGTACTCGCAGTCTGTCGACAATCATGCCAGGAATCATGAAATCATCTTGAGTTCATTTGAGAGATAATTTCCATTAAGCTAAGATAAACAAATGATGTTTCTAGAATAACAAATCTCACTTATTGGGCCATGTAATCTCAGAGGAAGGAGTGTTATTAGACATACATAAATCCACAATAATAGTATCTTGGGAACATCCCAAGAACATCTTCAAGATTTAGATATTTATGGATTTAGTAAGTTATTATTGGTGCTTCATCCATGATTTCTCCTATTTGGTAGAACAAATATCTAGGATGACCGAAAAAGGGGTTGAGTTTGTTCGGTTTAATGATTACAAAAGAACTTTTCAAGAGCTGAAAAAAAGGATGACCTCAGAACCTAACCTCACTTTAAATATTCCATGTAAATTATATATCGTGTACTATGACACATCCAGAGTTAGACTTTGAGTAGTTTTAATGAAAGAGGACCATGTTGTTACTTATGGATCTAGGTAGTTGAGACCGCATGATAGGAATCACCCAACTCACGATCTAGAGTTAGACTCATTGGAACATTCCCTATGATGTTGGAGGCAATATCTCATGGTTGAGAAGTTTGTGGTATACATAGACCACAAGTTCCTTAGTTACATCTTTTCTCACTAATATTTTAGAATTTTACAGAAGAGGTGGGTCAACTATCTATTATTTTTCAACATTGAATAGGAATATAGATCAGGAAAGGTAAAATTCATTTTTGTAACTTTGAGATGAAACACAAAAACAAAGGTAGTACATGATTCTTATAATGAGTGTAAGATAATGGGACTTCTTTCAAACATTCATTTGGATATTTATAAGTCTCTAGGACTGGTATATCTAACTTTGAAATCTTTTATATTCATGCATTTGGACCAGATTATAACCGAGAAGTTTTATAATCAATTGGTCTTAGTTCTGAGAGGTTAATTATATAGTGGGGAGACGCCATCATGAAATTCTCTCATCAGTTCTAGTTTATTATTTTCCATGGTCAATTATGGGTTCCTATGGGCTTACCCAATGAGAAGATGGGGGAATTTTAGGTTTCTATATGGATGGTGCATCCTGGTCTAACAAAGATGTATCATGATATCTGTAAATAGAATGGGTTCATAGGAATGAACAAAGAGGATGTAAGATTCATGGATAGATGCTTTACTTTTTATCAGGTGAAGTTAGGGAAATAGAGGTGGGTTGGGATTTTGTAGCCTTTTCCAATTTCTATGTGGAAATGGGAGGATGTCATAATGAATTTTGTGACAGAATCACCCAACACAACCTGTAAGAATGATTTTATATGGGTGGTTGTGAATCTAATGAAAAAGAAAGGCCACTTATTTCCATTAAAGAAACCATCATAGTTGATGATCTCAACTATATTTATATGCACGAGGTGGTTCAGTTACACAAATTTCCAAGAAGTATCATTTTAAATAGAGATCCTCATTTCACATCACATTTTTGGAAGGGTCTTTAGAAGGATCTGTGATTGTGGATTATTTTGAACACAACCAATCATCTATATACTGATATATAATCTGAGTAGACTATTCACATTTAGGAGGATATTTTATGAGCATGTGGTTTGAATTTTGGTGGATCATGGGAGAAACATATGGAAATCATGCGTTTTTAATATAATAATTGCTTCCTTGAATTGACCCAAATGGAACATTTTGTGTCTTTATATGGAAGGTTGTGTCGTTCACCTCTATTTTGGATATAGGTAGGTGATTCATCTCTTGTTGGGGATATTATCATTTAGGAAACATCTGAGGAGGTTTAGATGGTTAGAAAATAGTTGGTGACCACATAGAGTATAAAGAAATAATATGATTCCCATTAGATTTGGGCTCTGTAATTTTCATTTTTTCACCATGTTTTCCTTTGGTTGTCTCTTAGGTTGGGGCAATGCCATATCCAAAAACAAAGAAATCTAGTTCACATGTTTTTCATGTCTTTTGAGATAGTGGAGAGGGTCAGACCAATGTCAGGACATTTAGACCTTCCATAGAGCTATAGTTCCATGCAGGAAAAGTTCCACTTGTCACTGAAACAAAGATATCAACAAAACCCTTCCCATGTGATAGACATAGTAGATATGGAGCTTTGTGTTGATGCATCATTTGAGGGTCATTCGATATGGGATGTGGGTCATAATGAGAAACATATTGGGGGTAGGACTATACTGTGGGTTTGATTTAAGTTCCATCATCCACGAGTTTAAGAGGAGACAAGGGAGAGGGAGTTTGTAATGTAAACATAGTGTACAAACTTGTTCACTGCAACATCATAGTGATTCTTGGAGCTACTCAGGGACACACAATTATATGGTTGGGAGGTTGTAGGATCTCATATTTTTTTCAAGTACATCAATCTCTCTAAGTTTTTTTTTTTAATTTTTCATTATGTTTTGTTTTCATCATGGATGTCTTCCATTTATGTAGACACAGTCTTGTGTGGTGATGATACTTGAGAAAGACTAGAAAGGATCCATATGGAGAGGTTTTTTTAGGGAAAATGACTTAAATTTCCATGGTGTTTTCTTGTTTGAATTAATGGATTCTATGTATAAATGGTTTAAGTGTTTCATAGGTTCTTGGAATGTTGAGAATCTTTAAAGGGGGTTCGAGTTGTTTGAAGGGGAAATAGTTTGAAAAATGATATTCAAAACATTTAAATGTTGTGTAAATGGATTAAATGTCATTTAATATTTGGTTGTTTTAATAAAATAAATATGAGGCACTATATTTTTTAGTGAATCCCATTAAAAAAATTTACACAACATGTAACTACATTAGATGACATGTAGTTCCCCGAATTTCAATTTTAATGTTTTTATTATAGTTGATTTTTCATTTTATTCCACTAAATCCTTATCCTATCAACCTTATAGAATCTTAAATGAAAATTTAGTGTCCCAACCTCTTTTCTAGATGTCATAATTACATTATCAATCACTATTAAGTATTTTGTTTTTGGTTTTTCCTTCTCTCAATTGGTTATCCAACCTTTGCGATGTTAACCCTAGACCATGTCTATTGCTGATTTTAACATTAAATAGTTTTGATCTAGTTTTCTCTTGGAGATCATCCACACCATCTTTTTCATGGGTGATTTACATTGAATGTGTTATTAAAACATCAGTTAAAGGTATGGGGTCAAAATCATAACCCTATGGTTTGATAAGTACAATATTTATAAAATATAGTGATTGTGCCAATGTAGTGTGCAAAAAAATCAATTACGTAATGAATGGGATCATTGTTTGGAGTACTTTATTTTCAATTGGCTTTTAACCTAGCTTATGGTGACCCATTGGGTGAGAAGACCATGAATATAATTTAATAGTCTTATGGATTAATGTCTGTTTAGAATGACATGATACCTTAGGTGATTGTGTGATATAGAATCCCTATTCGTTGGCAAATTTCATATTGTTAGGACTATTAAATTTTTTTGGTTAATTGAATGAGTATTATGAGTGATAAAACAAAAATTCTCATTATTAAACCATTAAATTTATGATGTGATATTGTGAAGAACAAGATGTATGATAATACTTCTATTCCATGATGAAATTCTTAAATATCGGTCTCATCCCTAGAACATGCACACTTATATGTTGTAATGCTGATATTGAGTATGCTCAACCTAGTCCCATGTCATAATTCTTATAGAGAGTGGGATTTTCCCATTCCCATGTTGTAATTCTTATAGGGTTTTGAACTGGATGTTGAAATGCTTATAGGTATTTGAACCATATTTTTTTGACTATATGATGAGTATATAGTTGTGGTTGGAATGGCCGTAAGGAATGATCTGATATATTCTATCATGTCACAAAAGCATGTTATTTACTTTGTTTATATGGTTTTGGTTGGAATGGTTGTAAAATATTATCATAGATATTCCTTCCAGGAGAAAAAGATGGTTGTTGTTGAATTTTTATTAATTTTTTTAAATAATTAATACTCATACTTATCCCTTTATTTTTCAGGCTTCTTATCAGACTAGTATGTTTAGACACTATAGGGTCAACCAACTGCGATATACTCACACCCTATTCAAGCTATCATTTTTATATTTATTTTAGTCTCTTTATCATTTTCTTGTATTGTTTCTGGCATGAGAATTAGTTACATTCCAGCAGATCATTACTTTATTCCCTTATTATTTATTGGATTATCTAGTTGGCTATTATTTTTATTTTATGCTTTGTATATACATTGATTTATTCCATTTATCTAGTTTATTTTTCAATTATATAAGACTTCATACCAAGGGTATTTTCTCTGCACTATACATTTCACACCCCACTGCTGGTTAGAATTTTTTAGTTTAAAGGGGGCATGATTGAGGTCTTGTAACCAAACCATTTTGGCCTCGTGAGAGTGTTCTATATTAGGGGACATTACACATGATGTCATGTGGAGCCCCCCATATTTGGCATTCACCATGTAGTGAACATATGATGTTCCAATATATATGAATTTATGTTTCTCTTTTTGATGTTACAATTGATTAAATTCACATTAGGTGATGAACATGACGTTTATATGTTGATTTATAGTATTTGGTGTTAATTCATGCATCATTATAGGCATGTTGGTTCACATGACACATATACCTTTTTCATGAATTAGTTATTGCCCAAATAATTAAATTCAGGATGAAATTGTGATTTTTTTGGGTTTATTATTTATTTCACTCATTTATTTTTGAATGTTGTATTCTATTATTGAGAATATATGTGATAATGTGACTAACATGCATGTTTTGGTGTCTTTACTTGGGTTTTTTGTAGTTCTTAGGGGGATTATGACCTGTTATTGTCGTTAGCCTATTAGGTTGAACCTTTTTTAAGCCTCTGTATGTGCCTATGAAATGATAATTGTATTCTTACTATAGTCCCTTATTTAATATAATGGATTACTCTATTGTTTTTTCTATAATTTCAATAATGTAACCTCATAGACGTCTTGTAAAGCCAGTTGGATGCCTATTATTAAGGAGGATGAAATCAATCAGTCTCCCATTATTACTCCAATAGATCCAAAAATTTAACTAATCCATCATGGAAATTTTCAGTGGGTAATTGTTCTTAGTGAAGGATCCCATAGGGGTGGGTCCATGATGGTTAAATTTGTGCAATAATTTTATCATTTTCACCCCTATCCTTCCAAGGCACTAAAGGTCCCAGAGATGTGTAAAAGTGGATAAGGGTCATAATGAGTATTTTTATATGAGTAGTGGCCCAAGATGATTTAAGGTTAATCTTACAACCATTATGCTTCAAGGCTTAGGTGGATGATGGTGGGATTCATACATCATTCTAGTAGATGGTAATAACTGACTTGAGATACCTTCACAAAACTATTCTTAAAGGAGTTAATCCCTAATGCACTAGAACTAGACTATGATTAGTTACTGGATCTCTAGAAAGGTCTAAAAAACCGTCTACCAATTCATTATGCTTCATAGAGTTGATCCTCTTCACACCACTTCTGGATGGAAATGAGGAATATAGAGATAGAAAGTTTGAGATTGTCCTTTTCCCATAGCTAAGACAATAGGTCATGATCTTTGATATTAAATTCAATATTGTAGTGTTTTATAATGTATTGATAATAGAGAAATGAATTTGGGAGAAAAATGGTGTTGGTCATCTTCTTGATATCAATGAACTAACATGTGCCTTCTCCAGGATAGTTCTAGTTGCTCATTCTAGGAGTAGTAAGAGCAAATGAGAGGAAGGATGCATGGGAATCAGTTAGTAGTCAATGTTGATCTAAGACTTTTTTTATTCTACTATAGTTAGAAAACCTACTATATGATATAATTGTGGTAGGAAAAAATATTTTATCATGTACTGTAAAATTACACTCAATAATTTTCAACAATGTGGAAATATTGGTTATCTAATGTAGTTTAATATCGAGGGTTTGTGGTTTGACATAGCTATGTCAATCCATGGTGTTTGTATAGGACCCCAAAAGCAGGTGTAGACCCCATAATGCTCAGTAAATCAGGTGACTCATGAGCCTCTAGAGTATGATGTAGTGGTGGATGAGAGGTAATATGAAGTTGATAAGGCTTTAGCTGAAAATGGAGAGGGAATTTCCATAGTTCATAGAAGTGTCCTTATCTCTTCTATCCTATCTCTTTCCCTATTTGATATAAGATAATCTCATCCATTTATATCATTTCATGTAGTTTATTGGTTAAACTTACTAGTTATATACTTCTCTGATTTTCTATCTATTATTACACCAGATGTAATAAACTTATATCATCATTATATTTGCCTAGAATGTTTAATAGTGGTTGATGTTTGTGAATATGTTTGTATTTTTTCAATTATGGAGATGATATATTTTTACATGATCCTTGGCATGGACTGGTTGACTAGTTTCCATTAATACATCAACTATTATTAGAGAAGAGTGTCCTTTTCATCACATAATGGATAAAGGTTTGTTTTGACTAGCGATTGAGATGTTGATGTAGGAAGAGTGGGATCAGATCGTTAATAAATAGACGTATTTTCAGCATATATGGTAGTAATGATCATTGTAGTGGATCAAATAGTAACTCCCTCCTGTTTTCTATCGGTGGTTGACCTATACTGAAATGACTTAATAGATGATTTCTTAGATTTTCTGCCATACAGGGGAGTTGAATTTGAGATCTATCTTATTCCTAATGTGTTCTTGATATCTATCCCACCTTATCACATGGCACCAAACTAGTTTAAATAGATCATGGTGAATATTGATGATCTTGAGGATGAGTGATTCATCAGACTTAGCACTTCCCCTTATGATCTTTTGTGTTGTTCGCCAAGAAGGTGGTTGGTTGTATTCAAATTTTTATGGACTACCAGTGGGTAAAAAAACACTATAAAGAATCGGTATCCATTTCCAAGAATAGATGACTCCATTGACTAGTTTTTTAGATCTATGTGGTTTTATAATATTGATCTAATCTATAGATACTGTCAACTTCATGTAAGAGAGTAACACATTCCAATGACCAAATTTAGGATTAGGTGTGAGTTGTAAGAGTATCTCATTATGCCATTTTGGCTGATGAATGCACCTATAGTGTTCATTTATCTCATGGAAAATATCTTTCACCCATACCTCGATTACTTTTTTTTTTGTGTTTATTGATGACATGCTTATACATTCCATGATACCAGAATCACATGATATACACCTAGATATCATTTTGAGTATTCTTTAGGAACATAGGATTTACATCATGTACTCAATGATTCACTTTTGGATACATGAGGTGCACTTTATTTGGTATGTGGTTTCTCAAACTGGGATATCTGTTGATTCAAAGAATGTTAATGCAGTTATTTATTGTCTTGTGCATGGAATATATTTGACACTTTTTAGTTTTTTTGTTTATTGTTACAAAAGATTCATTCTGATATTATATCACCTAGAATCACCCATGGCCACAC
The DNA here is from genome assembly GCA_963277665.1 of Viscum album. Taxonomy (NCBI): domain Eukaryota; kingdom Viridiplantae; phylum Streptophyta; class Magnoliopsida; order Santalales; family Viscaceae; genus Viscum; species Viscum album. The sequence continues at coordinate 323,664,367 of OY728140.1, forward strand.
TTACTAAGAAGGGAGTAATGTTTTAATGGATAGATCAGTGTGTATAAGTTTTATTAGAGTTGGATAAAATGATGAAAGCTACTCCGATATTGACCCTTTATGAGCATGGAGTTGGTTATGTTTTATAATGTGACACATATGAATTTTAATTGGAGTTTTTTGGATTTAGGATGATAAGGTAGTCCCTTTTGGGACTCATCAAATGAAACCCCATATGTGGAAATTCCATTCTCATGAATTAATAATAGTGTCTATGGTCCACATATTAAATTCTAGTGAAAATTCCTCTATTATGGAGAGATTTGTTATGAACATGGACCATAAGAATCCTCATTATATTTTCTCCCAGTGTGACCTGAATAAAAATAATAGGCATTAGGTAGATTACGTTAATTCATTTGACATCAATATGAATTTCTCTCTCGAAAAAGGTAATGTGGTTGCAATTGCATAGTGCATAAAAAAGTGGGTTGGAAAACGGACATTATAAGTTGGATAGAAGATCATGGAATTGTTGGTAGACCAGATGGTGGAAAAAGGTGAGGATCATGAGACAATAGTTTTTTCACCATTAGTGATCATGTTCTTTCTAGTATAATAAGTGAATAACAGCCATGAGATTGTATTTTAATGTTATGTGATTTGTGATAGGTTGGAACCAAGTGAGGATGTTTCAGGTTTGTCTTTGGATATAGATAGAGTGTTTTTTGTTAATGGAATAGGGATAGTTCTATATTCAATGAGTGAAGAGATGATGAAGTACTCTCAGAATTGATAGTGGGTAGTGAAGTATAGGTTGAAAAATATGTATCACAATGTTATGTGACATATCTAGTGGCCCAGAATCAAAATACCCATAACTGGGTTTTAAAATATTTTTCTAACTTTTAAGAAAATAAAAGCTGAGAATCAGAAACCCAGAGGGTTACTCCAGCCACTTTTAGAGCCTATATAGAAGTGGGATGATGTGAGTGTAGACATCATGATAGAATTTCCTAAGACATCAATTGGTCGAGAAACAATTTTTGTGGTTGAAGATCAGTTGACTAAGGTTGACCACTTCATACAAATTTGGGAGATAGACTCAAAAAATGAGATAGGAAATATATTTGTTCTTGAGAGCATGTCATTTCATGGTGTACCTTCAATCATGGTATCTAATAGAGACACTCAAATTACCACATAGTTTTGGAATGTCTTACAAAAGGTAATGAGTACTCTATTGAAGAGGAGTATGACCCTTCATGTTCAAATTAAATGTCAGTCACAGAGAATGATCTAGACCCTAGAGATTATGATTCAAACATGAATTCTAGATTTTAGAGGAATTTGGGCTATCCATTTGATTTTATAGAGTTCACCTGCAATAATATCTTTCAGTTATTGATTTAGATGGATTAATTTGTGGCTCTATATGATCATCCATGTCGTCCACCTCTTTATAAGAATAAGGTAGGTGAGTTATCAAGTATTTGGATGAGTATAGTATAGGAGACCTCAAAGTGGGTTTAGGTGATTTTTAAATAGTTTTTTATGGAAAAGAATAGGCACATCTTATAACAACTACATGAGATGACCATTAGAGTTCATGGTGGGTAAAAGGTATTATTCTAGGCATACCCTTAGTTGGGGATTAATAATTTGAGGTGAAAAATAAATTTGGTGTAATGGTATGCTATGACATATGATATTATCATGTGAATAGGGATTGTGGACTATTGGTTGAAACTTCATCCATAGTAGCATGCTATTCACAACATATTCCATGTGTCCCAGCTTTAGATGTGTGAACTCGATCTTAAGCATGTGTTTGAATACAAGGATACTAAGTTGGAACAAGATGCATAATTTATAGAGTGGCCTATTCAAGTAGTGGAACAAATTGAGAAAGTGATACTAGGAATGAACAGTCATATTGACGAATTTCAATGGAATCACAAGTGTTTTAAAGAATAGTAATAGGAGTGGGAGACTTGCATTATGGGGGTTGTGGATCGAATTGTTTGAGCATGACACTAGGGACACTTCTCAAGGATGATAATTCATTACACGAAAAATTCTTAACATACTCAATATCAAGGTATACATATTTTTAAGTTTGGTCACATATTATGGGTGTAATTAAACAAGGTGAGGATTATTATGGGTATTTGGAGTAGGAAATGGATCAATGTTTAAAAATATATATGAGTGCTTCATTCAGTAAATGGATATTCACGATGGGAATGAATTATGGGAATAATCCGTGAATCTACCTTCAATACATGAAATATACTCTTTATGTGAATAGATAATTCATGATTTGAATGATATTTTTAATTTGAAGATAACGTGATGCATTTTTTGTTGTATCATCTAATCTTAAGGTTCACAATGTGAATCCAAAACTCACACAATAAAAGGAGCTAATATAAATAGATTTAATTCCTCGTATTATTATTTTTTTTATCATTTAACTCTTTCCTTACTCCCAAAACACTAGGATCTCTCTCAGAAATTTTGGGCTCACCTCTTCAATTAAAACTCATATTTTTGACTCATGAATTCTTTTTTGATCCTACACATCCAATTAAGTACGTTTTTTATCATTCATGATCAATTAACTCCTCATAACCTTAATCTAAATAAATTTGATACTTGAATTTTTGGTCAAATCTATGGTTTTGGGAATGATCTAATTAGGTTTTTTATGATTGTTGATATAATTGGAATCTGGATTCAAGGAAATTGAATCTTGCCAATGGTTGGATTAAGAACGTTATCGACGATGGATCCTCCTTGGTGAGTTAACTGTGTTATAATTTTTTTAGGTTCGGTTCATCTTCAACCAAAACCATAGAGTTATAAAAGTGTTAAAAACATAATTATTCTAGGATCAGTTGATGCTTATAGACTTGGATAATGACCCCTTCCTTGCTCTTCATCATCGTACTTGAGGTAATAAGACCTTAAAATTAGTACAAGTCTTATATAAGTTATTAGAATGATTTTTGGCCTACGTGTGAAGCCTTGGACACCTATGATTGTTGTTTGATCACATGTTGTGTGTTTATGTAACCCTATATACCTTTGTTTTATACTTGATTACATGTTGTGTGCCTTTGTAACCTTGTTATACCTATTATTGTGTTTCATTCGTGTGGATTGTTAGGGTTATGATTCTTTCTTATTTGATGTTATTTTGGATCTATCATTTCAAAATTTTATTATATTTTTATGTTCTTATTTCTTACAGTTGGGAAGATAAGTTGAGCCTCATATACTATTTCCCCAAGAGGGATGTTTTAGACACCTTGATGACATGATTCGATATTTCCCATTAGGATGGATATGAATGGAATGTTTTTCGATTATCCCATTGATGGGGATGGGGGTGGTGGCTTGTTTTTATTCCTTCTCGTATGGGGCCAAAGAAGGTAGATCTAGTATCTAGAGACCTGACATATTATTGTAATTGTATGATATGTTATTTTTTATATGTGTACCATGTTTACATTCATGGTATGCACCTTTATTTATTATGAAGTTATGTTAAAGGTCATTGAGGTTTCCTAAAGAGTCTTGCACTCACACCCTCCTAAGGAATTTCTATGTTATTGTAGATTTTCTTCTTAAGGATATGGAAAATGGAAAAGGCACTGTCAGAGATAGCTGAGAAGTTTAGTAGGTGGATACAAACAATGATTGATAATCCTTTGGTTTGATGCTTGTAATTTTATTATTGTCTTTCCCATACAGGGGATCCTTTCATTTGTTTTGGATTATTTACATTATGTGGAATATTTCAGCTACATGGTATGGGTTTTATTTTTATTTACTACTACTCTGATATTTATTCATTTATTTATTATTTCCTGATATATTTTTTATCACTTAATTTATGACACTCTCATGTTACGTGATACTAAGATCATAGTCTCCCTATATCATTCCATAATCCCTTACAACTAGTTATAAAACTCTTTTATATAGGGAGGTATGCATGAGATTGTGTGGAACCCCCCGTCGAAACCTAGTGGTTCATGTTGGGGTGTTCCAATTTTGGGTTCCTTTTGAATAAACTTGAGATAAATAAAAATTATATATTTAAATACTAGAATAAATAATTACTTTTAAAATAAACATTTTTATAATATTCAACTCACATAAATATATTGTGAATAAATGGTGACTATATATATTCAGTTAACCAAACACGAATAATTATTAAAGAAATAATAAGTAAAATATTTATTAAACTGGATAGAATCATATTAAATTTAACTATATTTCTGGATACACTTAGTTTACGACCCTCTAGGACCCTTTAATATTATAATTATGTTACATCGCCTAAAGTCCAATGTTAATGTCTAAAAACACATCAAATATCCCTTATAGAACAAAGATAATGTTGCAATTACATACAATAATATATGAACATAAATTGTGTAATATAATCCCTTATTCATGATATATCTAATAAAGTTGGTTGTATTCTGGTTTCACCAACCTATGTTCTCAATGTCTCTTTGTTTGAATTATTGGAAATGAAATTTCCCATAGAACCCAATTTACATTGATTGAATTAAGTAGTTTCATTCATATAAAATATCGAGGTATATAAAATTCAATTTAACAATATAAGGGACATATCCTTTCCTATGTTATTCATTAATGAAATATCACATGTGAATCACCCAATGTATCCTATCTCTCAAAAATCATATATTATCACAGTTTTCATCAATACATAAAAGTATGTGACTCATGATATAAGTTAAAAACAAATTAAATTTATAAGTACCATGAAACGTGCCTCTAGATAGGAACATACAATGACAAATATTAATATATATTTCTTACTGGTAGGTTACATTCTCATTCTCTCCTGCTCTGAGGATTTCAAAGGGAATACACTAGGATAAAGTGTCTTAGAGTCCAATGAGTCACCATCCGTGATTTACAATATAATTTGTGTCAGATAAGATGATACCATCATTCTATGAAATATATATTTAATAATACCTTCATGGAACATTGAGTTCTCATTATAGTGGGGAACTGTATTGACTTTTTAGTCTGCCACATAACTATTGGACATTATCCAATAGATGTTATGAAAAAAAGAAATAATAATTTGAAATGAAAAAATTTAATATTAAACATGGGGAATATTTTGATAATAAAATATTATTTGGTTCTAGGGAACAAACTCCAATAGTTTCCATACTGTTTCATTAAATGATTGGGAGAATTATTCTAGTTATTACACCATTGATACGAGCAATATTGAATCTGTAATATTTATTTTAATATGTTTTTGTTATTATGATAGTCTTTTTAAATATATTTTGTATTCATAATATTTATTTAAAACAAATTTATATTGAACATTACATTTGATAGTGTTATTATATACACTAGTGGGATTTTAGTCAATAGGAAGATCTGGAGTGCATATTATCTGGGGGTAGCTACCCTAGCATAGAGGGGTAGAGTTTATGTTGGATACCTTAGATGATGTGTTGTGTATTTTTCAATAGAACATATATATGTTGCCTTTATAAATTTTTACTTAAATTTTTAACTATTAAACAGGATGTATGATATGATGTTTATATTTTTATAACTTTTTTCTTTTGTTTTAATATTTAATGTATTGAGTGGTCCTTGTTTTTTATATATGAATATTTTAAATTAAAAGTATTGGGGTATTTATAGGCCACATATTTCATGAAAAGTTTGTACTATTTGTTAGAAGTTTAAACTACCATTAATTGTTTGATGATGATTATGCCGAAATGGTGTTTCCTGATTATTTTGGATGGAGTTGGGTCAAATAATGGAAACCGAAACAATTTTACAAATCAAAACTCTCGTGGTTCAACCTATATGGTGAGGTTTTTATGGTTTTTGGGTGGAAAATCACCCCTTATTGAGAGGTCTAGGGGATGAATTCCCTCAACCCATATTTTTTTTAATTGTAGAAATGCTGATTCTCTATTGTAGGGAAATCTAGATACATTGAAAAGTAACATTGGAAATGTATTCATACTGTAGAAATATGTGAAAGGACACTTTAGAAGCGATGATTTTTATAGATTGTAGTACTTTATCTCTACAGACTTCTAGACACTTGTCTATGTAGTAGCTTAGAATTTGGAGGTTGTGTAACTGTAGCACACTTGACTTACTATGTGGTTGGTGGAATATATGAATCATCTTCCATTATGATGTAATTTCAGATAAGGTTTCAGTGCACTTGAAATAATGATTTTACCTTATAATTATTCTCCTAATCATATGGAATTTTTTACCCCTCCATAGACAGAGGGATTATTTCCTAAACCATGGAAATATCTGTTCCTTGTGATATTCTTCTTGTTCTTTTTTTTGTATTTTATTCATCTATAAATTCTTTTATCACTATGATTCTTAACCTATCAAAAACATGTTAAAACTATCATTTCTTATTTATACACCAAAAATAGGCTCTAAATTTAATTTTTATACCATTTTTAATTAATTTTTCATGAATTTAAGTGTAACATATTTTTTTAAAATTATAGAATTGAACTAACCTCCACATTCATTATCATAGTGGTTAAAATATCACCTCTAATTATAGATTCTCAAGGGTTACCAAAGATTTATGTTAATCAATATCTAAAATTTTAAACTATCTAAGTTATAGAAACAATTATGAATCAATTATTTGTTCTTTTTAAATCCCATGAAATGTAAAAAAACCACCGCTATAAGTCATTTTCTATCTATTATGTATTGGATGATGTAAGGATGCATTGTAGTTTAAAATTCATAATATAAAGTCATATAATATTCTTTGGTAGGGTATATTATTGAATATGATAATGTGATATTTCATAACCAACATTAGTATATCTACTATATCACATTATATGGTATAGAAATATTACAGGCATTGTGGTATGTATCAATCATATTATATAATTGATGATATAAATGCTGCATTTTATGTGTTAGAAAGAATTTTTAACAAAATTAAATTTACTTGAACATTATGAAATATTCAATTAAGTGCTATTAAAGAATTTGGATAATCCATGAGACCTATATAAATGAGGGAGCAGTCATGAAAATGACATCTGAATATTGATGTGTGATGCTGATTCTCCAGTTGCACAAGTTCCATTATAATTAATTTTTTTTTACAAAAAGTAGTTAAATATTGTGTTTTTAAGGATAATATTTCCAATATTGTGGGTTATTTATGTAGCATTCAATGTTTTTAGTCTAGGTGTAATTCTAAAGAAATTTGAATTCTGTTGTTAGGTGGATGGTTTATTTTGTAAACTGAAAATATGAATGAAATTCCGTGAGTGTAACACATAAAAGAACTATTTTTATACTTGGTGAAATTCCAAAGGGGTCCCTTATGTGTTATATTTAGTTTTTGGAGTTTTGGGATCATAAAAAAATCAAATATAGGAATAACTGGTAAGGGTACACAGTTTGTCTGAAATCGTGCGGCCCACCAGAGAAAATCGTCTAACTGATCTAGTGAAGCTAGAGGTCCCTCAGAATTTTTTTCTTCCCATGTTAGAGGAGAATGATGTCTATGTAGTTTTATAAAGGTTCTTGGAATTGTTAATGTTCATGGTTTTCACATGGTTTCCAAAAACATGTTCATGAATCGAGAGGCCAAACCATGTGCCTCATTAAAGGGTGTGAAATTACACTTTTTCTTCTATTTACATTAAACATCCACCATCACCCCCTTTATTCACTTGTGAATTCTGGATCACCCCTTTTCTTGATCTCCCCTTTGGATTCCACCTAGACATGGCACTATCTCCAATATTTTGTTTCATAATTGATCATCGTCAGGTTTGTTGAATCCACAATGGTATGCTTTATAATCCTTTTTCTTCCATTTTTTCATTTATCATCACTCATTATTTTTTATTTTTTGTATGACCTAATTTACCCTTTTCATAGTGTTTATCCATTTCATTTATTTCCCTCAAATCGTAGCGAGTCAATCCTTAACATTGGATGTGTGGTTTAACCATGGTATATGGTAGTCAGTCTATACCTTTTCCCTTATGTCTCTCTACATTAAAAACTATTTCTATTGTGTCTTGCACCGAACTTACCTAATGTCACTTATAAATTACCCTGAATTAGGTTTCCTTGAAATCCTTGGGATGTGTTTAGACTTTTCTTTGTGTGGTTTTAAGTTATGACCTCAACCAGAACCCCCCCTTTAGGGTGGGTTTGTTTTGTATCCCTCTCTAAATTTTTTCCACTTTTATATTCACACCTTTGGGTGTGATTTCATTTTATATATTAAATTACGATGCTAATATATTTTAAAACAACCTCTAAGGTGGGTTTATTAATGCATTATGATGGAATTGGACTGCCTATAGTTACCTAAATAAAATGTTCGAACAAAATCCTTAGTTTTTCTAATAAAATATATTAATGAGTTGTACAATCTTCTAATTGGAAAAGTTATATATGTGTTATTACTTATTTGGTTGTATGGAAAGGGTTCTTCTATGTCCTTCATTCATGTTAATTCTTCATGATGTGGTTTACTTATGCATGCGTCCCTTATTGATTTATAATCAAATTCAAGATTGGAAATGGTCATTATTATTCCTTAAATGGGAATGGGATATGGGAATGGTCCCCTGTAGTCCATGTGTGATGGGTTAAGTCATTCTTAGTACCTGACCATTTATTCCTCAAATGATTGTAATGTTTAACGAGTTATTCCGTTAAGATATATGCTTAGGCCTTATACCATAGTAGTTTGGATTGAATAATATTTTTTGGATAGATTTTTTTGCATCATATTTTTACAATGAATTATTGATGATATGTGGGCATGAATACTATGAAATAACTACTTATGGGATGAGATCAAACATAGGTCCCTACATAAGGATGACATGGATGGACTCACCGTTCATGGTTTTGGATCTATTGGACATGCTGGGGTTAACCCTTGTCATTCCATGGGTAGGTTCTTCAGTTGGATTATTTATACCCATGAGTGACACCGGTTCCCTATGGGAGAAATCGTGGACGGGCTCACTGGAAACATTTTCATGTCATGCCTCAGGTGATACTTTTACCCCTATGAGAGATACATGGGACATGCTCAGAGGTTATTCTTACACAATGCATAAAGTGATATGAGGGATGTCATTTATGGGTCACCTTCAACGAACTCTATATTATTAGGTATCTTAGATGACCATGTAGTGAAATTTGGAAATTATTAATAGGTCAACTTGTATGATAATAAGATGCCTTGCTAGATTTGATAGTTTCCCTGCTAGGTTTTCATGTGATGCCTTATTATTAAGTCCTAATAATTCTTAATCAAGGTCTTAAGTACTCATCCTCCAATCCAAATAACATGCTTAGGGTTGGTCAACACTTTATTATTTATTTATGATGACCCTTGTGTATAAATTATCATATTGGTATAAATACACATTTGTTCAGAGGCATACCAGCTTAGGTTGAAGATGGAATGGGTAGTAATGTGTCCCTTAGGAATCAGAACTCACTTATTTAATTTTATTTATTTATTTATATAACTATCATATTTTACCAGTGAAATATTTTTTATCCATAGACCTCATTAAGCTTTAAAATACATTAGTGGTGGCCTACTAACTATATTCACATCCTACTTGGCCTCTATTTCATTAGGGTACCCATGCAGATCCTCTTGTTCGCATGTCCAAGATTTATTATCGATGTTGTGCAATGTACTCAGGTGCTTGGGAGCACAATATGGGGTTAGTACTCAAGATTCTCAAGGAGTTAGCCTTTGGTATTTTTTTCTTTTTATTCTATTCTAATTAAAGTTTTATCTTTCCTTATTTCAAACTATAGAATCATCTAACATGCATTCATTATTTTATGTATTTAAAATTATCTTTTTTTATTTCAGTTACTACAATTTTATTACACTACCTTGTAATTTAATTATTTTTACTTCCAAAATTATTTTTCATTCCTTATTAATATACCAATAGTATACTCTGATCATGAGGTTATTGTCTCCCCACCATACCACCATTAGACCCTCGCTTCTAGTTGGGAGCCTCTGGCGTATAGGGAGGCGTGATTGAGGCCATGTGGAGACCAGTCCGGATAAATTTTTAGTAGTTAGTCAGGCAGATATGTTACAAAGTGGTATTAGAGATTTATTTTTTCCTTTTTTTAGTTTTAGGCTGGTAGATAACACACTAGAAATGATTCTATGCTTGGTAAATAGCAGTTCCTGGGAGTGATCAACCCACATATGGGGAAATGTCTAAGTGGCTAGGGATTATATTTTCACCCCTATTTATCATTGTTGATGTCTACTATCATTTCGCCTTGATTGATTGGTGTAATTTCCATTGACCACTGATTTATGGGATTTATATCATTTTAACCTTTACCTTGTATGATAAGGAAGTTTCATTACATGCATCATGATTGTCACATAGAAATTCATGTGGAATGTATATTCCATTCAATATAGATTGTATTGTTAGGTTATTTGGAATTTTTTATTTTCCACCTGTGCTATATTCCTTCCTATTATATACCATGTTAGGTACTTTAGTAACATGCTTAGTTTGATATATACTTATTAATTCAATTGCATGATTTTTGTATAACATGATGTCTATTTTATCTAGTATTTTTTCCCATACAGCATGCCACATGATTCATTTAGCATGTCAAATTGACTACCATGTTTTAGTGATTAATTAATGTATTTTTCCTCCATATGCCATGCTTTGGTTTTTCCCCACTTACATAATAACTGTTATGTTATTTTTCCATGTTTTAGTTCTTATTCAGCATTTCTATTTTTATTTACTACTTATGATCATAGGTCTTGACCTAATTGTGATTCAATGGTGGGTAGAATAAAAGGCCAACATCAATATAAGTTGTTTATTCCTACATAGATTAATGGTGAAATTCTATTTGGCACACCCATCCTGATATGTTTGATCCATAAACCATTGGTTGAATGGGATTAAATATTTATGGTTGTGATTAAATGGTAGTCAATTCCCAATCTCTAAAGATTATGGGATCATTATAATTTGGGATGTGGTGACCCATATAATTGAACAATTTTTTGAGATCATTATACAAGGAGACATCCGTAAATAGAATTTCTACAAAATTTTACTATTTAAATAGAATTGTTCCTTTATAAAGGCCAATCATTTTTACTCCTTGGTAATGATAACAAAAAATGACCAAATTCTTAAATTTATAATTGGACACAATTTGGTCAGTTAGGGCATGTTGAATTTGAAGTATGATTGACTTGACCAAAGTAGGTCATTCAATATGCTTGTGATTATGAGATAAACCCATTAAAGATGTTTTAAAAATCTTAAAGATTCAAATAAAAAGTGTTTGTATCTAGATGAACCCATAATGACATGAACGACACCCTTGTAGGTCACCCTTATTTTGTTGTGCCTATTACTAAACCCCATGGGAGTATACTTATGTCATATAGATATGGTTATTAAAAGTGTTTGAATCCATTTATATCGTTTTATATACAAGTTTATGCTGGAATCATATTTGACTTGTACCTATTTAATTAATAAAAGACATTTTTTCATTGACTTGTACTTATATATGGAATTAGTTATTTTAAATTCAAATTTCAACCTAAATGGTGTTTTCCTCTATGGATTTCAGTTAAAATTTTCATTACAAAATAAAATTGCGAAAACAAGTAAAGAAATGAATGATGTCTAAAATGGGTGCTTATGTAATCAATAGACTAAATATGATAGAATTTAATTTTAATAGTTAATGTTAAAATAGAGGTTTAGAATAATTTTCTTTCTTTTCCTTGTAGCTTGGATAAATAAAGAACCAAATACTCTTTCCTTATATCTGGTAATAGATGTTCTTTAAAAAAAATTCTATAAATTCTTAATTTATTATATGTAAATTAATGTAACAACTAAAAATTTAATCTTATGTGGTGTTTTTGGTCTGACCCTCATGTAAGGGTTGTTTCAGTGTTCCTTAAGATTGCATTATAATGGGAGTGTTAGAATTTATTATAGACCTCTTCTTCAATAGTTTGAACATGAGAGTTGGGTGGTAGGGCATAGTGACCTTTCTAGAATGACCTAGGTTTAGGGTAGACACTTTATACTCTTATAAGAGGACGACTGTTGTGGGTATCATCCTATGATAATTAAATCCTTTTCATGTTACTTATGAGTTGTTACAGATGTGAGGTGTCATCCAAGTTCCATTATTTCCTCAAAAGAATCTTAGTTATTTATGATCCCCCTTATTTTGATGAGTATTCATTTGGTTTTATGACCCTTTTTATGGGTGTTGGAATCAAGAAATTCTTAGTTCCAACAAATATACATTCCTAGGTCATGGTTGACCGCTCAATGGTTTGTGTAGTCATCTTCCTCTTCTTCAGTGATGGGTGGATTTGTACATCACCAGTTGGGTAAATTGTCACATGGGAGGATATGAACATTGGTATCAATTCTTTTATGGGACATTGATATTCAACTACATAGGGTTGAAAAGCCTATGGATAGTATTAAGGATGTTTTGTTTCATTGGTATAATCTCTTGGTAGTACACGTTGATATAAGCGGTACCTGTCAAGTTGTTAAAATATTTTGAGAACTCGTGTGAGTTTGGTGGGAATTGTTTAAGCCTTGAGATATTATGTTATGTTCATGGGGTCATATATGGAGAACATTGACTAGGTAGTTAGAGGTAACATTGGCTCACCCATATGATAAAGATGGAGTCTTAATATGATCAAGTGTTTAGTCACACTATTAATTTTGTTAAGGTTATTATGCCTAATGTTATGGTGTGCATGGACATACCTCAGGAGGAGTGAAATGAATAGGCCTAGAGAAAAAATGAATCTAGTGTGTTTTTAAGTGGTTAGTTGATCTATATTTTTAGTTTAATTCTTGATAACAACATGTTTGTCTTGTCTCGAACCATCTTCAATGGTCAATGGAGTGTGTGTCATCGGATGTGCTCTTTTTTTTAGAAAATCAGACAATAATTACACTCATAAGGCAGAGAGAATTATATTAATTATGGTAATATGTTTCCTTCCAAGTAGAAGGAACAAAGCTGGTGAGTATCTTTTTGAAATTAGTAGTGCAATTTTTGAAAGCCCTTGAGGCTAGCACACTTTCTAATGTCTTGGTGCTTACGAGGAAGCATGACAATGGCATGATTGGCTGTGTACACCACTGTAGAATGTGTGCATAGTGCATATGGAATTTCTCGTCATGAATGATTTTCCATGTAATGTTTTGAATTTTTAAGTCATCATAGTTCGGTAGTAATGATGCACCGATAGTTGAAGTATCGATTCCTCCAAAAAGTGTCATCCTCAGAGGATCGACTGACCATCCTCAGCACAGTTGGCACGGTTGACCTTGAACATTGTTGAGAACCTTGACTTGAGGTTGTAGGAGATTCTCAAATTCTTTTTATGGTTTTTTCAAATCATCTTTGTGTACACTTTATTTAGTGGTGATCATGAACCTATCTTAACATCGTGTAGGTATAATGAGAGAGCATCGGTAATACGGTGTCCTAAATTTTTTATATCGTTGGACTTGATAGACATGCTTGTCTAGAGTTGTACAATGAAAGTATGGAAGTTATCAATGCATGTACACTCCTATGTGATACATGGGATCCCAACTAGAAACACCTTTTATGGACTCATGGAAACCAGCTATGTCCTTTGACATTATTTCTAAGTTGATGCTGCTCTGGTAATGGTATGTGTTCTTGATACATTGAAATATGGCTTTGTAAAGACATCTTGTTTTCATATTCTAGTATATGTGTTTCATTATATTAGAACCTTGGTTCCTAGTGGATGATTTCAAGATTACCTTAGTCTTCAATGAGGCCTGGATGGTTTGTTTTTAGGGTGCCTATCAAAGTGTTTCAGACCAAGTTTATACTATTATTATGCGGGGGAATGACAACATAAAAATATTTTTTTCTGAAAACATCACCGGTAGTCGGGTGTAGACTTCAGTAGATGTGCTCGATGGAATCATAAGGTTCCTTAGAGGAAGGTGTCATGTGTTTGGTTTTGTTACGCAAGTTTTCTATGATGACCATTTTGGGTAATTTCGGTCAAATGTTGATCGGATAATCTTCTTCCTATTTTGATTAATACGATTGATAACGAATTGTTTTTGGAATTACATTTGGTTAAGTGAGGTCAGATGAAAATTTCAGTCAAGGTTTTTCATGGAATGGTCAGCTCCACTAGGATAAATGATGTCAACTAGGAGTTAACCAATTGTTCAAACTAAAAACATACCATGAACACCAATAGAATTCTACTAGTATGTTAAAATGATACAATTACTATAGTATCAATAATATTCCTTTGAATCGTCCATAAAATTTTTAATCTTATGGTAGAGAGTAATAATGCCCAGTTATCTAAAGATATGATGACATGATTGCGTTTCGAGATAGATTGAGTAAACTAAATCTCATTGTTTCATTTTTTCATATTGAGCATTGACTATTGTTTTAAGGTATTATGTGTCAAATCCATAAGTGATGGTTTGAGGTGTATTGGGAATTTTGAAATATAACATGGATATTTGGACAAAAGATTCATGGCTAGAGTAGGTCATATGTTGTTTTCTAATTTTCCCCAACAATTCTTCTAAATGAGAAGTTTTATGGTGGGAAGACTGTAGTGTTTTGTGTTTTTTGACTGGATGTAATTGTAAAGGAATTCAAATTTTATTATTTAGAGGGTGGTCTATTTTGTAAACCAATCTTCGTAATGGAATTATTATATTCGGAACACTTAAAAGTGTTTTTGTTAGGCTTGGATAATGGATCAAAGGGTCACTCAGTTGTTACAATGAGTTTTGGTAGAACCGATCTCTGAATACACATAACTGGGAAGAACTGGTCCGGGCAAATGGTTTTCCTAAAACCATGCATCCCACTAGAAAAAAAGTGTAATTGATCCAACGGAGTTGGAGATCATGCACAATTTGGTCTAACTGTGTGAGAGGAGATGCAAAGTTTTGTGATGTTGGGAATGTGAACAATTTTCAAATGGTTTCACAAACTGTGTGCATGAACTGTGTGACCTCCTTATCCAGAATTCCTATCATGGTTGGTACATGGTTTTTCCAATTATACATCCAAATATGCACCTAATTAAATTATGTTTAACTAATGTTTTTACACAATTTTCTTTAAACACACACCTCCACCTCTTTTCTTCCGCTACGTATCCAACCTCTCCCCTCCTATCAAGCTCCCCTTGGGCCTCCTCTTATGCATGGATCTATATAACCTATTTAATGTTTAAATTGAGTCCCTTCAACTGAATTGGATTAAAAATGGTAATCTCATCAATCCTCTTACTCCATTCTTCATTTATCATCCATCCTTCTGTGTTATTTTATGTTTGACCAATTTTCCCCTATTTTTAGGGTGTTTTTGTGTTTCATAGATTTCCCTCGAACCAGACTGAATCACGCCTTGATATTGGACATGTGGTTCATCCATTCTATATGGTTGGTTGTAAATTGATTTTCCCTCAAGTGTCACCATATTATAAAATATTTATTTTTCATTGCACACAAGTCATACCCAGTGTCATTTAAAAATAATAAATTACATTGAATTAAATTATCTAGCTCTCCATGGGACATGTTTAGAATCTTATGGGTTGGGTTGGAGATTATGACCCCATTCTAAACCACCCCATTTGTGTGATATCATTCAGTCTCCATCTATAAATGTTCTCATCCTTTGTTAAATTCACCTATTTGGGTGTAATTTCTTTTGTAAATTAATTTTCAATGCTCCCCTATTTTAAAACCACCTATGAGGTGGGTTTTTTTATGTCTTGTCATGTAACTAGACAGAAGAAAGTGAAAAAGGTTTTTTTTGAAAAAATGTAATATTTTCTAATAAGAAACCTCAATGAGGTGCAATATCCTCTAATTGAAAAAGTTATATATGTGCCATTCCATCGTTATATTTCTGGTATTTGTATTTCCATGGCCTTCATTTGCGTTCTTGATTGTGTTTGACTTATGTATATGGACCTTATTTCTTTATAATCGAATTCAAGAATGTTCATGGTCCTTATTATTCCTAAAATGAGAATGAAAGATGGGAACAATACTCTTTAGTTTCCTTTTTATGGGTTAAGTCATTCATAGTGTGCAACCTTTAGTTCCTTAAATAATTGTAACGTTTGATGAGTCAGGCCCTTAGGCTATATACTTATGCCTAATTCCATAGTTTTTTGGCTTAAAAAAGTGTTTTTGATAGCTTTTTTGGAATGAAATTTTTGTAATTACTTTTTGAGGATATGTAATTTTTATTGCTAATCCTTACCTTCTTATCGGTCAAAAGTGAACATGGGTCCCCACATAAGGATGTCGTGGATGGAATTGATGCGCTCAGTTTTTGATCTCTTGGATGTTCTAGCACCGACCCTTGGATTGAATTGGATGGGCTATCAAGGTGTATTATTTATAAAAATGAGTGACACTGGTTCCCTAGGGGAGAAAATATGGATGAGCTTGTTGGAAAAATGGTTATTTCACAAATAGGGTTGTACTAGGTCCCCTATGTGAGATACATGGGACATGATTAGAAGTTATACATACACCATGCCGATATTTATACAAGGGATTCATTTTATATGACTCCTTGTATGCGCTCTTGAGTATTGGGTATCTCTAAATCCCCTATAGTGACAATTGGGATTCCATTATGGATCACGTTGTACGGGCTGAAGATGCCCTACTTGATTTGATGGTTTCCTTACCTATTTTTCACATGATTCGTCATTATTAAGTTATGAGATTGCTTAACCAATGTCTTAGGGACTCATGATCCAATACAAATCACATGAATTGGGATTAGGTAAACATGATTCTCTATTTAGGATGACCCTTACACATACCCTATCATATAGGTAGAAGTACACTTACTTTTAGAGGCATGCCATCTATGGCAGAAGAAGTAATGGTCGTTCTGGTGTCCCTTAGGAACTAAAGTAAAATTATTTAATTTTATTTGTTTATTTCCTTACCTATCATATCTTATCAATGTCATATTTTATGTTCACATACTATATTATTCTTTAGAATATTTTGGTGGGGGCCTAATGAGTATATCTAACACCCTTATTAGGCCTCCATTACACCAAGGTACCTGAGAAGATCCTCATTTTTGCATTTTCATGATGTATTGTTGGTGATATATAGTCACTACTACAAAACAGGGTTTATCTAGTACTAATATTTTAATATTTCTAGCTAAAACAAGGTTAAAACCCCCCTTTTTAGTGATATAAAAAGTGTTGTTAAAAGGGGACATCTTTTTTGAGTGTTGTTAAAGGGGTTCTTGAACAACAGTAAAAAAACATTGTTAAATGGGTACCTTTATTAATGACCATAAAAAACACCGTTAAAGTGTGAGATTGATTATAAATAGTAAAAAAGTGATGATAAAGTCCCCACCACTATCAGAACATGTAAAAAAGAACTAATAGAGGGGGTAATTATCAAATGTAGTAAAAAATCGCTTATAAAGGGGGGATTTATTATTTCATGTAAAATAGCATAGACAAAGGGTATATTTCAAAAAAAAATACATTAAAAATAGTACATTAATATATAAATACATTTATATTGATAAAATTATAATATATATTTAATAAATTTGTTTTAGATATGGCTAAATGGCCGTTTACATATAATATATGATATATTCAGTGAAAATAGATTATAAAATAACAAAAAAATTAACTAATAGTTTTCGAATTATTATCTAGTAATATTAATTTAATAACAAATAAAAATTAAAAATATCAAAAAATTAACAGAATATCAGAATTAAGTTGAAAACATAACTCGAACTTCAAATGGCCATAACTTTTGATCTGGGTTTTTGTTTATGCTATACCACATATCATATCGAATCATGCAATGAGATCTATGTACCTAGTGATAATGGTTAACCATTTTTGGGTTTTTAAAGGTCCAAAAGACCCAAAATGCCTCCAAAACTGAGTTTTTAGTTTCGGTACCCCATTGTTTTAACATTTGATTGAATTTCAGCCTTAGTTAAGGGGGGTTCTCCCTTTTTTAATGGGGGATGAATTTATTTCTGAATATTACATCGATATTGATATTATGACTTTAAAATTTTATAATTTTTCATAATTTTGTGTTATTTATACTCAAATATATAACTCTATATATTTATTTTTCATATATTCCGACATAAAAATTTACATTTATAATTAAATAATTAAACATATTTACATATAAATTATATTTCTCAATATATAATGGTTATATATATATATATATATTTGTGTGTGATGGAAAAGATATATATATTTATCTATATATTCTAATATATGAATATGAATATGAATATATAATATATTTAAATAAATGTAAACATTTATAATTATATTTATAGATGCACAGACACACAGATATATATATATATATATATATATAAATTATATATATAGGTTTGTATGTATTTATAAACACACACACACAAAAACTCATTTTATATATGTAATTATATATATATATATATAAACATATATATAAATATAAGGACAAAAATTGTAATTATATATATATAAAAATATATATCATAAAATGTAAAACAAAACTGTATAGGGGAGTGGAAAAGGGAGGGGAGTATAAGCTGGGGGTCTTAGGTTCAAAACTCACTAGATGCATGGATACACACTAGAGGGTGGGATTATCTAAAGTGCTGATAAAGGGGTGGGGGGCAGTGATGATATGGTTTCATCACTGATAAGGGGGTGTGGAATGAAATTTATACCCTTTATTAGTGCTAAAAAGGTTCTCAGAAAGGCCACCTTTATCAGTTCTAAAAAATTACTGATAAATTCCCCCTTATCAGTGCTTTTTACGAGCGCTGTTAAATATTACACTTTAATATTTCTTATATTATCAGTTCTTCTATAGAATTGATAAATCCATTGTAATATCACTATAAAGGCCTATTTTGGGGTAGTGTGTGTACCTAGGAGCTTGGGAACACATGAATGAGTTAGTACTCAAGATGCATGTGGAGTTAACCTTTGGTATTCTTTTATTTTTTATTGTAGTTTAATTATTGTTGTATCATTCATTATTATACCTTTTAGCATCATATAAAATGTATGAATTATTGTATGTATTCAACATTGGCCATTTTTATTTTAGGTATTCAAATTATTTTCTACTTTCTTTTAATTTAATTATTAATGCTTCATCTATTTCTTATTTTTAATTATTAATAAACTATTGTTATACTGTGATCACTAGGTTATAGTCTCACCACTATACCACCATTAAACCAATGATGCTAGTTGGTAACATCTGGAATATGGGTTGGTGTGATTTAGGCCATGCAGCGACTGGTCATACTATTGGTTTAATACTTTGTTGGGTCGGGACGTTACAATTTTTCAACCTACGAATTCTCTAAGAGGAAAGATGTACATTCGTTTCATCTAACCAATCATTAGTATAACACTATGATAGGATGGATTTCATTATAATTAGAAATAAAAATGATAAAATTTCACTTTATCCAAGATAAAAATTCATGAATATAGTGTCGCCTTTTTTAATGTTAAACTAGCACTGATAAAGGACACCCTTTATCAGTTGTTTTTCTCTAATTGATGAATGGAACATTTATCAATGGAATTTTACATTTAAACTATCCTTTTCCCCATTTAATGTTTTAGGAAAGGAATTTCATGACATCATCCTCACCATAATCTTCCTTTCTATCATTTACGCTAAGATTATTCATGGTCTTGAATACCACCTCATTGGATTTACATTTTTCGACAACCACATTATCATTATTTCTCATCTATTATATGTCAAAATGGTTGTGTGAACTTACCAATATCATTTCATATGGATATTTTACCTCTAATAAAAATAAATTTATATTGAATTGAGTTGGAAGACTTCTTTGGATTGACTTAAAGATCTTTACAACATTGAGGATTTCTTTGAGACCATGAATGTCCTCTAAAACAAAATTCACCCGGTCAAGGAATGCATAAACCAACTAATTTGGGTAAATTATTGGGTCCTCATACATGTTACACACAAAAATATTTTCTCCAAAATATATAATCACCCTCATAAATATTTAGTAACTTTCTGACATTGAATATGATAGATTACACAACATCACCTTCATGTAGATTTTATTAGATAAGACTCCCCCTAAGGCGGTGAAACTTCTAGAATAATCATCCAATTATATTTGTTCTAATTTTGACAAAGTTGTATTATCCATACTAGCTAATATACCATGAATCCTAGCTATAAAAACTTCAATGTCTAATGATCATAAGTATTACTGCAATTGATTCTTCCATAATTGAAAATAGTTTGCATCAATGATCAGAACCCCTTTATGAGAAACAACCTCCAATTTGTTCCATTGAGATAGAATAACAGGTTTTTTCATTTGGGAATCTTTCCAATTATTGGCCCCACAAGGTAAGTACCTTCACATGTGGGTGAATCAGAGTATCAAAGTATAAAACACACCCCATTTTTATCTTTTTTTTGTCAGATAAAAAATATCTTCCCTCTCCTTCTATAGAAATGTATATACATAAATGAAAACATGCACGAGACAGAAAAATTATACTTGGTTTACTTAATACTTTGATAGTTCAAGGAGTATACAAATATAATGTGCTAAAGTACCAAATCCATTAAATCCCACTATAGTTACAATATTTGGAATGGACTCACTATCCCACCTAATTTACTTCCAATCACACTTTGAAATGTCATTGTTCTTAGAACAGAAGTATACTCAATAATACGTCATAATATTTTTCTATTTATTGTTTTAAAAAACATTCGTTACATAGAATATAGTGCATCATGAAGATCATCTTTTATCCGCATAGTGAAGAAAAAACGTTCCAAAAAAATTTCGGTAATACCTCTTGGTTCACACAACTTTTTATTTTCAGAAACTGTTGAACGAATTTCATGAAGATTTCTAATTTTATTGAAACTTTTCACTTTCATGAAACTCAATACCATTCAAAAAACATACTAAAATTTCAATAAATTCATTTGGACAGATTGAAATAGGATCATGTATTCATAGAACTGATGTTTTTATGACTTCATCGCATAAGAAAAACATTCACACAACTCTTTCATGAATTGGTAGCCTTCATATCTTAATTAAGACTTGATCACTTTAAATGAGGGGGGGGGGGTAGATTCCTATTAATAAAATTTTACACCCCTTCAAGAAACCTACACTCTATCCATGAATCCTTCATGAAACTCTTCATTTTATTTAAAAAACATTCAATCATCGCATATCTTTTAGGAACATTTCCATTTACAGAACCTTATGAAAAATATTCCTTCCATCATGAATTTTCACATAAAACTCAACTCGCATTTTCCACAAACACAACCATCCCAATAATACTTCAATTTAACCTTTATATATTCCCCCCAACAATTGTAAATTATCATGATCCCTAAAACCCTGATAGCCATACATCATATGTGTTCCATTAGTATGATATATCTCGACCATAAGCTATATGTTTAGAATTATTTTAATATTATCATTAGGTTCTCATTATAGTTGGGAGATGTTATAACTTATTGATACAAAAAATAATCTAATGAAATTACTATGTAAATATTTGATGTAGAATTATCAATTCTATTATGGAAATAATACATCATTTATAAATAACTATATAGATGACATGGAAATTGAAAAGTCCTATTCATTATGGGTTTTGTGTACCCACATTCACAACATTATCAATGCTAAAAAATAATTTATCTTTTCTAAAGACCAAAAATTTATCAAATATAAGAAAATAATTGATAAAGGGGCCCCTTAAATAGTGATAAATAAAACAATGATAAAGGATGGCCTTTGATGATTTCTTTTATTTAGCACTAATAAAATTCAACTTTTATCAAAAATATTTTTTCTGATAAAGGGTGGTCATTAATAATGTAGGATCTATAGTAGTGGAGGATTTATTACAAGTTAAAAATTGATGGAGATATGATCTAAATCCTCTTATACATATGATGTATTTTAGTCATATCATGTGAGAAGATATAGGTATATTGTATTGTATAAAATTTATGATATAAAGGAATATTGTATGCCTTAGTAGGGTATATAATTGGATAAAAAAATGTGAAATTACATGATTTTATTTACAATAAAAACTATTTCATATTGTATGATATGTTATATCAAAAGTGATTTGATATGTATCAATTTTATTATTGACAACATGGTAGTTTAATTTTATATGTTAACATTTGGGTCTCACATCTGAGTACACACATTTAACATTTAAACACATTATTAAATATCACATACATCATATTGCACGATTATCATTACTATCATAACTATATCATATTGTATGATATGTTCATATCTAAAGTGTTATCATATGAATAAATTATATGGTAGATAACATGGAAGTTTAATGCTATATGTTAACATGTGGGTCTCATCTATGTAAGGTTATCAGTAATTCATAAAATGTATGTGAGATTCAATAATTCCTTTAAATATTAAATGCATGTAAATTGAAAGGAATAAAAATAATTTGTAACAGAATTTAATTAATGAAAAAATATATAATATTCAAGTAAATGTTATTAATAGCTCATAGAGAATCCCAAAAGACTATATAAAATAGGGTGAGGTTATGAAAATCAAATCCACTACATGGTGTGAGACATTGATTCTCTTCACACCCTTGGCCCATTCTCTTCCTTCCTTTACACAGATGGTACTAAAATATAGTGGATATAAGGAGAGTCTTACCCAAGTGATTAGTGGTTCAAAAACACATGTAAACTCTTCGAGAAAGAAGTCTTTTACCTCCATATAACCGATATATACGAAGTTTATGAATAATGATTAGATACATGACCATCTTCAGTGAATGGTGTGTTATTGATTTTATATTAAGCGTTGTTTATATTTAGAATAATGGATGATGATGGTTTTTTTGTTTCTTAATTTATTTAGTTTTCTACATAACTATTATTCAATCTTAATAAACCTATAAAAATAACATATGTAAAATATTCTAAATTGAGTACCAACTAATGAATTGGACCACATACCACATGAATTAATGTAAGGAAAGAAACATGTGTTGTCACATACTCATGGATAGGGATGTGACACATTTATTAAGGTGATATCAAGAAAAAACCAGCACATTAGTGTATAAAGTGTCTCTTTATAGGGAATCCCTAGAAAAAAGTTGTTGTTATCTATACAACCCCTTAGATAAGAAGGTTACTATCACAAGAGAATACATTTTTCTTGATATGAATCAAATATTAAAGAGGTATAGTGAGAGTAAGATTGAATTAAATGAGGTTGAAGCCCAAGATACACAAGAGTTGATAAATGAAGGTATTACATAGGTCATCATGGATGATATTGTTCCTGAAATAAAAGTAAATTGTAGGATCCCCATAGATACTATAAAAATAGAATGATATAGTTTTACAGTCACCAAATATTGTGACACGTTATTAGTAGAAAATAATGGTTTATTTTCTTACAAGTATGTAGTAGAGTGATAAAAAGCTCTATGATGGAAAGAAGCCATGTGTTTTGATATCAAGTTCATATATCAGAACTAAGTCATGGTTACGGATGATCGTCAAGATGATGTAAAACCCAATAGATAAAAATGTGATTTCAAGAGAAAACATAACATGGAAGGTAAATTAAATACATATAAATCAAAGATAGTGGTTAAATTCTATAAATAGATTCAAGACATTGATAATGGAAAAACTTTTCTCCAATTCCCATGTATTAATCCATTAGTAATATACTCTCCATTGTAGTTTTCCATGACTATGAAACCGAAAAAAATGATTCTCTATGGTAGTTATTTTCACTACTGGTGGCAGTTTATACCACTATTACATTTGTTTGAAGTGGTTATATAAAATACCACATATTTCACAGTTGTAAATATGTTAGTAATTGTTCATATTGTTTAGTGATGGTTTTTAATTGTGTTGTTTATTGGATACTTAATAGAATTTCATAATTCATTTGGAATTGGGCTTATTAATTCAAGATACAAAATAAAATTCAGAAATTAACGTAATCATTACTAAGTATTGTAGTGGTGGTTTTTTAGAAGTAATTTTTGTAAAGTACAACAAAATTGATTATAGAAAATTTTATTTAAAAAAAAATAAATACTAAAGAATAAAATGCATATAAAAACTCAGTCAGACAATAAACTAAACTATAAAAGAAAAATAAAATCATCATACATACACAATAATACCTCCATAATCATATATACACAACCATAAATCAACCCATATCCAACCCATAAATACTGTTATTAATATATACATATAAAATATGTCCAATGAACACTACCAACCCATATCCAATACATCCATCCCATGAAATCCACTACATCTATATGCGTACATAACTACAAAAATTTTATATGACACCATACCATAAAATGAATAAAAAGAAGATAGAAATTAGAACTAAACATAACATATCATAATTACATTTTAATCATTGAAAATATTCATCTATACCACAAAAAATAAGAACCATCACAAATGACCTATAAATAATTTCATGGATCAGAATGGTCAACCTCCTTTATACTATTGAAATCTTTCACCTAGAATGCAAACCATAATATTTATGAAAATAAATATGAAAGTAAATATACCTAGAATATATTTATAATTTTCAAATAAAATTTGTTCTTATTTTTATCAAATAGGTGGAATAATAAAATTAAAAAAATAAAATATCATGAAGAACACTTTGAAAATTTAAACATACATATTTAATATAGGATTTACCCCATGTAAGTCAAAAGGGAAAAGTATTTTATAATCTAATCAATTTTTAAACCAACATATGGTGTGGGTGAAATTACTCAATAATGGTTTAAAAATTAATTTATATTGTAGCATTTACTGTATTTAAAAAATAATTTTACTGTGGTTTCCCCAAAATTTGGCATAAATTTAAGGCCATTTCCTATTTTTTTGAATGTTACACACATGTTTTAGTGTTCTGAAACACTAAATATATGTTTACACATTTCCCAGAAAATCATAACCCTGTTTTATGTGGAATTGGTTACTACATTTCTAATATAAATCAAGAATATTTTAACTATGATTTCATGGCCATCCTATTCCATTTTCTAGGATTTGACCCCATGGTGCACATTTTTAATGGCCTTGGTGTCTTTTAAAGATACATATTGAGTCATTCTAAGGACAACACACATTGGAAGGATGTGATGTCCTTCCATAAACATCAAACATAATTCAATGATGTGACTCCTGGGATTTTATGTTAATATAAGGCTATTTCCTAAGGGTTTCACTATTTCAAGAATGTTCTAGTGTTTTAAAACACTAAAACTGAATTTACGTACATCCGAGGAAAACCATAACTTGGATCGATGTGGAATCAGTTCCCACATTTAAAAAATCAATCAATGGTCATTGTACTATGATTTCATGGTAATCCAACACCATTTTATTGGTTTCAAAATCTTGATGCTTGTTTGTGAAAACTCTGATATATTTTAAAACCTATTGTTGAGTCATTTAGAGGACATCATATGTAAATTGGATGTTTTTTCTATTCATACACATAAAAAATAATTTTACAGTGGTTTCCCATTATTTAACATTAATGTGTGGTTTTTCCTATGGTTTTGACCATTAGACACATATTTTAGGGTTTTAAAAAATTAAAAACACATTTAATGGAATCCTAGGAAAATCATACCTCAAATTGACATGGGGTGAATTCAAACATTTTAAATATCTTTCTAAAGTAATTTTCTTATGATTTAACATCCATCTGGTAATTTTTTCTTGGTTTCAACCCCATGGTTTATGTTGTTATAGATGTTGATATATTATAGAACTACTTATTGAGTTATTCTGAGGACACCTCATGTTGGATGGGGCTGATGTATTCCTATACAAATCAAAAATTATTCAAATGTGGGTTTTCTATGATTTAACATCTATATGAGGTTGTTTCCTATGGTTTTACCATTACATGCACATTTAGTTTTTAAAACACTGAATATGTATTTATGGATATATTGAGAAAACCGTAACTCTGATTGATGGGGATTTAGTTCCTAGTTTTTACAATTCAATATAAAATAATTTTCCTATGATTTAATGCAAATTTGACACCATTTCATTGTGTTTCACACCCTTATAAATGAGTAAAAATACATTGATATCTTTTAAAATCGTTTATTGAGTTATTCTGACCCCACCACATATCAGATGGATGTGTTTTCTATCTATACATGTCAAAAATAATTGAAAAATGGGGTTTCCATTATTTTACATAAATATAAAGTCATTTATTATGGGTTTGAATGTTATATGCATTATTTAGTGTTTTAAAACACAAAAAACACATTTATGGGCATTCTAGGAAAATTGTATCTTGGTTTTATGTGGTGTTTTTTCTATATTTCGAAAACAAAATATATAGTCATTTTAGTATGACTTTATTTCAATTTAATGTGATCTTATTGAATCAAACCCAATGGTACACATTTTTAATAGTCTGATAACCTTTAAAACAACATATTGTGTCATTCTGAGTACACCATCCATTAAATAAACATTATTTATACTTGTACACATAAAAAATAATTCATCTCAGATGTACATTGATTTTAAAATAATTTGTGGCTGTTTCCTATGGTTTTTATAGTAATGTTAATGTTTTCGTGTTTTAAAACATTAAAAAACAAGTTTATGCGAACCTTAGGAAAACCGTAACTCATGATGATGTGGAGTTTGTTCCTACATTACAAAAATATATTTATTATCATTATACTATGATTTCATGGAGATCTGATGATGTTTTCTTATTTTTGACACCTTGGTGCATGTTATTAACAAAATTGATATCTTTTAAAACTTCTTATTGAGTCATTCTGAGCACACTACACGTTATATGGTTGTTATTTCTATCTATACATGTCAAAAATAATTAAACGGTGGTTTCACCATGATTTCATTTGTATCCTATATTGTTTCTTATGGTTTTTATTGTTATTTTCACAGATTTCTATTTTAAAACACTAAAAATTTATTTACGAGCATCCTAGGAAAACCATAACTCAGATTGATGTAATGCTAGTTGCAAAATTTCAAAAATAAATCTACAATAATTTTCCTTTGATTTCATGATCATCCAATGTTGTTTTCTTGATTTTGACCACCATAGGAAAGTTTTTAAAGACTATAGTATCTTTTAAAAATTCTTATTTAGTCATTATGATCACACTACACATTGTATGGATGTTTTGTTTTCTCTTACACATCACAAATAATTCAACCATATTAGTACAACTATTTCACTTCAATCTGGCACACAAAGTGGGTGGTATGACTTTAAGTGTGCTTTTTCTATATAAAAGTTCATTTTAGTTTAATTCACCCATACATATAAAAACTGAGAAATTGAACCTGTATTGTTTTCAAGCATTAGGACAGTGATTCGTAATTAATTTTTGACATGTATAAATTGACCGCACGTCAATATGACACATTATGTTGGAAGTATGACTTGAAGATGCTATTTTCATTATAAAAGTTCTATTTTTGATTAAAATATCATTCACTTTCTAAAAACCAAGAATTTAATCTCATATTATTTTTAAAATTTAGGAAAAGGATCTATAATTCATTTTTGTTATGTTGGAATTGACCACATGTAAATCATTCACATGAAGTGGTTAGTATGGATCGATGTGAGTTTTTCTCAATATAATAGCCTCCTTTAGTTAAAAAAACTGTCACATATCCAAAACCAATAAAAAACCTCATATAATTTTCAAACATTAAAAAATAATACATAGTTCATTTTTGAAATATATGAATCAATCACACATCAATATGACACATGATATGGGTGGTATAACTCGAAGTGCGTGTTTTGAACATAAAAGTGTCATTTAATTTTAAAATGCCTATCACATTACTAAAACTAAGAAAATGAGATCAATTTTTTTTTCAAACATTATGAAACTGATCCATAATTCATTTTTGACATATAAAAATCAAGAACACCTCAATAGAGAAAACACAGTTGGTAGTATGAATTAGAATTCTATCAATTTTACTGTTTCTATTTGATATTTATATTTTAATTATTTCCTGTAATATTATTCCCTGATCACATTAAGATACTATTTACTTAAAAACATCCAAACATCAAATAATTATATGAAGACTCATATAGGATCAATCTAGATGATTATATATATTTGATAATATTCATGGAACCCTTCTATTTATAAATAACCTTGACTAAAATACCCTACCAAGATTAGTTTTTCAAAATTATCATTGATATGTGTACTAAAATAAATAAGATACCTAAATGTTGTTGGCTACTGTATGTGTTCTTTGAAAATGTTTAAATGATATAAAGAGTTCATAATTTACCTCAAATATTATGAGCTATAATTCTTGAAGTTTCAATGGGGATTAGTCACAAAATCCTCAAAATTTAAGAAACTAAAAATATTTTCCATTATCGACCATCACTGATCCTCTATTTTCGTATTTCAGGCTTGTTATTGATTTTTTTTTTCAAACTAGTGATTTCTCTTTATGCTTCCCAATCAATCGAACTAACCAAACTTCTCATTGGTGTAGTAGTAAATGATGATGATTCTCAACCAAAGACATGTGATAAAATAGGACCAAAACCTATTCCCCATTCAAGCCTAGGATTCTCCTTCCCTAAAACCATTTCAACCACATCATTCACCAAAACTGATGATGATTGTAAAGGGATCACATCTAAGGATTCTTGAGTTTTAACCTATTAATACGATAATATTAACAACAATTTTTAAAATAATATTAACTTCCTAATATTATCTAATTCATAAACTTTTCATTACAATTAAAAAAAATTTCACTACTATAGAAACATTATAATGAAAATTAAATTATAATAACAAAAAAGACAAAAACCCAATTAATTATGGCTAATTACGTGGATAAAACATCACCAATAAAGATAATTGGAACTATTTGATCCATGTAGTCATCCCCATTT
The DNA here is from genome assembly GCA_963277665.1 of Viscum album. Lineage (NCBI taxonomy): Eukaryota > Viridiplantae > Streptophyta > Magnoliopsida > Santalales > Viscaceae > Viscum > Viscum album. The sequence goes on from OY728140.1 coordinate 323,693,629, forward strand.
AAATTATATTAAGGAATTTTTGTTATTATAATTTATTTTTCATTGTTAAGTTCTTATAGTAATGAAATGACATAAAATATTAATGAAAATTACTTACTCCAACATTTTTGGTAGGTTCATTCACATAACTGTCATCAGGTTTCCAATGAACCTTAAGCCACATCTCTATCTAGAAAATAGAGTGACCTAATTCATTAGCATTCATAAAAAATAAAAATACATGTTATAAAAAAACATTATCTTATAATAAAATAATATAAATAATAATGGGTAAAATACTACCAATATTGTTGTTTTTTGCAAAACATTTCAAGACTCAACAAAATGAGAAATGACTTGTTTCTCATAATTAACAATATTTTTTAGATAATTCCTAAAAAAATTATAAAATTATAAAAAAATATTATTTTATTGTGTTTATATTTTTTAGATATTCTAAAATATTCAGTAACCTCATTCTATTCAGCAGCATTAATATTGACAAAATTCGTACACTACTTAAGAGAAATACTTTGAGGAACATTCTCATACATCTGTCAAGATATTAGATATTTTTCATTAAACTCATGCCATAATCATCATTTAAAATCTCTTTATTTCTAACCAAAATTTTTTAGAGTGCATGAGCATAAAATATAGACAGGGACATGAAAATGAAAAAATATAAGAAGATAAAAAATATAGCACTTTATATGTATATTAATAATTTTACTCATGCCTTTTAATTTTTTTATCAATGAATATTAAATTAATATTAAATTTTCATGGTTATAAAATGCCAGATTTTTTACTATCTCTAGGAATATGACTCTAATCATTATAATTTATTAGAATGCGCATTTTCTCTAAAGATACCTTCCTAATAATGATTTCATAGATTCTATCAGTATCACTAATAGACACCCAAAACTCATCAAATGGAAATATAATCTTGATTTCTTTCAGGTCCCATACTTTTTCTGTATTCACATTTATATCTCTTCCGATGTTGTCTTTATCAGTTTTTAAATTCATTAAAAAATTAATAAAATATTTTTTTATACAATGAAATACATACTTGTAATGGAAACTAACTAATATCCCTTATATGAAGTCATTGCCACCTTCTCTATCATTAGAGGTGCATCAGATGGTGGACTACTGACAACTTCTGAGGAAAATAATAGCTTTCCAAAAGTGTATGCTGATGTTGAATTACTTAGGCCCCCTAAATCTAACAATAGTAATCGTGTGCTCTGAGATGTTGATCAGATAGGATGTTGAATTTTTTTCTTGGAATTAATGCAATGAAAATAGTTTAGAATATATTCAATGTATAAAAAATAATACATAAAAGATTATTAAAGTAAAGGAAAATATAGAATAATTTATACTTGTAAAAAATACATTTAATTGAGAATTATTAGTATAGTTTCATTACCAATTTTTATATTCAATTATCTTCATCTTCATTATATTTTTTGTTATGAACTTCTATTGTATAGATAAATTCATTTTCACCCCCTCTTACAAGTTCAATTGTTATAATATTGCAAATTAAAACCTATTTATTTTTTTTTGTTGATGAGGTTCACTGTAAAAAAGAACCAATTGAGCTCTATCCCCCATATTATACATATCTATCTATTTAAAGTGTAAAATAAAACTCTAAACTTCATATATTCTACCATCCACAAAATAAACCATCTTTAATTTTAAACCCATGATAAATGTAAATTATCTTCATGCTATCTAGCATGGATCAAGAGAGAGATGTTGATAAAAGTAAAATGCAAAAACATCTTTCATTATACCTATATCAATGTTTTTATTCATTAATTTGAATAAGACAATAGAAAATTGGCCATGACAGTTTAATTCTATTATATCAATAAAATTTCCATATTATCCCACAAATGCATGTTTAAATACTCCATTATTTTTAGTTTTCAATCCTTCTTCATTACTAATTTTATGAAACATAAAGACATAAAAATAGAAGGCGTCAAATCTCTTAGCCTACCATAGAGGATCTCTATACAGAAACATCAAATAATTTGATAAATCATCTCAATTATCAATATTAATTACATAAAAAAATATATATGGTGTTAATTTTAACATATAAAAATAATTAAATCCCAATAACATGAAAATTATTATATACTTACATGATAGTTGAACCATTTAAAAATTTCTTAAATAACAACTTTTTTATATTCTAGCACATTTCAAGTTCGACCCCTTAGTCATTTCTGGTATTTCAATATCAATTCTTCAATAACTGGATCAATAATAAGACTATTGAGTACTATATATCAATTTTATTTTAGTAACAACAATTCATTCAGTGTAAAATTTGATCCATTTCTAACTAGTCATTCAATATTTGGAAATACTGATGACTGGTTCCTAGAATGATAATTTGTGTAGATGTCATAAAAACATCCAACATAATTTAATCTAGTCTCAATGATATCAAAATACATAGAATAAATGTTCAATCACTCTTTTAATATGTAACCATCAATAATAGATCCTTCTGGTTGATCTTTATTCCTCGCATATGATTTTGAATGACCTATGTACCTAATGATAAAAATATAAAACTTATTAAATAAATAGCCAGTGATATGATAACATAAAATTATTCAATGAAAGTAAAATTAAAATTAAAAGACCTATCAACTGGATAAATCCATCGATAGTGTACTAGTCCACCAAGTTTATCTTTTTCAACCAAATGAACAGTAAAATGAATCATTGTTGTAAAAAGTGTATGGGGAAATAATATCTCCGAATGAAAAAGTTTCAAAATAGACGTCTCTGGATATTCATCAAGCTCAGTTATATTTATTGTTTTTTCTAAAATTACCTCTAAATAAGGTATAAAAGTCAACTAGAACTACATTTACATATTTAAGTAACATATTACATAACTCCATGATAAATAAATGCTCCCTTAGAATGTGTGATTTAGGACTTTAAATCCAAGAACTATAATTTTTTTTAAGTCAACACATCTTGAAATGTTACATGAATATCCATCTAGAACATTCAAATTATTTAAATTTAAATTTAATCCTTATTTATCATGATTTTCAATTGTAAAAATAGCTGAAGTATACTTTCCATTCCCATTTTCCCACAATACATGATTTATATTCAATGATTCCAAATCCTTACAAGCATTAAGGTGATCCTTCGATTTTACCTTCTCATTAAGCAATTTAGAATTTATATTCTCACAAATTTTATTTTCAATATGCATCATTTCCAAAATATGATATATCAAATTAAACTACCAATAAGAATGTTGAAAAAATATAATTGTTTTATTCCTCTTTGTTAATCCATAAACTTCATGTATTTTACCTCATACCCTTTACAAACTTCTTTAAACTAATAAAATTTCCAAATTCTAGAGTGACATTAATTAATTGTCCAACAATTTAGAAACAAGATAACACCATTGGTGACTTTATCAATTTAATATCTCAAGTGAATCAATTCTTCTTAAACATGAATTTTTGAGAATCATTAGGAAATAGAAAATGACGTATAAAACACAATTTTCTAATATGAAATAATCATTGAGGTTCGAAATCCAAATTAAAAAAAGGAAAATCCAAACCAGTTTGAGTGTTCCAACTAGAAATGTTTCCTAGTCAATGAATGCCACTAATTCTATGCATTAATGTAGCATGAATTTTCAATACTTTTCTTATTGATGCATTATTTGTTTTAACACCATCACCCCACAATTATTTAAATTATTTTATTTTTTGATGAATGTACAAATCAATGTCCTTTACATGTATTTTATTTCTAGGAAATATCATTGAAATAATGGAAAGAGTCTTCTTCATACATATCCATAGAGGTAGATTATAGAGGATCAAAACAACTGGCCATATTCCTTAACTAGGACTCAATCTACCAAAAGGGTGAAAATAATTAGAAGACCTTACCAAAAGAACATTACTAGTATCATAAGAAAAATATGTATATATTGAATGATACACCTTCCATGATGTTTAATATTTTCAATGTCTCACCATTCTGTCATTGTTACTATCATGGGATGCCACTTCCACTACTACATAAAATGATTTTAATAGGAAAATAAATTAGTTTTACAAGTCCTAATTTTTTTAAAATCTATATTCCCATAAAAGGAAATACCTCTAATAAATTCTCAAAAATTCACTATTAAATAACCCTATATCAGTGATCAAAAATGAAGATAAATGGTGTCTTTTATCAGAACATTCTTTAGCATTGATAAAAGTCAAAAAAAAATTATTTTGTAAATACAAAGGTGGAGACCAACCCATTTATTAGTGCTAAATTACCACTCCCCATCCCCTTTTATTATCACTACAAAAGGGTTTTATTAGTTCTAGAGGAAGCCCCTGTCATTTTAATAGTGCTTGAACACCTACTACATAGACCTGCATGCCCTTGCTTTCACCAAGTCATAAACCTAAGACCACCCCCTCATGTGTGTGCCCCATTACCACTGATCTATGTTGAGCTGTTTTTTAATTTATGATATATTTATTTATTTATATATATTTCTTATATTTTGTTGTCCATATATATATATAAATTGTTATTTTTAAATAAGTTTACAAAATATATTTTCTATGTGTGTGAGTATTTATAAATAAATAACTAAGTGTATATATATATATTTATAAACATATATATCTTTTTCTGTATCTATAAAAATAATTATACATATTTATATTTGTTTACATGTATTATATATTAATATTTATTTACAGATATTATAATATATAGATAATATATATCAGTTTGTTAATACAAACACATAGAAAAATGTAATTATATATAAACACATTATATAGATATAAAAATATTAATATATTTTTATATTAAATAATAAAATGGAAATTTATTTATTTTTATATATAGTTTAAATATTTATAATGATATTTTATATGTAAATTTTATTACATATTTATTTATAAAATTAAATTTTTATGAGTAAATATATACAAATATGTATATATTTGTATCTATTAAAATATAAATAACATTAAAAAATGAAAATTGATAAAATTTTAATGTCATAACATCATTATGAGTGTAATACTTGAAAATAAATTGAGTCTATATGAACCAAATATATGAATTCTCCCATAAATGAGGATGAAATTCCATAAAATGTTAAAAAAATGTGGGTACTCGATAAAAAACCCAGTTTTAAAGGCCTTCTAGTAATTTTTTTAAACATAAAATGTGATGAGTGTAGATTCCTTTATCACCTCAACATATTTCATTTCAAAATATAAGAATTTATATGTGATAGAGTTTAAACTGACTCTCATATCAAAATTTCTATCCTTTTGAAGTTTGATTCATGTTTTCCACTTATTTTTGGTCGTTTATTAATTTATAAATTTTTTTATCATTAAATTGTTATTAAATTACTATTAATAAATAATAACAAGAATATTTTTAATTAATATTATTTTTAATTATTTTATAAACCATTTTCAACTAAATATATTATATATTAATTGATATTACATATTTCATATTATAGAAAACAAATTTTAAAAAATATATCATATTGTTATCAATGTATATATATTTATATATTAATATATTATTTTTAATGATATATTGTTGGAGTTGTTGGCCTATAACCAACTATTTTGTACTTTATTCATTAATAAATACATTATCACATATTGATTGTTCTTTTGTGTGATAATGCATGTGATATTGTTCTAAGGATAGGTGTTGAACTAAAGGTTCATAGAGGGTCTGTGCTATGATGTGAACTCAGAAGTTCCATAAAACTATTATTGAATATATGTTCTATGTCCGTATAATGATATTTGAGGGACACAAATAATACAAGCCATTATGGGTGAGGATTCATAATGCTTTGAGTCACCTTCTCAGGGTGTGTGCCTGAGGTAATTTATAGGAGGATATTATGAGAACGAGACCCACTAGAAGGAAATCCACTTTTCATAGTGTCATTGGATGTTTCTATCTACAAACTTGTGTATTGGACATTAGACTTAATGATTATTATTAATGGTTATTATAACTCCCTCACTTATATGTATTGATGAAAACTATGACGACACATTATTTGAAGCGAGGTAGGATATGTTAGGTGCATCATGAGTAATACTACATTAATAGATACTGTGTGAAAGGATTTGTCCCTTCTGTTCCATAATAGATATAGATATTTGAAGCCCTATGGTGGAATTTATATGGTATAAATAAATCTATAGCCATGTTGAGGAATGGGAAAGTTCAATTCTGGGAAGTTGAAGAAAGAATAATCGATCATATGAGTAGATGGCACTAGCATGATATCCACTTGATTTGAGATATCGAGACAAAGAGATTACATCACACAGTAATCATTCGTAGGAGTTGACACATCGTTGTGGCATTAAATTATTTCCCTATGGATTCCTTGGCGTGTTTCAAGACGCCAACCATGGCCTTTAGGTAGGCTCCGCCTAATGCCACTGATAAAGAGACCTAGAGGGTCACACCCTAAGTGTGTTCAAGTATATCAGTTAAAAATTAATACAACAAGTTGAATATAGATTATTCCCCGTTGTGGTTTAATAATTAATCAAGGATTCCTGATCGAATTTAATTCTACAATATTTATTCGAGAGAATATATTGTTGGAGAAGTAATATATTTATTTGTAAGTAATACAATGATATTTATTTAATAAATAAATAGTCATTATTGATGGTCTAATAAACGTGGTGGAGGAAATAATGAAAATGGATAAAACAAAAGTACACACCGTGTATATTAATATATATGCCGTGTAATTTTTCTAGGGATTTTTGAGAAATAATATTATGTATTTAATTAAATAATATTAGGTGTAATTCACTGGGTGCATATCAAGTAATAATAATAATCAACTGTTATTATTAAACACGGGGTTTTACTAAAAATTAAATGAAACGAATAAATGATTTTGGGTAATTAATTCATTTTAATATTCTATATAATCAAAATCCAAATTATATTATTCTCGTTATCCTAGCCATTTTTTTGGGGTTATACACAACCGGTTTTAAAAATCTCTCAAGACAAGAGAGATTTGTTTTTCCTCTAAGAATTCTCTCATGTTATGAGAGACATCCTCCTCCACTGGATCATGGAGAGCGCTTTAGAAGCAGCTCTTAAGGTGATCGAAGGTGGACATCACAATCGAAGGATATTCCTTGATAGCACCTGGAGATCCCTTCGGTAATGTCCAATGATATGTTTGTAGGACCCCGGTACACCCTGAGAGTGGAGGGGTGAGTTAGGGTGACACCTTTTTCTTTTGAAAACAAGGATCTTGTTCCCACGTTGGTAGGAACTTTTTAAACTTGTAAGATGGATATGATTAGAAAGCATACATTCACATGCAGAGAGAAGACACAACACTTTTTACTTGGTTCACCACAAAGGGCTACGTCCAAGGAGCATACGCCGACAGGTTGTCGATCGTATCTAATTACACTAAACTTCACTAGTTTTGGATATCAATGGTTTGGGAACAGTTACTCTGTCCTAGGCTCACTGCCTTTACAAAGGTTCAGGGAAAGCTCAATGTGTCCCTCAGGTCACTCCCGTTGACTCCTCTTGGCTCACTGCCTTCAGTGAAGTCCCACTCAGTTTATAGACGTGAATGTCTCTTCATCATTGAAAAAGACTACATCCTCATTTCTATGTAGATGCTCTGTTGAAGTCTAACTTTCTCCCATATATGAATCTCCCTTTCCACTGTATGTATCATACAATCTTCCAGCTTTCGCACAGCCTCATAAAGACGGGCGTACTTCAACCACACCTGGCACACTTCTCCAATCCCGGTGCACAAGTTTCAAGACATCGCACAAGTCACAACGTGCAAGTCCAAACCAGAACGCATGTTCACCTCAACCAATTGAGCGACACCAACTTCATTGACTTCAAACATGTGAGATTCAACCCCTTTCTCACCCAAACCACCTTGGACGCGCAACTAGCAACTGTCGCGTAACATCAACTTGCGCGACCCACCACCTACTTGCGCGACCACAACACCTGCGTGATGGAAGCTCTGAAATTTTCTAGGTCTTTAACTTTATTATAAATGAGGAGGTGTGGTCCACTATTGATAGTCATTCTGGACACCTTGCACGACGGCGTGCCAGTCTCCTCTCGGCGCACATGTTCCGGCTGCCCTAGCCTCTGCCGCGCTACTCACTTGCGCGACCAAACCCATAACTTGCGCAACCCTCTTTACATTTCCATATTTTGATGTTCTGATCTTGAAAAACATATGGCACACAAGTATCCAATACTCCAAGGCACTGGCGCGCAACTCCCTTCTCAGCGCGCATGTCACTTGCACGACCAACCCAAAAATTGGGCGACCCTTCTTCCTTTGACATATTTTGATGCTCTGATCTTGAAAAACATATGGCGCGCAAGTTTCCTTACCTCCAAGCCTTTGGCAAGCAAGTCTCTTTTCCAAAAAATTACTTTTCTGCTTTAACTGTATGATTACTTTGATGGAACATATTCTAAACATCCACTGAGGATTGGCAACAAACACAAACCATACATTAATTGATGCATAGTCTGACCATGGTTCCAACAATGTTTAGCATGTGTGGGTCACCTCTAGAGGAAGCCTACACTTGGCTTCTACGATGCAATGACAGATCACATCAGATAATGACTAGAAACATCAACGAAGAGATAATTCCATCAAGTTAATTCTTATATTTTAATTAAATTAATTATAACCAACAAATGATGATCATATCTATGGTTATAGAACAACCTTCCTTTATTTATTTCTTTGTTCTATTCCAATGATCTGGCATTTTATTATCATGACAGATCTCAGATTGACCGTTGTTAATAGAAAAATTAAAGTTGGGTACACCCATCCAGGTAATTCTGTTGCACCTGAAACCTACAAGTGGTATCAATGGGAGGTTATATCATTGATTGTAATTATTATGTTTTTAATTGATGATTTAATCTTTTATTAATTTAGTTGTTTCAATTCAAGTTAATCGTTCCGCAAATCTGAATCTCGATATCTGTTCCTCCTATTTTGTTTCTTGTTTACTTATAGAAACAATATTTCTATTTAATTTTGATTAAAATAAAATATAGTATCTCATTCAAAGGTGCCAAATCATCATGGCTGTACAACACCAGAACACACAGTGTGTGTTCAGGAGTACACACTGTGTAGTCAAGATTCAATGCATCAGACCGTTCCATCAAACCAAGAAATGTGTTGGAGTCTTCCTAAGTCTTGAATGACTCTGTGTGTTGACTAGGAACTGGTGGCATGTGGTTTTCAGATTACACGCCATGTAGTCCACTAGAGATGATGTGTAGTCCCTTGCGTTAGGGTCTAACCGTGTATCCCGTACATGGCTTGAATGACTAGAAACCGTGTAACGTTGATACTACACGACATGTGTCCCACTAAACATGCCTTGTAATCTGAAGATTTCCAATATACATCTACATTCCATGTCCCCAAGCATGTACTTCAGATGGACGGTGAATGACAGCACACGTTGGGTATTCAGAACTATACGCCATGTACTCATCCAAATTACGCAGAATTATTAAAATTTATTTTATATTATAAAACCACTTGAGACGTTTACCATATTATAGGTGATATCTAAGGCACAACACATGATAGGTGTTTTATATATATGTGTTTAATTTATCATATGCATAATGTTAATTTCTACTCATTGGGTAAGTTATGAATGGGAAGTAACCAGGTTGCCTCCAAGTAACAGGTTACGTACAAAGATAATTATAAATGAATTTATTTTTTAAAAAATTACGATGGATGAGAATATCAAGGAAATTAAAAAAAGGGTTTAAGAAAAAAGGATTGATTAATTAACGATAATTAATTGATTCGAGCATGATTTATCTTAAACAATAATGATAAAAGAATTGGATGCTAGTTTTATTAATGTGTAAATATAGTTGCACGTAAGGATGATCATGATCGTAACCAATACCTTTGTATGTGAGTGATTTATTTTTTAATCTATTTATTTAAATTAAATTGTTGGCCTGTGATCCTTCTCCTCATTAATATATAGGGCCTGTATGCCCAATGTTTCTTTTATGTAAAACCCAATTTTACCCCTCACCTATGAGTGAGATAAAGGCATATGTAATGGATGGAGATCCTAAGCTAGTGGAGGGTGCTCAAGTTATGAGCCAAGGTGAAACCAATCCAAGGAGATACAATGGTGGATAGGTGGATAACTGTAAACACAAACCCAAAAGGTTCAATGTTTTTCTCCACTAGGTCTTGGGTTAGTTTATCAACTTCTAGATAAACTAACCAATAGAACAATATCGTGATCATGCCATTTATTTTATTTCTTTCAGTTTCATGGTTTATTTATTGTGGGTGTGTTGTCACGATCACACAATTGACAAAATAAACAAGCATGCAAGATGGAACTAAAATATCATCGGATTTTGCATAAATATTATCATAGACATGGTTGATCACTTAAGTATATCCTATTTAACATTAAGAAGCATTTCATAAAGATAATAATTGGAAATTTATGCATCAGGAAAAAATCCCTCAAAGAAATATTTTGTCGGTATAGCCTTCCATAATCTTGGTTAGAATCAAACCATAGTTCAAAGTGCATGGCCAACCCTATTTGGAGTCATTTAAATTATCAGGGAATTCTAATTCACGGTTTTGGTTTGACATGACTTGGTTCAAATCTAGGGTTGACTTCCACAGTAGGACTTGGTGTGACCAAGAGGCGAAGGTTTAGGAAATCCAAAATAAAAGGATTTTAGGATTGGGGAGTCGACTCATCAGATCAAGGAACTACCAGTTAATGTAGTTTGCATTTGGAATGAATATGTTAAACCCTGTATGTTACTTGACCAACCCTGGTTAGGGTAATATGAAAGATATATTGATCATTTCCACTAGAATATTCAAGTAACAAAATATTCTAAATTCAATGGTGAGGACTGTTGTATTTCGAAAAAATATTGGGAGACTAATGAGTATTAATTTATTTATTTGTCTCAGTTTTATCCTGTAAAAGTAAAAAAAAAATTCTCATCTTAACTTGTAGAAAAGAAAAAAAAACTTCCATATTATCCTTGTAAACCATACCCAATTATGTAAAACCTCATCACATTCACTAATTTTTTGGAATGGTAGAGGTATTTTCATGTCATCCTTCACCATGAGAAAAAATTGTATGTTATGGACAAGCCTATTCCAGTTGTTCCTGAAAAAGATGCTAGTTTTGAGAAACTATCTCTATATATGAAACATATCAATGATTCCATAGACATCCAATGTTTCTTGCTATCAGCCATGTCTAATTAGCTCTTGAAGAAACATGAAAATATGAATGTTTATAGCATGATGTCTCACCATAAGGATCTCTATGAGTAGAAGGAAAGAAGAGAGATATATGAGATCTACAACACTTTGTTTACAACTATGATTGGACATTCTATGCCAGCTGGGCAACATATAGTTAGGCTCATTGGATACATTGAACACCTGAACATCTTAGGGATTAAGTTCCTGAATAAGTTTCATACAGATCTCATCCTATAATCATTTCCCAAGACCTCCTCTAGCATTATTTTCAACTAAAACATAATCAATAATGATAAGTGTCTTTCGAAACTTTTGACCTTAATTTTCTAGGTAGATAAAAACATGGGGAATGAAAAACCCACAATCCTTATGGTGAATAAGAAAAGTAAGGAAAAGGAAAAGGCACCAAGGACTTATAAATGGTTTAAATACCCCGAGCACCATCCCTCCAAGAAGGGAATGATCCAGAGGCAGGGAAAGTAATAAGAGGTAGTATGTTTTTCTTGTGGAAATCCAGGACACTAGAAGTGGAATTACACCCAAAAGCATGGGGACACTAATGGTGCATTCATTATCGAGTGTAATCTTTCCATTTGTATACATTGGGTATTAGATACAACTTGTGGGGATCATATCTGTATTCAAATATAGGAACCAAGTATATTTAGAATGATTGATAGAGGAGAGGTGGATCATCAAGCTTCCAATTGCGCGATGTTGGTTGCGTTAGCCATTGACAATTACAACCTATAATTGCGAACCAGGATTATTTGGGTTTTATATAACTGTTATTATGTTCCTAGTGTTACAAAAAACATAATTTCTGTATCATGTTTGGATATGAACGAATTTATTTTCATTTTTAGAAATAAGGGTTTCTTCTTTTAGAATAACAATATATGTTGTGGTATGGCTCATTAATATAAAAGTTTTTATGTATTAAATTATGAAAACCAAGTGTTGGAAATTGATAAAGAAACAAACTCACATGACTCATACAACACCAAGATGTGGCATCACCGCCTTGGTCATATAAACTAGAAGCGCTTTACAAATCTATGACAATATAGTTTTTTTAAACTATGCTGAGCTAAAACCACTTGATAGATTTCCTTCTTGTTTACTAGGTAAAATGACCATTACACCTTTCGGGGGATAGGGTGAAAGGGCCACAGAGATTCTAGTATTGGTGCACACGGATGTGTGTGGACCATTTCCAGTAGAAGATAATGGTGTATATTCTTACTTCATTACTTTTACTGATGATTTAAGTAGATATTGCAATGCCTACTTAATTTTGTATTAGTCAGAGGCCTTGGAGAGATTTAAGGAATTCAAGAATGAAGTAGTGAATGTAACATCCCAGGTAAATAAAGAATATTACTTTTTTATATTTTTTAATATTTGTGAATAAAATACTAATATTACTTTAAAGAGGATTCTATGTTCGATGGCGTACCCAATACGCAAAAATGAGTTTTGTTGAAATATTACGATGTACACTAATAATATAATAATATTATTTCAAATAGTAGTTAACACGTAGCCATTGTATTGGCGGGAATGAATAGAAATAACTAAATTATGATTATATATGTTTGTTAATTTTTTTCACATATATCCAAATAAAGATAAAGGCTTAAAATAAGAAAAGAATTCAATTTTAAGCTTAAATACTCTAATATTCACTAAAAGGTAGATTTATCGCCTTTTGATGGCAACCCCTCTATAAAAGTAGTTTTGGTCACTCTTATAAATTTTATTAGATCAAATAAAATCTTTCTTTAGAATTGAGACATCAAAATTTACTTTGTATATGTTTTGGTATTTTTTCGATAAAGTTCATTTTTTTAATGAATAGTGAAAAATGTTATATTTTAATTCAAAACATCCTTTTAATATAATTTATTTATATGGTTAGATTATCTTATGAAATGGTTTTAAAGTTTATTAGGAATATATTTTCACCATTTAAACCAATGATGGTCATTGGAATTAATTCCACTTTGAAATTTGACTTAAACTAGTTTCAATGTTTTAATAGATATCGTTTCTTTAAAACACGCTATTTGTTTTGAAAGCGGGTATTAATTATTAAATTAATTAATGAAACTTATATGTTTTGAGTTTTGTAAAATTGTCATCATTTTTGAATTCGGAATATCAAATATATCTTAGGGTGACTTTTTGTTATTTTTCTGAAAAACTTCAATTTTTGAAGAATAGTGAAACCACTAAGTGGTAGTTAAAAGAACTGATTTTTTGTTTAAATAAAACTTTACCACTTCTGTTATTTGAATTTCAAAAATCCAACATACATGGTTGTCATTAGGATGTAAAATTTGGTTCAATGGGATTAAAATAATTCTTTGGTGAATAGTAACTTTTAAGTTTCTTAATCACAATTAGAGGTAATTAGTGTAATTTAAGGTAACGATAATGTTATAATAATATGAAATAACCTTTACGCATATCCTAACACTATTTTATGAGTCATGGAAGACCAATACAATCCATGGGTCAACTTGGGTACCAAATGGAGCCACATTGATAGGAAAATTACATTAATAACTTTTTATTTAATGTAAAAGTAAAAATGACACAAACATGTATTGTTTTACTAAAACACTTTTTACATGGAGTTACACAAGTCATATATTTTACTATAAATATTCATTATAAATATAAATAGATTTCCTCCATCATGGTATTTTTTTTATAATTGTTAGACATTAAATAAATTAACTTATTTATGACATCATGATGATGCAGCAATAACCTCATTAAGGAACGAATTAAATAAAATGAAAAGATAATGTAAACTCTAAGAACTAAACTTGTCAAAAAACTATTGTATGAGTATATTTCGAACCATTTATACCTTATCCTAGAAATATTTTTTTTGGGACCTTTTAAATCCGAAAAACTTTTTAAAATAAAGTCAAATTTCATGACTTTCCAAGAGTGCCCCTCCTCCCTCTTATAAAAGGCCCCCACCTCTACCTCCTTACCCAAACCTCTCAAGCCTTTGGATCAGCACAAACCTGCCCATTTCATCTCTACACATCCTTTTATTCATCATTGAAGCCTCACATTGGGCAGAAAGCTCTTCAAGAAACTCTTCTGGTTCAAACCAAAGAGAGTTACCCGATTTAATTGTAAAGTCTTCATTAGTGTTTTTTTGTTTTATTTTGCTTCTCCAACCCACTAAACTCTATTTATTCATTTCATTTGTAACAACACCAGTATCTTAAATATACTAGGATGTTGTTATAAGGGGGATTCTATCTAAACTTCCACACACCTCCCTCTAACGGTTAAAGAACATATTGTTTATGTGGATGGTGAATTTCAGCCTCATGAAACGATGATTGTTCAATATTCATTTAACACCTTCAAAGGTGGCCATTAAGATTTAAATATATTTATTTATGATATATAATATGTTTATTTTTTACTTGAGCATATCTATTTTTCATTTATGGAATACCTTTATGGTTTCCATTATGGGTAAACGCGATATCTTCATTTTAGGAAGTGCGGACTACCGCCCACTCAAAGTGATTTGATTCGTTAATGCCATATGTGGGTCGTATAAAGGATAAAGTTAATGATATTATATAAGATACTATACTGGATTTATAATTTACCTTTATATATTTATTATTTTGCTCCATTAAATATGAAATAGAAATGAAAGTAGCGTTCATGTGTACGTACGACTTACCGTCTCCATGAACGGTGCATTTCATTTCTTACATCTAAATGTTATATACTATTATAAAAAAATGTATATAATGGATATATATGATATATCTGATATCTAAATCATGAATATAATTTTTGAGATAATGGATATTTGACTACATGAACAACTAGTAAATATATGAAGTTCACTTTTGACTCAAGTACCATGTATTGACAAAACGACCGTTATTAACTCAAATGATTACATAATGTTCATAACTTGGTAATAAGTGGAATAAAAGGAATAATTAACTTGAAAAATGTTATTACTCAATTAGAAATTAACTCATGTTTATTATTCAGGAGATAAAAGAATGATCGAGTCAAGTCGGACATGAGGTAAGGGATCCTACCTATCTCTTTCTTTTCAAGTACTCTCTTTTATGTCATTTCTTTTATGCTCCATGTTATTATGTTGGAGGATGTTATTTTATATTACTATTGATGTAATTTTTATGTTCATGTGATGTGAGACCATATTTGACCTCATCAATCCATTTTTGGATGTTTTATGTGGCACAGTTAGGCTGTCGAATTTTTATTAGGGGATTTTAATCTCACTTTTTATTCCCGTGAGATTCATGCTACATTTTCCACTATTTCCTTTTGTTTTGTGTATTTTCTGCCCATTATTTTACTATTTTTATAGTATAATCTCAATTATTGGTATTTTTATCTTCATTGTATAACCCTTCTTTCATGGGGTGTATGTTTCGAAATTTGCCCAAATCGGTAAGGGAATCTTTCACACTCCTCTTTTTAAAAGACTTATTTTGTTATGTCTTTTAATTTACATCTTTTTATGTTGGGATATGTTCCTATATATCCTTATTGATGTAAATTTTATGTCCAAGTGATGAGATACCATTTTCAATCTCATCAACTAATTTTATGAATTTTAAAGTGACGTTGTTTGGCTGTCGAATTTTACCAAGGGAACATTTTAACCCAATTTCGATTTCTTTGGGTTAAATATGTAGTTATTGAATATGTCATCCTTTGTATATGTGTGAATTACCATAGATTGTTTAACAATTAATATCCACTTATATTGGGTGTATTTATATTTTTCACACATAATTATGAGAATGATTTATCCTTAATTTATGGATACCTTCTTTATAATGGATTTTATCTCATTTTACATTTCTATTGAGAATTCATTGTTGTTATGCACTAATTCACTCTTATATGGTGTATATACTGTCCTTTGGAATATTATATCATGAATCCCTTTATTCTCATGATATTATAAAGTTCTGATTAAATTTTATTCCTCAATTATTATATTCAAGTGTGTCTCATTTTGTTACAAACCCTTTTACTAAAATATCGTTTTAAATGATTTAATGATTTATTCTTATAAATATTTTTCATTAATATCCATGTTTTCAAAATGGTTTCAAGAATTTATTTATATGGATATTAATGGTTTAACATGTTAAAATCTTCAAAGTGGAATGGGACACTTTGATTCAAAAATTACTTTATTAAATGGTTTTGAAAATGGTTTTTTAGAATGGATTCATTATTTAAATATCTTAAAATGTCATATTGTTTTTGGAATGTGGGAATGTTATCTTTCCTTTATGCTTAAGTTATGTGTTATGATTATGTTATGGTTCTTGGGCAATATTTATGAAGTTGGGTGGTTCCGTGATAAACTAAGGGCGGGTGAGCCCGATATAGCTCTCCAATGAATTGGGTAACATGAAGGAGTTAAACGTTAAGGTTTCACCGAAGATATTTAGGGAATATACTGTGGTGGGTATTTCAAAAGTAACCATGAGGGTTACTCCCTACGTAAGAATGTTATGAATGTCTCAAGTTACCTTTATGTCTTATGATTTTCAATGAGTTATTCATAATTCTTATGATTTCATGAGGTATGTTAATGTGGTTATGTTTATGAGTGAAGTATGATTTCATTGAATGTTATGTATACATGGACTAATGTTTTATTTCCTTGTTTTATAACCCTTGCTGAGCTTCTTATGCTCATCCCATGTTTTTGAAATGTTTTTCACAGGACATAAAGTGGAATAGGGTCAAGTATGGGATCAAGGAAATGCCATGCTGTCTAAAACATGGAACTTGACATGAATCTTTTGATCAAGATTTATTATTTTATGAAAAAAATGGAAACTGAATCGAAGTGTCTACTTTGCAATCTTGTGAGATGTAATAGTCATGTCCTAATTCTCTAAAACTATAAACCTGAAAAGATCCTCAATGTGAATTATTCAATTTCAATAAAGATTAAGTACAGTTTAAGTCCTGGGACTTATAGTTGGTATTAGAGGTCGATTTAGTTAACTTTAGAGGTTAGGGTATTCAGTTAGCATAAATGACAAGTTGTGTATAACCACAATGGTTAGTATATTAGATGGAGTCATTGTTATTTTTGAAAGTTGAAATGAGTTTCAGATAACTTGGATAAGTATATCTTAGTTTTTATCTTCCTCATTGTAAATAATGATTTTGATGATATGCTCACACTGACATTTTTGGTTTTAGTAAATCGATGGATCTAGCAGGAACCATATTTAGAATGGGTATAATGGAAACTATGGTGGTTCTCTGATTAAGAGACTGGATGAAATAGGGGATTCAATGAGGAATCTCATGGTTATTCTAAAAAAACTATCAAAGAGTCATGATTAACCACTTGAACCATGGTGAGTTATCTAATGCATCATGTCCCAGATAACCAACTCGATACGGAATTTTAGTTAATAATTATAAAGGTAACCATTAGGGTTTATATGGTCCTTACTCTTGAGGTCATTATGGGTTACTATATGTTATGATGGAAAATTAAAGGAATGAGATAAACTTGAGGTTAAAATATGTAATAGATATTTTTGATGATTTTATCTCTTTTATAGGAATTTCATAAAATTATATAGTTTTTTAAAAGGGACAACATGCAGACCGTGTGACAACCCGTCACGTCGGACGAAGCTATAGGAATCGAACCCGCAACCAAAGTGTAACTGGTATTTATCACCTACCACTGGACTACATGAAGTACCTGGTTAGTTTGACTAATTATTTTTAGTTAGATGATTTTACAAATAAAGAATATGTTGATTTTTGGTTATCTACGGAAATGATGAACCTATCATAGAGGATATGTGATTAGGTTAATTACTTTTCAATCTGAGACTTTAAGAGTAACTGGTGTTATTTGGAGATAAATGTTAGGATTTATCTTGGAAGACTATGTGAATAAATCCTTCAGAGATTTGGGTTTCAATATTTGTTTGGATTAATTTGAATAGTTTTATGGACAATTGTTTATCAAATGGTCTTTGTTGAACTATGGGTAATGTTTAAGAAATTTTGGATATTAAGAGTTGCTTTTCTTTTTCTAAAGGATTATCCTTTTGGGAATTATGTGATCTTGTACAAACCTTTTTTATTTTGGTTAAGGTCTAAAGACATGGGAAATATATTGTTCTCTTTTCTGGATTAGGTTATTCTCTATAAGTTGATTATAGCACTCTTAATGTAAACAAGTCTTCCCAAATACTCATTGTTTAGAGAAAATATGAGTTTGTGTTAGAAATCTAGTAAAGGATTAAAGTCTACATGACAAGTAAGTATGTTTTGTTATGTTTTTAGTTAAGTTATTAAATAAATTCCACAACTTTATGAAAATTAACTCAAAAAAACGTTGTCCATTAACTTTTCCAACTGGGGAATCAAAAACCGTTTAACCCATAACAAGTTTATGGTTTTCATATTGTTTACTGTCTCCTAATCATGTTTTCTATCACTCTCCATTAGAACTTGATGGTTAGTTTTCTCTTCCATATACATATTTTCATGGAATCCTACTATATTTTGTCTTGGGTGACCTTTGTACTTTTATTTCTTTCTTTTAAAGTGATAGTTTAATTGACTCCTTTTCCGATGTGGGACTTTTAATTAAGTTTCCAAGACCAATTTTAAAATTGCGAGGACGCAGTTTCCAAAAGCGGGGAAGGATGTAACATCCCAGGTAAATGAAAAATATTACTTTTTCATATTTATTAATATTTTTGAATAAAATATTAATATTACTTTAAATGGGATTCTATGTTCGATGGCATACCCAATAGGAAACAACGAGTTTTGTTGAAATCTTACGATGCACACTAATAAAATAATAATATTATTTCAAATGGTAGTTGACACATAACCATTGTATTGGAAGGAATGAATAGAAATAACTAAAGTATTATTATATTTGTTTGTTAAATTTTTTAACATTTATCCCAATAAATATAAAGGCCTAAAATAAGAAAAGAATACAATTTTAAGCTTTAATACTCTAATATTCACTAAAAGGTCGATTTATTGCCTCTTGATGGAAAACCCTCTTTAAAAGTAGTTTTGGTCACTCTTATACATTTTATTGGACCAAATAAAATCCTTATTTAGAATCGAGACATGAATATTTACTTTGTATATGTTTTGGTATTTTTTCGATAAAGTTCATTTTTTTAATGAATAGTGAAAAATGTTGTATTTTAATTCAAAAACTCCTATTAATCTAATTTATTTATATGGTTAGATTATCTTATAAAATTCTTTTAAAGTGTATTTGGAATATATTTTTACCATTTAAACCAATGATGGTCATTGGTATTAATTCCACTTTGATATTGGACTTAAACTAGTGTCAATCTTTTAATAGATATCGTTTCTTAAAAACACACTATTTGTTTTGATAGCGGGAATTAATTATTAAATTAATTAATGAAACTTATATGTTTTGAATTTTGTAAAATAGACATCATATTTTAATTCAGAATATCAAATATAGCTTAGGGTGAATATTTGGTATTTTTCTGAAAAACAACAATTTTTGAGGAATAGTGAAACCACTATGTGGTAGTTAAAAGAACTGATTTTTCGTTTAAATAAAACTTTACCACTTCTGTGATTTTAATTTCAAAAATCCAACATACATGGTTGTCATTAGGATGTAAAATGTGGTTCAATGGGATTAAAATAATTCTTTGGTGAATAGTAACATTTAGATTTATTAATCGCAATTAGAGGTAATTAGTGTAATTTAAGGAAAAGATAATGTTATAATAATATGAAATAACCTTGAAACATGTCCTAACCCTGTTGGATGAGTCATGTCCGACCATGAAAATCCATGGGTCAACTTGGGTACCCAATGGGGCCACTTTGGTAGGAAAATGACATTAATAACTTTTTATTTAAAGTAAAAGTAAAAATGACACAAACATGTATTGTTTTACAAAAACAATTTTTACAAGGGGTTACACAAGTCAGATATTTTACTATAAATATTAATTAGAAATATAAAAATATTTCCTACATAGTGGTATTTGGTTTATAATTGTTAGACATTAAATAAATTAATTTATTTATGACATCACGATGATGCAGCGATAACCTCATTAATGAACAAATTAAATAAAATGAAAAGATAATGTAAAATCTAAGACATAAACTTGACAAAAAACTATTGGATGAGTATATTTAGAACACTTACCACCTTATACTTGAAATATTTCTTTTTTGGACCTTTTAAATCTGAGACACGTTTTAAAATAAAGTCACATTTCATGACTTTCCAAGAGTGCCCCTCCTACCTCTTATAAAAGGCCCCACCTCTACCTCCTTACCCACACCTCTCAAGCCTTTTGCTTGTACAAAACCTTCCCATTTCATCTCTACAAATCCCGCTATTCATCATTGAAGCCTCAACTAGGGAATAAATCTCTCCAAGAAACCCTTTTGGTTCAAACCAAAGAGAGTTACCCGATTTAATGGTAAAGTCTTCTTTAATGTTCTTTTGTTCTATTTTGCTTCTCCACCCCCCTAAAATCTTTTTATTCATTTATTTTGTAACCATTAAAGTATCTCCAATATACTAGGATGTTTTTATAAGAAGTATTATAGCTCCAATTCTACACACCACCGTCTAATGGTTAAATAACATACTGTTTCTGTGGATGGTGAATTTCTGCCTCACAAAACGATGATTATTCAATATTCTATTAACACCTTAAAAGGTGGCCATTAAGATGTAAATATATTTATATATGATATATAATATGTTAATGTTTTCCTTAAGCTTCTGTATTTTTAATTTATGGCATACCTTTATGGTTTCCATTATGAGTAAACGTGATATCCTCATTTTTGGAAGTGCGGACTACCGCCCCCTCAAAGTGATTTGATTCGTTAATTCCATATGTAGGACGTATAAAGGATAAATTTAATGATATTATATATAATAATATACTGGATTTATAATATACCTTTATATAATTATTATTTCACTCCATTAAATATGAAATAGAAATGAAAGTAGCGTTCATGCGTACGTACGGCTTACCGTCTCCATGAACGGTGCATTTCATTTCTTACCTCTAAATGTCATATACTATTATAAATACATGTATATAATGGATATATATGATATATATGATTTCTAAATCATGAATATAATTATTGAGATAATGGATATTTGACTACATGAACAACTAGTAAATATAAGAAGTTCACTTTTGACTCAAGTACCAAGTATCGACAAATTGTCAGTTATTAACTCAAATGATTACATAATGTTCATAACATGGTAATAAGTGATATAAAAGGAATAATGAAATTGAAAAAGGTTCTAAATAAAGTATATATTAACTCAAGTTTATTATTTAGGAGATAAAAGAACGGTCGAGTCAAGTCGGACACGAGGTAAGGGATCCTACCTATCTCTTTCTTTTCAAGTACTCTCTTTTATGTCATTTATTTTATCCTCCATGTTCATATGATGTAGGATGTTATTATATATTACTCTTGCTGTGGTTTTTAAGTTTCTTTGATGATAGACCATATTTTATATCATCAATCCATTTTTGGATGTTTTATGTGGCACCGTTAGGCTGCCGAATTTTCATTATGGGATTTTCATCTCACTTTTTATTCACGTGAGTTTCATGCTACATTTGCCACTATTTCCTTTTTTGTGGTGTATTTACTACCCATTATTTTACTATTTGTATAGTATAATCTCAATTATTGGTATTTACATCTTTATTGTATGACCCTTCTTTCATGGGGTGTATGTTTCGAAAGTTCCCCAAATCAGTAAGGGAATCTTTCACACTCCTCTTTTTAAAAGACTTATTTTGTTATGTCTTTTAATTTACATAGTTTGATTTTGGGATATGTTCTTATATATACATTTTGATGAAAATTTTATTTCCAAGTAATGAGTGACCATTTTCTCTCTCATCAACTAATTTTATGAATTTTAAAGTGATGTCGTTAGGCTGTCGAATTTTACAAAGGGAACATCTTAACCTAATTTCGATTTCTTTGGGTTCAACATGTAGTTATTGAATATGTCATCATTTGAATATGTGTGAATGACCTTTGATTGTTTTACACTTAATATCCACATATATTGGGTGTATTTATATTTTTCACATGTAATTAGGAGATTGATTTATCATTAATTTATGGATACCTTCTTTATAAGGGATTTTATCTCATTTTACATTTCTATTGAGACTTCATTGTTGTTATGAACCAATTCACTCTTATATGGTGTATATACTGTCCTTTGGAATATTATATCATAGATCCCTTTATTCTCATGATATTATAAAGTTCTGATTAAATGTTATTCGTCAATTATTGTATTCAAGTGTCTCTCATTTTGTTAAAAACCCTTTTACTAAAATATTGTTTTAAATGATTTAATGATTTATTCTTATAAATATTTTTCATTAATATCCTTGTTTTAAAGATGGTTTCATGGATTTATTTATATGGATATTAATGGTTTAAAATGATAAAAGCTTCAAAGTTTTATTGGACCCTTTGATTCAAAAATCACTTTATTAAATGGTTTTGAAAATGGTTTTTTAGAATGGATTCATTATTTCAATAACATATAATGTCATATTGTTATTGCAATATAGTAATGTTATATTTCATTTATGATTAAGTTATATACTATGATTATGTTATGGTTCTTGGGAATTGTTTATGAAGGCGGGTGGTTTCGTGATAAACTAAGGGCGGGTGAGCCCGATATAGCTCTCCAATGCATTGGGTAATGCGAAGGAGTTAAATGTTAAGGTTTCTCCCAACCGATTTAGGGAAAATACTGTGGTGGGTATTCCAAACGTAACTATGATGGTTAATCACTACGTAAGAATGTTATGAATGCCTCAAGTTACCTTTATGTCATATGGTTTTCTATGAGTTATTCATAAATCTTATGATTTCATGAGGTATGTTAAAGTGCTTATGTTTTATGAGTAAAGTTTGATTTGATTGAATCTTATGTATACATGGACTAATGTTTTATTTACTTGTTTTATAACCCTTGATGAGGTTTTTATGCTCATACCATGTTTTTGAAATGTTTTTCACAGGACATAAAGTAGAATAGGGTCAAGGATGGGATCAAGGAAATGTCATACTGTCTAAAACATGGAACTAGACATGAATCTTTTGTTCAAGGGTTTTTATTTTATGAAAAAAATGGAAACTGAGTAGAAGTGTCTACTTTGTAATCTTGTGAGATGTAATAGTTATGTCCTATTTCTCTAAAACTCTAAACCTGAAAAGATTCTCAATGTGAATTATTCAATTTAATTCAAGATTATGTAAGGTTTAAGGCCGGGGCTTTATAGTTGGTATCAGAGGTCAGTTTAGATAACTTTAGAGGTTATGGTATTCAGTCATTATAAATGAAAAGTTGTGTATAGCCATAATGGTTAGTATATTAGATGGAGTAATTGTTATTTTTGGAAGTTGAAATGAGTTTCATATAACTTGGATAAGTATATCTTAGTTTTTGTCTTCCTCATTGTACATAATGATTTTGTTGATATGCTCACACTGACATTTTTGGTTTTAATAAATGGATGGATCTAGCAGGAACCAAAGTGACAATGGGTATGAAGGAAACTATGGTGGTTCTCTGATTAAGAGACTAGATGAAATAGGGGATTCAATGAGGAATCTCATGGTTATTCTAAACCAACTATCAAGGAGTCATGATTAACCACTTGAACCTTGGTGAGTTATCTAATGCATCATGTACGAGAGAACCAACTCGATATGGAAGTTTAGGTAATAATTATAAAGGTAATCACTTGGTTTTATATGGTCCTTACTCTTGAGGTAATTATGGGTTACTATATGTTATGATAGAAAATGAAAGGAATGAGATAAAATTGAGGTTAAAATATGTTATGGTTATTTTTGATGAATTTTTCTCTTTTTAAGGAATGTTATAAAATTTTATAGTTTTTGAAAAGGGACACCACGCAGACCGTTCGACAACCCATCGCGTCAGACGAAGCCGCAGGAATCGAACACGCAACCAAAGTGCATCTGGTATTTATCACCTACCACTGTGCTACGTGAAGTCCCTGGTTAGTTTGACTAATTATTTTTAGTTAGATGATTTAATGAATAAATAATAAGTTGATTTTGGGTTATCTACAGAAATGATTAACTTATCATAGAGGATATGTGGTTAGGTTAATTAATTTTCAATATGAGACTTTAAGAGTAACTGGTGTTATTTGGAGATAAATGTTAGGATTTATCTTGGAGAACTATGTGATTAAATCCATCAGAGATTTGGGTTTCAATATTAGTTTGGATTAATTTGAATAATTTTATGGACAATTGTTAATCGAATGGTCTTTGTTGAACTTTGGGTAATGTTTAACAAATTTGTGAGATTAAGAGTTGCTTTTCTTTTTATAAAGGATTATCCTTTTGGGGATTATCTGATGTTGTACAAACCATTTTGGTTTTGGTTAAGGTCTAAAGACTTGAGAAATATATAGTTCTCTTTTGTAGATTTGGTGATTCTCTATAAGTTGTTTATAGAACTCTTAATGTAAACAAGTCTTCCCAAATACTCATTGTTTGGAGAAAATATGAGTTTCTGTTAGAAATCTAGTAAGGGATTAAAGTCTACATGACAAGTAAGTATGATTTTTTATGTTTTTAGTTAAGATATTAAATAAATTCAACAACATTATGAAAAGTAACTCAAAACAAAAATGTTGTCCGTTAACTTTTACAACTGGGGAATCAAAGACCATTTAACTCGTAACAAGTTTATGGTTTTCAGATTGTTTACTTTCTCCTAATCATATTTTCTATCACTCTCCATCAGACCTTGATGGTTTGTTTTCTCTTCCATATCAATATTTTCATGGAATCCTAGTATATTTTTTCTTGGGTGACCTTTGTACCTTTCTTTCTTTCTTTTAAAGTGATAGTTTAATTTACTCCTTTTCTGATGTGGGACTTTTAATTAAGTTTTCAAGACCAATTTTAAAATTACGAGGATGCAATTTCCAAAAGGAGGGAAGGATGTAACATCCCAGGTAAATAAAGAATATTACTTTTTCATATTTATTAATATTTTTGAATAAAATATTAATATTACTTTAAATGGTATTCTATGTTCGATGGCGTACCCAATACGAAACAACGAGTTTTGTTGAAATCCTACGATGCACACTAATAATATAATAATATTATTTCAAATGGTAGTTAACACGTAGCCGTTGTATTGGAAAGAATGAATAGAAATTACTAAATTATGATTATATATTTTTTTTTAATTTTTTCACATTTATCCAAATAAAGATAAAGGCTTAAAATAAGAATAGAATTCAATTTTAAGCTTAAATACTCTAATATTCACTAAAAGGTCGATTTATCGACTTTTGATGGGGAACCCTCTTTAAAAGTAGTTTTGGTCACTCTTATACATTTTATTGGACCAAATAAAATCCTTCTTTATAATCTAGACATCAAAATTTACTATGTATATGTTTTGGTATTTTTCCGATAAAGTTCATTTTTTTAATGAATAGTGAAAAATGTTGTATTTTAATTCAGAACCTCCTTTTAATCTAATTTGTTTATATGGTTATATTATCTTCTAAAATGGTATTAAAGTGTATTTGGAATATATTTTTACCATTTAAACAAATTATGGTCATTGAAATTAATTCCACTTTGAAATTGGACTTAAACTAGTGTCAATCTTTTAATTTATATTGTTTCTTAAAAACATGCTATTTGTTTTGACAGTGGGAATTAATTATTAAATTAATTAATGAAACTTATATGTTTTCAATTTTTTAAAATAGAAATCATTTTTTAATACGGAATATAAAATATAGCTTAGGGTGAATTTTTGGTATTTATCTGAAAACATCAATTTTTGAGGAATATTGAAACCACTAAGTGGTAGTTAAAAGAACTGATTTTTCGTTTAAATAAAACGTTACCACTTATGTGATTTGAATTTCAAAAATATGACATAAATGTTTTTTATTAGGATGTAAAATGTGGTTCAATGGGATTAAAATAATTTTTTGGTGAATAGTAAATTTTAAGTTTATTAATCGCAATTATAGGTAATTAGTGTAATTTAAGGTAAAGATAATGTTATAATAATACGAAATAACCATGACACATGTCCTACCCCTATTGGATGAGTCATGTCTGACCAAGAAAACCCATGGGTCAACTTGGGGACCCATTGGAGCCACTTTGGTAGGAAAATGACATTAATAACGTTTTATTTAAAGTAAAAGTAAAAATGATACAAACATGTATTGTTTTACTAAAACAATATTTACATGGGGTTACACAAGTCAGATTTTTTACAATAAATATTCATTAGAAATATAAAAAGATTTCCTACATCATGGTATTTGTTTATAATTTTTATACATTAAATAAACTAATTTATTTATGACATCATGATGATGCAGCGATAACCTCATTAATGAATGAATTAAATAAAATGAAAAGACAATGTAACATCTAAGACATAAACTTGTCAAAAAAATATTGGATGAGTATATTTCTAACTCTTATCAACTTATCCTAGAAATATTTCTTTTTGGGACCTTTTAAATATGAAACACTTTTTAAAATAAAGTAACATTTCATGACTTTCCAAGAGTGCCCCTCCTCCCTCTTATAAATGGCCCCCACCTCTACCTCCTTAACCAAACCTCTCATGACTTTGGCTCGTCCAAACCCTACCCATTTAATCTCTCCACATTTCTTTATTCATTATTAAAGCCTCACCTTGGGCAGAAAACTCTTCAAGAAACCCTTTTGGTTCAAACCAAAGAGAGTTACCCGATTTAATTTTAAAGTCTTCTTTAATGTTCTTTTATTTTATTTTTCTTCTCCAACCACGCAAAATCTTTTTATTTATTTATTTTGTAACAAAACAATTATATTCAATATACTAGGACTTTTTATAAGAAGTATTCTAGCTAAACTTCCACACACCTCCGTCTAGTGGTTAAAGAACATACTGTTTCTGTGGATGGTGAATTTCTACCTCACGAAACGATGATTATTAAATATTCTTTTAACACCTTCAAAGATGGCCATTAAGATGTCACTATAATTATATATGATATATAATATTTTTATGTTTTCCTTAAGATTCTGTATTTTTCATTTATGGAATAACTTTATGGTTTCCATTATGGGTAAACGCGATATCTTCCTTTTAGGAAGTGCAGACCACCGCCCCCTCAAAGTGATTTGATTCATTAATGCCATATGTGGGACTTATAAATGATAAAGTTAATGATATTATATATGATACTATACTCTATTTAAAATATAACTTTATATTATTATGATTTCACTCCATTGAATATGAAATAGAAATGAATGTAGCGTTCATGTGTACGTACGGCTTACCGTCTCCATGAATGGTGCATTTCATTTCTTACTTATAAATGTTATATACTATTATAAATACATGTATATACTGGATATATATTATATATATGACATCTAAAACATGAAGATCGTTCTTGAGATAATGGATATTTGACTACATGAACAACAAGTAAATATAAGAAGTTCACTTTTGACTCAAGTACCAAGTATCGACTAAATGACCGTTATTAACTCAAATGATTACATAATGTTCATAACATGGTAATAAGTGATATAAAAGAAATAGTGAACTTGAAAAAGGTTCTTAAGAAATTATAAATTAACTCAAGTTAATTATTAAGGAGATAAAAGAATGATCGAGTCAAGTTGGACACGAGGTAAGGGATCCTACCTATCACTTACTTTTCAAGTACTCTCTTTTATGTCATTTCTTTTATGCTCTATGTTATTTTGTTGGAGGATGTTATTTTATATTACTATTTCTGTAATTTTTATGTTCATGTGATGAGATACCATATTTTATCTCATCAATCCATTTTTGGATGTTTTATGTGGCACCGTTAGGCTGCCGAATTTTCATTAGGGGATTTTCATCTCACTTTTTATTCTCATGAGCTTCATGCTACATTTTCCACTATTTCCTTTTGTGTGGTATATGTACTGACCATTATTTTATTATTTGTATAGTATAATCTCAATTATTGGTATTTACATCTTCATTGTATGACCCTTCTTTCGTGGGGTGTGTGTTTCAAAAGTTTCCCAAATCGGTAAGGGAATCTTTCACACTTCTCTTTTTAAAAGACTTATTTTGTTATGTCTTTTAATTTACATATTTTTATGTTGGGATATGTTCTTCTATATCTTTATTGATTTAAATTTTATTTCCAAGTGATGAGATACCATTTTTGCTCTCATAAAATAATTTTATGAATTTTAAAGTGACGTCATTAGGCTATAGAATTTTACCAAGGGAACTTCCTAACCCAATTTTGATTTCATTGGGTTCAACATGTAGTTATTGAATATGTAATCCTTTGAATTTGTGTGAATGAACTTTGATTGTTTTACACTTAATATCCAGTTATATTAGGTGTATTTATATTTTTCAGACATAATTAGGAGATTGATTTATCCTTAATTTATGGATACCTTCTTTATAAGGGATTTTATCTCATTTTACATTTATATAGAGACTTCATTTTTGTTATGCACCAATTCACTCTTATAAGGTGTATATACTATCCTTTGGAATATTATATCATGAATTCCTTTATTCTAATGATGTTATAAAGTTTTGATTAAATGTTATTCCTCAATTATTGTATTCAAGTGTCTCTCATTTTGTTAAAAACCCTTTTACTAAAATATCATTTTAAATGTTTTAATGATTTATTCTTATAAATATTTTTCATTAATATCCATGTTTTCAAAATGGTTTCAAGTATTTATTTATATGGATATTAATGGTTTAAAATGTTAAAAGATTCAATGTGGTATGGGACACTTTGATTCAAAAATCACTTTATTAAATGGTTTTGAAAATGGTTTTTTAGAATGGAATCATTATTTCAAAATCTTAAAATGTCATATAGTTATTACAATGTGGGAATGTTATCTTTCCTTTATTCTTAAGTTATGTGCTATGATTATGTTATGGTTCTTGGGAATTGTTTATGAAGATGGGTGGTTTAGTGATAAACTAAGGGCAGGTGAGCCCGATATATCTCTCCAACGCATTAGGTAACGCGAAGGAGTTCAACGTTAAGGTGTCTCTGAAGAGATTTAGGGAATATACTGTGGTGGGTATTCCAAATGTAACCATGTGGGTTACACCCTACGTAATACTGTTTTGAATGTATCAAGTTACCTTTATGTCTTATGATTTTCTATGAGTTATTCATAAATCTTATTATTTAATGAGGTATGTAAAAAAGCTTATGTTTTATGACTAAAGTATGATTTCTTTGAATCTTATGTATACATGGATTAATGTTTTATTTCCTTGTTTTATAACCCTTTTTGAGATTTTTATGCTCATCCCATGTTTTTTAAATGTTTTTCATAGGACATAAAGTGGAATAGAGTCAAGGATGGGATGAAGGAAATGTCATGATGTCTAAAACATGTAACTAGACATGAATATTTTGTTCAAGAGTTTTTATTTTATGTAAAAAAATGGAAATTGAGTAGAAGTGTCTACTTTGTAATCTTGTGAGATGTAATAGTTATGTCCTAATTATCTAAAACTATAAACCTAAAAAGATCCTCATTGTGAATTAATAAATTTAATTCAAGATTAAGTAAGGTTTAATGTCGGGGCCTTATAGTTGGTATCATAGGTCGGTTTAGATAACATTAGAGGTTAGAGTATTCAGTCAGCATAAATGACAAGTAGTTTATAACCGCAGTCGTTAGTATATTAGATGGAGTCATTGTTATTTTTAAAAGTTCAAATGAGTTTCAGATAACTTGTATATGTATATCTTAGTTTTTATTTTCCTCAATGTACATAATGATTTTGTTGATATGCTCACACTGACATTTTTGGTTTTAGTAAATGGAAGGATCTAGCGGGAACCAAAGTGACAATGGGTATGAAGGAAACTATGGTGGTTCTTTGATTAAGAGACTGGATGAAATAGGGGATTCAATGAGGAATCTTGTGGTTATTCTAAACCAACTATCAAGGAGTCATGATTAACCACTTGAACCTTGGTGAGTTCTATAATGCATCATTTACTAGAGAACTAACTCGATATGGAAGTTCAGGTAATAATTATAATGGTAACCATTAGGGTTTATGTGGTCCTTACTATTGCTGTAATTATGGGTTACTATATGTTATGATGGAAAATGAAAGGAATGAGATAAAGTTGAAGTTAAAATATTTTATGGTTATTTTTGATGAATTTATCTCTTTTTGAGGAATGTTATAAAATTATATAGTTTCTGAAAAGGAAAAACACGCAGACCGTGTGACAACCCGTCGCGTCGGACGAAGCTGCAGGAATCGAACCCCCAACCAAAGTGCAACTCGTATTTATCGCCTACCACTAGACTAGGTGAAGTCCCTGGTTAGTTTGACTAATACGTTTTAGTTAGATGATTTTATGAATAAATAATAAGTTGATTTTGGGTTATCTAGGGAAATGATTAACCTATCATGGAGGATATGTGATTAGGTTAATTACTTTTCAATGTGAGACTTTATGTGTAACTCGTGTTATTTGGAGATAAATGTTAGGATTTATCTTAGAAGACTATGTGATTAAATCCTTCAGAGATTTGGGTTTCAATATTAGTTTGGATTTCTTTTAGGAATTTTATGGACAATTGTTAATCGAATGGTCTTTGTTGAACTTTGGGTAATGTTTAACAAATTTTGGAGATTAAGTGTTTCTTTTCTTTTTATAAAGGATTATCCTTTTGGGGATTATCTGATCTTGTAATAACCTTTTTGGTTTTGGTTAAGTTCTAAAGACATGGAAAATATATAGTTATCTTTTGTGGATTAGGTGATTCTCTATAAGTTTATTATAGCACTCTTAATGTAAACAAGTCTACCCAAATACTCATTGTTTGGAGAAAATATGATTTTGTGTTAGAAATCTAGTAAAGGATTAAAGTATACACGAAAAGTAAGTATGTTTTCATATGTTTTTAGCTATGATATTAAATAAATTACACAACTTTATGAAAAGTAACTTAAAACAAAAATGTTGTCCGTTAACTTTTCCAACTGTGGAATCAGAGACCATTTAACCCGTAACAAGTTTATGGTTTTCAGATAGTTTACTTTCTCCAAATCATGTTTTCTATCACTCTGCATCATATCTTGATGGTTTTCTTTCTCTTTCATATCCATATTTTCATGGAATCCTAGTATATTTTGTCTCGGGTGACCTTTTTACTTTTATTTCTTTCTTTTAAAGTGATAGTTTAATTGACTCCTTTTCCGATGTGGGACTTTTAATTAAGTTTGCAAGATTAATTTTAAAATTGTGAGGACGCAATTTCCAAAAGGGGGGAAGGATGTAACATCCCAGGTAAATAAAGAATATAACTTTTTCATATTTATTAATATTTGTGAATAAAATATTAATATTACTTCAAAGGGGATTCTCTGTTCGATGGCGTACCCAATACGCAACAACGAGTTTTGTTGAAATCTTACGATGCACACTAATAATATAAGAATATTATTTCAAATGGTAATTAACACATTGCCCTTGTATTGGCGGGAATGAATAGAAATAACTAAAGTATGATTATATATGTTTTTTTTAATTTTTTCACATTTATCCAAATAAAGATAAAGGCTCAAAATAAGAAAAGAATTCATTTTTAATCTTAAAAACTCTAATATTTACTAAAAGGTTGATTTATCGCCTTTTGATGGAGAACCCTCATTAATATTAGTTTTAGTTACACTTATACATTTTATTGGACCAAATCGAATCCTTCTTTAGAATCGAGACATCAAAATTTACTTTTTATATGTTTTGGTATTTTTCTGATAAAGTTCATTTTTTAATGAATAGTGAAAAATGTTGTATTTTAATTCAATACCTCATTTTAATCTAATTTATTTATATGGTTAGATTATCTTATAAAATTGTTTCAAAGAGTATTTGGAATATATTTTTACCATTTAAACTAATGATGGTCATTGGAATTAATTCCACTTTGAAATTGGACTTAAACTAGTGTCAATCTTTTAATAGATACTGTTTCTTAAAAACATGCTATTTGTTTTGACAGCGGTGATTAATTATTAAATTAATTAATGAAACTTATGTGTTTTGAATTTTTTAAAATAGAAATAATTTATGAATTTGTAATTTCAAATATATATTAGGGTGAATATTTGGTATTTTGCTGAAAAACTACAATTTTTGAGGAATAGTGAAACCACTAAGTGGTAGTTAAAAGAACTGATTTTTCGTTTAAATAAAACATTACCACTTCTGTGATTTGAATTTCAAAAATACGACATACATTGTTTTCATTATGATGTAAATTGTTGTTCAATGGGATTAAAATAATTCTTGGTGAATAGTAACTTTTATGTTTATTAATCACAATTAGAGGTAGTTAGTGTAATTTAAGGTAATGATAATGTTATAATAATATGAAATAACCTTTACACATGTCCTACCCCTATTGTATGAGTCATGGCCGACCAAGAAAATCCATGGGTCAACTTGGGGACCCAATGGAGCCACTTTGGTAGGAAAATGACATTAATAACTTTTTATTTAAAGTAAAAGTAAAAATGACACAAACTTGTATTGTTTTACTAAAACAATTTTTACATGGGGTTACACAAGTCATATATTTTTCTATAAATATTAATTAGAATGAAAAATAGAGTTCCTACATCATGGTATTTGTTTTATAATTTTTAGTCATTAAATAAATTAATTTATTTATGACATCATGATGATGCAGCGATAACCTCATTAATGAACGAATTAAATAAAATGAAACGATAATGTAAAATCTACTAAATACACTTGGAAAGAAACAATTGGATGAGTATATTTCAGACCCATATCACCTTATGCTCGAAATATTTTTTTGGGACATTTTAAATCTGAAACACGTTTTAAAATAAAGTCACATTTCATGACTTTCCAAGAGTGCCCCTCCTCCCTCTTATAAAAGGCCCCCACCTCTACCTCCTTACCCAAACCTATCAAGCCATTGTCTCGGCCAAAACCTACCAATTTCTTCTCTCCACATCCCTATATTCATCATTAAAGCCTCACCTTGGGAAGAAATCTCTTCAAGAAACCCTTTTGGTTCAAACCAAAGAGAGTTACCCGATTTAATGGTAAAGTCTTTTTAATGTTATTTTGTTTTATTTTGCTTCTCCAACCCCCTAAAATCATTTTACTCATTTATTTTGTAACAAAAACAGTGTCTTCAATATACTAGGATGTTTTTATAAGATTTATTTGAGCTAAACGTCCACACACCTCCGTCTAATGGTAAAAGAACATACTATTTCTGTGGATGGAGAATTTCTGCCTCACGAAACGATGATTGTTCAATATTCTTTTAACACCTTAAAAGGTGTCCATTAAGATGTCACTATATTTATATATGATATAAAATATTTTTATGTTTTCCTTAACCTTCTGTATTTTTCATTTATGGCATACCTTTATGGTTTCTATTATGGGTAAACGCAATATCTTCATTTTAGGAAGGGCAGACTACCACCCCCTCAAAGTGATTTGATTCGTTAATGCCATATGTGGGACGTATAAAGGATAACGTTAATGATATTATATATGATACTATACTGGATTTATAATATACCTTTATATAATTATTATTTCACTCCACTAAATATGAAATAGAAATGAAAGTAGCGTTCATGCGTACGTACGACTTACCGTCTCCATGAACGGTGCATTTCATTTCTTATCTCTAAAAGTTATATACTATTATAAATACATTTATATATTAGATATATATTATATATATGATATATAAATCATGAATATCATTCTTGAGATAATGGATATTTTACTACATGAACAACTAGTAAATATAAGAAGTTCACTTTTGACTCAAGTACCAAGTATCGACAAAACAACCGTTATTAACTCAAATGATTACATAATGTTAACAACATGGTAATAAGTGATATAAAAGTAAAAATATAATTGAAAAAGGTTTTAAGCAATTATAAATTAACTCACGTTTATTATTCAGGAGATAAAAGAACGATCGAGTCAAGTCGGACACGAGGTAAGGGATCCTACATTTCTCTTTCCTTTCAAGTACTCTCTTTTATGTCATTTCTTTTATGCTCCATGTTCTTATGTTGGAGGATGTTATTTTATATTACTATTGCTGTAATTTTTATTTTCATGTAATGAGAGACCATATTTGATCTCATCAATCCATTTTTTTGATGTTTTATGAGGCACCGTTAGGCTGCCGAATTTTCATTAGGGGGTTTTCATCTCACTTTTTATTCCTGTGAGATTCATGCTACATTTGACACTATTTCCTTTTGTGTGGTGTATGTACTACCCATTATTTTACTATTTGTGTAGTATACTCTCAATTATTTGTATTTACATCTTCATTTTATGACCCTTCTTTCATGGGGTGTATGTTTCGAATGTTGCCCAAATCGGTAAGGAAATCATTCATACTCCTCTTTTTAAAAGACTTATTTTTTTATGTCTTTTAATTTACATACATTTATGTTGGGATATGTTCTTCTATATCCTTATTGATGTAAATTATATGTAAAAGGGATGAGATACCATTTTATCCCTCATCAAATAGTTTTATGAATTTTAAAGTGACGTCGTTATGCTGTCGAATTTTACCAAGGGAACTTCTTAACCCAATTTCGATTTCTTTGGGTTCAACATGTAGTTATTGAATATGTCATGCTTTGAATATCTGTGAATTACCTTTGATTGTTTTACACTTAATATCCACTTATATTGGGGGTATTTATATTTTTCACTCATAATTATGAGATTGATTTATCCTTAATTTATGGATACCTTCTTTATAAGGGATTTTATCTCATTTTACATTTCTATTGAGACTTCATTGTTCTTATGCACCAATTCACTCTTATATGGTGTATATACTGTCCTTTGGAATATTATATCATGAATCCCTTTATTCTCATGATATTATAATGTTCTGATTAAATGTTATTCCTAAATTATTGTATTCAATTGTCTCTCATTTTGTTAAAAACCCTTTTACTAAAATATCATTTTAAATGTTTTAATGATTTATTCTTATAAATATTTTTCATTAATATCCATGTTTTGAAAATTGTTTCAAGGATTTAATTATATGGATATTAATGGTTTAAAATATTAAAAGCTTCAAAGTGGTATGGGACACTTTGATTCAAAAATCACTTTATTAAATGGTTTTGAAAATGGTTTTCTAGAATAGATTCATTATTTCAATATCTTAAAATGTCATATTGTTATTGCAATGTGGGAATGTTATATTTCCTTTATGCTTAAGTTATGTTATATGATTATGTTATGGATCTTGGGAATTTTTTATGAAGACGGGTTTTTCCGTGATAAACTAAGGGCAGGTGATCCCGATATAGCTCTCCAGTGCATTTGGTAACATGAAGGAGTTAAACGTTGATGTTTATATGAAGAGATTTAGGGAATATACTGTGGTGGGAATTCCAATGTAACCATGAGTGTTACTCCCTACGTAGGAATGTTATGAATGCCTCAATTTACCTTTATGTCTTATGATTTTCTATGAGTTATTCATTAATCTTATGATTTCATGAGGTATCCTAAAGAGATTATGTTTTATGAGTAAAGTATGATTTCATTGAACTTATGTATACATGGAATAATGTTTTATTTCCTTGTATTATAACCCTTTCTGAGCTTTTTTTGCTCGTCCCATGTTTTTGAAATGTTTTTCACAGGACATAAAGTTGAATAGGGTCAAGCATGGGATCAAGGAAATGTCATGCTGTCATAAACATGGAACTAGACATAAATCTTTTGTTTAAGATTTTTTATTTTATGAAAAAAATGGAAACTGAGTAGAAGTGTCTACTTTGTAATCTTGTGATATGTAATAGTTATGTCCTAATTCTCTAAACTCTAAACCTGAAAAGATCCTCAATATGAATTATTCAATTTAATTCAAGATTAAGTAAGGTTTAAGGTCGGGGCCTTATAGTGAATCTGCTTGGTAGGAAGATAAAGAAGCTTCAACTAGGTCAATGTGGAGAATATCTAAACCAAGAATTCATCGCCCTTTTATGGGAGTCTGGGATTCTATATCAACTCACTCCTCCTTATACACCATAGTGGAATTGTGTTAGGGAAATAAAGAACCACACCTTGTTGGACGTGGTTAAGTTGATAAAGATTCATGCAGATCATCTAGTATCCTTTTGGGGATATGCATTAAAAACTGCATCATACACATTAAACCGAGTACCATCTAAGGTGGAAAATGGAATTCCCTCTAAGATATGGAATGCAAAGAAACCTATTTTTTCACAAAAACATGTATTGGGATGTGATGTGTTTGTTATGGCCTTCTCAGGTAACAAACTAGAACCCAATGGATTCAAGTGTATCTTTATAGAATATCCCAAAGAAATGAAAGCATATTACCTATATAACCCTTCATACAAGAAAGTGACTTTTTTAGAAAAGTTATCTTTCTTTAGAAGGAGAAAATATTCAAAAATGATAGTGGGATAAAGATTAACTTAGAATAATTTGATTCTCTAGATACACATGACTTGGTACATGAACAAGTTCCACAAGACTCCGTGGAAGAGTATCTAGAAACACAAGTACTATGTAGGATCTCAAGATAGGTAAGGGAATCAGAGAGATTTGGTTTCTTATTCCCCGAGGATGGTGAATCATTATTGTTGGGCAATGATTAAATTATCTCCTATTAGGAAGCAGTAGAGATCTCAGAAGCTACAAGATTGATAGAAGCAATGAAATCTGATATGGATTCCATGTATCGGAAACAAGTTTGGTTTTGGTCGATGAGCCAGTTGATGGAAATCATGTTGGATGAAAATGGGTATTAAAGAGAAAGCTAGACATGGAATGTCAAGTTAGAACCTAAAAAGCAAGGCTAGTGGCTAAAGAATTCAAATAGAATCAAGTAATTTACTATGATGAAACCTTCTCACAAGTTGCTTTGTTAAAATCCATAAGAATCAAACATTCCATAGTAGTGTACCATGATTACGAGATTTAGAAGATGGATGTAAAAATATCATTCCTTAACGAGAATATTTTGGAATATGTCTATCTGACACAACCAGAAGGGTTTGTGATTCTAGGTGAATCCAAATAGGATTTCATGTTGCAGAAATCCATTTATGGAATAAAGAAAGCAAAAAGGTCATGGAACATTCGATTCGATGAATCCGTAAAGGAATTTGGTTTCATTAAGAACGAATGTGAGCTATATGTTCATAAACAGTTTAATGGGAATTCCGTTTTTATCCTTGTAGAATATTTTGACGAAATATTACTAATTGAAAACGATGTTCTAGTATTACAATCAATTAAGGACCGGTTGAATAAGTGTTTCTCCATGAAGGACTTCGGTGAAGTATCCTACATTCTAGGGATCAAGATCAGCCATGATAGATCCAATAAGCTTCTTTTACTATGTTAGGGTACATTCATTGACTAGATAATAAGGAGATTTAGTATGGAACAATCCAAGAGGGGATTGGACCCAGTGTAATATGGCCTACATCATTTTAAGAAAATGTGTCTTCTGACACAACATGAGAAAGATAGGATGAGTAAGATCCCATATGATTCTGCTATAGGATCTATCATGTATTATATGTTATGTAATAGGCTTGATGTTGCCTATGCACTGAGCATGGTAGGAAGATGTCAAGATGATCCAGGAGAACATCATTGTAATGTTGTTAAGGCTACCCTTAAGTATATAAGAAGAACTATGGATATATTCTTGGTGTATGAAGGAGATGGGGAGCTTGTCATTGGAGGGTATGCTGATACTAGTTTTCAAATAGATCAGAATGATTTGAAGTTTCAATCAGGATATTTTTTCTATCTCAACGATGGTGTTGTGAGCTAGAGAAGTTCAAATTATCCAGTTGTCACTGATTCTAAAGTAGAGTCTGAATATATCACGGATTCTGATGCGTCCATGGAAGCCGCCTAGATTTGGAACTTTATCCAGAAGCTTCATGTGGTTCTTAGCAGTAAATATCCTATCACATTGTATTGTGATAATAATACAGAGGTGACTTTTACAAGTGAACCAAGGTCACATCAATGAACAAAAAACATTCTATGAAAGTATTACCTGTTGGGGGATTTCTATCAAAGGGGTGAAGTTGCAGTGAGTAGAGTATCCACAAAGGAGAATGTTGCAGACCCCATGAATGAACGCCTATCTCAGTAGAAGAATGGATATCATGTTTGAGGTAGTGGATTAAAGGTTGATAGCAGTTGGCTCTTTCCAAGTCGGAGTCTATTGAAGTTAGTGGACAAAAACCAACTATTTTTTAATTTATTAATTAATAAATACCTTATCACATATTTATTGTTCTTATGCGTGACAATTCATGTGATAATTTCCTGAGGATAACTATTTCACTAAAGGGTCATAGTGGATACCTTCTATGATTTGAACTCAAAAGTCCTATAACACTATTCTTGAATATATGTTCTATTTCCGTATGATGTTACTTGAGGGAAACAAATTATACAAAACATTAGGGGTGAAGACTCATAAAACATTGAGGAACCTTCTCATGGTGTGTGACCTTGGTAATATACATGTGGATATTATTAGAACGAGACCCTCTAATAGGAAATTGACATTTCATAGTGTCATTGGATTTTCTTATCTGTGGAATTGTGTATAGGTCCTTAGACATTATGATTATTATTAATGGGTATTACAACTCGCGCACATATATGTATTGAAAAAAACTATGACTACATACTATTTGCAGTGATGAGGATATGTTGGGTGCATTAAGAGTAATACTACATTAATAGATAATGAGAAAAAGGATTTGTCCCTTCTATTCCATAATGTATGTTGATATCTCTATCCCTTTGATGGAAATGATAAAGCCCAAATACATTCATGGCCATGGTGAGGAATGGGAGAGTTCATTTTTAAGAAGTAAAATAATGAATAATAGAGTACATGGGTTAATGGAACTAGTATACAACCCACTTGATTCGAGATATCGAGAAAAAGGGATTACATTACACAGTAAGCGTTCCTAAGAAGTGAAATGTAATTGCAGCATTAACTTATTTCTATATGTATTCCTTGACATGTTTCCAGATGCTAACCTTTTACTCTAGGGAGGATCATCCTAATTACATGGATAAAGAGACCTAGAGGTCACACACTATGTGTGTCCAAGTATCTCAGTTAAATATTAATTTAACTTGATGAATAAAGATTATTCCCAACTGTGTTTTAATAATTATTCAAGGATGCCTGATAGGATTTATTTTGACACTAGTTTTTCAATAGAATATATTGTGGGATATATAAGATATTTATTAGAAAGTAATGCAGTGATATTTATTTAAGAAATAAATAGTCCTTATTCATGGTCTAATAATTATGGTGGAGGAACTAAAGAAAATGGAAAAAACAACAGTACAGACCTTGTATATTAATATACACATAGTGTAATTTTTTTGGGGATTTGTGAGAAATAATATTATTTTTTTAATTAAATAAATTTATGTTTAATTCACTAGGTGCATGTAAAGATATAATAATAGTCAATTGTTATTATTAGACATGGGTTTTTACTAAGAATTAAATGAAATGAATAAATGTTTACAGGTAATTAAATAATTTTATTATTATAATTAATTAAAATGACAAATATATTATTTTCATTTTCCTAGCCATTTTTTTGTGGTTGTGCACAACAAATTTGAAAAATCTATGAAGCCAATAGAGAATTATTTTTTCCTCCAAGAATGCTCTCAAGTTACAAGAGAGATCCTCCTCCACCATATTAAGGAGAGTGCTTTGGAAGCATCTCTCAAGGAGATAGAAGGCCGACATTGGATGTGAAGTCTATTCTATGATATCTCACAGATATCCCTTTGGAAATGTCCAGAGATATGTAGAGCACATGTGGATCACCTCTTGATGAAGCCTACACGTGACTTCTTTAAAACAATGACGGATCACATCAGATCGTGACTGGAAACATAAATGGAGAGAGAATTCCATTAAGGTAATTCTTGTATTTTAATTAAATTAATTATAACAAACATATGATGATACTATCTATGGTTCTGGTACTCCCTTTCTTTCTTTCTTTTTTCATTTCCGATGATCCGGCGTTTTATTATCGTGAAAGATCTCATATTGATCATTGTTAACAGAAAAATTAAAGTTAGGTACACCTATTCACATGCTTATAATACACCCGAAACCTACATATATAACCCTTTTTTTGAAAGATACCTTTTCTCAACATAAAAAAAACATTTTAGAACTGATAAATGACATAATTTTATTAGTTCTATGAAAATAGCTGATAAAGGGTTTCTTTTATCACCACTTTTTTTAGCGCTCATATAATCCCCTTTTATATTCAATTTTTTATCAATGATAAATGTACCCCCTCTATCAGTACTTTTTTTATCACTGATAAATGGTAGAAGTAAATAAAGATAATTCTATGGTAGTGGTCATATCATATGTTTTCATTGATGACTTGAATAATCTTTGTTGACATGGTTTCAAAGGTATGTAACACAATACCATTGTGGGAGTTTTCCTCATATTCTTTTTAGTGTTTCTTTGACTTGTAATCTCATTGTTTCTCATTGAATTCTATATACATATATAAAATCTTATTCATTTTTCTTTATCAAAATCCTCTCCGCAATAATGAATGCAATCATTAGGTAATGCACGTATCTTTTTATAATCTGGTCCACATTTGATGATGATTTTCTTTATCTCACAGAATGATATTGGGATCATATCATCACTAATTGCATCATGAACAACTCAAAAATCATTGACACTTTATTTTTAGTAATTAAACATAGATACTTGAAATGATACAACTTATGTAAAAAAGGGAAATTTTGAATTCTTGACACACCCTTCATACAACTCTGGTTGTCTATCTTCAACAAATTGATAAAAACAATTTTTTTGTCACTAAAGTTTTGATCAAGATTAACATGCTCAAGATTAGCTAAGGTTTATTTTAATCTAATAATATCTTGAAAATTGTATATTGATCCTCCAAATGTTTAATTTATCAAGTTTTAAACATAATTATACTATGGCGGGCCACTTTGTGTTTCATAGATAGGATATCCATTATTTTTACTTTGAATAATATTTTATTCTCCATGCCAAATAAAACATACATATAGAGGAAAAAAATGTTTCATTATCATGTTCTCATATACTTTGTTTTTATGAAACTATTTTTTGAATTAACAATCAGGACCGAAAAATTTTTATCATATCATCCACTGATTTGTTTTTAATTAAATAATTCAATTTTTTTCTAAACCCTTGACATACCAAGGTGTGTTTCAAGGTAAATTAATACAAATTTTATCCATTGGAATTTTATAGACGCTTTTTCCTTGTACATTAAAATATAAAGGTGTAAATGTTTAATCAAATAGGTATAATCAAATTTTAACATCACCCAACTTGTTCATTGACAAGCGTAGGGTATTGATTTGACAGAACACAAATTTTACATTATAATGATTCAATATGACCCGAAAATAAGAAACAACATAAATGAATAAATATTACCACTCACAATAATATGGTGGGATGTCATGGATGAAGGCCACTAAGGTGATGAGAGTGCAATGGATAGCGTCGAGGTTGGGGATACGATCTGAGGGATGATCGACACAGACAAAATTATTGGATATCAGGGTTGTAGGGAAGAGGATAGTATAGAGGGGAAGGATTTAGGGCACAACCTCCCTTGGTGGTGGTGGTCATCATTAAATAGAATACATGGTATTTCATCGGCGGAGAAGAGTCACTCAGAGGTGTTTCCATAGTCCTCGTCAAGGGATGGGGGGTCAGGGGCTGGAGGGAGTCGGCGGTCTATGGTCATTGATGAGGGATGCGGGTTGTGGACCAAATTTGGGTGGGGGGGGGGGGGTCAGTGGTCTATGATATGAAAGGGGGTCGATGATCATGATTGAGGGTGCGAGGGTCAATGGCCGATGATCGGTGTTGAGGGTGGGGGTAGCGATTGGTCAGGGTTAGAGTTAGGGTAATTAGGAGTTTTTAAAAGATTTTTTGGTGGTTTCAAAAAAGTAATGTCTAAATAGAAAAATATAAAAAAAATTATAGTAGTTATACCAATCCTCCAC
Source organism: Viscum album (assembly GCA_963277665.1). Taxonomy (NCBI): domain Eukaryota; kingdom Viridiplantae; phylum Streptophyta; class Magnoliopsida; order Santalales; family Viscaceae; genus Viscum; species Viscum album. Next base: position 323,736,433 of record OY728140.1, read on the forward strand.
TATATATTAAAATATAATTAATACATTTTTTTAGCGGTAGTTTCTAGAACCGCTACTAAGACCACTTTTCTGTAGTGTCAGATCTGAAAAATTTATGTCAAAAAGATATTCAATAATGGGAACATTCAGGAGATATCTATATGATAAAACCTAAAGTGTTTGTGTCTCCATGAAATACTGATAAGATATGAAAATTGTAGAGATAATTTATGGATTGAAGCAAGTATCTTGGTCATGGAACATTCTGTTCGATGAATCCATAAGGGACTTTGGTTTTATAAGAATTAATGTGATACATGGGTTTACAAGAGGATTAATATGATTTTTATCGGATTACTATTACTATAAATTCATGAAATATTACATATTTGAAATGACATGTTATTTGTAACGACCCAAAGTTTCATTAATGGAAAATCCTTCTTGATCCTGTTAAATGTTTATTTATGAAAATTTTTTTTATAAGATTTCAAATTCTTTGGTTTTATGTAATGATTTGTGTCCATTACTTTTATAGCCGTTGAATAGTGATCACATGAGTAGTATAAATATATGGCTTTAACGAACCCAATTTTACTCAGACAAAGGAAGAGATGGCCTCATCCAGTAGAATTGCCCCATACGAAGCCCATTTGTCGGAGCTCGGCCAATATATGTTTTATCATTAAAATAATGAGGTTTTTGGTTTTTTTGACTTACTTTTCAAAGCATTAATGGAGCCCTCAAGACTTATTCAACTATTTTCCTTTTTTAAATTAATTTCCATGGGATTGTGACTCACATCCACATAAGAAACCCTAATTTTTTAATAAGTTTGGACATTGGCCTTGTAAAATATTGTTTTCCTCTTTCCTTTTCTAGAAAACATGGGCAAATACCATGGGATGGTTTGTGGTTTGGATTATTTTAATATAAGGGGTCCCAAACCTAAATAATAAAGAATTATCTCACTTTTCCTATATAAACCCACCCAATCTCCCACTTCCTCCTCACTCAAAGCCCTTGGAGTTCGTACAACCTCTTCCCTACTCTCTCTAGAATCCTATCAAGGTTTCCCAAGCTCTCAAGAAGCCTCTCACATCCTCTCTCTAGCCTTTGGAAGCACACTTCCAAGTAAGGGTTTTTCTTCCTTTCTCATTTTTGCCAATTTTCTTTAAGTTGTATTGCCCTTTTAATTTAAATTATGAATGTTGGGGTATGGTTTCTCACCTCCCCCATACTGACCTCTTATTGTTTGAATTATGGGAGAACCCTTTCTCTATCATTAAATTCCTCCCATGTACACCCGTTACTATACCAAAATTCCGAAAGGAACTTCTCTCTCTTCTTTTACATTCAACCAATACTTTTGTATCATGACTCTAAATTCCATTTCAATACCTCATTTTAATCTAATTTATTTATATGGTTAGATTATCTTCTAAAATGTTTTCAAAGAGTATTTGGAATATATTTTTACCATTTAAACTAATGATGGTCATTGGAATTAATTTCACTTTGAAATTGGACTTAAACCAGTGTCAATCTTTTAATAGATACTGTTTCTTAAAAACACGCTATTTGTTTTGACAGCGGTGATTAATTATTAAATTAATTAATGAAACTTATTTGTTTTTAATTTTGTAAAATAGACATCATTTATGAATTTGTAATATCAAATATAGATTAGGGTGAATTTTTTGTATTTTTCTGAAAAACTACAATTTTTGAGGAATAGTGAAACCACTAAGTGGTAGTTAAAAAACTGATTTTTCGTTTAAATAAATAATTACCACTTCTGTGATTTGAATTTCAAAAATCTGACATTCATGGATTTCATTAGGATGTAAATTGTTGTTCAATGGGACTAAAATAATTCTTGGTGAATAGTAACTTTTATGTTTATTAATCACAATTAGAGGTAGTTAGTGTAATTTAAGGTAAAGATAATGTTATAATAATATGAAATAACCTTGACACATGTCCTACCCCTATTGTATGAGTCATGGCTGACCAAGAAAATCCATGGGTCAACTTGGGGACCCAATGGAGCCACTTTGGTAGGAAAATGACATTACTAACTTTTTATTTAAAGTAAAAGTAAAAATGACACAATCATGTATTATTTTAGTAAAACAATTATTATATGGGGTTACACAAGTCAGATTTTATACTGTAAATATTAATTATAAAGATAAAAATATTTCCTACATCATGGTATTTTTGTATAATTTTTATACATTAAAGAAATTAATTTATTTATGAAATCATGATGATGCACTGATAACCTCATTAATGACCGAATTAAATAAAATGAACAGATAATGTAAAATCTAAGAATTAAACATGTCAAAAAACTATTTTATGAGTATATTTTGAAACCTTATCACCTTAGCCTCAAAATATTTCTTTTTGGGACCTTTTAAACCCGAAACACTTTTTAAAATAAAGTCACATTTCATGACTTTCCAAGAGTGCCCCTCCTTCCTCTAATAAAAGGCCTCCACCTCTACCTCCTTACCCACACCTCTCAAGCCTTTGGCTCGCCCAACCCAGCCAATTTCATCTCTCCACATCCTTATATTCATCATTTAAGCCTCACCTTGGGAATAAATCTCTTTAAGAAACCCTTTTGGTTCAAACCAAAGAGAGTTACCCGATTTAATGGTAAAGTCTTTTTTAATGTTCTTTTTTTTATTTTGCTTCTCAAACCCCCTAAACACTTTTTATTCATTTATTTTGTAAAAGAAAAAGTATCTTCAATATACTAGGATGTTTTTATATGACGTATTCTAGATAAACTTCCACACACCTCCGTCTAATGGTTAAAGAACATACTGTTTCTGTGGATGGTGAATTTCTTCCTCACGAAACGATGATTGTTCAATATTCTTTTAACACCTTAAAAGGTGGACATTAAGATGTCACATTATTTATATATGATATATAATATGTTTATGTTTTTCTTTAAGAATATTTATTTTTCATTTATGGCATACCTTTACGGTTTCCATTATGGGTAAATGCGATATCTCCATTTTAGGAAGTGCGGACTACCGCCCTCTCAAAGTGATTTGATTATTTAATGCCATATGTGGTATGTGTAAAGGATAAAGTTAATGATATTATATATGATACTATGCTGGATTTATAATATAATATTATATAATTATGAGTTCACTCCATTAAATATGAAATAGAAATGAAAGTAGCCTTCATGCGCACGTATGGCTTACCGTCTCCATGAACAGTGCATTTCATTTCTTACCTCTAAATGTTATATACTATTATAAATACATGAATATACTAGATATATATGATATATATGATATCTAAATCATTAATATCATTCTTGAGATAATGGATTTTTGACTACATGAACAACTAGTAAATATAAGAAGTTCACTTTTGACTCAAGTACCAAGTATCGACAAAACGACCGTTATTAACTCAAATGATTACATAATGTTCATAACATGGTAATAAGTGATATAAAAGGAATAATTAACTTGAAAATGGTTCATAAGAAATTATAAATTAACTCAAGTTTATTATTCAGGAGATAAAAGAATTATCGAGTCATGTCGGACACGAGGTAAGGGATCCTACCTATCTCTTTCTTATCAAGTAATCTCTTTTATGTCATTTCTTTTATGCTCCATGTTCTTATGTTGGAGGATGCTATTTTATATTCCTCTTGCTGTAATTTTTATATTCATGTTATGAGAGACCATATTTGATCTCATCAATCCATTTTTTAATGTTTTATGTTGCATCGTTAGGCTGCCGTATTTTCATTAGGGGATTTTCATCTCACTTTTTATTCCCATGAGATTCATGCTATATTTTCCACTATTTCCTTTTGTGTGATGTATGAACTGACCATTATTTTACTATTTGTATAGTATAATATCAATTATTTGTATTTACATCTTCATTGTATGACCCTTCTTTCATGGGGGGTATGTTTCGAATGTTGCCCAAATCGGTAAGGGAATCTTTCACACTCCTCTTTTTAAAAGACTTATTTTGTTCTGTCTTTTAATTTAAATCTTTTTATGTTGGGATATGTTCTTATATATCATTATTGATGTAAATTTTATGTCCAAGTGATAAGATACCATTTTCTCTCTCATCAACTAATTTTATGAATTTTAAAGTGACGTCGTTAGGCTGTCAAATTTTACCAAGGGAACTTCATAACCAAATTTCGATTTATTTGGGTTCAACATGTAGTTATTGAATATGTCATCCTATTAAAATGTGTGAACTACCTTTTATTGTTTTACACTTAATATCCACTTATATTGGGTGTATTTATATTTTTCACACATAATTATGATATTGATTTATCCTTAATTTATGGATACCTTCTTTAAAATGGGTTTTATCTCATTTTACATTTCTATTGAGACTTCATTGTTGTTATGCACCAATTCACTCTTATATGGTGTATATACTTTCCTTTGGAATATTATATCATGAATCCCATTATTCTCATGATATTATAAAGTTCTGATTAAATGTTATTCCTCGATTATTGTATTCAAGTGTCTCTCATTTTGTTAAAAACCCTTTTACTAAAATATCAGTTTAAATGATTTAATGATTTATTCTTACAAATATTTTTCATTAGTATCCATGTTTTCAAAATGGTTTCAAGGATTTATTTATATGGATATTAATGGTTTAAAATGTTAAAAGCTTCACAGTGGTATTGGATAATTTGATTCAGAAATCACTTTATTAAATGGTTTTGAAAATGGTTTTTTAGAATGGATTCATTATTTCAATATCTTAAAATGTCATATTGTTATTTCAATGTGGGAATGATATCTTTTAATTATGCTTAAGTTATGTTCTAGGATTATGTTATGGTTCTTGGAAATTGTTTATGAATACCAGTGGTTCCGTGATAAACTAAGGGCGGGTGAGCCCGATATAGCTCTCCAATGCATTGGGTAACGCAAAGGAGTTAAACGTTAACGATTCTCCGAAGATATTTAGGGAATATGCTGTGGTGGGTATTCCAAATGTTACCATGAGGGTTACTCTATACGTAAGAATGTTATGAATGCCTCAAGTTACCTTTATGTCTTATTATTTTCTTTGAGTTATTCATAAATCCTATGATTTCATGATGTATGTTAAAGTGCTTTTGTTTTATGAGTAAAGTATGATTTCATCGAATCTTATGTATACATGGACTAATGTTTTATTTCCTTGTTCTATAACCCTTGCTGAGGTTTTTATGCTCACCCCGAGTTTTTGAAATGTTTTTCATAGGACATAAAGTAGAATATGGTCAAGGATGGGATCAAGGAAATGTCATGCTGTCTAAAACATGGAACTAGACATGAATATTTTGTTTAAGTGTTTTTATTTTATGAAAAAAATGGAAACTGAGTAGAAGTGTCTAGTTTGTAATCTTGTGAGATGTAATAGTTATGTCCTAATTCCCTAAAACTCTAAACCTGAAAAGAACCTCAATGTGAATTATTCAATTTAATTCAAGATTAAGTATGGTTTAAGGCCGAGGCCTTATAGTTGGTATCAGAGGTCGGTTTAGATAACTTTAGAGGTTAGGGTATTCAGTCAGCATAAATGACAAGTTGTATATAACCACAATGGTTAGTATTTTAGATGTATTCATTGTTATTTTTGAAAGTTGAAATGAGTTTCAGATAACTTGGATAAGTATATTTTAGTGTTTATCTATCTCATTGTACATAATTATTTTGTTGATATGCTCACACTGACATTTTTGGTTTTATTAAATGGATGGATCTAGAAGGAACCAAAGTGAAAATGGGTATGAAGGTAACTATGGTGGTTCTATGATTAAGAGACTAGATGAAATAGGGGATTCTGTGAGGAATCTCGTGGTTATTCTAAACTAACTATCAAGGAGTCATGATTAACCACTTGAACCTTGGTGAGTTCTATAGTGCATAATGTACGAGAGAACCAACTCGATATGAGAGTTCAGGTAATAATTATAAAGGTAACAATTAGGGTTTATATGGTCCTTACTATTGAGGAAATTATGGGTTACTATATGTTATGATGGAAAATGAAAGGAATGAGATAAACATGAGGCTAAAATATGTTATGGTTATTTTTGATGAATTAATCTCTTTTTGAGGAATGTTATAAAATTATATAGTTTTTGAAAAGGCACAACACGCAGACCGTGTGAAAACTCGTCGTGTCCGACAAAACCACAGGAATCGAACCCACAACCAAAGTGAAACTGGTATTTATCGCATACCACTGGACTACATGAAGTCCCTGGTTAGTTTGACTAATTCTTTTCAGTTAGAAGATTTTATGAATAAATATTAAGTTGATTGTGGGTTATATATGGAAATGATTATCCTATCATGGAAGATATGTGATTAGGTTAATTACTTTTCAATGTGAGACTTTAAGAGTAACTGGTGTTATTTGGAGATAAATGTTAGGATTTATCTTGTAAGACTATGTGATTAAATCCTTCGGAGATTTGGGTTTCAATCTTAGTTTGGATTACATTGATTAATTTTATGGGAAATTGTTTATCGAATGGTCTTTGTTGAACTCTGGGTAATGTATAATTTTTTTGGAGATTAAGAGTTTCTTTTCTTTTTATAAAGGATTATACTTTTGAGGATTATCTAATCTTGTACAAACCTTTTTGGTTTTTTTTAAGGTCTAAAGACATGGGAAATATATAGTTCTCTTTTTTGGATTAGGTAATTCTCTATAATTTGATTATACCACTCTTAATGTTAACAAGTCTTCCCAAATACTCTTTGTTTGTAGAAAATATGAGTTTGTGTTAGAAATATTGTAAAGGATTAAAGTCTACATGACAAGTAAGTATGTTTTCTTATGTTTTTAGTTACGCTATTAAATAAATTCTACAAATTTAGGAAAAGTAACTCAAAACAAAAATGTTGTCCATTAACTTTTCCAACTGGGGAATCAAATACCGTTTAATCCATAACAAGTTTATGGTTTTCAGATTGTTTACTTACCCCTAATCATGTTTTCTATCAGTCTCCATCAGACCTTGATGGTTTGTTTTCTCTTCCATATCCTTATTTTCAAGGAATCATATTATATGTTGTCTCAGTTGAACTTTTTACTTTTCTTTCTTTCTTTTAAAGTGATAGTTTAACTGATTCCTTTTCCGATGTGGGACTTTTAATTAAGTTTCCAAGACCAATTTTAAAATTGTGAGGACACAATTTACAAAAGGGGGGAAGGATGTAACATCCCAGGTAAATAAAGAATATTACTTTTTCATATTTATTAATATTTGTTAATAAAATATTAATATTACTTTAAAGGGTATTCTAGGTTCTATGGATTACCCAATACACAACAACGAGTTTTGTTGAAATCTTACGATGCACAGTAATAATATAATAATATTATTTCAAATTGTAGTTAACACGTAGCCATTGTATTGGTGGGAATGAATAGAAATAACTAATGTATGATTATATATGTTTGTTAAATTTTTTCACATTTATCCAAATAATGATAAAGGCTTAAAATAAGAAAATAATTCAATTTTAAGCTTAAATACTCAAATATTCACTAAAAGGTCGATTTATCGCCTTTTGATGGCGAACCATCTTTAAAAGTAGTTTTGGCCACTCTTATAAATTTTATTGGACCAAATAAAATCATTCTTTAGAATTGAGACATCAAAATTTACTTTGTATATGTTTTGTTATTTTTCCGATAAAGTTCATTTTTTTAATGAATAATGAAAAATGATGCATTTTAATTCAAAAACTCCTTTTAATCTCATTTATATATATGGTTATATTATATTGTAAAATGGTTTTAAAGTGTATTTGGAATATATGTTCCCCATTTAAACTAATGATGATCATTGGAATTAATTCCACTTTGAAATTGGACTTAAACTAGTGTCAATCATTTAATAGATATTGTTTCTTAAAAACATGCTATTTTTTTTGACAGCGGGAATTAATTATTAAATTAATTAATGAAAAATATTTGTTTTGAATTTTGTAAAATAGTATTCATTTTTGAATTTGGAATATCAAATATAGCTTAGGGTGATTTTTTGGTATTTTTTTAAAGAACTTCAAATTTTGAGGAATAGTGAAACCACTAAGTGGTAGTTAAAAAAACTGATTTTTCGTTTAAATAAAATTTTCCCACTTCTGGGATTTGAATTTCAAAAATCCGACGTACATGGTTTTCATTAGGATGTAAAATGTGGTTCAACGGGATTAAAATAATTCTTTGGTGAAAAGTAACTTTTAAGTTTATTAATCGCAATTAGAGGTAATTAGTGTAATTTAAGGTAAAGATAATGTTATAATAATATGAAATAACCTTGAAACATGTCCTAACCCTATTGGATGAGTCATGTCAGACCAAGACAATCTATGGGTCAACTTGGGGACCCAATGGAGCCACTTTGGTAGGAAACTGACATTAATAACTTTTTATTTAAAGTAAAAGTAAAAATGACACAAAGATGTATTGTTTTACTAAAACAATTTTAAATGGGGTTACAAAAGTCAGATATTTTTACTATAAATATTAATTAGAAATCTAAAAAGATTTCCTACATCATGGTATTTTGTTTATAAGTTTTAGTCATTAAATAAATTAATTTATTTATGACATCATGATGATGCAGCGATAAACTCATTAATGAACGAATTAAATAAAATGAAAAGATAATGTAAAATCTACTAAATACATGGTTGGAATTAGGATGTAAAATGTTGTTCAATGGGATTAAAATAATTCTTGATGAATAGTAACTTTTAAGTTTATTAATCACAATTAGAGGTAGTTAGTGTAATTTAAGGTAAAGATGAAGTTATAATAATATGAAATAACCTTGGAACATATCCTACCCCTATTGGATGAGTCATGGCCGACCAAGAAAATCCATGGGTCAACTTGGGGACCCAATGGAGCCACTTTGGTAGGAAAATGACAATAATAACTTTTTATTTAAAGTAAAAGTAAAAATGACACAAACATGTATTGTTTTAGTAAAACTGTTATTACATGGGGTTACACAAGTCATATTTTATACTGTAAATATTCATTATAAAGATAAAAATATTTCCTACAGCATGTTATTTTTGTATAATTTTTATACATTAAATAAATTAATTTATTTATGACATCATGATGATGCACTGATAACCTCATTAATGAACGAATTAAATAAAATGAACAAATAATGTAAAATCTAAGACTACACTTGTCAAAAACCTATTGTATGAGTATATTTCGAACCCTTATAACCTTAGCCTCAAAATATTTATTTTTGGGACCTTTTAAATACGAAACACTTTTTAAAATAAAGTCACATTTCATGACATTCCTAGAGTGCCCCTCCTCCCTCTTATAAAAGGCCCCCACCTCTACCTCCTTACCCACACCTCTCAAGCCTTTGGCTCGGCCAAAACCTGCCCATTTCATCTCTCCACATCCCTATATTCATCATTGAAGCCTAACCTTGGGCATAAATCTCTTCAAGAAACCCTTTTGGTTTAAACCAAAGAGAGTTACCCGATTTAATGGTAAAGTCTTCTTTAATGTTCTTTTGTTTTATTTTTCTTCTCAAACCCCCTAAACACTTTTTATTCATTTATTTTGTAACAAAAACAGTATCTTCAATATACTAGGATGTTCTTATAAGAAGTATTCTAGCTAAACTTCCACACACCTCCGTCTAATGGTTAAAGAACATAATGTTTCTGTGGATGATGAATTTCTTCCTCATGAAACGATGATTGTTCAATATTCTTTTAACTCCTTCAAAGGTGGACATTAAGATGTCACTATATTTATATATGATATATAATATGTTTATGTTTGTCTTTAAGCATCTTTATTTTTCATTTATGGCATACCTTTATGGTTTCCATTATGGGTAAACGTGATATCTCTATTTTAGGAAGTGCGGACTACCGCCCCCTCAAAGTGATTTGATTCGTTAATTCCATATGTGGGATGTATAAAGGATAAAGTTAATGATATTATATATGATACTATACTTTATTTATAATATAACGTTATATAATTATGATCTCACTCAATTAAATATGAAATAGAAAAGAAAGTAGCATTCATGCGCACGTATGGCTTACCGTCTGCATAAACAGTGCATTTCATTTCTTACCTCTAAATGTTATATACTATTATAAATACATGAATATACTGGATATATATGATATATATGATATCTTCATCATGAATATCATTCTTGAGATAATGGATTTTTGACTACATCAACAACTAGTAAATATAAGAAGTTCACTTTTGACTCAAGTACCAAGTATCGACAAAACGACCGTTATTAACTCAAATGATTACATAATGTTCATAACATGGTAATAAGTGATATAAAAGGAATAATTACCTTGAAAAGAAAGAGATAGTTAGATCTCTTTTATGTCATTTATTTTATGCTCCATGTTCTTATGTTGGAGGATGGTATTTTATATTCCACTTGCTGTAATTTTTAAGTTCATGTGATGAGAGACCATATTTAATCTCATCAATCCATTTTTGAATGTTTGTTATGGCACCGTTAGGCTGTCAAATTTTCATTAGGGGATTTTCATCTCACTTTTTATTCCCGTGAGATTCATGATACATTTGACACTATTTCCTTTTGTGTGATGTATTAACTGACCATTATTTTACTATTTGTATAGTATAATATCAATTATTTGTATTTACATCTTCATTGTATGACCCTTCTTTCATGGGGTGTATGTTTCGAATGTTGCCCAAATCGGTAATGGAATCTTTCACACTCCTCTTTTTAAAAGACTTATTTTGTTATGTCTCTTAATTTACATCTTTTTATGTTGGGATATGTTCTTCTATATCCTTATTTATGTAAATTTTATGTCTAAGTGATGAGATACCATTTTATCTCTCATCAACTAATTTTATGAATTTTAAAGTGACGCCGTTAGGCTGTCAAATTTTACCAAGGGAACTTTGTAACCCAATTTCGATTTCTTTGGGATCAACATGTAGTTATTGAATATGTCATCATTTTAATATGTGTGAATGAACTTTTATTGTTTAACACTTAATATCCACTTATATTGGTTGTATTTATATTTTTCACACATAATTATCAGATTGATTTATCCTTAATTTATGGATACCTTCTTTATAAGGGATTTTATCTCATTTTACATTTCTATTGAGGCTTCATTGTTATTATGCACCAATTCACTCTTATATGGTGTATATACTTTCATTTGGAATATTATATCATTAATCCCTTTATTCTCATGATATTATAAAGTTCTGATTAAATGTTATTCCTCGATTATTGTATTCAAGTTTCTCTCATTTTGTTAAAAATCCTGTTACTAAAATATCATTTTAAATGTTTTAATGATTTATTCTTATAAATATTTTTCATTAGTATCCATGTTTTCAAAATGGTTTCAAGGATTTATTTATATGGATATTAATGGTTTAAAATGTTAAAAGCTTTATAGTGGTATTGGACAATTTGATTCAGAAATCACTTTATTAAATGGTTTTGAAAATGGTTTTTTATAATGGATTCATTATTTCAATATCTTAAAATGTCATATTGTTATTGCAATGTGGGAATGTTATCTTTCCATTATGCTTAAGTTATGTGCTATGATTATGTTATGGTTCTTGGAAATTTTTTATGAATACGGGTGGTTCCGTGATAAACAAAGGGCGGGTGAGCCCGATATAGCTCTCCAATGCATTGGGTAACGCAAAGGAGTTAAACATTAAGGTTTCTCCGAAGAGATTTAGGGAATATACTGTGGTGGGTATTCCAAACATGGCCATGAGGGTTACTCCATACGTAAGAATGTTGTGAATGTCTCAAGTCACCTTTATGTCTTTTGATTTTCTTTGAGTTATTCATAAATCCTATGATTTCATGAGGTATGTTAAAGTGCTTATGTTTTATGAGTAAAGTATGATTTCATTGAATCTTATGTATACATGGACTAATCTTTTATTTCCTTGTTTTATAACTCTTGCTGAGCTTTTTATGCTCATCCCAAGTTTTTTAAATGTTTTTCACAGGACATAAAGTGGAAAAGGGTCAAGGATGGGATCAAGGGAATGTCATGTTGTCTAAAACATGGAACTAGACATGAATCTTTTCTTCAAGGGTTTTTATTTTATGAAAAAAATGGAAACTGAGTAGAAGTGTCTACTTTGTAATCTTGTGAGATGTAATAGTTATGTCCTATTTCTATAAAACTCTAAACCTGAAAAGATCCTCAATGTGAATTATTCAATTTAATTCAAGATTAAGTAAGGTTTACGGCCGTGGCCATATAGTTGGTATCAGAGGTTAGTTTAGATAACTTTAGAGGTTAGGGTATTCCGTCAGCATAAATGACATGTTTTGTATAACCACAACGGTTAGTATATTAGATAGAGTCATTGTTATTTTTGAAAGTTAAAATTAGTTTCAGATAACTTGAATAAGTATATCTTAGTTTTTATCTTCCTCATTGTACATAATGATTTTGTTGATATGGTCACACTGACATTTTTGGTTTTAGTAAATGGATGGATCTAGTAGGAAACAAAGTGACAATGGGTATGAAGGAAACTATGGTGGTTCTCTGATTAAGAGACTGGATGAAATATGGGATTTAATGAGGAATCTAGTGGTTATTCTAAACCAACTATCAAGGAGTCATGATTAACCACTTGAACCTTGGTGAGTTATCTAATGCATCATGTACGAGAGAACCAACTCGATATGGAAGTTCCGGTAATAATTATAAAGGTAACCATTATGGTTTATATGGTCTTTACTCTTGAGGTAATTATGGGTTACTATATGTTATGATGGAAAATGAAAGGAATGAGATAATATTGAGGTTAAATTATGTTATGGTTATTTTTGATGAATTTATCTCTTTTTTGGGAATGTTATAAAATTATATAGTTTTTGAAAAGGGACGACACACAGACTGTGTGACAACCTGTCGCGTCGAACGAATCCGCAGGAATCGAACCCGCAACCAAAGTGCAACTGGTATTTATCGCCAACCACTAGACTACGTGAAGACCCTGGTTAGTTTGACTAATTATTTTTAGCTATATGATTTTATGAAAAAGAATAAGTTGATTTTGGGTTATCTACAGGAATTATTAACCTATCATGGAGGATATGTGATTAGGTTAATTACTTTTCAATGTGAGACTTTAAGAGTAACTGCTGTTAATTGGAGATAAATGTTTGGATTTATGTTGGAAGACTATGTGATTAAATACTTCAAGGATTTGTATTTCAATCTTAGTTTGGGTTACTTTGAAGAATTTTATGGACAATTGTTTATAGAATGGTCTTTGTTGAACTTTGGGTAATGTTTAACATATTTTGGAGATTAAGAGTTTCTTTTCTTCTTATAAAGGATTGTCCTTTTGGGGATTATCTGATCTTGTACTAACATTTTTGGTTTTGCTTAAGGTCTAAAGACATGTAAAATATATTGTTCTCTTTTGTGGATTAGTTGATTCTCTATAAGTTGATTATCACACTCTTAATGTAAACAAGTCTTCCCAAATACTCATTATATGGTGAAAATATGAGTTTCTGTTAGAAATCTAGTAAAGGATTAAAGTCTAAATGACAAGTAAGTATGTTTTCTTATGTTTTTAGTTATGCTATTAAATAAATTCCCCAACTTTATGAAAATTAACTAAAAAAAACTTTTTCCATTAACTTTTCCAACTGGGGAATCAAAGACCGTTTAACCTGTATTAGGTTTATGGTTTTCAGATGGTTTACTTTCTCCTAATCATGTTTTCTATCACTCTCCATCAGACCTTGATGGTTTTGTTTCTCTTCCATATCCATATTTTCATGGAATCGTAGTATATTTTGTTTCGGGTGACCTTTGTACTTTTCATTCTCTCTTTTAAAGTGATAGTTTAAATGACTCCTTTTCCGATGTGGGACTTTAAATTAAGTTTCCAAGACCAATTTTAAAATTGCGAGGACGCAATTTCAAAAAGTGGGGAAGGAGGTAACATCCCAGGTAAATAAATAATATTACTTTTTCATATTTATTAATATTTGTGAGTAAAATATTAATATTACATTAAAGGGGATTCTATGTTTGATGGCGTACCCAATACGCAACAACGAGTTTTGTTGAAATCTTGTGATTCACACTAATAATATAATAATATTATTTCAAATTTTAGTTAACTCGTAGTTGTTGTATTGGAGAGAATGAATATAAATAACTGAATTATGATTATATATGTTTGTTAAATTTATTTACATTTATCCAAATAAAGATAAAGTCTTAAAATAAGAAAAGAATTCAATTTTAAGCCTAAATACTCTAATATTCACTAAAGGGTCGATTTATCACCTTTTGATGGTGAACCCTATTTAAAAGTAGTTTTGGTCACTCTTATACATTTTATTTGACCTAATAAAATCCTTCTTTAGAATCGAGACATCAAAATTTACTTTGTATATGTTTTGGTATTTTTCCGATAAAGTTCATTTTTTTAATGAATAGGGAAAAACGTTGTATTTTAATTCAAAACCTTATTTTAATTTAATTTATTTATATGGTTAGATTATCTTCTAAAATGGTTTCAAAGTGTATTTGGAATATATTTTTACCATTTTAACCAATTATGGTCATTGGAATTAATTCCACTTTGAAATTGGACTTAAACTAGTGTCAATCTTTTAATAGATATTGTTCCTCAAAAACACGCTATTTTTTTGACAGTGGAAATTAATTGTTAAATTAATTAATGAAACTTATATGTTTATAATTTTTTAAAATAGATATCATTTTTGAATTCAGAATATCAAATATATCTTAGGGTGATTTTTTTGTATTTTTCTGAAAAACTTCAATTTTTGAGGAATAGTGAAACCACTAAGTGGTAGTTAAAAGAACTGATTTTTCATTTAAATAAAACTTTACCACATTTGTGATTTGAATTTAAAAAATCTGACATACATTTTTTTCATTAAGATGTACAATTTGGTTCAATGGGATGAAAATAATTCTTTGGTGAATAGTAACTTTGAAGTTTATTAATCGCAATTGGAGGTAATTAGTGTAATTTAAGGTAAAGATAATGTTATAATAATATGAAATAACCTTGAAACATGTCCTACCCCTATTGGATGAGTCATGTCAGACCAAGACAATCCAGGGGTCCACTTGGGGACCCAATGGAGCCACATTGGTAGGAAAATGACATTAATAAATTTTTATTTAAAGGAAAAGTAAAAATGACACAAACATGTATTATTTTACTAAAACATTTTTTACATGGGGTTACATAAGTCATATTTTTTACTATAAATATTCATTAGAAAGATAAAAATATTTCCTACATGATGGTAATTTTTTATAATTTCTAGTCATTAAATAAATTAATTTATTTATGACATCATGATGATACAACGATAACCTCATTAATGAACGAATTAAATAAAATGAAAAGATAATGTAAAATATAAGACATAAACTTTTCAAAAAACTATTGGATGAGTATATTTCGAACCCATATCATCTTATCCATGAAATATTTATTTTTGGGACCTTTTAAATCAGAAAAAATATTTAAAATAATGTCACATTTCATGACTTTCCCAGAGTGCCCCTCTTCCCTCTTATAAAAGGCCCCCACATCTACCTCCTTACCCACACCTCTCAAGCCATTAAATCGGCCAAAACCTGCCTATTTCATCTCTCCACATCCCTCTATTCATCATTGAAGCCTCACCTTGTGCATAAATCTCTTCAAGAAACACTTTCGGTTCAAACCAAAGAGAGTTACCCGATTTAATGGTAAAGTCTTCTTTAATGTTATTTTGTTTTATTTTTCTTATCCAACCCCCTAAACTCTTTTAATTCATTTCTTTTGTAAAAAAACAGTATCTTCAATATACTAGTATGTTTTTATAATAATTATTTGAGCTACACTTCCCCACACCTCCATCTAACGGTTAAAGAACATAATGTTTCTGTGGATGGTGAATTTCTGCCTCACGAAACGATGATTGTTCAATATTATTTTAACACGTTCAAAGGTGGCCATTAAGATGTCACTATATTTTTCTATGATATATAATATGATTATTTTTTCCTTAATAATATGTATTTTTCATTTATTTCATACCATTATGGTTTCCATTATGGGTAAATGTGATATCTTCATTTTAGGAAATGAGGACTACCGCCCCCACAATGTGATTTGATTCGTTAATGCCATATGTGGGACGTATAAAGGAGAAATTTAATGATATTATATATGGTACTATACTGGATTTATAATATTACTTTATATAATTATTATTTCACTCCATTAAATATGAAATATAAATGAAAGTAGCGTTGATGCGTACGTATGGCATACCATCCCCATGAACGGTGCATTTCATTTCTTACCTCTAAATGTTATATGCTATTATAAATACGTGTATATACTACATATATATGATATATATGATATTTAAATCATGAATATCATTCTTGATATAATTTATATTTGACTACATGAACAACTAGTAAATATAAGAAGTTCACTTTTGACTTAGTACAAAGTATCGACTAAATGACCGTTATTAACTCAAATGATTACACAATGTTCATAACATGGTAAAAAGTGATATAAAAGGAATAATGAACTTGAAAAAGGTTCTAAAGAAAGTATAAATAAACTCAGGTTTATTATTCAGGAGATAAAATAACGATCGAGTCAAGTCGGACACGAGGTAACGGATCCTACCTATCTCTTTCTTTTCAAGTAATCTCTTTTATGTCATTTGTTTTATGCTCCATGTTATTATGTTGGAGGATATTATTTTATATTAATATTGCTGTAATTTTTATTTTCATGTGATGAGAGTCCATATTTTATCTCATCGATAAATTTTTGGATGTTTTATGTGGCACCGTTAGGCTGCTGAATTTCTATTAGGGGATTTTCATCTCACTTTTTATTCCCGTGAGATTCATGATACATTTGCCACTATTTTGTTTTGTTTGGTGTCTGTACTACCCATTATTTTAATATTTTTATATTATAATCTCAATTATTGGTATTTATATCTTCATTGTATTACCCTTCTTTCATGGGGTGTATGTTTTGAAAGTTGCTCAAATCGGTAAGGGAATCTTTCACACTCCTCTTTTTAAAAGACTTATTTAGTAATATCTTTCAATTTACATCTTTTTATGTTGGGATATGTTCTTATATATCCTTATTGATATAAATTTTATGTCCAATTGATGAGATACCATTTTCTCTCTCATCAACTAATTTTATGATTTTTAAAGTGACGTAGTTAGGCTGTCGAATTTTACCAAGGGAACTTCTTAACACAATTTCGATTTATTTGGGTTCAACATGTAGTTATTGAATATTTCATCCTTTGAATATGTGTGAATGACCATGGATTGTTTTACACTTAATATACACTTATATTGGCTGTATTTATTTTTTTCACACATAATTATGAGATTGATTTATCCTTAAATTATGGATACCTTCTTTATAAGGGATTTTATCTCATTTTACAATTCTATTGAGACTACATTGTTGTTATGCACCAATTAAATCTTATATGGTGTATATACTGTCCATTGGAATATTATATCATGAATCCCTTTATTCTCATGATATTTTAAAGTTATGATTAAATGTAATTCCTCAATTATTGTATTCAAGTGTCTCTCATTTTTTTAAAAACCCTTTTACTAAAATATCATTTTAAATGTTTTAATGATTTATTCTTATAAATATTTTTCATTAATATCCATGTTTTAAAAATGGTTTCAAGGATTTATTTACATGGATATTAATGGATTAAAATGTTAAAATCTTCAAAGTGGTATAAGACACTTTTATTCAAAAATCACTTTATTAAATGGTTTTTTATAATGGATTCATTATTTCAATATCTTAAAATGTCATATTATTATTGCAATGTGGGAATGTTACCTTTCCTTTATGCTTATGTTATGTGCTAACACTATGTTATGGTTCATGGACATTTTTTGTGAAGATGGGTGGTTCCGTGATAAACTAAGGGCGGGTGAGCCCGATATAGCTCTCCAATGCATTGGGTAACGCGAAGGAGTTAAACGTTAAGGTTTCTACGAATAAATTTAGGGAATATACTGTGGTGGGAATTCCGAACGTAACCATGCGGGTTACTCCCTACGTAAGAATGTTATGAACTCATCAATTTATCTTTATGTCTTATGATTTTCTATGTGTTATTCATAAATATTATGATTTCATGAGGTATGTTAAAGTGCTTATGTTTTATGAGTAAAGTATGATTTCATTGAATCTTATGTATACATGGACTAATGTTTTATTTTCTTTTTTTATAACCCTTGCTGAGATTTTTATGCTCATCCCATGTTTTTGAAATGTTTTTCACAGGACAAAAAGTGGAATATGGTCAAGGATGGGATCAAGGAAATGTCATGCTGTCTAAAACATGGAACTAGACATGAATATTTTGTTCAAGAGTTTTTATTTTATGAAAAAATGGAAACTGAGTAGAAGTGTCTAGTTTGTAATCTTGTGAGACGTAATAGTTATATCCTAATTCTCTAAAACTCTAAACCTGAAAAGAACCTCAATGTGAATTATTCAATTTAATTCATGATTAAGTAAGGTTTAAGGCCGGGGCCTTATAGTTGGTATCAGAGGTCGGTTTAGATAACTTTAGAGGTTAGGGTATTCAGTCAGTATAAATGACAAGTTGTATATAACCACAATGGTTAGTATATTAGATGGAGTCATTGTTATTTTTGAAAGTTGAAATGAGATTAAGATAACTTGGATAAGTATATCTTAGTGTTTATCTACCTCATTGTACATAATGATTTTGTTGATATGCTCACACTGAAATTTTTGGTTTTATTAAATGGATGGATCTAGAAGGAACCAAAGTGACAATGGGTATGAAGGAAACTATGGTGGTTCTCTGATTAAGAGACTGGATGAAATAGGGGATTCTGTGAGGAATCTCGTGGTTATTCTAAACTAACTATTAAGGAGTCATGATTAACCACTTGATCCTTGGTGAGCTCTCTAATGCATCATGTACGAGAGAACCAACTCGATATGGAAGTTCAGGTAATAATTATAAAGGTAACCATTAGGGTTTATATGGTCCTTACTCTTGATGCAATTATGGGTTACTTTATGTTATGATGGAAAATGAAAGGAATGAGATAAATATGAGGTTAAAATATGTTATTGTTATTTTTGATGAATTTATCGCTTTTTGAGGAATGTTATAAAATTATATAGTTTTTGAAAAGGCATAACACGCAGACCGTGTGACAACCCGTCGCGTAGGACAAAGTCATACGAATTGAACCCGCAACCAAAGTGCAACTGGTATTTATCGCATACCACTAGAATACGTGAAGTCCCTGGTTAGTTTGACTAATTATTTTTAGTTAGATGATTTTATGAATAAATAATAAGTTTGTTGTGGGTTATCTATGGAAATTATTAACCTATCATGGAGGATATGTGATTAGGTTAATTACTTTTCAATGTGAGACTTTAAGAGTAACTGGTGTTATTTAGAGATAAATGTTAGGATTTATCTTGGAAGACTATGTGATTAAATCCTTCAGAGATTTGGGTTTCAATATTAGTTTGGATTACTTTGAAGACTTTTATGGACAATTGTTTATCAAATGGTCTTTGTTGAACTTTGGGTAATGTATGATTTTTTTTTGGAGATTAAGAGTTTATTTTCTTTTTATAAAGGATTATACTTTTGGGGATTATCAAATATTGTACTAACCTTTTTGGTTTTTGTTAAGGACTAAAGACATGGGAAATATATAGATCTCTTTTTTGGATTAGATAATTCTCTATAAG
Organism: Viscum album; assembly: GCA_963277665.1. Classification (NCBI taxonomy): domain Eukaryota; kingdom Viridiplantae; phylum Streptophyta; class Magnoliopsida; order Santalales; family Viscaceae; genus Viscum; species Viscum album. The sequence goes on from OY728140.1 coordinate 323,756,341, forward strand.
TTGATTATACCACTCTTAATGTAAACAAGTCTTCCCAAATACTCTTTGTTTTTTGAAAATATGAGTTTGTGTTAGAAATCTTGTAAAGGATTAAAGTCTACATGACAAGTAAGTATGTTTTATTATGTTTTTATTTACGCTATTAAATAAATTCCACAACTTTATGAAAATTAACTCAAAACGAAAATGTTGTCTGTTAACTTTTCCAACTGGGGAATCAAAGACCGTTTAACCCGTAACAAGTTAATGGTTTTCAGATTTTCTACTTTCCTCTAATCGTGTTTTCTATCACTCTCCATCAGACCTTGATAGTTTGTTTTCTCTTAAATATCCATATTTTCAAGTAATAATAGTATATGTTGTCTCAGTTGACCTTTTTACTTTTCTTTCTTTCTTTTAAAGTGAAAGTTTAACTGACTCCTTTTCTGATGTGGGACTTTTAATTAAGTTTCCAAGACCAATTTTAAAATTTCGAGGACGCAATTTCCAAAAGGGGGGAAGGATGTAACATCCCATGTAAATAATGAATATTAATTTTTCATATTTATTAATATTTGTGAATAAAATATTAATATTACTTTAAAGGGGATTCTATGTTCGATGGATTACCCAATACACCACAACGTGTTTTGTTGAAATATTACGATGCACACCAATAATATAATAATATTATTTCAAATGGTAGTTAACACGTAGCCATTGTATTGGTGGGAATGAATATAAATAACTAAAGTATGATTATATATGTTTGTTAATTTTTTTCACATTTATCCAAATAATGATAAAGGCTTAAAATAAGAAAAGAATTCAATTTTAAGCTTAAATACTCTAATATTCACTAAATGGTCGATTTATCACCTTTTGATGGCGAACCCTCTTTAAAAGTAGTTTTTGTCACTCTTATAAATTTTATTAGACCAAATAAAATCATTCTTTAGAATTGAGACATCAAAATTTACTTTGTATATGTTTTGGTATTTTTCGGATAAAGTTCATTTTTTTAATGAATAATGAAAAATGTTGTATTTTAATTCAAAAACTCCTTTTAATCTAATTTATTTATATGGTTAGATTATCTTGTAAAATTGTTTTAAAGTGTATTTGGAATATATTTTTCCCATTTAAACCAATGATGGTCATTGGAATTAATTCCACTTTGAAATCGGACTTAAACTAGTGTCAATCTTTTAATAGATATTGTTTCTTAAAAACACGCTATTTGTTTTGACAACGGGAATTAATTATTAAATTTATTACTGAAAAATATTTGTTTTGAATTTTGTAAAATAGTATTCATTTTTGAATTCGGAATATCAAATATAGCTTAGGGTGAATTTCTGGTATTTTTCTGAAAAACTTCAAATTTCGAGGAATAGTGAAACCACTAAGTGGTAGTTAAAAAAACTGATTTTTCATTTAAATAAAACTTTACCACTTCTGGGATTTGAATTTCAAAAATTCGACATACATGTTTTTCATTAGGATGTAAAATGTGGTTCAATGGGATTAAAATAATTCTTTGGTGAATACTAACTTTTAAGTTTATTAATCGCAATTAGAGGTAATTAGTGCAATTTAAGGTAAAGATAATGTTATAATAATATGAAATAACCTTGACACATGTCCTACCCCTATTGGATGAGTCATGGCTGACCAAGAAAATCCATGGGTCAACATGGGGACCCAATGGAGCCACTTTGGTAGGAAAATGACATTAATAACTTTTTATTTAAAGTAAAAGTAAAAATGACACAAACTTGTATTATTTTACTAAAACAATTTTTACATGGGGTTACACAAGTCATATTTTTTACTATAAATATTAATTAGAAAGAAAAATAGAGTTCCTACATCATGGTATTTTTTTTATAATTTTTAGTCATTAAATAAATTAATTTATTTATGACATCATGATGATGCAGCGATAACCTCATTAATGAACGAATTAAATAAAATGAAATGATAATGTAAACTCTACTACATACACTTGGAAATAAACAATTGGATGAGTATATTTCAGACCCATATCACCTTATGCTGGAAATAGTTTTTTTGGGACCTTTTAAATCTGAAACACATTTTAAAATAAAGTCACATTTCATGACTTTCCAAGAGTGCCCCTCCTCCCTCTTATAAAAGGCCCCCACCTCTACCTCCTTACCCACACCTATCAAGCCATTGTCTCGGCCAAACCCTACCCATTTCATCTCTCCACATCCCTATATTCATCATTGAAGCCTCACCTTGGGCAGAAATCTCTTCAAGAAACCCTTTTGGTTCAAACCAAAGAGAGTTACCCGATTTAATGGTAAAGTCTTTTTAATGTTATTTTGTTTTATTTTGCTTCTCCAACCCCATAAAATCTTTTTATTCATTTATTTTGTAACCAAAACAGTATCTTCAATATACTAGGATGTTTTTATATGATGTATTTGAGCTAAAATTCCACACACCTCCATCTAATGGTTAAAGAACATACTGTTTCTATGGATGGCGAATTTCTGCCTCACGAAACGATGATTGTTCAATATTATTTTAACACCTTAAAAGGTGGCCATTAAGATGTAACTATATTTATATATGATATATAATATTTTTATGTTTTCCTTAACCTTCTGTATTTTTCATTTATGGCATACCTTTATGGTTTCTATTATGGGTAAACGCAATATCTTCATTTTAGGAAGTGCAGACTACCACCCCCTCAAAGTGATTTGATTCGTTAATGCCATATGTGGGACGTATAAAGGATAATGTTAATGATATTATATATGATACTATACTGGATTTATAATATACCTTTATATAATTATTATTTCACTCCGCTAAATATGAAATAGAAATGAAAGTAGCTTTCATGCGTACGTACGACTTACCGTCTCCATGAACGGTGCATTTCATTTCTTATATCTAAAAGTTATATATTATTATAAATACATTTATATATTAGATATATATGATATATATGATATCTACATCATTAATATCATTCTTGAGATAATGGATATTTGACTACATGAACAACTAGTAAATATAAGAAGTTCACTTTTGACTCAAGTACCAAGTATCGACAAAACAACCATTATTAACTCAAATGATTACATAATGTTAATAACAAGGTAATAAGTTATATAAAAGTAAAAATGAACTTGAAAAAGGTTTTAAGAAATTATAATTTAACTCAAGTTTATTATTCAGGAGATAAAAGAACGATCGAGTCAAGTCGGACACGAGGTAAGGGATCCTACATTTCTCTTTCTTTTCAAGTACTCTCTTTTATGTCATTTCTTTTATGCTCCATGTTCTTATGTTGGAGGATGTTATTTTATATTCCTATTTCTGTAATTTTTATGTTCATGTAATGAGAGACCATATTTGATCTCATCAATCCATTTTTGATGTTTTATGAGGCACCGTTAGGCTGCCGAATTTTCATTAGGGGGTATTCATCTCACTTTTTATTCCTGTGAGATTCATGCTACATTTGAAACTATTTCCATTTGTGTGGTGTATTTACTACCCATTATTTTACTATTTGTGTAGTATAATCTCAATTATTTGTATTTACATCTTCATTTTATGACCCTTCTTTCATGGGGTGTATGTTTCGAATGTTGTGTAGTATAATCTCAATTATTTGTAAATGTAACGAAGACTATAAAAATGATTTTTGGGGGGGTCTAAACCCAACAAACGACATTGGATTGAAATTATATTAGAATAAAATGACCATAGGTTGATTTTTGAAATGTATGAATTGATAGAACATCATTCTATGTTATAGTTTGGTCAGGTTCTAGTAAAAGTAAATTTAGTTTTTTAAAATGCTAAAATGTGTGTGTAATGGTTAAAAGATTATAAAATGACCTAATATTGATGTGAAATCATGGAAAAAACACCATTTATTTATTTTTGAAATATATTACATGATTCCATATCAATTTTTCTCAAATTTTTTATTTATGTGTATTTCAATCACACCACACATTGATATAAAAATTAATTAGATTGTTTTATAACTAACTCTTAAGTTTCATGTGTTGAATCATATCCTAAATTGGAAATTTTAGGTCTTAAAATAGTTTTTTCATGATATATTATTTTTTATGTTAAAATTTATTCAATTTCATTAACAAAATAACACATTTTTTGTGAAACATTCTAAATATATTCTGTTTCTTTTCTCTTTTGCATTTCGTTTCATAAATGCAAAGGATTATATTGTAGGTGGAGAATTCCAGAAGTAGTTAAGAGTCTGACAACTATGACCCATGAAATTAATTATAAGGAAATCGTGATGGTTTTTTTTGTTTTCATGGTGTGTTTAAATTTTAGACATGATTCTATTTTTTCTCGTCCCTTCTTCCCTTTCCCCCTCCCTTAATTTTCTTTACTCCAATGATATCTGAGCAATGTTTAGGAATATATTAATGTTTGGGGAAGTTCTAATGTTAAGGATTTTCATTTTATAGGTAGGGGGAATTGTTTGTTGGATCAATTGTTCATTCTTCGTCAGTATAAAAAGGTTTTAAAGATTTCATCTCGACATAAGGCATGAATTTCATCAGAGTTCTCATGTAATGCATGGTTTAAATTTCACGAATGGTTTTATTTGATTTCATATTATTTTATAATAACTTTATAAGTCCATTGAATGATATTAAGGATTTAAAAATATGTTTTATACTTGTAATAGAAGTGAATCATACTTAGATCTTGAAACAATATTATGGTGTCCCTCTTGAAAATAGTTCCTCATTGATTTTTCTTATAATAAACCAATTTTGGAATTTGAATTCTTTTAAAAAGTTTAAATAATCTTCATAGAACTAGGTCACATTCCATGTGGTTGTTAAAATTATTGGGGGCCTTTCTGAGGGTATTTAACACTTTAAAGTGGTGTTTGACAGCAATTTTGTCTTTAAACTGCGTGTGTGTCATTGTAGAGGCCTTTTTATGGAATTGAAGGTAGTTTAACTTTAATCTTTTTCTAAATTTTTTTGATACTAGAAGTCTTAGGATGTATTTATTTTTTTAAAAAGTTGAATGTTTGGTCATGTAAAATAGTTTATTGACACCAATTGACATCCTTTAATGATGGGTGGATTTCCTTGAAAAGTGATTTTATTGAAATAGTTATATTTCTAAATATTTATTAAATGTGCATTTTGATAAATGGTTTTCAAAGAACATTTGAATTTTTTTTTCAAATGGTGTGAAAATGGACTGGCTTATCATGTGCTTTATGAAGGCTTCATTGAGACATTAAGAAATTTTTTTATAAATGTTTGAGACCCTCTTAAGCCCTATGTGATGATAGTTATGGCCAAGGAGTCTTGTGATCCCATGGGGGGATTATTTTTATTTATTCATCATTGTTTTCTTCATAATTATAGTATGATTGGTCTCTTGGTTCTATTTTACATAATATTACCAATGATTGATTTACTTCTTTTACTTTGAACTATTTAGTATACATATATAAATTCTCATAACCACTTGGGATATTTCTCTCTCACTTCCATTTATCTCATTTCATATATTGTAATATATATGAATTTTAATTGTTTTAATAATGTGTAGGGGTATTGTGACATAAAATGATTGAATATGGATTACATTACTGATGAACACACCTCAATATGATAAGTGTTTGGAGGAATTTTTGGATTTTTCAATTTCCAATTCATTTGTTTATGGGACAATAATATTTCCATGTCCAAAATGTAAATTTAGAATACTATTGGAGAGACATCAAGTTTATGAACACTTGATATTAAAGAAATTCTCTGATCAATATTTGTGTTGAATCTGGCATGGAGAATTGAATATAATAGGATGTTTGAGAACTGATGCCAATCAACATAATGATCTCACAACTACATAAACTATGTAAAATTAAATTAAAAACCTTATAAATGATGCTTTTGGAATTTAAATACAACATCAACAACATCAAAACATATTAGGTCAACCAGTTGAGGGTGATATAAAGATTAACTTGACAAGTGATGTTTTTGGGACTATAGGACAACCAGATCAAGATTACAACATATCATTGGATCTAAGTCTTTATTTTTTAGAGACTAATGAAAGAGGGAACATTACTATGTATACAACTGTATTTCATGATTTAGTTGATGATGGAAATAAATATTTTTATGGTGGATTTATGAAATATTAAAAAAAATCTTCTATGCTGATGTTGTACCATATCAAATTCCCATGTGGAATTTAAAATAAGGTGATGTCCATGATATTGGAATTTTTAAGTTATGAATTTTATAAATAAAATATCACTGTATATTTTTGTGATATGAAAATGATTGTTAACAAGATTGTTCTGAATTATAAAAAAATACATACAAGTTATATTGATTGTATGATATATTAGGGAGAGGATTCATGCACACCGAATTAAAGAAATGTTCTTCTTCTATATAGAATTCAATGGGTGTTATTGGATGTCTGAATGAACCAAATCAAATGGATATATAGAAAAAAACACACCTACAATGATTTTTTATTACTTTCCTTTAAAATCTCGATTGAAAATATTATTCATGTCATCAAAAGACTCCGAGCACATGAAGTTTTATTCAATATGTAATAATAATGATGGGTAAATGAGACATCCAAGAGATTCGAAATTATGAAATAAATTGGATTAATTACATCCAAATTTCTCTTATGACCCTAGGAATGTGATATTGGGATTGTTCGTCAATGGATTCAACCCATTTGGGACTTTGAACACCAGTTTTATAACTCGGTCAGTTATTTTGATCCCCCGTGATCTAAATTTGTGTATTGTATGAAAAAAATGTATTTTATAAATTCAATGATTTTTTATAGGAATCAAATTCCTAGAAATGATATTGATGTATACTTCTTTCTTATAATTAATGAATTATAGGAGGTATGGAGAAACAGTGTTGAGACATGTGATGCATCTTCCAGAAAAATGTACAAATTGAACACTTCTCTAATGTGGACCATTAGAGACTTTCCTAGTATTGGGAACTTATTTTGATGGAACACATACTTATGTTTGTCTTTTTCTATTTGTAACTATGATTTTTATCCTGAATAACTACCTTAAAGTGAAAAATGGTGCTTATTATGTGATTGAAAATTTCTCGATGCATCTCATATATTTTGATTGAATAATTAATAATTAATTGGTTATATTGATCATATGATACCTCCAAAGTTGATGATATGTTCTGAAATATTGGAATAACATGGAATTGTTGAAATAGAATTTGGAAAGTTGAATCATTTTATTTATAGTGGGAAACATGTTTGAATTGAATCATCAATTGAAATCGGAACAAAAAATTGGGAGAAAAAATTATTTTATTCAAACATACATATTGGAAATTTAATTTTTTTGGTATAATATTGATGTTATTACAAATGAAATTAATGTTTTTGATAATTTCATATTCACATTGATTAATTAGAATGGAATATTGAAGGAAAATATCAATGATATGAATGACTTACAAACAATACAGATTAAGCGTGATTTCCGTCCAGATTAGAATGTAAAGTATGCAATGGAAAATTTTTCAAAATAAAAAAAGATAAAAATAAATTGATTTTAATTTTAAAACATGTGATGGTATCTTATAGGTATTCAAGTATCATCTCCAGGCTCAGTGAAATAATGAATTATAGGTTACACGGATTGAAAAGACATGAGTCACATATTTTTTACAGTAGTTACTACCATTGGAATTGTTTACGTTATTACCTAAAATAGTTACTGTAGTTGTACTCCAATTTTTCACATTATTTGGACAACTATGTAAGAAAACTATGAAACTAGTTGATCTTGATAACCTCTAGCTAATATTTTTATTGACAAGATATGCAATGGAGATGATCTTTCTAATATCATTTTTCACTATCATGATGGATTTAACTATGAATTTGGTCAAGGAAACTAAAATAGGAGGCCTCATACATTATTAATGGATGTATCCAATTGAGATGTTCTTTATTTACATGTTTTTAATCATAAGTAAACAATTCCTGACACTTCATTTAATAAATAATTACATTGCATTTATTTTATTTCACATATATATTGTTCATTAGAAATCAATAAGTGAAAAATAAATCTCAACCCAAAGACACTATTTTAAAATTTCATTTATCATAGTAGTGTGTTAACTTTTTTTCTAGATACATGGATGATATTGAGAAAATATTCCATATCGTTGGACGTGTTTATGACACATTAACTCAATCTTAACTACATGGGAAATCAATAATCTTCCCAACTATTGGATGATTAGTTGGGAGGATCTCAAATGTTACCCTGACATAAATGGAATTATTATAGGCACATAGATATGTGATGCTGAATAGTTAAATTTTAAATCTATTTATTTAAGAGATAAAGATACAAAGAAAAATATGAATGATAAGTTTAACATGAAATGAGAAAGATATAGAACAAATTTGTCAACAAATAGACTATATAATTGTTTACACATTGTGTAAGTTCATAAATATTTCATTCAACATGGATATTAGGTTAAAACACATATTTTTAAAATATAATAATGTATATTCCTATTTTTAAATCACTAATACTGATACTTATCCTGAATTGTCAATAAAAATTATATTTCTAGCTCGAGGAACTCTAAAACTGGCTAGAAAATTTGATGCTTAGAATTTGAGGGGATTAAAATTTTATATAGTCATTTGGGAAGAGGGTTTGAAGATACAGAATAGTTTAATATTTAATGTTACCAAATTAAGATACTATAGATAGTTGAATGATATTATCAAATTAAACTACCACAAGAATTTTTCAATTGTTTTATTCCAATGCAACAGGGTCAATATTACCAGGGGTATTAAAAGAGATTTCATGAAATTTACTTATGTAAACTTATCTCTCTAGATGGATGATGTTGAAATTGAATTTCATGATCCACATATATTCTCGTTTGCAAGTAAAATAGTATATTATGTGGAAAATTTTGCTGATAAAGAGTGGCGTGTAGTTGTTCACATAAAACAAAGTGAATTGTATGATATGGGTGATGAGGTGAAAGATTTGACTTTTGAAATTGACTCCCATAAACAATAGGAAACAACCATATTTTACTATAATGAAATTGAAAATATTAAACTTTTAATGGTGGATAAATTAGATGATGTTTCGATGGAGCATGAAAGTGGGATGATTGAAGGAAAAAATGGTTGTATGTGCAGTCGTCCTTTAATTTATCACCCACTTATGTTGTATGTGCGGTAATTCATTACCATAACTATGTATAATTTTTTTAGTAATGTGCATCTGTTATCATTAATAATAAAAAATTCCTCCATGAATTTTTTGAGATATATGTTCTAAAGTTGATTTTATTTGATTATATGATTGGAATGTCAAATAATATGTGTTTCACTAATCCCAGTCGAATCTCAGTTGAAATTCCCTCAACCACACAGATAGATTATGATCCATCAGTCTCCGTCCATTCAACATCTGTGACACCACTCATTCCCACAGTCATCATCCCTCACACACTCCTCTATTCCGTCAACATGTACAACACCCTCATTCTCCTCCCTCTCTGTATATGAGACATTGCTTACCCATTCAATAGGTTATTAGTGAAGGAACATGTTATCAGTTCTTTTTCATAATGAGGATATTAGAGGGTTCTTATTATAGGTAAAATTTTTAATGTGAATAAATTACTTGCATTTTTTTAAACTATAAATTAATTTTTATTAAAAGATGCAAAAATGTTACTATATAAAAATATGAATAGTTAAAATGTCTGGAATATAAATCGAATGAAGATTTTTGTCCCATTTGACTGTTATGGGGTTCTCACAAATGACGTTTTGGGATTATTTGGCCAGATTCTAGGCCAGCTGGTACTCATGTTGGCTACCATTCTAATGACCTATTCTGATTCGAGGCATATGACTCAATAATTGAAGAATAATGTCTTAAATTCCCAAATAAATATAATTTTAATACCTTATGGGATAATTTAATGTCATTATGCAATTAAATTCTAAAATTTGAAAAATGAATCTCTTTGTACAGATGTTATTCCACTTTATCATTATTGATCTTGGTTCACAAAAGTTTATATTAAAAATTTCGTGTAAGAAATGGAATGATCTTAAATAGAGATTATGGAATTTATTCAACAATACCTCATTAACCCCTCATCAGCAGCATGATAAGGTACCTAAAGGGGTACCGATAGAGCAATGTAAGGTCATTGTTGATATCCATCTTCAAGCGAAACATGTGGATTTGAAATATTTGTTATTTTGTTAACCTTTTTACATATATGAAAGAATACGAAAAAGGTATGACATTGCATAAATTACAGTTAAATTACATGTCATTTATTTTAGGATATTTGAAATAAAAATAATCAAGTTGAGATAAAAAAATAAACTTCCAAACTATCGAGTTGAAGAGTTTTTACAATAATAGATTGAATATTGTAATATTTTCATTAGTTTAAATAATTATATGATTATATTACCTGAATCATATATTAAATTTTGTTATTTATCTTTGTTTAATGTAGTCAAATAATTTAGGGCACCATGTCTCCTGAATATAACTTTCTTTGGATGTTCATAAAAAACTTGATGGGAGTTATGTAAAGGATCAGGTCAAAGAAGTTGAGGTGCGAATTCCATTTTCATAGTAATAAATGAATTACAATTGTAACATTTTTAATAATAATTTAATTAAATATGATTGATATTTTATTTATAGGTAAAAAAGGAACTATGGGATTCCAATATCGTGTGGTAATTCTCAGTATCCTAGGATGATTCATGTGGTCATTTCATTGGTATGGATAATCCTAGTAGTGTGTGGGAGATGGGTTTGGTACCATTAGAATATGAGGTCTTTGGGAGGCCACCAAGGATTACAACCGCATCAAATCCTAGTTTTAGTTACTCCCTACCTCTAGATGATAATATGGAGTTTATTTCAATGCAAGGAATAATCCAGTAATAGGGGATAACAACCCAAGAATAGAGGGATCATATAAAGATGAAAAATGAAAAAGTCATTACTCTGTGGAAAGCAGTGAATTAATTATAACAGAAGAATATTGGATGTTTCCCTAGTGATATTGTGTCGATGGATGGTTTGAGTGAGTAGGTAAATTAAACAGCTTCATAATCATTTATTACACAATATTTTAATGTGTTTAAGTTTAAATTTAAATATGCAACACTTTTTATTTTTCAAGAAAGTTTTCATACAGGTTCTGGTATTAAGGAGTTGATACAGAGGTAGAGATGGTGTCGATTAATGTTCATAGAGTGTTGATTAGTGTTGAAATTTTATTTTATGATTATGTGTTACTAAATATATGACATACAAACACTAATATGGTGATTGATAAACCATATTTTAGTTTTTAGTAGGGGATATCTATATTTCACTTACATTGGATTCAAATATATATGATTGGTTTATTTTATATGTTTTATTCCAATGTTTACCTTATACTCATCCTTCATAGGCTCTTTGAGTTTTTTTGTTCTCCGTGTAATTACACCACATATTGTTCTTTTATAAATAAATAGTTTCTTCTAACCATTGATGAACTTTATTCAATTCTAAAATCCACATGGAAATTAACCAAGTACTACCTAGATAACTAAAAAAGCTAGTTAGATTTTATCTAAATATCCCACTTGTATTTTTCATGAATTTTAAACATATACATTGTTAGCATCATTCTCCTCTAAAGGCTATCTCATGATCTTTATACATTGTCAACATTAATGCAACATAGAACTCATCATCCAGGGGGCTTCCATCAACTATTAATTTCTACCTCAAACTTTTGAAATCTTATAAAACATATTATACATGTAGAATATCATAGAGCAAACCATAAACTACTTTATTCAGAACAATAAAATTACCATTAGTCTATAAACACCAAAATACTCTTCTCTAATTGTAATATTGCCTTAAAAATCAGTCAATTCAATAATCTACATAAATAATTATGCATAATGAGCATCTTGAATATCTTCAGGCTATAAGATGAAATATCTGCATCATATTTGTCATTATTTTCCAAATGATTATTCATATTATAATATTATTAATGGACGTAACTTCTTCCATTATATTAATTGTTATCTAGTATGGATAAACCATTAGAGAACATAAAACTCTATTCTCATCAATGGTATTGGGAACTCCAAACGACTTCATATATATACCCCACAATACATATTGAGTTCCCCCATATTACCTTCAACTTTATTAATGAACAATTAAAGAGAAACCTAGTGGTTTCAGTATTTATACTAGATGACTCACCACCCTCAACTATGAAATTTTTTCATCCCACACTTAGTAATTATGTGAAGGTATTTGGTTGTTTTCAAGTACACTTTAATATGTTATCAATATGTAAATTTTCATGTGATAAATACAATTTAAATTATATTAGAAGCATTTAACATTAGTTTTTGGGTAAAGGAATTTATGTTTTTTTATTTATCCCTTTTCTATTATTGTGCCACTTTACCTATAGAATTATAAGCATTATAGATTAAAGAATGAGTATTTTCAAAAATTCAAGTCAATCAAATCTATAAAAGGAGATATCTTCTACCAATTTAATGACACCTCCAAATTCAATTTTTTCTTTTCTAGAAAGGACCACTTTTAGGGGTTTCTGTGGGACAACCTACAAACATCACATAATAAAAATAGAAACAAAACCAAAAACCAATGTAATGACACACATGGAAATTAGTTTTTTAGATGTGCATTTTCTATATTCCATCCATAAAAATTAAATATCATGTTTGGAATCTCTTTATTATAAGATGATACTATAATTCCTATAGATAAGGAGGGTTTGGAAGTTGGAATTGAAGTTCTTATTTATAAGTAATAAATCATTTTCCTTATTTTTATTTATCTTCACATCCTCTTTCATCTTGTATATGAGTTATCTCTTCTATAACATCTAAATTACATCATTATATTTGTATAATAATGATATTATAATAACATCACATCATATGCATTCACATCCACTGTAAATGGGCATGCTAATATGAAAAGATATATTACTCACATACATGGTTGAAGTTGTTTCCCAACTCTTTTCATATAACGCAGTCCACTGGAATGTTCACATATATGGTTGGAATGGATTCCAGTACAAAAAAACATAATATATTTAATAACATCTCATATTACTATTGTTGACATGAACACACAAATGATATTTCCATCACACATCCCAACAATAAATCAGCCATCCAAATCAACATAACTATTCTATAAAATCATATTCTAATGGTTGGAATGCTCAACCAACTCACATCCCCGCTCAAGATTATGGGAAATCCCAACGCCCTAGAGTGGAGCATGAGGCGTGGTTGGGTGGGACTTGGTGTAAATATTTCCCTATGAAGATGAACTTTCTTGCATGGGGCCTTAGGAACCGTGCATTACCGTCTGACGAGAATGATCAAAGGAGGGGAATTCATCTAGTTTCTTGACGTTTTAGCTGTAAGGTATTTAATAACGAATCTACATAACATATTTTCATTCTCAGTGAGTGGGAGATGTCTCTTTGGAATTCCTTAGATCAACTAAATGGTTTTGGAGAGGGGTAGATTGATCTACTTTTATTCATGGAAACTTGGTTGCGGGGTGTGGATCCGAATTCCATGGAGTTCAAGAGGTGCATCACTATTTTTACAGCTATTTGTTGGATCAATTGGGAAGCTCAAAACCAGGTTAGATTCATTAGTAGTCACCCTACGTCTTGGTTTCACATGAGGATGAAATTGATGCTAGAGGAATTGAGTTCCTTGATGAAAGGGGGTCATGACCATATTAGGCATGGTTCAGTGGACTCCTCTCATTGAAAAAGGATTAAGTGGGATCCACCTTGGATAGGCCTAACTCTTAATGTTAATTGGTCTTTCTTGAATGGATATATTAGAGGTGGAGGCTTATAAAAGATTTGGAGGGATCAGTTTGGTGCAGTTTTAGTGCCTTCTATGGTCTAGGTAATTCTTTGGTAGAGGAAATTAGGGCTCTTCATTCTGGTATGAATGTATGTTAGAGACATGACATTCAGGTGGTGTAAATTGAGTTGGACTCTTAAATCCTAGTTAGAATGCTTCAAGTGAATGACAGCGTCCCTTGGGAGTTGTCTTATCTATCTAGAAGATTATCATTAGATACTAATGGAGGAAAAATAGTAAATAAAATTTGGAGAGAAGAAAACTTCACAGCTGATGCTCTTTATTGTTCGGGGGATCCTAATGAAACTCTCATCATCATTGATAGATTGGGGTCTCTTCCGTTGGAACGTAAAAGCTCTGTGAAGGGGGATGCCATAGGTAATCATCATTTTCGACCTCCTTGAGGGGGCTTATTATTATATTGGGTCTTACAACCCTCATTGAATAAAAAATTAAATTCCAGTCTATTAATAAGGAAACCACCACCTTTTCCTTACCTTAATATTATACAATTTATCATGGAGAGATCCAAGTATTATTACATGGATAAATCATCCATGACACGCTTGAAAACACCCCACTTGGTATTCATTATATCATTTATGTAGCATGAGGTTCAAATAAATGGTAATCTGCAACCCAACCATCAAAATAAACTCAAAAGGAAAAATAAATAACCTCATTCATGTCAATTAATTTTGTGTTATTATTCTTGTTATATTAACTTTTTTTGTACTGTGGGTTTTTAAAAATTGAACATGATATGTTATTATTATGTTTTTATTATACTGGAATTATTTGTTTACTGGTTGTATAATGTAATGTTTGTTTTTCTTTTTTTCAGTGGTTCTTTTTACAGAACTATATTTTTTCAATAGTTTTATATAGTAGTGATTTAAATAAATAGTATATATGAGAAAACATTTTTCCGAAGTGTTTTAAACCACCACTATTTAATATTGAAAATGTTTTAACAACAGTTTAAAACACTGCTAAAAATTGTTTTACAATAGTGCAAGGAAACTACCACTAGATAGACTGAACCGAAAATATCTATTTGCCTTGTCCATCTTTAGTAGTTTTTTTTGGAATTTTTCATGAAACCATAAGTTGGTGGTTTTAACCGCTTCTAGGAAAAACATGGCTATTAGACGATTTTGTTGTAGTATATTCTTGGAATGACTCAGTAAATAGTTTTTAAAGGTGGAAAAGCTTTTAAAATAGGAAATCATTGGTCGATGATAATATATTTATTATTGAAATGTAGGAATCGATGACATATCATTCCGTGTTACAATTTTCCTAGGATTCTCATAAACACATTTTTTGTTTTCAAACACACTAAAATGTATGTATAACTATCAAAACAATATAAAATAACTTCATATTGAAGATACATTAGGGTAAAATCACTTTGAGTGATTTTTGACCTGTATGTGGAGACACCATGATAATACGATGTGCGGTGTGGTTGAAATGACCCATTAAACAATTTTTAAAAGAATTAAAGCCTTTACAAAAATGTGTTGGGGGGTCAGAAACAAAATAATGATGTTTGGGTTTCTATAAAAGTATTGGAAAATGAAATTAGTTTGAATTTTGAAATTTAAGAACTCACATCATTTAATTCCGATTTACAGTTTTCCTAGGATACATGTAAATACATATTAATTGTTTTAAAACAAAAAAACATGCTTTTAATAATAAAAACTATAAGAAAATACCTTAGATATATGTGAAATCATGGTGAAAACATTGTTGAGTTATTTTTGATGTGTAGACATTTACAACACATCAATATGACATGCAATGTTGTCGGAATTACTCAGTAAACAGTTTTAAAGTTACCAATGCCTTTAAAAAATCATTCCAGGGGTCTAAACTAGGAAAATGATGTCGTATTTATATGAAACCATAGTAAAATTACCATAGATTTATTTTTGAAATGTAGTTATTGATGACTTGTCATTCCATGTTACGATTTGGTCCAGATAATTGTAAACAGATTTTTAGTGTCTTAAAATAGTAAAATGTGTGTTTAATGGTCAAAACCATAGAGAATGACCTCAAATTGACATGAAATAATGTGAAACCCCCTATTTATTTATTTTTAAAATATATTACATGGTCCCATATCAGTGTCTTAAATTTATTTATTATATAAATTTCAAGCACACTGTATGCCGATTTAATAAATAAATTGATTTCAATATACTTACCTATTTTCATTTTCAAGTGCTAAATTATATCTTAAATAGGAATGTTTAGGTTTTAAAAGTGTTTTTCATGATATATTACATGTTTTATGTAAAAATTTATACTTTATTATTAATGAAATAACAAATTTTATAAGCATCACCCAAAATATATTCTGTATATTTTATCTTTCGCATTTTTTTAAAATGTTCTGGGGTTTTTAGGTGGAAAATACTGGCAGTAGTCAAGAGGTTGATGCTATGATCTGTGACATTATTCCAAAGTCAATAGGGATGGTTCTTATTTTTCATTGTATATTTAAATTATATCAATGATTATACATTAATTATGATTTATTGTGCTCATTTTTAATTTTTATCTCCTTTTTTGTTATAGTTGAAGAGATGATATGGTCAGTTCTGATTGATGAAATGATATAGAGGTATATGGATGCAGCATAGGTCATGATATGGATGTATATTGGTCATGGGTTTTTTTGGAAATATTTTAAATGTATATAGTTATGATTCAGGTTTGGGTTGACTGAGACTATGAGTTTAATGTGGTTATGGAGATAGAGCTTATAGTGACTGAGGATATATGTATATATGATTGTGAATATATGATGTATGTATGATTGGTTTATCAGGAATTTAATGTTTATATTATAACATGTTAGAGTTTATATAAATATATTTTTATTAAATATATTTTTAAAAAATAATATTTAATAAATGTATTTAGGGGTGGATTATAAAAAACATTATTAAATAAATTTCTTAATGTTTTAATTTGCGGTGTTTTATATAAACCATAACTAATATATATAGCGACTGTTAAATTGTAACATCACAGGTAAATAAAGAATATAAAATTTTAATATTTATTAATATTTGTGAATTAAATATTAATTTTACTTTAAAGGGGTTTCTATGTTTGATAGTGTACCCGATACACAATAAACGAGTTTCTTTGAAAACTTACGTTGCACACTAATAATATAATAATACTATTTTTAATGGCAGTTATCAACTAGCTGTTTTAATGGCGGGAATGGATAGATATAAATAAAATATGATTATACATGTTTGTTAAATGTTTTTACATTTATCCAATAAATGTTAGAGGCTTAAAATGCAAATGAATCCAATTTTAAGAATAAATATTCAAATATTCTTTAAAAGGCCGATTAACCGCCTTTTGATGGTGTACCCTTTTTAAATCTATGTTTTTTCACTTTTATATGTTATATTTGACAAAATACAATCCTTATTTAGAGTCAAGACATCAAAATTTACTTTGTGTAATTTTTTGTTATTTTTCCGATAAAGTTCATTTTTTAATAAATAGTGAAAAGATGTATTTTAATTCAAAACCTCCTTTTAATCTAATCTATTTATAAGGTTATATTATCTTTTTAATTGGGTTTAAAGTTTAATTAAAATATATTTTTACCATTTAATCCAATGGTTGTCATTATAATTAATTTTTCTTTGAAATTGGACATAAACAAGTGGAAATCTTTTGATAGATTTTGTTTATTAAAACACACTTTGTTTTGACAATGGGAATTAATTATAAAATTAATTCATGAAAAAACTATGTTTTGAATTTGGTAAAATGGAAATAATTTTTGAATTCGGAAAATCAAATATAACTTAGGTTGAATTTTTAGTATTTTTCTAAAAACTTCAATTTTTGATGAACAGTGAAACAACTAAGTGGTAGTTAAAAAACTGATTTTTCCTTTAAATGAAACATTACTGCTTCTATGAATTGAATTTCAAAAATACTACATACATGGTTGTCATTAGAATGTATAATGTTGTTCAATGGGATGAAAATATTCTTTTTGGTGAATAGTTACATTTGAGTTTTGTTAACCGTGATTAAAGTTAATTAGGGTAATTTAAGATAAAATGATATTATAAAAATATAAAAATATCTTTACACATGTGTTAACATTATTTTATGACTCATGGTCGACCTAGAAAACCCATGGGTCAATTTTTGGGACCCCAGGGAGCCTCTTGGTTAAGATAATGACATTAATACTTTTTATTTAAAGTAAAAATAAAAATGTCACAAACATGTATTGTTTTACTAAAAAAAAATTTACAAGGGGTTATAAAAGTTATCATTTCGACTATAAATATTAATTAGAAAGCTAAAACGATTTCCTACAACATGGTAATTTTTTTAATTTTTAGACATCAAATAAATAAAATTATTTATTACACAATGATGATGCAGTGCTTACGTCATTAATGAATAAATTAAATAAATAAGAAGATAAAGTTTAATATAATATCCAAAACTTGTCCAAATCTTATTGGATGATTTTATTTAGAACATGGTACACCTTATATTCAAATTTAATTATTCATGTAGCTTTAAAAACCGAATGTCATTTTATAATAAAATTATAGTTTCAAGATTTTTAAAAGAGCCCCTCATCTCCCTTATAAAAAGACCCCACATCCTACCTATCTCTCGCACTTATCAAGCCCTTTTTCTCGACAAACATCTACTCAAATTATCTCCCAAGATCCCTCTCTTCATCCTAGAAGCCTTTACTTAGATAGAAAGCACTTCAATAAAGCCTTTTGTTTCAAACCAATGGGAGTTACCAGATTTAAAGGTAATGTATTCTCTTATATTATTTTGTTTTATTTTTCTTCTCCAACCCCTTAAACTCTTTGTATCCCTTTCTTTTGTAACAAAAACAGTATCTTCATTATACTATGATGTTTTTATGAGAATTATTTGATCATCGCTTACACACACCTCCATCTAATGGGTGAATAACATACTGTTTCTGTGGACGGCGAACTACTGCCTCACGAAACGATGATTGTTCAATTATCTCCTAATACCACTCTTGGTGGCCATTAAGATGTCACTGTATTTATATATGATATATATTATTTTTATTTTCTCCTTATGCTTCTTTATTTTTCATTTATGCAAAACCTTTATGGTTTCCATAATGGGTAAACGCGATAATTTTTTTAGGAAGTGCGGACTACCGCCCCCTCAATGTGATTTGAATCGTTAATGCCAAACGTGGAACGTATAAAGGATATAATTTATGAACTTATTTAAAATATATTATATACATATTATATTGAAATTATAATATAACTATTAATCATTATGTTTTCATTTCATTAAAATATGAAATAGAAATGAAAGTAGCATTCATGCGTACGTATGGCTTACCGTCTCCATGAACGGTGCATTTCATTTCTTATCTCCTAATGTTATGTAATATTATAAATACATATATATATATATGGGATATATATGATATATATGAAATATAAATGATTCATATCATTATTTATATAATGGACTCTTGACCACATGGACAATCTATAATTATAACAAGTTCATTTTTGACCCATGTTCCGAACATCGACAAAATGTCTATTATGAACTCAAATAATTAAATAATTGTTATAGAAAAGTAATAAGTGATATAAAATGAATAATCAAATTGAAAAATTTTATTAATAAATTAGGAATTAATTTATGTTTATCAATAAGGAAGAACAAGAAACATAAGACCGAGTCAAGTCCGACACGTGGTAAGGGATTCTACCTCTCTCATTCTTTCTAAGAACTCTCTTTTATGTCACTTCTTTTAAGCTTCGATTTATTATTTTGGGGGATGTTATTTTATATTTTTAATAATTTAATTTTTATTTTCATATTATGAGATACCCTATTTGATCTCATCAATTCATTTTTGGAAGTTTTATGTGGCATTGTTAGGCTGCCGAATTTTGGTAAGGGATTTCTTATCTCACTTTTAATTCCGTGATATTTCCATTGTTCACCACTTATTTATTGCATGTGGTGTATTGTGTACTACCATTTCATATATATTATCATTATTCCCTTTATATTCATGGTATTCTGTGATTCATTTGGTGTTTATTATCTTTTGGTCATACGACTCAATTGATTACAACGAGGTAAGGGTTTTTCATCTCACTTTTATTCCCGTGAGATTCATGCTACATTTTCCACTATTTCATTTTGTGTGGTGTATGTACTACCCATGATTGTATTATTTTTGTAATATAATTTAAGTTATGGGAATTTACATCTTCATTGTATGATGCTTCTTTCATGGGGTGTACGTTTTGAAAGTTACCCAAATCGGTAGGGGAACCTTTCACCCTCCTCTTTTTAAAAGGCTTCTTTTTGTTATGCCTTCTAATTCACATCTTCTTATATTGGGAGATGTTCTTATATATCCTTATAATTTTAAATTTTATTTCCAAGTGATGAGATACCCTTTTTCTCTCATGAACTCGTTTTCTGAAATTTGATGTGACGCCGTTAGGCTACCGAATTTTTGTAAGGGAACTTCTTAATCCAATTTCAATTCATTGGGTTAAACCTCTACTTCTTGATTATGTCATGCTATGAATATGTGTGAATGACCTATGATTTTTTTACACTTAATATCCTATTATATTTTGTGTATTTATTTTTTTCACACATAATTATGTCATTGATTTATCCTTAATCTAAGGATACCGTCTTTATAAGGGTCTTCATCTCAATCTCCTTTTATTGAGGCATCCTTTTATTTATACATGACATTATTTTATACGGTATATAAAACCCTTTTGAATTTTCATTTCATTCAAAGGGAATCTTTCCTCAATAAAGCATTTTAATAAATGATAAAAAGGAATGTTTCTTGTTTAATGCAAGCGGTGACAACCACCTTTTCCGCTGCCATGAGTATTATTTGACGTTTCACTAACTTAACAAGTCATAATGTTTTTAAAAGGAAAATAAATACCATATACTCTTTTTATGTATTTTGGTATTGAATTTTTTTTAGAATGCATTCATTATTTCAATATCTTAAAATTTTATATTATTATTGCAATGTGGGAATGAATTCATTCCTTTATGCTTAAGTTATGTGTTATGATTTTGTTATGGGTCTTGGCCATTGTTACGTATACTGGTGGTTCCGTTATAATCCTAATGTGGGTGTGCCCGAGATAGCTCTCCAATGCATTGGGTAACGTGAAGGAGGTAAACATGAATGTTTCTATGAAGAAATTTAGGGAATATACCGTGATGAGTATTCCAAATGTGACTCCCTATGTAGTTGTGATAGCTACAATGTAAGTATTTCATGTATGCCTTAAGTTACCTTTATGAATTGTGATTACTATGTGTTATTTATAAATATTATGATTTCAGAATGTGTGTTATGATTGAAAATTATGGTTTCATTGATTTTTATTTTTGATGGGTTAATGTTTCCTTTGATTATGTTATAACCCTTACTGAGCTTTTAATGCTCATCCCGTGTTTTTAAATGTTTTTCACGGGTTATAAGGAAGGTTAAGGGAAAGGAAGTATTCAATATGATTTATATCAAGAAAAGAACTCTTGTTTTATTTAAGGATTTGAAAAATCGGTTATAGTAAAAGTGTCAACATTGTAATATTAAAGTTGATATGTAATAGTTATGTCCCAATTCTCTAAAACTCTAAACCTGAAAAGATCCTCAATGTGAGTTATTCATTTAATTCAAGATTATGTAATTTTATAAGGCTGGGTCCTTATAGTTGGTATCAGAGGTCAGTTTAGATAACTATATAGGTTAGGGTATTCTTTATGCATAAGTGACACTACCATAATGGTTAGGATTTCAGAAAGAGTCATTGGTTTTTTTAGATAAAGTGAATGAGTGTAAGATAACATGAATAATTATATTTTGTATTATATGATGATTTTACTGATATACTCACACTGACCTTTTTGGTTTTAGTAAATGGATGGATCTAGCAGGCACCAAAGTAATAGTGGATGTGAAGAAAAATGTGATGGTTTCTTGAATGAGCAACTGAATGATATGGCAACTGTAATGGGAACTCTTGTGGTTATTCTCAACAAACTATCTGGAGTCCTGATTGACCACCTGAACCTTATTGATTTTTATAAGGCATCATATATGCGAGAAACAAATCCCTAAGGATGATCAGGTAATAATAAGGGTAAGTGTGTTCCAAAACCTATGTGTTAAATATGTGGAAATAAACACCTAGGAAAATGTTTCAAAGGGATAGAAAGATTCTATAGATGTGGGAATAAAGGTCATAAATCATGAACCTTCCATGCAAAAAGGAAGCATCTAGTTGACTCAAGGAAAGGGAAAGAATTTCTTTCTGAGGGATCAATTGAATGTTTTAAATGTGGTGTGCATGGTCATTATACAAACACATGTCCTACGAAGAAGATTCGGGAATGGGACCACCAAGATCGTACAAATATTTGTTTACCAATACCTAAGGCTATTACGATTGGGGATGAAGAAACTGACAATGACCAATGAATGGTATGGATTATTTCATAATATATGTTTTCCTATTATTGAAGTCTTAGGATATGATCCATGATTTTTTCTATAGGAAAGACATATTTCATAATAATATGGAGAGGAATAGTTAATGGATCATGAAGAATGTTGAATGAGTATGAAGTCAACATATAAGGGATTCAAAAGTTATGGTAGATTTTAGGATTGTGAAATTCTTATAATTATTAAGGATATTTTGATGATGGGATTACATTAGAAGACTTTTTATAGTATGTGTAACCTTGAAGTTTGATATATGAAAATTTTATTCAAGTTATAATTATCTTTTATTTTGTGTATATAGTTATAAAGAACCATTTGGTTTTATATTATCCTTGAATTTGAGGCAATTACAGGTTAATACATATTGGGATGCAAAATGAAAGTTATTAGATAACCTTCGTGGTTAAAATATGTTATAATTATTATTTTTTGATAAATTTATCTCCTTTTGGGAATTTTATAAAATTATATTGTATTTGAAAAGGGACAACACGCAGACCATGTGAAAACTCGTCGCGTCAGACGAAGCTATGGGAATCGAACCCACAACCAAAGTGTGACTGGTATTTATTGTCTACCACTGGGCTACGTGAAGTCCCTAGTTAGTTTGACTAATTATTATAAGTTATATGATTTTATGAATCAAGAATAAATTTAATTTGGGTTATCTATGGAAATGATTAACCTATCATGGAAGATATGAGATTATGCTAATTACTTTTCAATACGAGACTTTCAGAGCAGCTGATGTTATTTGGAGATAAATGTTAAGATTAATCTTGGAAGACTATGTGATTAAATACTTAGAAGATTTGGGTCTGAATCTTAGTTTGGATTACTTTGAATAATGTTATGGATAACTATTTTTTTAAATGGTCTTTGATGAACTTTGGGTTTTTTTGGACAAATTTTGAAGTTTAGGAGTAGTTTTTCTTTTTGTAAAAGATTATCCTTTTTGGGGATTATCTGATCATTTACTAACCATTTTGTTTTTGGTTAAGGTATAAAGACATGGGAAATATATAGTTCTCTTTTTTGGATTAGGTGATTCTCTTTAAGTTGGTTATAGTGCTCTTAATGTGAACAAGCTATCCTAAATACTCATCTTTTGGAGAAAATATGAGTTTGTGTTACAAATCTAGTAAGAGATGAAAGTCTACATGACAAGTAAGTATGTTTACTTATGTTTTTGTTAAGCCCGTAAATAAATTCCTCAATGAAAAGTAAATTAAATCAAAAACTTTATCTGTTAACTTTTCCTGCTGGGGAATCAAATAATGTTTAACCCATCACAAGTTTGTGGGCTTCAGATTGTTTACTTTATCCTGGTCATGTTTTCTATCACTCTCCATCAGAACTTGAGAATTTTTTCCTCCTCCATATCCATGTTTTTGTGGAATCCTAGTATGGATTTTATCGGGTGACCCTTGTACTTCTCTTTCTTTCATTTAAAGTGATAGTTTTATTGACTCCTTTTCCGATGCGGGGCTTTCAATGAAGTTTCCGAGCCCAATTTTAAAATTATGAGGATGCAATTTCTAAAAGGAGGGAAGGATGTAACATCCCAGGTAAATAAAGAATATAACATATTCATATTTATTAATATTTGTGAATTAACCATGAATTTTACATTAAATGGGTTTCTATGTTCAATAGCGTACTCGATACGCAACAAATGAGTTTCTTTGAAATCTTACGTTGCACACTAATAATATAATAATATTATTTTAAATGATAGTTAACAAATAGCTGTTTTAATGGCATAATGAATATATCTAAATACAATATGATTACACATGTTTGTTAAATGTTTTTACATTTATCCAATAAATGTTAGAGGCTTAAAATGCAAATGAATCCAATTTTAAGAATAAATATTCTAATATTCTTTAAAAGGCCGATTAACCGCCTTTTGATGGAAAACCCTTTTTAAATCTACTTTTGGTCACCTTTATATTCTATATTTGAAAAAATAAAATCCTTCTTTATAATTAAGATATCAAAATTTACTTTCTGTAAATTTTTGTTATTTTTCTGATAAAGTTCATTTTTTAATGAATAGTGAAAAAATGTATTTTAATTCAAAACCTGATTTTAATCTAATTTATTTATATGGTTAGATTTTTTTAATTGGGTTTAAATTGTAATTAAAATATATTTTTACCATTTAATCCAATGGTGGACATTAGGGTTAATTTTACTTTGCAATTGGACATAAACAAGTGTCAATCTTTTGATAGATATTGTTTCTTGAAACATGCTATTTGTTTTCACAATGGGAATTAATTATAAAATTAATTAATACAACTTATATGTTTTGAATTTGGTAAAATGGACATCATTTTTTAATTTGGAATATCAAATATAACTCAGGGTGATTTTTTGGAATTTTTCTGAAAAACTTCAATTTTTAATGAATAGTGAAACCACTAAGTGGTAGTTAAAAAACTGATATTACCTTTAAGAGAAACTTTACCACTTCTATGAATTGAATTTCAAAAATCCAACTTATATGGTTGTAAATATTATGTAAAATCTGGTTCAATGAGATGAAAATATGTTTTCAATGAATAGTAACTTTTGAGTTTTGTTAACTGCGATTAAAGGTAATTATGGTAATTTAAGAAAAAATGATATCATAAAAATATAAAAATATATTCACACATTTCCTAACCATATTGGATGATTCATGGGCAACCAAGAAAACCCATGGTTTAATTTTTGGGACCCCATGGAGCCACTTGGGAAAGATAATGACATTAATACCATTTATTTAATGTAAAAATAAAAATGGCACAGACATGTATTGTTTTACTAAAAAACATTTACAAGGAGTTATACAAGTTATCTTTTAGACTATATATATTAATTTGAAAGATAAAAAAATTTCCTAAAAGATGGTAATTTTTTCATAATTTTTAGACATCAAATAAATAAAATTATTTAGGACACAATGATGATGCAGTGCTTACGTCATTAATGAATAAATTAAATAAATAAGAAGACAAAGTTTAAAATAATATCCCAAAATTGTCCAAATCGTATTTAATTATTTTATTTCTGACATGGGACGCCTTATATAATAATTTAATGATTCTTGGTGATTTAGAAACTGAATTTCATTTTATAATAAAATAATAGTTTTAAGATTTCCAAAAGAGCCCCTCCTCTCCCTTATAAAAAGACCCCACTTACTACCCATATCTCACACTTATAAAGCCCTTTTTACCATCCAAACTCCACTCCAATAATCTCCCAATATCCCTATATTCATCATAGAAGCATTAACTTAGCCAGAAAGCACTTCAAGAAACCCTTTTGGTTCAAACCAAGGGGAGTTACCCAATTTAATGGTAATGTCTTCTCTTATGTTGTTTTGTTTTATTTTGTTTCTCCAACCCATTAATCACTTTTTATCCCATTATTTTGTAAAAAACAGAGTATATTAAATATACTAGTATGTTTTTATGAGAATTATTTGAGCTAAACATACACACACCTCCATCTAATGGTTGAAGAACATACTGTTTCTGTGGACGGTGAACTACTGCCTCAGGAAACGATGATTGTTCAATTATCTCCTACCACCTCTCATGGTGACCATTAATATGTCAATATATTTATATGTGATATATATTATGTTTATGTTATCCTTATACTTTTTTATTTTCCATTTATTCCAAACCATTATGGTTTTCATAATGGGTAAACGCGATAATTTCATTTTAGGAAGTGCGTACTACCGCCCCCTGAAAGTGATTTGAATCGTTAATGCCATACGTGGAACGCATAAAGGATATAATTTATGAACTTATCTGACATATATAAAATAAATATTATATTGAAATTATGATATACCTATGAATCACTATGTTTTAATTTCATTAAAAAATGAAATAGAAATGAAAGCAACGTTCATGCATACGTACGACTTACCGTCTCCATGAACGATGCATTTCATTTCTTATCTCCAAATGTTATGTAATATTATAAATACATATATATAATGGATATATGTGATATATATGACATATAAACGATTAATATCATTCTTGGGATAGTGGAATCTTGACCACATGGACAATTTATAATTATAACAAGATCATTTTTGACTCAAGTTCCTAACATCGACAAAATGTTCATTATGAACTCAAATAATTAAATAATTGTTATAGAAAGGGAATAAGGGATATAAAAAGGAATAATAAACTTAAAAATTTTTATTAATAAAGTAGGAATTAATTTATTTTTATCATTCAGGAAGAAAAATGAACATACGAGCCAGTCAAGTCGGACACGAGGTATGGGATCGTACAACTCTAATTCTTTTTAAGTACACTCTTTTATGGAAATATTTTAAGTTCCTATTTCATATATTGGGGGATGTTATTTTATATTCCTCTTACATTACTTTTTATTTTCATATGATGAGAGACCCTATTTTATCTCATCAATCCATTTTTGGAAGTTTTATGTGGCGCTGTTAGGTTACCGAATTTTTGTAATGGATTTCTTATCTCACTTTTAATTTTGTGAGATTTCCATTGTTCGCCACTTATTTATTTCATGTGTTGTATTTTTTACTACCATTTGATATATATTATCATGATTCTATTTATATTCATGTTATTCTATGATTCATTTGGTGTTTGTTATCTTTTGTTCATACGACTCATTTGATTACAACGAGTTAAGGGTTTTTCATCTCACTTTTATTACCATGAGATTCATGCTACATTTCCACTATTTCCTTTTGTGTGGTGTATTTAATGCCCATGATTGTATTATTTGTGTAATATAATTTAATTTATGGGTATTTATATATTAATTGTACGATCCTATTTTCATGGGGTGTACGTTTCGAAGGTTACCCAAATTGGTAAGGGAACAATTCACCCTACTCTTTTTAAAAGGCTTATTTTTTGTTATGCCTTCTAATTCACATCTTATTATGTTGGGATATTTTTTATATATCCTTATCATTGTAAATTGTATGTCCAAGTTATGAGATACCCTTTTCTCTCTCATAAACTCTTTTTTTGAAATTTGATGTGATGCCGTTAGGCTACCGAATTTTTGTAAGGGAACTTCTTAATCCAATTTCAATTATTTGGGTTAAACCTATAATTATTGATTATGTCATGATATGAATATGTGTGAATGACCTATGATTTTTTTACACTTAATATCTAATTATATTGGGTGTATTTATTTTTTTCACACATAATTATGTCATTGATTTATCCTTAATATGAGGATACCGTCTCTATAAGGGACTTCGTCTCAATATACTTTTATTGAGGCATCCTTTTATTTATACACAACTTTATTTTATATAGTGTATAAAACACTTTTGAATTTTCATTTCATTCAAATGGAATAATTTCTCTACGAAGCGGTTTACTAAACGACAAAAAGGAATGTTTCTTTTTTTTACGCAAGCCGTGACAACAGCCTTTTCCGCCACCGCAAGTACTATTTGACCTTTGGCTTCCTTAACAAGCCAAAATGATTTTAAAAGGAAAATAAATACCATATAATATTTTTATTTATTTGGTATTGAAAATGTTTTTTAGAATGGATTCATTATTTCAATATCTTAAAATGTTATATTGTTATTGCAATATGGGAATGTTATATTTCATTTATGCTTATGTTATGTGTTATGATTTTGTTATGGTTCTTGGTAATTGTTATGTATATGGGTGGTTCCATAATAAACCTAGGGCGGGTGAGCCCGAGATAGCTCTCTAATGCATTGGGTAATGTGAAGGAGGTAAATGTGAATGTTTCTCTAAAGAGATTTAGGAAATATACTGTGATGGGTATTCCAAATGTGACTCCCTATGTAGTTGTGATAGATACAATGTATGTATGTTATGTATGCTTTAATTTACCTTTATGAATTGTGATTATTATGTGTTATTCATAAATTTTATGATTTCAGAATGTATATTATGATTGAAAATTATGGTTTCATTGATTAGTATTTTTGATGGGTTAATGTTTCCTTTCATTATGTTGTAACCCTTACTGAGCTTTTTATGTTCATCCCAAGTTTTTGAAATTTTTTTCACAGGTTATAAAGAAGGGTAAGATAAAGGAAGTATTTAAGAGGATTTATATCAAGAAAAGAACTCTTGTTTTATTTAAGGATTTAAAAAATCGGTTATAGTAGAAGTGTCTACTTTGTAATATTCAATTTGATATGTAATAGTTATCTCCTAATTCTCTAAAACCCTAAACCTGAAAACATCCTCAATGCGAGATATTCATTTAATTCAATATTATGTAATGTTATAAGGCTAGTTCCTTATATAAATTGATTTAAAATTTTTTTTGTGTTATTTTTTTTAAAGAAAATCAATTGCTAAATAAAATAGAAACGACCACTAATAGATAGAAAACTGTCATTGAAAAAACAACCAATATAAAATGATAACCACTGAGAAATGATTATCAACTACAAAATACATGGTGGTTTCTGTAACCGTTGTTCATACCTAATTTATTTATAGTGTGGGAAAATATCAACTATTGTATGAAATTTTTTTGTTCTGATCAAGTTGAGGAGTAATCCTCAGATGTTTTTCAAGTATTCCTCAATAAACATGGAATTTAACACCAACGGATGACGAGTTATACTCCTAATCTCAATGGAGTATCAAAATGGAAATATCGAAACATTCTAAAAATGGAAAGAAGAATGTTGAAATACAAAGAAGTAACTATGAATTTAGGGGCTAAAACAAAATTTGAAGGGTGTATATAATCAGTAGATCCCAATAAACAATATTGAATGAATGACACTACAAAAATCATGGAGTACTCATTAGCCAATTTTAATCCATCATAGAATTTCAGGATCTATTGCATATGTTTGGCTTCCAAAGTCAAAATAAGAAAATTTCGATGTGTGGATTTAGAAATCAATTATATTGAGCCGAGATGACATGTTTAATAATGATCATTTTCTTCTTCATGTCTGGAATTGAAGGTCAGGTACACTGTGGGTTACCCCTACTTGGAAACAAAGAAACGTGGCATCTGATCTTCTTTTTAGATAAATAAATTTTTGAAAATTCAATTAATTTATATTTTTTTGTTGGAAAATAATATACTTGATCTTTTTTAAATAATTTTAAATAAATTATATCCATAAATGTTTAATTAAAAATGATACTATAAAATATTAATAAAAAAGTAAAATATAAATCATTTAACAAAAACTATTATTATAAAATATTAAATATAAAGATAAATAAAAATATGAGAGATTGGTTTATATTTAGATATTTTTAAATTTCTTAAAATGAATTTATGTGACATCCAATCTTAATATAATAAATATATATTAATTATATATCTTATATTTTAAAAAAATTATATTAAATAACATTTAAATATTATTTTTTATTAAATATTAATAACAAAGTTATTTTTAAGGTGTTAATAAAAAAGATAAATAAAGATATAATACATTGAAATGCGAATGAAACTTTTCACTAAAAGTTTTCAGTTTAAATTTATATTAAATGATTCTAGATTAATTCCTTAATCATAATTTTTTATGAAAATTTAAATTTTTTATTTATGTATTAATATATATATATATATATTGTTATTGTTATGATATTTTTATTCATTTTTTTGATGTCTGTACTGAACATTTTAAGTGTAATTTTGCACTTAAAATTTCCACCTGAAGTTTTCCTGTGAAATTTTCATTGGATGTTCGTAAGGGAAATTTATAGTGGATGTTTGCACTTTTAATTTCCAGGGAATGTCTGTACTGTAAATTTCTATAGAAAATTTTTAATTAAAACATTCAACATATTATTGGTCTGTAAATATATTTGAACTTAAATTTGAAACAATCATTTATTTTATAGTTTTTATAATAAATTTTTTTTTGAAATAAAAATTATAATTAAAAAAAATTTGAATTTGAAATTTTAACTGTAAATTTGATCTAAAATTTCCCACTGGGAATTTTCAAATAAAATTTATAGTGGAAATTTTCAATATAATTTCAAAGAGAAAATTTATATTTGTACGTAGGTATTAGTAATATTTATATTATAATTATAAGTGGTTAAAATTTACACTATAAATTTCCTAGAAAAAAATTCACAGGATATTTATATTGGAATGATTCATTGTATGTTTTTATTAGAACATTACATTATTTATTAATATAATAATATATTTTTAGTAAAAATTTGTTTTTTTGATAATAAAAATTTTAATAATTTTTTTATTTATTCAAAAATTTCACTATAAATTTTGATTCAAAAAATACATTTTATATTATTATTAGGAAATATATTTTATGTGGAAAATATGTATTTCAAATTTTTTATGGAAATTCAAGTGGTAATTTGGGAAACAATTTTCTAGTGGAAATGTATAGTGAAGCTTTTCAATTAAAATATTCATTGAAAATGTGAAGTGAAAATTTATATTATTTTGTGTATATTTATATAATATGTATGCATATAATAAAAATATATATTATAAATTCCCACTAAAAAATTAAAATATCAGCTTGTTATATGATACATATGATGTGTAGGAAATAGAAATTGGGAAATTATATTGAATGTTTTAAATGGATATTTCCCTTGGAATTATCCATTGTAATTTTTTATTATTTATTTTTGTATTAATATAATCTCACTTATAATATTAGCAGACAATCAAATAGAAAATTTAAGATGAAAACATTCTTTTTATTTTTTTATTGTAATTTTTCCATTGCAACTTTTCACTTTTTCTTTTTGTATAATAGCCCTAAAAATTTCAACATGTATTGGATGATAACTAGTTGGTCATCCTATGATCAAAGATTGTGATAACTAACAAATATAAATTCCAAGTATTTCAATGGTAGATTCAACATGTGATGAATAATTAATAACACTAAAAAATGGTCATACCTTGAATGATGTCTCCTCAGCCGACATTGGTTCAACTGATAATTATAATTTTTTTTGTGAATTTGCATTTGATGTTTTCAAGGGAACTGTTTGACTTTCCAGTGTAAATTTTCAATTTTCAATTATATTATATATTTATATTTATATATATATATATATGTAAGAATGTATATTTTTGTTCAGTAATATTTTCTACTGTTAATTTGATCTCAATATTTTTAGTATATATTTATATCAGTGGAGATTTATATTTTAATTGTAAAACACCAAATTTATGTAAATTTACATATATGATTGTTTATACTAGTTGAAAATTTTGACAATAAAATTTTCACTTGAAATATATAATTTAACATTAGAATGTATATTTTTATTTTTATGTTTTTCTTTGTGTATTTTTAGTTTGAATTGAAAAATTAATCATACATTGAAATTATATTGGAAATTATTACTGAAAAGTTTCACTATGAATTTTAAATGAAAATATCATGTGAAAGATATACATTGAAAGTTTCCATTTGAAATTTGAATCAAAACTTACACAAAAAGTATTTGGTGGAAATTTTTACTGAGGGTTTCTAGTTGAAATTCTTAATGGACTTTTTTGGAGAAAATCTACATTTTATAGTTGTGTATTAACATATCTAAATTGCAATTTACAGTGTGGACTTGAATTTGAATATTTCATTCAATTTTTTCATGACATTTTTGAATAATGAGGATAAAAGGAATAGATTCATTTGCTTATACATGATTTATGACGTGTTTATAGGATTTTACTAATCCTTACAATTTACACCATAAGATTCTAATGCAAATATTGATTTTAAATATTCATTAAAAAAGTGATTTTTTTATTTATGTATTAATATATTTTTATTTTGATTTTAAGTGAAATTTGAAGTGTAAATTTCATGTGAAAATTTTTATATGAAATTTCTAGTGGAAATTTAAACTGGAAATTTATAGTAAAAATTTACACTAGAATTTCCAACAGCGGTAGTATAGAAAACCCAAAAAATGCATAATCGGGCAATTTTCATCCAAAACCCCTATTTGAGGATCAGGTCCGTGGGCCAAACCTGAGACAATTTTTTTTCAGTTTAATAACATCCCTAATTTTTTTAAACTTGAACCAAATAAAAAAATTCATACTTAACAATTTTTTGAGGTGAGGTGGCACCGACAATGATATAATTGAAGACAGAATTTGAATATCCTCATGACCGGATAACGAATTTGGGAGGATGGTGTGCGGAGGCCCCCCATTAGCTCACAACCACCTCCCCCCATAGTCTATAAATATAACATCAACAGGGAATCCCCCAAATAGTTTTACCCATTCAACCCACTAAATCCTACACTAATTCACTATCTCCTCCCAACAAACCCATTTCCATTGATGTTTTTGTTGTATCCCCCTTCTTCACCAATATTAATCGGTTCTCCCGCATATACAAACCCACCACCTGGGAAAACCAACACTTCATTCAACTCGCTACCCACCACGATGCTTAGGGAGAAAGGAATGTGAGGGAGGAGTAGGAGATGAAGGGTTTAGTGAGATCCATGATCCTAGGAGGTTCCATAGAGCCCATGGATAGTTTTTACTCATCGATATTCTCCACTAGTTGGCACTCAAGAATCAATTTTAGTTGGAGATAAAGGAGTCCCTATTTTAGCTTTACAAGGATAGAAAAAATCATGGTGGGTGTGCATCCCTCATTCCATGTCCCTTCACATCAGGCTTCTTTTCCACAACCTCATATTCATTACCTAGGGTACACATCGTATTACGCGACCCCCATTACAAACAATGTTTCCTTGATCATGTTGATTAGTATACTGTTGAAAGAATATATGTTTGATTTGTTCCAGGACTAGAATGGATGGTTCAAGGGTGAGGTGGTTACAAAAATTCAGGGAGTGTTGGGACTGTATGAGGTATCTTTCCTAGGGTGGGAAGTTGAGTGGGTGGTGGATGAGGTGAAGGCCTTTACCACTATTAATCTCACAAGTATTAAGAAGAAAAATCCTCCATGTACAATGAAGATACTAATGGTGCATGCCTTGGATTCCCCATTACAATCGGAAGCTACTATATTCAAGGAAAGGTGGTTCATTAGGGAGTATGAAAAACATGAGAACTCAAACCCCAAATTGACGAGTCTTACAAATATCAACATTAACATGGAGAAATCCATTCACCAAAAAGAGCTTGAAAACATATCAAAGTAAGTACAACTACCTCATGGAATTTTCAATTTTATCCCACTACTCTCATTGGTATTATATTTTTTTTATAGGTGATATTCTTCATCTATATTTTTACGTATAGGTGGGGGGTGGAACTTGGTTTGGAAAAACATGAATTTCTATGAAGAATGCTGATAAAAAAATTCATGTGGGGTTGTTTCAAGCCCTTTGAGCCACATTATACAAATTCATAGTGGAATTGGCTAAACAAGAATTTTTTTTAACCATGGTTGATGATATATATTATGTTGATGGTAGACAGGAGTAAAAGGAGAACATTATAGATTCTATTTGTAGGTAAATTATATGAATAATCCATGAACTCATAATTTATTTTGATTAAACAATAAGATTAATCATGTATTTTCATATGGTTTTTTTTTCTATCAAATGTTTTGGGTGGGACATCAACACTATTCAAAACATACCCAAAAATATTAGTTTGGTTTTTCTTAAAGAATTCAATGATACCAAAAAAATTAGCAATGACAACCTTAGAGATCAAGGCTTCAATGATATACCTTACATCACAAAATTGGTTATTCTCTCTCCCACCATATGTCTATCACAATTTCATGAAAATTAAAATAGTCTTTGTGATTAATTTTGAATTTTCTTAGATATAGTGATAATATGATTAAATATATCTTCAATCTCTATTTTGGTTTAGTGGGATACGGTGTGCAATAAATACCTAAAATAATACCTTGTGGATTAGAAAAATACAATCAAACACTATATAATGGCATGGAGAATGATCTAGTTTCCATAACTTTCATTATCTCCCTCATCACCTCTTTTCATGATAATAAAGGACCATAAAATTTAGACTATGATGTGGCTAATGATGTCAACAATGTCCCACATCTCCTCACCTACTATAACCTTCTCAATCGCCTCAATAATAATCTTGTGACTTCTTCGGTTGTTCTTTTAAATTTTTTTAGAATTTTTTGTATTTTGTTTACTTTTTCTGAAAATCATTATTATATCCTAATTTCATTCATGATTTTTATTATTATCCAAGAAGAAAATTCATGAGGGAATAATTGGATGTCTATCCAATGCTACATAAATGAGATGGGGGCATCTGAATAGTTTTCTCAAGAGAACATCAGAGGTTCACTATATGATACATGGAAGATCTTAATTAAATTTGTGTTCGAACAAACCACATTTTTCGAGACTTTCATGAGCTTAAATCCAACACGATTCGAGGGTCATACTTCTTTTACTAAGGAGAGGATGGGTATTGAATCACTATGAATTGGAAAAGGATCTATTTCTCCCCATCCTCAACCAACCCATCTCACACCAAGAGAGCTGAATCGGGTATTGAAAGCATGAGACCTTAAGATTTCATTATCATGTGTTTATGAGTGTCTTTTAATTTTTCTTCACTCACCACCAAATCCTCCAATACTTAAACACAATATAATTAGACTTTTAATTTTTTAAATTGTGATATGATCATGAAGAAATCACTCTACATAATCACTTTGGTTATAGTGCATTTAGATTGTGTGTTGGTGGTTTTTTGTGAATGTGAATCCATATGAAATTTATTTCAATATAATTAAAAATAAAATATGTTTTTATTTAATTATTTTAATTTCATGATTTTTTATTTTTTATTTATTTTTTTCTTGTTTCTTGTGATGATATTTTTACATGTCGTTGGGGAACATATTTATCTAGTATTTATTTTTTTGGTCCCTTATCATCAATTTACATGGGCTCATTTTCCACTATTTATCACTATTGATAGAAGGACGTTAAGTCTACCATGATGTTTTATCTATTATTTTTTATCACTGTGTTATTTACTATAAGTACACATTTTTCACTGCTACCCTATTATCCCATATCCTTTATTTTTATCAACTCCCACTGGCCTAGTTTTGGATCCTCATAGTTGATCTAGGATTTTCATTATTCAGTTGAGATTCACTCACCATTGAAACAGCTCATGTGTGATCGAAATACATTACATCTGACTTGTTGGGATAATTTAACTGGAAGAATTTATTGGAAGAATTTGAAGTTATTGACCATTTTCTTTTAATGTTGTGTTTTTATCTTGGGTGGTTATGTTTTAATTTAACAGTACTATAAAGTCATGGAATATAAACACTATATTTTATCGATGCACCTTATATGTTCTTATAAAAGTCTACTTTTATTAGCACTAAAAATAAATGCTATTAAAAATTAGTAATTATCAGCATTTTATATAGCCCTAATAAAAAAATTTCTATTTAATTATGAAATATTTATATAGTTTTATTACAATAAATGTTTTGTAAAAAAATGAATAAAATGAATTAAATAAACTTTTAATAGATTATAAATTTTAATATGAATTTTTAAATATTATTGATATTATATTATATGTATGTAATATATAAATATAATATTATATTCCTTTTGATGTAATTAATATTTTATTATGTAGAAATTATAATCAAATTAATCTTATATACATATTTTATAAAGTTGAATATTTATATGTGTGTTTTGATTTCACCAACACATGTACATTTCCTTCACACACACACACACACACCCACATTTACATATTAATATTGAAACACACAAAAAATATATAAATTTAATAAATAATTGAGGCACCAAAGTCAAGTCAATGCCACTTTGTGTTGGAAGACCCTACAAATAGAACCAAGGGAACTTACCAGACAGAGGACTCATGACGATCTAAACCAAAAGCACTGATATAGGATATAATCCTAAATGACTAAAATAGGCTCCCTATGGATTTTCTCAGAGCATGTTAAGTATACTAGAATATTCCACCAAATAGTAAATTTTATTCCCTTCCTAAAAACGTCATTAGGTTTCATTTACAATGGATATGTATTAGATAAATTTAATATTCTTTATCTATCTGATACCTCTACCCTCTATGTTGTAAAAATAGTACTAGTGGTTAGACATCATATGTCATGCCCATTATCCTCAACTATATGTGAAAACTATGTAAACTTTTCTTGAACTCATTCATATTTTCCTAATAGTTTTTGCAATGATTACAAATGAATTATATATACTAAAAAGGCCTTAAAGGAAACCCTTGTCCTTTTAAGTCATTAACATACTTAGTCACATTAAATGCATGATTAAAGATTAAATTTTCTTCAATCACCTTCTATTTAATGGGTTTTATCCTTAATTGAATTCCATAATGCTTTTCATTAGTATTTGGATGTTGTTGTTGAAAAATTTCTTCAAAAGGTTACTTAGGAATGAGTTATTATAACACATAGAATTTTATTACTTAGGAAAAATTCTTATGTTTTTATACCAGTCTTAAAAATTTGATTCCATTATGATTTTAACTCACTAGAATTAATTTTAAGGTTAATTTTGATGATGGTTCTATTAATATACAATGAAATATTTTATCAAATGAGTATTATGTATCATAGTAATTTAATAAGTACATTTATTAAATATTCTCCCACTAAAATTATGACTCTTTTTTGAATTGCATCATACCAATTGGTGAGTCAAGGTCTATATCTCAATAAATATTGGGTGTCTTTAGTAGTTGTAAAACACCATATCTAGTTTGGTATATTTTCATTCAATCATATTAGATATAACTCTTGGATATTTGAGAGGATAATTCATTATCCTAATCAATCATATGGATTCACACAACATTATTCATCTAGTAACAAAATCCTTTTAGGGCCTCCTAGGTAAGTGTAAACCAAAAAAATGACAAAATGGGCATATAATCCTATTAGGGGCACCCGATACATACTTTTATTTCATAATATAATCAAGGGAACCTAAAATTTGCATAACTTACCCATTTGCATGATTGTGGTTTTGGAAAGTGTTTTATTTGGATGGTATTTGACACTAAATATGTGTAAATGGAGCAAATATCACTATATTATCTCATGTATTCCTTTCATATTTATGTAGGATTATAATGAATTAGTTTCGAATCATATTATATCCACCGAATCAATATAATCAAATCATGTTGATGTGTAACCTTTTGCACAAAACTGATGAACAAGTGAGAGTTAAGGAAGAAGAAAACGAAATAAACTCTCACAACCAGTATATAACTCATAATAAGACTCTATGAAAATTTAAAGAATCAATTTATCTCTTTTACCAAAACATAAATCCATAATTAATATAACAATAATTTTTACAAATAAAGTAATAAATAAACTAAATAAATGAATTTTTCATATATTTAATGATGAGATAAATAACTTTTGAACAATTCATAAATAAAACAATTCTCAACACTTTGTCATTTAGTCATGCATTATAGACATATCACAATTACATAAATATAAAAACATTATTTTTATCTCCAATATAAACTCCTTCATATTGATATTTATGTGTCATTAAGTATTTGATATATGAAATATTAATACTGTATATATGAACTATTTGAATATTATTTAAATATTAAAAATACAACAAATTAAATATTATTCAAACCATGATTTTATAATTTTTCAAAACTCAATTTTATATGGTTTAAAAAATTTATCAAATAATTAATTCTAAACGGAATAATTTAAATTAAATATTATGTTCAATTCATAATATTAAATAGAAAATCATCCAAATATATTCTTTATGTGGAAATTTATAAAAACTTAATAAAATACACTTAAAATTTTTATATAAACCATTTATACCAAAATTATATTCATTCAATATAAATAAAAAAAGAATTTAATATTAAAAATTTATAATTTGGATATTTATTTAACAAAATGTTTCATTAAAATTTAATAATTAATTATAATAACTAAACATTTAATAAATTATTTTAATATTAATTTATTAATTAATTTATAGACTTTATAAATTAAATAAGTACCCAAAAATACCATATTCCATAATTTATAAAAAAAATTTATATACAAATACATTCAATTCATTATTGAAATCATATGAAAATAAGTTTTTCTTGATGTCACATTTTTTAAGCTGTTCGATATGGTAATCTCTAATTTAGTTCAAAACTATATTGTCAGTTATGACTATCATTTCATGGATATTGATAGATAATATGATATTTTATGATATCCTTATATAATTTTTTGGATCACCTATTGCATCTTATGAATATCATGTGATATTCCTTTCCATAGTTGAGAGTCATATTTTATGACAAGCATTGATATCACTGAACCGATAAGACACTCTATTTTACACAAAAGGAGTAACACTACTATATAACACGACATATCATGTTGTATGCTTCAATGCACACAAAAAATGATTACACTTGGTTGTATTTTCTGATATCACATAACATAAAAATGACCATATCCTAACATAGGATATCTATATCGTATACTAAGAAATAGACACATATCACTTTTTATGGAAAGAAATATGATATATAAGATTCTTAATTTTCAATAAGATTTTGAGAATAAAGACGCATTGAATATATTTTATACCAATTTTGGGTTTATATTGATCGAATAATGCTTATTCAAAGGACGAAATGGCATTAGATTCCTCATTCTCAAGATCACCATACTATGAAAAACAGAAAAATGTAAATATAAAATGTTAAAATGATACCTTTCATCTTTTTTGTATACTACTCAACTATTTAATCACAGTGGTTAGATAAAAATATTTGAGGAGTAACCAATGAGTTTCTCCCTCTACGATGCATCCATTGGCTATTTGGACTCACTCAACCCTTGGGTAGGACCCTCTTAACTACTAAAGATTGTTATTACCTTAGGTAGAAAATGTAATAACCCACATTTTTATGAGTGAAGACTTCCTGGGGGTATATTAATTTACCCTTTGTTGGATGGGTGGTTTGGTAAATATAATAATCTTAGTGATGATATGGGGTTTGGAACGTCCTAATATGAGGTTTCCATATTTGATAAATGCTTCAGTGGATGTCCTGAGGGTTTGGGTGAACATCAATGGAGAAACAAACAAACCGAGCTACTAAAAATAGTTATAGTCAGTCATTCAAATCCTGAATATGATTCCTTCTGTGAATAATTTCATGGGGTTTATCTAGATTAACAAAAAAATTAAATATGGGCTCAGGGGGTACAAAAAAAATTTCACATCATCACACTGCCTGGATAAGCCCAATAATCCCCATTTTCAATATATTTCAAGGTTTGAATTAATTTTTCACTTAATGAAACTACAATGGACATTTTAAAAAAAAAATCATATGACATAAATTCTTCTAAAACCATATAAATTTCAATCCCTTTATACTTTGTATGTAGAGAAGAGATAGAGTTGAATATCTTGGCTCCTAAGAGCCCTTATGACCTTGTTTCTCCACCGATTGAAGCATTGTCGACTGCGATGGATTCCTCATAGTGCATCCTTTCCATTTTTTTTGTAGACACTTCCAATTATGCTCAAAATATCCTTTATAAATCGGTATAAGTTTTTTTCAAATTGAGAAATTGGTTGGAAAGCCCACCGGATCATGACAGATCTGTCCAAGGATGTCAAGATCTTAGAACTTCTTGGTGAGAGGGTATACCACATTGATGTATGTGTCCCATTGAATAGAGATTTGATAAATTTATATAGTTGGGTTTATATTTTAAAATTTTCACATTTATGTATATTAAACTATTTGTTGTTGTTGTGTTGTCAAACGATGAGGATTTTTCCCTGTAGTGTTGGACGATCATTTTAGACCTTCTAAGGGTGGATGGATATTGTTCTGAAAAGGTGACATGGTTCTAAACCATGTAATTTAATGAAGGGATGATTGCACTTGGGAAACTCAAACACATTTGTCAATCAGATTTTGTACATATTTTTATGCAATTTTCAATGACATTAAATGTATTTTTAATGAAAATATCCATGTAACCATTTATTTTATAAATTAAGAAAATTGGTTTATATGGAATTAAAATGATTGAAAATAAATTATTCTATAAAGATAGTGCTTTTTGATATTTATTTTATTATTCTATTATTTTTTTACTTTGTTATTAGAAATATTTTCAGGTATCTGTCTACCCAAAGAGTTATTTGAAGCCTCAATAGGTCCTCAATTTATGACTCATAACCCCTAAGCTATCCCCATGTTGGGGTCAGTCGTCCAACAAATCCATAAGAGAGACTGCATGGTTTTGATAGGGAGAAATACCACAGGAGTGACCGAAATCAAGGGTTGGGTCAAAGACCCCATGGGCGTGGTGGTGTGGCCTGGCCCATTTAAGTGTGTGCATGTGTATTCGATTACGCACCCTGATACTGGATTCTATGCCAATTGCACCACATGTTTTCTTTAATAAAAGCATTCACTATGACTTTGGTTCCGATGTGGTATAAGATTCATGCAAGTTACTATTCATATTTTTAAAAGATTGTTGTCATCCAACTCTTTGTCACCTCAGCCACACTAGGACAAAACCCAATGTTGGACTCTGCAACTCTTCACCATTCGACGCTTCCCCAAAACCACAAATCTATTGGGAAAATTCCATGGATAACCATGGGAGAGCCCAAACATGAGGTGATTGGACACTAAAAAGGCCTAGCGCCACTTGATATCCCCTTAGAATCCTCAACTAAATCCCATGAAGATTATTTTGAGCTCTATCTATCCACTGTGAAGTCCAAATGGGTTATGGAAGAGGATACTATAGATACCACACTCAAACACAACAACCACTTGCTTCCGGTACCATGAAACTCATGAAATGTTGAAGCATGACCCACACAATGCATAACGAAGTATGACGAAGATGATTGTCTACACTATAGATTTAAACCCCCTATTCCATTAGGAGAAGACAAATCTCATATCACCAAGTCTCCTTGAAGATCATAAAAATTTATATCTTCTTCAAATGTTGAACCATGGATGATAAGATACAGGATATTTTGAAGGAAATTTTTGGGATCTTCCCCCTCTATCAATACTAGGGAGTTTGATACTTCCAGAAGGGAGAATCTCAAAGACTGTTACTGCAAATTTTTCATCTCCTTTTTTATTTTATTTTCATAATAGTTTTATAGTTGTCGGAATTTTAAAAGATTTTATTTTATTGAAAATAACACATGTATATCCCTTTTAATTTGTTTCATCCATTGTTCATCACCACCATCATCTTCCTCTTTTATTTCCTTCTTAACTATTTTATTATTTTCTTTTCTTTTTCTTCTTCTTTATTATCTTTTCTTCTTACTTATTATTTGTATATGTAATTATTATTCTTATCTCTCTCTGTAAATATTCTTGTCTATTTTTACTTTTATGACATAATGTCTTCATTTCATATTCCCTCTCTTATTCTATTTTTTCATTTAATCACTTATTTGCTTTCTACAATAACCTCTTAACCCAAAAAATGAGGGGCTTACTCGAAACTTCACCTGAGGGAGGTAAGTGGTGTTCCATTCATTATATGCTAAAATTCATATATTTTATTTATGTTTGTAGTGAGAAGGAGTGAAATGTATGAGTGTGGGGATTTAACACCATGAAACTAAACTCAAAATCACTTCAATTATTTTGTTAAAAAAATTCCCTCCTTTTTACTAAACATTATCTCTACATAAAATGATGTCGAGCCGTTTAGTTGATGAAAAACCATATGATGAAGTCAGGTTCTGTAAGTTGTAACATTCTTGATTGAGGTGTTCCATCGACCATGATTATAATAGGGGGTGAAATTTAGTTTTTATAGGCCATGTTATTAGTATTTTCTTTGTAATCACGTTCTGTTTAGCATTTCATGTTAGTTTAGTTTAAATTATCCTTCTACATGTCTTTTCCTTATTTTAGAAAATATACACCACCAAATTTATTAGTGTTTTCATAAATAAATAAAAATAGATAAAAGAAATAGTTTACGGGAATTAGATTGAGTAGATGGACTATGAATCTCCTCAAGTGAGATGAC
Source organism: Viscum album (assembly GCA_963277665.1). Taxonomy (NCBI): domain Eukaryota; kingdom Viridiplantae; phylum Streptophyta; class Magnoliopsida; order Santalales; family Viscaceae; genus Viscum; species Viscum album. Next base: position 323,799,090 of record OY728140.1, read on the forward strand.
CTTGGTTAGCCACTGTGTTATACTAGGAAAAATATATAAATTTTTTTTCCACACATTGCGATAGGTGTTCCATCAATAGTCATTTTACCTTTCTTGGATTGGAGTTGTCTTCATTTGAGGTATATGGTCTATAACACCTCCCTCTTCTCTATTTTGTTTTTTTATAGTATATGAAATTATCGAGAACATGTCATCACATCATTCACATAACTTAAATAATAGGATAATTCATTGTTAGATGATTGTATTATGTTGAGACTACCCATTATATCTCTTTGGTTCCATTAGTGATGAGACCAAACATGTGTCCACCGAAGAGGTGTCAAAACCATTAACACAGTACTATAAATTCGATCATTTGTGATGGGTCATTTGCGATAGGTAGATTACCCATAAAAAATACTATATTTTCAGTTATATTTTATGATAGATTATTAATTCCATTGAAAAAAATAATTATTTTTAATTAAATTAGTAATCCATCACATATTATATTAGGGGTCTTTCCTACTGAGAAGTGTTAAACATATCCACAGTGATCATTTGCGATAGATAATGTTATCTGTAAAAAATTCTCATCAGCTAGGAATTATTTGTGACAAAAATCAGTGTCTGTCGTAAATAAGTTTGGAAAAAATTATTTTGGATGAAATTAATGTCATCACAAATAGTCCATCACAAAAAACCTCGATGTTTTAATAGTCTTTATTCTCTCCATTCTCTTATCTATCCCGAATAGCGCACTGAACCCTAGCCAGTCAGTCGATCCATAACAGCTCTATGAAGCTCCATGCTTCATGTTTTTCTTCGTGATTTTGGCTTACATTTTCATAGTATGGACTCCACTTATGTTCCCCATAATTTTTTTTGGTATTTTGGGTTTTGAGTCAACATTAAATATACTAGTTTGGTAAAACCCTAGGTTTAGAAGTTCATCTGATTTCCAAGATTTATTTTATATTTAGGATTGAGGACATTGTATTAACCTCTATTTTTGATTTAATCTAGTTCATTTTTTGTATATTTTAATTTAATGTTAAGTATACTGGTTTGGTCAAACCCTAGGTTTATAAATTTAATTGATTTTCATGCTTTATTTAATATTTAGGATTGAATCAATGGTATTAATCTCTTCATTGATTGTAATCTGGTTCATGTAATTCATTTTTATTGATTTTTAAGAATTCAAATTTATTAATTATAATATTTATATATGTTTTCTATTTATATTTGTATATATATATGTATGTTTGATTACCATTATATTTTTATATCATTTTGTCTTCATATTTATATTAACATGTGTTTATTTAATTTTGATATTTGTATGTGTTTATATATATATATATATATGATTTGAAAATTATGTTTTTGGTTTTTGATATATATATATATATATATGCATGTCTTTATGTATATATGTATATATAAATATGATATATATATCTATTAAAAAAATTTCCAAAATATAATTGATGTATTTATATTAATTAATAAATCTTTTAATATAAATATATATAAATAATACATTCTGATTAATTGTGATATTTTTTTAATATATATACATGTAAATAATACAGTTTGTCTATACATCTATAAACGTTTTAAAAGACATATAATTATTTTAATATATATATATATAAACAGTGTAATGTTTTTAAAATATATTTATATATATACACACATACATGTATGTATATTAAAATATGAATATATATATAGATGTCTTTTAAAAACATGTAATGTTTATGATATATATATAGATAGAAATATATAAATGTTTTAAAAATGTGTAATGTTTTAAATATATGCATATATATATATATTTATATTTATATTTATGTATATTAACTTGTGAATATATATATATATATGTTGTAAAAAACAAGTAATTTTATATATATATATATACATACATAAACATATATAAATATTAAAAAACCATATATAATTTTTGAGATATGTATATGTATATATTTATCTTATATATATATATTTAAAAACATGTAAAGATATATTTGATTATGAAATCATGTAACATATATATATATTAACATCCAAATATATGTACATATAATCATTTTAAAAATACATGTAAGGTTTAAAATATATATATATATTATTATTGTTTTGATATGTATATTTATTTTAAAAATAGTGAGAATGTATTTTATATATATTTATTAAATATGAAATCAGAATATACATATATATAATTATTATTAAAAGTTTAATAATAATTTAAATAATTAATAATAATCATTACATAATTTATAATAATTACTAATCAATTATTCAATATTACTTATAAATATTGAATATTTATGTATGTTTATATCTATCTATATATAAATTTATTACATATATTAGTTTAAAGAAAATTGTGAGAATTATTTTGGTATATATATATTTATTAAGAAATATTTTAATATAAATATATTTAAATAATTGTTTACATAAGATAAATAATAAATAGTAAATTATAGTGTCTTACAAAATATTATTAATAATTTGAAATATGGATAAAATATATGGTTTTTTTTGTGTGCATGAATTCGTGTATGTATGTATATATATATATTTGATATGTTAATTTGTTTGAAAAAATAATTAAAAATTAATTTGATTTAAATAGATTTGATTATGTGTTATGTCTATTTATATATAATGTATGAAATAAATAGAAATTCTTGTTTTTTAAGAATGATGAGAAATTTAATTTAAGGAATTTTTTTAACTAAACATTATTTATAAGAATTTTTTATATTAAAAAATGTTAAAAATTTATTTTAATGAAAAAACAATAAAATTGTAAAATAATTAATATTTATTAAAAAATGTTAATAATAATTTGGATAATTTTCTATAATACTTTTTAATAATATATAACAAATATTAGAGTTATTAAAAATTCCTAAAAAATATATATTATAAAAATATGGTATTAATTTTAATAATTTATAATATTTAACAATATAAGAGTTCTGTAAAATGATACTAATATTTATTATAAATTAAAATGTAATGTAATGCCAAAGGTACAACACACATCTAAGACCCAATGGGGGTCTCCAATATTTCATATTATACATGGTTTGGATGATATTTAAAATTTTTATAAGAAATTATAATAAAAATATTAAATGAATTAATCTCATGTGAAATGTAATTAAACACCTGATGCACACATATGTAATGTCACCTCTAGGATAAACCCCATATCTCATACTTAATGGTGGTATCAAATTTCCCATATGACACAATCTTCGAGAGATATTCTATTATTTTCAAAAAATTGCATGTGTCCCATATAATATACTTAATATTGTTATTTTATCTATGTCAAGCCTCTACGTGTCCCGTAATCCAGTGTTAACCTAATGTCTCACTCAGATCACATGCCATAGAATATTTCAAGGTGTTAAAATATAATAATAATTTGGAATTAGTCAAAATGATCTGTAACAATAATAATTATTATTTTAGATAAATATGGACTCGCGAAGTACACACTAGTATCAATTATGTGATCATCATTGGACAAATAAACATAAAAATTAAAATTGATCTTGTTTAAATCCTTCTACATTGAATGTGTTGAAGCCTTTATATCATTTGCGTCGTCAAATTCAGATATTGTTTCTGAAGTAACAATTAAATGTCTGTGTCAGAATTGTGATATTAGGAGATTCAAAACATTTGAAAATTTTGAATATCATCTATTGCATTTCGGTTTTCAGAAAGATTATATTTTTTGGTATCAACATGTGGAAAAGAGTTCAGTATAAAATAAAATATATTTTGATTCCAGATCCATCATTTTAGAATTTAATACATGATACAACTTGTCCATATATTCCTAAAACAATAATTCAAAATGATATTCCAAATCCTGAATTAGAAAATTCTTAGGATTACATATTGTTGAAATCCGCTTAGGAGGCATTACATTTGGGAAGGCAGCTGAGCAAACATGAAGTTGTTAAAAAAATTTGGATATTAAATTAGAATGTCTAATTGTTGTTTTAATCATATTTTATCTTTGGTTAAGTCATTGTTTCCTGACAGAAAAATATTACCTTTAAAATTCTATGAAAGTAATTGGTTGTTTCATAATTAGTGTCTAAGTTATCCGAAGATCCAGACATGTTCAAATGGAAAAATCTTATATTTTGGTGATTATGATTCATAATTCTATTGTCCAACATGTTTAGAATTGAGGTATAAAGAGGCACAATATGGAAAGTATAGAGTTCCCATGAAACAGTTCAGATATTTTCCAATTACACCTCATTTACAGTGTATATTTTTGTCTCATAGCTTGGATGGATTGATAACATGGAATAAATAATATATTTCTATCACAGAAAGATTAAATCATCCATGTGACTGTGATTTAAGGAAACCATTGATTCAAAACATCATTCTTTTGCTACAGAACCTCCTAACATACTGCTGGGCATTTCTGCTGATGTTTTTTGTCCATTTTGTTCTTATGATAGTCAATATTATTGTTAGCATATCTTCATTTATCCTTACAACTTTCCTCGTTAGATGTTTATGAAGGAACCATATATATATTTGACACTGTTAATTCCAATACATCCAAAGTATAATATTTATTTTTATTAGAAACTCATAATTGATCAGTTAATTTTATTATGGAACAACAGAGTGACTACATTTTATATAACTGAAGATCAGAATTTTATATTGAAGTCTGTATTAATATGGAGGATCAATGACTTTTTTGGCATATGGTATGTTATATATATAGAGAAAAAAAATACTAAATTCATTTTTGTTCTTCTTGGCTAAGAACAAAGTATTTATGATTTGTAATGGAAGAAAGGTAAGTTATTTTGAATGTCATCTGAGATTTCTTCCTATGGATCACCCATTTCGAAGGAACATAAATAATTTTAAAAAAGGTTGAATTGAAATATACACACCTCCAGAAGTGATCTTAGGTAAAGCGGTAAAATAAATTTTCTCTATATTACCTCATGTTGCTTTTGGAACAATCATAATTGAAAAAAAGATAAATTGTTTTGGGAGAGATCATAATTGGATAAAGGAGTATTTTTTGGGACCATCCTTTTTGGTTGTATTTGTTGGTTTGACACATGATAGATCTAATTAATATTGATAAGATTGTTTTTTATAACATTTTTTATACCGTGTTGGACACAACTGGTAAAACTAATGATAATGTAATGGCACAATTATATCTTACACAGATTTTCAAATGTCCTGAACATGAATTATTTTAAGATGAATGATTGCATATATTAATGAATAAAAAATCATCTTACTCACTTATTAGTGAAAACTATTTATTATTTTGATAATGGGTTAGATATTAGAGGTTACTGACTATTTATGCTTCAAATATTTCTAGTTGTGTCAGAAATGGGAAATTTTCTAGGTTAAAAATTCATGCCTTTCATGTCATAATAGGAATATTACTTCCTATTGGTCAAATAAGTCTATTGAATTCTTTAATCTTGGATGTGTTGAACGAAATATCCTAATTTTTGGAGATATTTTTTGGGATACATCGGATTTTGATGCATTGAGTTTGCTGGAAAATGATGTTGTTTTAATTTTATTTCAATTGCTGAAAATTTTCCTAGCGGGATACATTGATTCCATAGAACATTTAATACTACATTTTCTGTATGAAGATAAATGTGGAGGGACAGTACAATTATTGTGGATGTATATATTTGAGAGATGTATGTAAAAAATTAAAGAATAATGTTCATTATAAAGCATCAGTTAAATGGTTGATTGTAGAAGCATACTAACAGGAGGAAAATTCACATTAATTCTATTAATATTTTCATTTAGAATATCATTATATACATAATCACTTGGGTCACAATAAGAAAAATGTTTTTTATTTCCTAAACCATCAGTTTTTATTTTTTAATATTCCCAAGATTGGTTTGGTGGTTATCATGAACGATGGCTTACAGATGAATAACTGCACAGAGATCATACTTATGTTTTGCTGAATTATGAACAAAAGACAAGAATTTTGTAGTAAGTACTACTTTTTTATTATTTCATTAATATTTATAAAAACTATCTTTATATGCATTATCTTTTTGAAGACTATATGGTGACCATATCAAAACACAACTTTTACAAAACACATATGCCACTCTTGTTGAACATCGACAACAAAATTTTTCATATTAGTTTCAAAGATTGGTAAGATAAGTTTCAACCGATGTAATATTAATTTTTTTTAAAATGATATCAATTATTAATAATTTTTATTGTTTAAAGGTAACAAAACATGAATATTAAATTTACATTCGATTATGTGTGCTAAAAAAACCTCAATTGAAATTTGTAAAGCCTTATAATGGGTACGTGGATAATGGATTTTGATTCAATACACAAATATATGGTGAGCCAAAGAAATCAATGAATAGTGTTGTTCCTTTAAAAGGATAGAATCATAAGGAAAGTGATGTTTACTTTTATGGAATCTTATATTAAATAATTGAGTTATGTTATCTGAGACCAAAAAATGTTACAATGTTTAAAATTTATTGGTTTGATACTAATCAGGGGTTGTGAGTTCATCCACGATAGGGTGTCATTGACATTAAAAATAACACTCTTCTTGCATTAAATGAACCATTTATGTTGTAACATCATGAATGAAAAGTTTACTATGAAAATTACTATGATGTTTCAAGAGATTTTAAGGACTACTAAAGTGTGGTAAAATTGAGATCATGTGTCAATTGGTTTATTGAAAATGAAAATGGTTCTGTGAAAGTGAAAAATATTGAATTTTTTTAATAAACATCCCAAAATATATCTCTTACAATAAGGTATATAAATATTTCTGATGAAACACCCCAGTTAAGGGCTGGTGATATAGATAATGTTGATGATGTAATAAGGGATGATGAAACTGAAAGTCATATGGAAGTCGACAATGCTGAAGATGAGGAAGAAGACATTGATATCGATGAAAATTGAGATGAAGATGATGATTAACTATATTCAGGTTTTTATTTATGGTTTCTTTATATATTTTTATATTTTTTAGATTGTTAAATTTCATATTCATATTGACAATCAATTACAGGTAAAATTTTTTATTATGACAATTACCAGTTTTTTATATTTAATATCTGTTTTAACAATCCCTTATTGGTGAGAATATTTCTTTCAGATGGATAAAGATGATCCAGAAGATCTATTAGGTTCTCTCATTGATGTTAGAATTCCTGATTATGAGCCTAATTTTTCTCCTCCTGCTTAGGCTAGTGCAACTACAAGAAGGGGGCACAATCTTGCTCGATTAATAATTCCAGATCATATACTAGAGAGATGACAATAAATTTATTTTTATCCTCCTTTATGGATTTATGTTTCATTGTTAAAGATATTTATTTTATGCTAACTATATGTATTAATTTTGTTCGGAATTTTATTATTATAAATTTGTTTCAATTTGGATAGTTTTTTACATTTAGACAATGGGAAGGATGGTGAGATTATGGTAAATTATTTTTCCAAGCCATGGGTATCATGGGACCTCATATCCATCGTTTTAAATGAACAAATGATCGACCACATGAATTTATGTTATAAAATAATATATATATTTTTAAAAATTTATTTAATTACTAACATATTTTTCTAGTTGTCATGTAGAATTTAATTTCTCATATTTCTGATAGCTATAGAGGTCCTATACGAAATGCGTGGGATAATTTTATATGTGAGTTCTTTCTATTATTTCTACACAACATCATAATATGAGCTATGGATAAATCTTATGATACCATTTTTGATCATTCATGCATCTCCCATCATCCCAGCTATATATCAGCTTCGGTATGGGATTGGTTGCGCACCTTCTGACTTGGATAGACTTTTATGAGGAGATCATCATCTAGAAGTTAGACCTGGGGGAAGTAAGAGATCACCCATAGTGCCAGGAGTCGTACATTTAGTGTACATAGTTGATATATGTAAAGTAATATTATTTATTAATGTATATATATTTTAACTATAATTTTTTTGTTATATTATAATGGCCACTTCTGACCCATCTATTATAGAGTTTAAAGATTATAATAAGATGTATATTGATCGCAATATAGGAAAAATTACTGGTGAATGACAGTGCCATATTTTGGTTAGTTATTTGGTTTAAAAGTGACATGAATATTTTTTTGTGATTTTAATTTTTCATTATATTTAAAGGAAACATATGAGGCTAAAACTTATGATTCATGGGAGATTCAAGATTTTACTGAATAATTTGTCACTTCTTATTCATGTTTTGATGATGGGGATTAGATACAAGTTACTTCGCATGGAGTCATGAAAGGCCGAGGGATTGGTATTGGTTCTCGACTGACATCTATGAGTTGTTATGGTACTTCTATGATGACATCAGTTGGCATGAAGGGGGCTCGTGGAGATTCATCATCGATTCCATCGTCTACTACACAATATGGGGATAGGTTGAGAGATCATGATGTGATGATACAATAGATGTAGAAGGAGAGAGAGGATGAGCATGACCAGAAGTATCTGAGAGATGAGTAGATGGTGGAATATGTGTGGTAACTTGTGCATGGAATTGGAATGGAGTTTCGTCCCATGGGTCATTTGAGTGATCCTCCTCCAGCTAATTCTTGTCGATAACTTCGGAAGAGTTTATGATTATTTTTTAATTAGGTATCATAGATATATTATATTTAAAATTATGTATACTTTTATGTGTGTTTTAATTTTGTAACTTTATTAATGTTTTTAAAATATTTTTTATTTTATTTTTTTATTTTTAAATAATTTAAATTATTTTTAATTTTATTTTACTTTTGAAGAAAGTTATTTTTGATGGATTAGTCATCAATCAAAAATATCTTTTTGTGACGTATCATTGAAAATTCGATTTAAAAAACTTTCATTGATTTTTTTGGATATGTTATTAATCCTCTGTAAAAATAATTGCAACAAACCCTCATAAATAATCACATTTGTGAATCCATTTTCATTGATGTGTTATTTTTAATGGACACCCACCACAATGAGTTTTTTCAATGTTAATCCATCTCTAATAACCTATTAAATGGATTTCATTTATATTTAGTTTAACTATGTTCTATGGTTTGGTGTGTGGAATGAGAATTTCGATTGACATAAAACTAGTGTATTGGTTTAATTGTGATGATTATCAGAAGAAGAAATAACCAAACATAAAAGAGTTAATTTAGGATTATCATTAGAAATATGTATTTTTTTTAAATGATAAGTGATGTGGTAGTAGATTTGATTATTGTGATAATTGATAACTTATATTAAGTTGACCATTTCCTTATTATTTTGATAACATGATAAATTTACCACCATTTCATAACATAGGAATTATGTTGGTTGTTTAAAATAGAATTACAAGGGATGGAATTAGTTAATTGGAATGTCAATGTCATTTATAAAAAAATACTAAAAGAAAAGAAATAATTCTAATTTTTATGATAATTTGGAACCTAACCTTGTGGAATGTAAATGAATCGATAAATGGTAATTGGATGAATTGACCATCATGGATTGGGATGACATGGCTATTATTCATGGTGTTTGGGTTATGATGAAATGATTACAAAAAGGGCTTGACCCAATTTTTCTAAAATGATTATATAAAGGTATTTTCCTAGTTACTCTAAAATTCTTATATAAATGGCATGGTTCAAACATGCTGAAATGATTATTTAAAGGGATTGTACCAGTTGTACTAAAATGATTATATAATGTTTATGTGTCTGGACATGATGAAATTTGTATATAAAGGGATTACACCAGATTGTGTTGTGATTCTTATTGGCATCTTCTAGTTCTATGGTGATGTTTGATTAGTTTTACCTTGGGAGGGTTATGTCCATGGTTTGCATGGTTATAGGACCTTCTTAGAGATATCCAGCATCGTGCCGAAGTAGGTGATTATTTTTGAAGTTGACATAGTCCTGTGGCGTGCTCATAGATATATGATAATGTGCCAAATCACTTTTGGATGACCTCGAGTGTCAACAAAGAGAATGAGGGTCATCATGTTTATTTTATGTTTAGTATTTATTTTAATAAATTAATACCCCTTGTGGTTGATTATTTCATGCATTGTATACTCTATGGGTTTTTTAGACACTGTTGGTTGTGTCCTGCTGAGTTTTAGTCACATCCTTCTCGAGCTGCAATTTCACCTGGGTTCCAGAGAAGCTTTTACATGTTTATCATAGGTCAAGGTTGGGATACAGCCTGGGATAAGATGGTCGAGGAGGAATGCTCGTATGTTATTAGGAGACTAGATTAGTTTCAGATCGGTGATGTAGTTGATCCTTATTTTGTTTTATTCTTTTATTATATCATGTATCGATGACCGGAGTGGTGGCAGTTTTGTTGTATGTTCCACCATGGTTTTTTAGTCTTTAAATTGATTCCATGTAGTGTATCTTAATGTTATTCATTTATGCATAATATGATTATTTATTTTCATGGCTGATGTTTCATTATTTATTTATTATTTGTGTACTTTGATATAATGAGTATAGTCTCTCCATTGTTCCATCTTACACCCCAACATCTAGTCAGTAGCCTATGGTGTATAAGGTGGTTCTCATGAGGTCTTTTAGAGGACCGTTATAACCACTAGTTTTATATTGAATTAGGGGGGGTGGTTAAAAATAATATAGGGGGAGGGAGCTACAATGAGGAAAATTGATAGGAAACTAGATAAATATAGAATGAACACCATCCCAAGGGATTTTCCTCCTTATATAACCCTTGAGAAACTATTGAGTATTCATATATTTAATCATACATTATGAATCAAACAAGTAAATGTCATAATGTTACAAACCATAAAACCCTTGACCATCTAATTCTTCCAACATTTCTAATTACGAAATATTTGATCAATGATAGCATACATAGAGGAATATCTGAATGATTTCCAATTAATGTTTTTCTACCAGAAATATCATAATATTCCACATGAATCATACATTATGAGTCAATAAATTATGGCATGAACATGACCAGCAATATGATTGGACAAGGTAGTGATGAAAAGATATGTCAGTATCATCGGAAACTGTTGTGGGAGTGCCACCATAGAGACAGATAAAATATCCAATATAGGAGGTGGTATCACATGAACCACCATAGAATGTGATTTGATCTAAATAAATAATTTGAAAATAAAGGGAAATAAAACAAAAATATATACAAAAACTGATGGTCATTGTATCACACAAAATCCATAGTAAGAATAAGAAAATGCAGACAGATAGAAAGAATAATATATTTATGTGGTTTTGATGACATTAGTCCTACTCCAGGGAATGGATACAATCTAAAATCTTTTTATACAGAAAAGAAAACAAATGGTAGATTAGAAACATAAATTTGATGAAGAAAACATAGGAAATAGAGTATATAAGATGGATATATGATATTACTCACAAAACAAAATGAAACAATAACAAAAAATTAACTAGGAAAAATCCAAAAGAAATAAGATGAAAACCAAGATAGAATCCCCTTACCAAGGATCAACATCGCCTATCAAAGATCCATCCATGAACAATTGTTTTCACTATTAACCTTCTCAAAACTCAAAATCATTGATATCACAAATAAAACCATCTATCTAAAGTCAACTATGAGCACTGTTTCCAATAAAGACACAAACAATCCCTCGCATGAAGATCGAATCCATCACTTCTCTTCATCTCTCCCTTGGATTCCCCTTCTTCATGATTTTGATTCTTTCTATCTTAGACCATTAAGGGAACTTGGCCAATTAAAACTGAATGAAAAAATACCTAAAAAAATCATCAATAACATCAAGACATATGTTTGGTTGAAGAACATTTGAAATAATTCATTACAACTTATCCTGAATGGTTGTTAGTATATAAATCTTCTTCATAGGATTCCTCACATAATGTTTGACCAATAACTCTATGTAAGGGTAAATTCCTTGCAATAAAGGGTCGGAACCTACTAATTAAGGGTCATACCATGCTACAATAGAGTCCCCTGACTGAAACCTAATCTATATATGGGTCACGTTGTCCTGACATAAAGATAAGCCTTAAGCACTAAATCTCGATTAAAGGTAGATCTATTGAAGGTTCCTGGCGCAGCGGAAGTGCATGGGTGGATGTTCCCACTTGGCTATTTTTCATTATCCATGATCAATCCAGGATCAATACGACAATAAACACCAGTCTCCAGGGATCGAATTACAGAAAAAGAAAAAGAAGATGGTTTGTCCCAGAACCACAAACAAGGATCGTTACAGGTTGATTATAGTTAATTTAATTAATTATAAAGAAATACCTTTTGGGTGTTCTTTCTTCATTGATGTTCTCGATCACGTTGTCAATGTGATCCATCATTTCATCTTAGAAGCCAAGTGTAGACTCCCTCTAGCGTTGATCCACACGTGTACCTCGTATCTCTGGACATCGCCAAAGGATTCTCCGGGTGCTAGCGTGGAGAAGACTTTTCTTGCGTTGTCCGCCGTAGACTGTCTTTATCCGATGGAAGAGGATCTCTCTCGGTCTTGAGAGAGTTCTTGGAGAAACAGGTTCTTTCGGTCTTGAAAGAATTCTCCAGAGATGTTGTGCAAAACGATTCTCTTGTGTGTCGGAAAAGAGTTGGGGTTGTGAGGATATTTATAATCGGGTGTGTGGGGTTATAGAGTTATGACAATAAATAAACGCGTTATGCGTTTTATTTATTTCATTGAATCTTTATTTAAAACCCCCATGTCGAATAAATAATTCCTTGACATGCGCCCATGCTGATTATAATAAATATCATTTAAAACAATATTATATCCTCAAAATCCCGACTGGAAAAACTACACGTCGTGTAATAATAAATACACAGCGTGTACTTGTTTTTCATTGAAAACTACACGGCGTGTACATTAAATGTACACGACGTGTATATCTTGTTTTCATTTATTCATTTCCTTTCCAAAATAAAACTACACGGTGTGTACATTTAATAATACATGGCGTGTACTTGTTTTATATTATTTTTCTTCCATTATTTAAAACAACTTAGGCTTCCTTGAATAATTATTAAACCACATACGGGAATAATATTTATTCAACTTGAGATACTTGGATACACTTAGTGTGTGGCCCTCTACTCCTCTTTCTCGTTGGCATTAGGCGGGCTTGCATAAAGTTCAAGATTACTATCTAGCAACGGGTCAAGGCACCCAAGAGAAAGAAGTTGACACCGCATTGACGTATCACCTCATACGAACGCTTACTGTGTAATTTAATCCCTTTGTCTCGATATCTCATCAAGCAGGTTTCATGGCAGTGTCATAAACCTATATGCTTGATATGTCGTTCTATGACTACCTGAAATAAACTCGTCGTTTACACCATGACCATGGAATTTAATGCGGCAGTTCTATTTCAATCAAAGGGACGAGATATCAACTTCCATAAATGGAAGGGACAAATCCTTCCTCGACTTATCCATTAACAACATGTCATTCATGATGCACCCAACGTACCCTACTTCCCACCAACTGTCTGCGTGACGGTTTTCGTCAGTAAATCTAAGTGCGTGAGTCATGACATGAGTTAATGATAATCTTCCAGTCTAAGGACCATTACACACGCTCGTAGATAGAAATATCCGATGACACCAAGTCATGCGGAATTACTACTGGCGGGTCTGTTCTCATAATCTCCCATCTTGGAGATTACTAAGTGAGAACTCCATGAGAGAGAGTCTCGTCTTCTTACAAGTACTTTCACATGACGGTCTGTATACTATCTGTCCTATCATAGTATGTCATCCAACCGCAGAACTTTATTTAAGAATATTGTTATAGCATTTCAAGGTTCTCATCATAGAGGGGATCTGCAATGACCTTATTAATGAAATAAATATTACAAGAACTTATTATATTATAGTCATGCAGAACAATGAAAAATATATAATAAGTGAACATTCATGTAATCAAAGTACAAAACAGTTGGTTCTGAGGACACCAACCCTTACAAAATCCCACTTGGACTAGAGCCAATTGCCTACAACTTTTAGTCCTCTAGACCTCACATGATGATCATGTTTCTTCTAAGTCAAGGCTTTAGTCAATGGGTCTGCCACATTGTATTACATGGAAGTACTGCTCACTACAACTTCACCTCTCTGAGAAAAATCCCTCAAGTGATGATACTTCCGAAGTTTGTTCTTTGTCCGCTGATGTGACCTTGGATATTTTGCAAGTGCCACCACTGCAGTATTATCACAATAGAGTGTGATAGGATCTTTACTGCTCGGTACAACATCCAGCTCTTGGACGAAGCTTCGCATCCATACTGCTTCTTTAGCTGCCTCAGAATCTGCGATATACTCGGACTCTGCTGTAGAATCTTCCACCACACTTTGTTTTGAGCTCTTCCACCTCACTGCACCTCCATTCAAAATGAAGATGTATCCCGTCTGCGACTTCATGTCATCTTGATCAGTCTGGAAACTAGCATCTACATGCCCTCTAATGACTAGTTCATCATCTCCTCCATAAACCGGGAACATATCCTTAGTACGCCTCAGATACTTAAGGATAGTCTTGACGACCATCTAATGGCGGTCTCCTGGATCTGCTTGATATCTGCCTACCACACTTAATGTGTAAGCAACATCTATCCTCGTACATAGCATAGCATACATGAATGACCCAATCGCAGATGCGTAAGGGATCCTTTCCATTCTCTTTCTTTCCTCATGTGTCTGAGGACACATTTTCTTGGGAAGATGAATGCCTTGTGACACTGGAAACAATCCCCTCTTGGACTGTTCCATACTGAATCTCTTTAGTATTTTGTCAATGTATGTACTTTGACTCAGGCCCAGCATTCTCTTAGTTCTATCATGATGGATCTTGATCACAAGAATATATTCCGCCTCACCCAAGTCTTTCATGGAGAAGTATTTATGCAACCATGCCTTAACTGACTGTAAGACAGGTACTTCGTTTCCAATTAGCAATATGTCATCAACATATACTATCAGGAAAACGACTGCACTTCCACTAAACGTTTGTAGACACAAGGCTCACATTCGTTCTTAACAAAGCCAAATTCCGTAACAGCTTCATCAAAACGAATGTTCCATGACCTTGATGCTTGCTTTAATCCATAAATAGATTTCTGTAACTTGCATACATTGTTGGCATCCTTTGGAGTCACAAACCCTACGGGTTGTGTAATGTAGACATCTTCCTGGAGGTTCCCATTAAGGAAAGCTATTTTGACATCCATTTGCCAAATTTCATAGTCATGGTAAGCAGCAGTGGCCAATAGGATTATGATGGACTTAAGCATTGCAACCGGTGAAAAGGTTTCATCATAGTCAATTCCTTGACACTGTCCAAAAACTTTTGCAACCAGTCATGCCTTGTATATGCTGATTTTTCCCTCCATGTCCAGATTCTTCTTGAATACCCATTTATTACCAATAGGCTTTATACATCAACTGGAGGATCTACCAAAATACAGACTTGGTTTTGGTACATGGAATTCATTTCAGAATTCATGGCTTCTTGCCACTTGGCAATGTCTGTGCCTTCAACTGCTTCCTTGTAGGTAAGAGGATCATCATTGTCAACCAATAATGAGTCACCATCCTCGGTGACAAGAAAACCATATCGTTCTGGTTCTCTCACCTCTCTCGTGCTCCTACGCAGTTCTTGTGTCTCTGGAACATATTTTTCTTCCACAGGGCTTTGTGGAATCTGTTCTTGTACCAACTTATGTGTATCTTGAACCTCGACTTCATCGAAGTCTATCTCACTCCCACTATCTCTTTTAGAGATGTGCTCGCTCTCAAGGAATATGGCGTGTCTTTCCATTGTAACCTTTTTGTCTGAGGGGTGGTATAGGTAATATCCCCTTGTTTCCTTGGGATATCCTATAAAGATACACTTTGTGCCTCGGGGTGCATGTTTGTTACCTGAAGAGGCCTTAACCAAGGCTTCACTACCCCACACAAGTAAATTCGATAACATGGCTTTGTGCCCACTCCATAATTCGTATGGAATACCATTTATCGATTTAGTTGGTACTTGGTTTAGTATGTGCATTGTTGTTTGTAATTCATATCCCCAAAAGGATAATGGAAGAATCGCATGACTCATAATTGATCTCACCATGTCCAACAGGGTTCGGTTCCTCCTTTCACTTACACCATTCCACTGCGGTGTGTAAGGAGGAGTGAGTTGAGATAGAATCCCAAACTCTCGTAAGAAATCAATGAAGTTCTGATTAAGATATTCTCCTCCTATGTCTGAGCGATTTTTTTTAATCTTCTTACCATGCTGGTTCTCAACTTCATTCTTTTATTCTTTGAACCGATCAAAAGAATCTGACTTATAACTCATTAAATAGATATATCCATATCTACTAAAATCATTAGTAAAAGTTATGAAGTATGAGAACCCACCCCTTGCTTCAACTGGAAATGGTCCACACACATCTGTGTGAACTAATTCTGGAAGCTCTTTAGCTCTTTCACCTTTCCTACTAAATAGGGCTTTGGTCATTTTTCCTTGTAGACATGCATGACATACACCAAGTGGTTTTAGTTTGAAAGAATCTAAATACCCATCATGATGTAATTTTGTCAAACGTTTATCATTGACATGACCTAGCCGGTGATGCCAAAGATGGGTGTGGTATGAGTCATGTGAATTAACTTTGTTATCGATTGCCATTACTTGGTTTGTGTAGTCTAACACATAAAGGTCGTTATATAAATGTGCCCTACCAAAACAAATGCTATCTTTATAAATGTAGCAAAATTCATTTCAAAACATGAATATGAATCCACCAGTATATAATTTCGATACTGAAAAAATGTTTTTAGTAACATAAGGCACATAATAACAACCTTTCGAAACCAAGACCATCCCGGAAGGCAATGTGAGGTGGTAGTCTCCAACAGCTACAGCAGCGAGTCGGGCTCCGTTGGCTGCTCGTAGATCTACCTCTCCTCGATCAATATTCCTGAATCTACTTGGTTTCTGTATTTGGATATAGATGTGAGCACCACGAGCAGTATCTAATACCCAATTAGTATAAACAGATAGATTTCATTCGATAACAAACTCACCTGAAGATTCCCCTTGCCTCCTTGGCTGGGTGCAGTTTTTCTTCTAGTGGCCCTTCTTGCCACATGCAAAACAAATAGCATCTTGTTCCTTTGCCTCCCCTATGATCTTCCTTTTCTTGGAAGGCCTTGAAGAAGCATTGGGATTAAAGCTCTTCACCTTCCCTTTCCTTTTATTCACCATAAGCACAGAAGTATTTTCACGCTTCATGTCATTTTCCACTTGGCGAATAAGGATAAGAAGATCAGATAGAGACTTCTCAATATTGTTCATGTTGAAATTAACAACAAAGTTTGTGAAGCTCTGGTGGAGTGATGCGAGAATGAGATCGGTACCTAGTTCGTCAGGGATTTTAAACCCTAGAACCTCCAAGCGCTCAATGTAGCCAATGAGCTTGACTACATGAGGCCCAGCTGGGGCACCCTCTCCAAGCTTTCTCTGAAATAGAGCCTTGGAGATCTCAAACATTTCTTGTCTTTCTCTCTCCTGGTATAAACCATGGAGGTGCTCGAGCATGATGTATGCATCCATGTCTTCATGAGACTTCATGATCTCACTAGACATAGATGATAGCATCAAACATTGAAAATCGAGAGCATCGTTCAAATGTTGATCATAGACTTGGAAATCTTCATCACTCACCCCTGGGGCAGGAGAATCAGGAAGTGAGGACTCTAGCACGTAAAACTTCCTTTCATGGCGTAGGATAACCCGAAGGCGCCTAAACCATTCCTGAAAGTTACTGCTGGTGAGGATATTGTCTTTATCTAGTATTGATCGCAGAGAAAATGTGGTTGATGTGTTTTTCATATTGATTCTACAAATTAAAAGAGCAGATTCATCAGTACTTTTCTTGATTACATTTTATGAGAAATAATAAAATTTATTAAGTCTCCCAATATTTTATGAAGTCACAATGGCCCTCATCATTGAACTCGGAATGTCCAGTTGCTTTGACAATCTAGTGGCAAGGATCCATATTCCCCTTCGCATAACCCCAACAAGGGTTGGTCAAGCTATTTGATGGTATTTAGGTAGGCATGTCTTTTCCAACTATGAGCTTACAGTTCCTTGATCTGTTGAGTGGAATCCCCAATCCTGAAATCCTGACTTGGATTTCCTCAACTCTTGCCTCCAATATTACATCAAGTCTAGCAAGGGCTACTTCTCTTGATGTAATATGGTTAAGTCAACCCGAAACCTTTCATAAGGGATTCCTTTATAAAAGTAAGTGTCCCAACAAGGGTTGACCAAACACATTGTTTTATTGAGTCTTGCCCTTAATTAAGTAACGGAAGGCTTGGTCTGACTTAATATGGTATTTGAGGGATTTTAATCTTTATGCCTATATTTGCATTATCACATTCTTGTTAATATTAAGTGATTCTTGATTAAGTGATTAACCATGTTCCGATAATGTTTACGCATAGTCTGGTTTTTATTTTATTCCATCTTTGCATGCTGGTTCATTTTATTAATTATATGATCGCGACAACACATACATAATAAATAAACCATGCAATCAGAAAGAAATAAAATAAGATGGCATGATCATGAGCTTCTATTAGTTATCTTATCTAGCGGTTTTGATAAGCTAACCCTAACCTAGGGAAAACGCCTTGAACCTGTTGGTTTGTGTTTTGTAGCTCCCACCTATCCACCTATGTATCTTCTTGCACCGGTTTCACCTCGGCTTCAGGATTTGAACCGTCTCCTTTGGCTTGGGAGATCCTCCATTACACGGGTTTACATTAAAGAAACCATGGGCATGCAGGCCCTACATTTTATTGGAATAAGTCTCGCAGGCCAACAAATTTAAATTAAATAAATTTAAATGAAACAATACACATACAAAGGGTATTTGGTCTAGCTCATGATCATCCATAGTATGCAAAGACATTTACACATATTCAAATTATTTTATTCATTATTTTATTTGAGATAAGACGCGCTCGAATTCAATTAATTATGATCTTATAATTAATAAATTCTTTATCTTAAATTCCTTTCTGAATTTCCATGAAATTCTTCTCATCCATATTCCTTGTATAGGTCTTTGTACATTGGAGGAAACCTGGTGAAATTCCATTTCAAGAAAGTACACGGCGTGAAGTTTATAATTACACGATGTGTATTTTTCTTTTCACCCTTTATCCAAAGTACACGTCGGGGCTTTGGCGTGTTTTCTGTACTTTGGAAGTTTTAGAGTACATGACGTGTAGATGTATCATACACGGCGTGTACTTCCATGTTACGTGGCAACCATCCTGGTGATCTTGTGTATGCGGTATGCGGCTTATCTTTGTACACGGTTTCACCTGGGTCGGAACGGACTACACGGCGTTTTGCTCCAACATACACGCCGTGTTTTTTGGTTTCCACACGCCGTTCAATTCTGGTCAACAAGACGTGATTAAAACTTAGGCATAATCAATTCACACTGTGTGGTTTGGAGGACCAGTGCCGGTTCATTGAACCTACTTACACGGTGTGTAGTTTAAATTACACACCATGTAATCCCGTGTTTTACAGACAGAAAGAGCGTCTCCTCCGGATGAGTTCCTCATTTTTATTTTAGTAAAAATTAAAATTAAAAGGTCGTTTCTGTGATATGAATCGAGAAACGAAGGAGGAAGAATAGATCTCGTTAGTTCAGATTTATAGAATGATTTATTTCGAATTGAATCAAATATAAATGCGTAAATTATCAATGAAAATTAAATAAGTATAATCAATGTTGTAACCTCGCTCTGATACCATTTGAAGGTTTCGGGCGCAGCGGAAGTGCGTGGGTGGATGTGCCCACTTGGCTTTTTTTCATTAGCAATGATCAATCCGGGATCAATATGACGATAAACGCCAGTATCCACAGATCGAATCACAGAAAAAGACAAAGAAGATGGTTTGTCCCGGAACCACAAACAAGGATCGTTACATGTTTATTATAGTTAATTTAATTAATTATAAAGAAAGACCTTTTGGGTGTTCTTTCTTCGTTGATGTTCTCGATCACGTTGTCGATGTGATCCATCGTTGAGTCATAGAATCCAAGTGTAGACTCCCTCTAGCGGTGATCCACACATGTACCTCGTATCTCTGGACTTCGCCAAAGGATTCTCCGGGTGCTAGCGTGGAGAAGACTTTGCTTGCGTCATACGCCTTAGATCGTCTTTATCCGATGGAAGAGGATCTCTCTCGGTCTTGAGAGCGTTCTTGGAGGAAGAGGTTATTTCGGTCTTGAAATAATTTTCCAGAGATGTTGTGCACAACGATTATCTTGTGTGTTGGAAAAGAGTTGGGGTTGGGAGGATATTTATAATCGGATGTGTGGGGTTATAGAGTTATGAAAATAAATAAACACGTTACACATTTTATTTATTTCATTGACTCTTTATTTAAAACCCCCATGTCGAATAAATAATTCCTTGACATGCGCCCATGCTGATTATAATAAATATCATTTAAAACAATATTATATCCTCAAAATCCCAACTGAAAAAACTACACAGCGTGTAATAATAAATACACAGCGTGTACTTGTTTTTCATTGAAAACTACACGGCGTGTACATTAAATGTACACGGCGTGTATATATTGTTTTCATTTATTCATTTCCTTTCCAAAATAAAACCACACGGTGTGTACATTTAATAATACATGGCGTGTACTTGTTTTATTTTATTTTTCTTCCATCATTTAAAACAACTTAGGCTTCCTTGAATAATTATTAAACCACATACGGAAATAATATTTATTCAACTTGAGATACTTGGATACACTTAGTGTGTGGCCCTCTACTCCTCTTTCTCGTTGGCATTAGGCGGGCTTGCATAAAGTCCAAGATTACTATCTAGCAACGGGTCAAGGCACCCAAGAGAAAGAAGTTGACGCCGCATTGACGTATCACCTCATACGAACGCTTAGTGTGTAATTTAATCCCTTTTTCTCGATATCTCATCAAGCAGGTTTCATGGCAGTGTCATAAACCTATATGCTTGATATGTCGTTCTATGACTACCTAAAATAAACTCGTCGTTTACACCATGACCATGGAATTTAATGCGACAGTTCTATTTCAATCAAAGGTACGAGATATCAACTTCCATAAATGGAAGGGACAAATCCTTCCTCGACTTATCCATTAACAACATGTCATTCATGATGCACCCAACGTACCCAACTTCCCACCAACTGTCTGCATGACGGTTTTCGTCAGTAAATCTAAGTGCGCGAGTCATGACATGAGTTAATGATAATCTTCCAGTCTAAGGACCATTACACACACTCGTAGATAGCAATATCCGATGACACCAAGTCATGCAGAATTACTACTGGCGGGTCTGTTATCATAATCTCCCATATTGGAGATTACCAAGTGCAAACTCCATGAGAGAGAGTCTCGTCTTCTTACGAGTACTTTCACATGACGGTCTGTGTACTATCTGTCCTATCATAGTATGTCATCCAACCGTAGAACTTTATTTAAGAATATTGTTATAGCATTTCAAGGTTCTCATCATAGAGGGGATCTGCAATGACCTTATTAATG
This sequence comes from Viscum album, assembly GCA_963277665.1. Lineage (NCBI taxonomy): Eukaryota > Viridiplantae > Streptophyta > Magnoliopsida > Santalales > Viscaceae > Viscum > Viscum album. The sequence continues at coordinate 323,820,827 of OY728140.1, forward strand.
AAACAAATATTCCATGAAATTATTATATTATAGTCATGCAGAACAATGAAAAATATATAATAAGTGAACATTCATGTAATCAAAGTACAAAACATTTGATTCTTAGGACACCAACCCTTACATCTATGACCACTTATGGGTAGAGAACTCCAAATACATTCCACATAAAGGCAATGTAGCTACTAGGATATTTATATAAGGGTCAACCTTAGCCTATAAAAGAGTAGATCACCCCCCATGTAAAGTCAACTCACATAGAACCGATTATATATAAGGGTATAAAAAATCTATGTAAAGGTAAATACTACAATTCAAAACAAACATGAGGTTATAAAACAACTTATGAAATGGTTATCCCTACAAATTTAAATTCACATAAGGGTCAAATAACACTTTTTAAGGGTAAAAAAAATTAGATATAGGTAATAAAACAAGGCAGAATATTCCAAAATAGAAGATTAAGAAAAATAAAAATAAAACAAACATTAAATAACAGAAAAAAATTGATTTTTCATGACATGACCAAAAAAACAAAAAATTTAATTTCTAACAATAATAAGAAGAATTTATCAAATCTTCTTATTACAAAATAAAATATAAAGACATCAGTCAATGTACTTGAAATCAAACACTATCCTAACCAATCAGATGATTTTGGTAGCCTTCACTAACAAAAGACCCTAAGCTCAAACCTGGTCATCCCTGCCTGACCAACTAACTAGTATACACCATAGTGGTTTATGTTTTCCCATACCAACACATATACTTCTAAAAACTAAAAAAAGAAACCTTAGAGATCAAAAAAATCCATGAAACATCAATAACATAATTCATACCTTCACTTACTCAAGCTTCTCTTCATCACATACCTACAACCAAATTCACACATGCCATCAGAGGTCTTGGATAGATCTCGTATTGCTGCATGACAAACAATGAAAATATAAGAGAACCCAATTTCTCAAACAAAATGAAACATGTAGAAAAATACACGAAGGGTATAAATAAGATAAATATTTAAACAATTCATTATGAAATCACTAAGAGCTATATAAAACACACTATAAGAAAATATAGTAAGATGACAGAAGACAAGACTCCAGATAAGCCCAACTAGATCATAAATAACTACCCCTACCCACATCCTCTCTTACTACTAGGGGACCTTAAAAATAGCATGTAGATATAGTCTTATAAATAATGAAGAACTAAAACCAAGAGATATATCTAATCTGTACTAAGGGATACTATACTGACTTATAGGACCTAAAAACTATCATAATGAGGGTATACTTAATTATTATGTGTTATACAATCCTTAGACATATCCTTACGGTAATATCTCTTAATGTGGTAAGTTTTTCCACACTTATAGAACATAATCATCCAAAATAGGCTACCATGTTTTCTTTATTTTCTTTTACCTTTTGGTTGACCCTTCACATAAGGAAACTCAGGCCCACAGATTACCCCCTTTCCCTCCACCTTCAAATAATGTATTTGATGATTCTTAGATAAGAAACCTGGATTCACATCATCTAAAGTGATGGAATCCTGACCATAAATCAAGGAGTATTAAATAGGATATAATGGTTCATCCATATAATTCAATAAAAAACATATCTGGTTCTCATTAATAAGATCAACATATACATTGGATAAGTTAATGAAAATCTTATTAGTGCTATCTAAATGAGGTTGTACAAAAGAGTTAAGAATCATTTTAAAATTATGAAGATGAATTTTATTTAATAATATTTCTAAAAGGTATCTAATCATGTAAAGATGTCATAGATTCAACCAAATTGCATTGGAAGAAGTCCTATGGACCACATATTTCAAAAACATATCACCCAGGGTAAAAAAATGTTTATTAGATTTCATTAAAACAATATGGTCAACATCCACAAATAAAATAGTAGTCTTCCTAGTGGATGAGATAAAGGTAATTTTCTTTTTAGAACATGATAGAGAATCTTCAAGTCCACTGTGAACAAGTAGAGCATGCATCTAAACTCTCCACAAATTGAAATCCTTTTCTCCATGAAACTTCTTAACCACTAAACTAGTAAATAAAATCTTTATAATTCATTAAATCATCTCTAAAGACACTGGTTATGGGAGGATATCCTTGGAATGAAACAATATCTATAATTTTGAAGGTAGTATACCATGGACGAGCACAAAAAATAAATAAAACACAATTGAATCTGACCTATACTTATAAAATAAAGTGAAATACAACTAAAATAGAATAAAAAATTGGTGGAATAAATATCATGAAAAAAATAACAATAATAATAAAATTTACAAAGATAAATAAAAAATGATATTTACATGGTTTGGGTCAGTTTGGATCTACTCCAAGTCAAGAAAACCCCCCAAAACTGTTTTATTAAGAAAATTAATCAAATAGAATATTGTAAAAATATTTGATGAAGGAAACAAAATAAATAGTTGAAACTAGAGGAACACATGACAATACATGAAAAATATATTGAATTAGGAAACATCAATTGTACGTTGGAAAATTCAATTGGAACAAGAAAAAATCTGTACTTTAACCCCTACAATGGTTCAACCTCAGATGTCGTAGATCCCTCCCATATATTTTTTCAACACAACCAGCCTTCTTAGAATTCACAATCCTTGAGATCTATACTAATACCAACATCCAAGAGATGACCGTGATAATCATTTAAAATAGGTCAATGAACAAGCCTTTACGTATATATTTTCTTATTAACTACTCTTTATCTTTATATTGGCTTCATCTTCTCCATGATTTCGATTATGACTCTATTGATAGAAGTAGGAAAATCAAACACTTAAATAAAAATGAAAAAAATCCCTTTAATAACCTACAAAACCCTCAGGACATGTATTTAGTTGAAGAGATTCTTGAAAATGTCATTTCAACAAATACCAAATGGCTACCACTACATAAAATGGTCTTAATAAGTTTCCATGTATAATGGTCAACCTGGTACGCAACATAATGGACGATTACCTACTACATAAAGGTTGAAACCCACTACATAAGGGTCCCTTGATCAAAACCTTAGTCATGTAATGGTCATGCGGTCCTCACATAAATTTATGCCTCCAACACTCCATCTCACTTAAGGGTGGACCCATGCTCAAGTAAGGGTAGCACACCCTAAACAAATTTCATGTAAAGATAACATGATCACTACCCTCTTTATGTAAGGGTCATCCAAATCGTATGTAAGGGTATCCCAACCACCACATAAAGGTAACTAGTACACAACCAAGGCTACGTAAGGGTATAAAAATCCCTATGTAAAGGTAAATACTACAATTCAAAGATCTTGTAAGGGTACAAAACCACAAATGTATGGGTTATCCCAACAAACTCCAAACTATGTAAGGGTAAGAGAACACTTTTTTAAGGGTAATGAACCTCGTGTGAGGGTAAAAAAAGAAGCCAGAATATTCCAAAACATAATTATAGGAAAAATAAATCTAAAACAAGCATGAAATAACATTATAATAGGATATTATTTCCGACATAAATAAATAATTTATAACATTTAAAATAAAAAATTAATCGAAATGATATACCTAAAAGGAATAAAAAATACTGTTTAAAATGTATGTAATACTCTACAAAACACCTATAGCATATCATATATATAGAATAAGCATATTATATGTTTCTATGGAATCAGGTCACATTACCTCTAAATGAATCATGAAATGTACTAGGGTCTACCACCTACCATCAGATGGTATCACATTGAGGTCATTTGATGCTCAGTGGAAATAGTCATGGGGAGTTGAATTGGCGGAAGGGAAGCCTGTTATCTAAATAAGGTAATAATATATTGATAAAGATCCTAATTAAAGCTTCTATGTCATGATAAATATCATGTAGATATGACATTGAGGGGCCTTGTTTCATTTAATATGGGTTTTCTAGCTAAATTAGTGTGTATTTCATTGTATGATATGAATTCCCTTCAGTGTAGAGTATTGAAAGGGAAATATTTTTCATGGAATGAATTTCATTTAGTAAGGGTGGGGTAGATTTCTTCCTATATTTATAGGAGCATGATTGAGGTGTGAGAGGTGTTGACAAAGAGACTTTGGTGGTGATTGGGGGGAGGGTAACACAGGAAGAATCATGGTTGGTATGATAATTTCCTCTATTAAGAAGTATTCAATGGTGATCTATCCCTGAGGGATAGATGGTCAGGAAATGAAGGTTTAAGATCTTCATTGTAAGGAAGGTCATCAATGGAACATACAAACTGTTTGAATGTTTTTCAGTCAATTAAAAGCCTACATAATTTCTCATATCACCTAAAAATTATGAGTTCTATGGACACTTTAATCTTAGCATTTAACCCTGATTGTTATTTCTCAATCTGGTCTGTAAATTCAGTGGCATGAAAAATGAAATAAGGGGTTATTAAGGATAGTACTGGTTTTTCGAGTCATTCACTACCACAGATCAAGATATATGCAACACCTTCTTTTATTAGTGCCAAACTAAAAGCGTTGATAAAAGGTCAACATTTATGAGTAGTAGATAAAAGCGCTGATAAAATTAACTTTTATCAGTGCTAAAAAATAGCGGATAAAATTGTACCCTTATGGCCATTTTGTTTGCATTCATAAATATGGATCTTTATCATCACTACTCTTAGTGTTGATAAAAAATTTTCATATAAAATATTATTAATATACAAAAAACACCATATTGATATTTAAAAAATAATTTTTATATATATACATTAATGAAAGAAATTCATTTTTATAAATAATATAAAAATGATATATTAATATATATCTTTTTTTAATAATTCAATGATATATATATATATATAATTTTTTAAAAAATGTATTTATAAATTTAAAAATAAAAATATAAATTTCAATAAGTATAGAATTATAATAAATATATTTAAATATATATATATATATATATATATGTAATTATAAAATTAATATAAATATCCTAAAATAATAAATATTTCTATTATATTTATAATTAAATATATTTATATATAAATATGTATATAATTATATGAATATATATAATTATATAAATATATAATTATAAAATTATATTTATATATTTATATTTATACAAAAATATTTATAAAAATAATTACTTATAAAGGAAATTATGGGTCAAAATTTTGGATCCATGGCCCATGTTATGGGATTTAGGCTCAGTTGGCTTATGGGCCATGTATTGAATAAATAATGATTGATGAGTGGGATATCCCCTTGGGGGTTATTGCCTGCCTTTCTCACCTATGTGTGTGGTGTGTGTTTGTGTTTAATTGAAATTGTATCCCTAAACTCATAATATATATATATATATATTTAAAGTAATATATAAATATGAATCATATATATTTGAATAAAAATGAATCTTATTTTCATTATTTTATATATAAAAAATTATGAAATTTGTATTAGTCAAAATGATTAGTAGTTTATTTATATACATTGATTACAAAATGTGTATATAATTAAAAGAAATATAATATATTAATGATTTTTTTATATAATTATATAATATATTATTAATTTTATTTATATTGATATATATTTATATTGACATTAAATAATTTGAAATATATATACATTAATAACTACATGTATGTATGTGTATGTGTGTGCATACACAAGTGTATGTATATGTGTGTGTGTGTTTAGATGTGTATGTGTACATATGTATGTTTTTAATTCATGTAAATATTATGATTTTTTTAAATATTTTTGTAATTTATTTAATTTAATTTATTCATTTATTATTATATATTCATTAATTAAGTTAGAAATATATTTAATCATTTTTTAATATTTTTTATACATATATTTATTTATTATACATGTAATATGTTAAATATGATTATAATTTATAAGGATAATACTTATTCATTTCAATTAACAGTGTTTTAACAATTAAAATACGTTTGATATTTATATAATTTATCATTTTAAATAATTTCTTAATTTAAATATTTAATTATAAAAATAGAAATATATATTATTTTTAAAAAATGTATTTATGAAATTATAAATATATATATATATATATATATATTTAAATAATTATAATATTATATTAAATATATTTAAATAATAAATATATTTAGTACACTATTATATATATATATATATACAATTTTATTATATTAATTAATTTTCATAATTATAAATAAATAAATTTATATTTAAAAAATTATGAAATGATAAAAAAATATATCTAAAGAATTAATTAATTTAAATAAAAAATATTTTTATTATATTTATAATTATACAAAAATATTTTTCAAAATATTTATTTATAAATATATTTATAAATAAATAAATAAATATCTATATTATTAATATTATCTCTTTATTAGCACTTTTTTAGGGATGATAATAACATATCTTTATCAGTTCCAAAAATACACAAATAAGAGATATCAATTTCAAAGATAAAATTGTTGCGTTGATAAAGAATTGTTTTATCAGTGCTTTTCTAGTGCTGAGAAAGTGCAATTTTATCTGTACTTTCGATTTTAGCATTGATAAAACTAATCTTTATCAATGCTTTTTTGAAAGAGAGGATAAAAGCCTTATACTTTCTTATAAAATAAACCCTAATGGAGTCATCTCCTCTAATTACTTCAATCTCTCACGAGACTAGGCAATTTTTTCTGCTATTTCTGAACGCTAATGCTACCACCACTCGACTTTCATGATGAATTGATCCTCTCCAAATCTAGGGAATGTGCCAATTTATTTTGTTAGCACCTCTGACCGTTCTCAGCTCTTCTTTTCTTTTACTTCATCTTCAGTGCTCGATTCAGTTCTCAAGGTTTTTTTGGTTAGGGTAAGAGACTTCATGATTTTCCTCGGTCTCGGTTGATCCACATATTTTATAAGCTAACCATCCTAGTCTTGCATAACATCTTCTTCTACATACAAGATTCTTACGTGGAAACTCACTTTCACATAAGTCGTGGTTCACAATATTTGTTTCACATGATATGTATTGTATGATAATATCATTTGATATCTCACTATACATGTGAAAACAGAGAGAGTACTTTCATCGACACCAAGCACCATGAAGCACTGCACTAGGTAATACTACCTGATCACCCATTTGAGGTGGGGATCTTGGCTCCTTTACAATGTAGATGTTGGGGAGGAGCTATTATAATTGTGTTAGGTCTTGTGCCTTCAAGGTCATGTATTGGGCCTTGTTCCCATGGACATTTGGGTCATGTATGGGCCTTGTGCCTTGGGCCTATAGTTTATGTAAGGGTTTCCCCTCAACCCTTAAAAAGGGGATTATCCAAAAATAAATAAAATATAAGGCCTTAGGGATTTCATATATATATATATATATATATATATATATATATATTGTATGATCCACATTATCTTAGAGAACAACCCATCTATTCCATTTACGCCGCTTACTAAAAAAAGTTTATTTGTGATCAGAAACAAAAATTTGTATTGACATATTAAATTGAATTTACTAATGCTTAATTTTTGAAAGAAACAAAATAATTTTAGTGAAGTTATATTTAGTTTGATCCTACAAAATATTCTGGATATAAGACATTGAAATGATATAAATAATGAATTTATCCAAATACATGCCTTTTTCGACATGTATATTTATTTTTAACCGGGAATTTAATAAGTTGTGTTTAAATATTAAATTATTTATTCATGACATATATTTCTTAAAAAAATTCATAAAATATAAAACAAATAATATTTTTAGATTCTTATATTAATGAATTGAATATATTTTCTTATAATTAAATATATTAATAAAATACACGAAGTTTCAACTAAAATAAAATACCAATAAGTGTAATATACCATGGTTTTTAATGTAACACTTAAATTTATTTTCAATTCTTTTATACCATCATATATTTTATTCAAATGTATATTTTTATTTAACATTCAATCTACTTATATAATTCTAAACTCTATATAATGAATATTATTAGTTAATAATATGTAAAAGTGCTGTAGTAAAATTTCACTAATATAAAATTCATTTAGAAGTAAATTTATTTTTCTTAAAAACATAATTGATAAATGAATATCTTACTAAATTTTAGAAAAAAACAATGTTATAGATTCCTAAATTTAGGCTCATCATTCTTAATATATGTAAATTATTTGTAAACTCAAATTCAATTAGATCCTCCATCATCTTTTTTAAAAATTTTCAATCATATTTTAACAATGGTTATTTTGAGAAATAACATTGAAAATCACATATAACGTATGTTATTTGTATAACTGATGTTATATGTGTCTTTCAGTGATGGTTTTCAAACTAAAAAATTTAAAATTTTATAGATATTTTTTAAAAAATATTTCAATACATATAACTCTATTAGAATAAAAAACTACCAGAAACAAATATAAAATTATATAATACAAACGAAAAAAAGAGAAAAAATCATTATTGTGGTTTCTTTTCCTTCACAGTGGTGGTGTCCTTTGAATATAAATATAATTTATTAATTTTCAATTTTTTTGAACGAATTAATCTTGATACATTTTAAACTTCTTTTAATAAATCTCATCTAGTAGAATTAACATTTATACATGATCAAAAGAAGTCATTATTTAAAAAAAATCATCAAATATATATATTTAAATAAAATAAATCATAAAATAAACCAAATAATGATAATGTATTATAAAGACCATGGAAAAGTGATTCAATGATGAATTTGTGGAATGAAGAAGCATTGAAACATTGAAGGAGGTGTAAATCATGAATTTAGAATTTAGTGGAATGGAATGTTATATAGTGTTTTTTAAGAATTGTGCTTTATGAATAATAAATTTATATGTAGAAAAATAAATTGAATGAGTGTGTTGTAATGAAATTGAAACATTATGAGAGTGTGATTTGAAAAGTGACATTTAACATTTCTTATTTAATAATTAATGTCAACATCCACATTGACAGGGTTTTAATACTAATCATTTAGATAAGAGATGCTAAAACACAAACTGGATGGGTTTTAAAATTTATCAATTATCATGTTTTCTATTTTATAATCGGCTTCCAACACTAAGACATATGTTGAATGAATTTCCCACAACACCTAGTTGAATTATATTCTCAATTTGATCACGGATCTGTTAAAAAAATACATCCATAAAATTAGGTATTGGTTTTATTATTTGAATTATGAAACTATAAAATGTAAATAATGTATTACCTTGGTATTATCCAAGAAAACCATCCACTCCAACCAAACATAATGAAAATTGTATGCATGCTTTGATTGTTGAAACAATAATGGTTGTCTCAACATCAGTGTGTGTAAGTCCATCCCGATGAGCCTTATCGTGGTCACACCAATCAAGGACACCCTTGTGGTGAATAGATTTTTTGGATATCTTTTTCAACTTTAGATAGAAAACTGTGAAATATTTATCAGTGCTTCACCAACTCCCCATCCTGTGAATGCTTAGATTTAAGGTGACAACTATAATCCCCATCAACTCCATCTCTCAAAAAAATATTATTTCATTTTGTTTCCAAAGAGTCATACACCAACTCTTTTAGACATGAAATTATGTTTTTTGAACTACCTTGGGCAGTAATAATCCCATAAAAGGCATCAGTGATCATTGTGGAAGAATTCAGAGGGTAAAAACTACCCCCAGTTGTGTAATTATTTTCTTGTATTAAATTTCCCATTTCCATTAAATCATGAAGAAGTTATTTAAAACCATAAAATGTTCATTTCCCTTTATTTGGAAGACACATTTTTTTATATTTTATTTTTATATATATTAATAATATCAAATCAAATAGGAGGTATAGAAATTAAAAATGGATGGACGTCAATTATATAAAAAAAGAATATAGATATGGTGAGAAATAGTTCATCATGTTTGCAAAAGATCATGTATATGGAACTTCTCAAATCCTTGTTCTATGTTTATACTGTTGTTATTCAAGAATAATTAGTCTATAGGTGTTGGAAGAACACTTGATTTATCATGAAATAGATCGATGTTATAAATGATGGACTAAACACGGGAAAAAAGATAGTGTATTTAGTGACTGGAAAACACTTCATCTTACGGAAAATATGATATGGTTATATGTGTGTAAAATCAAGAATCCCATATTAAGGATGTGATTAAAGGTGTGAATGATGATGAATATTGTTTTTTAGAAATGATAATAACTGTTTATGATGAACATCATGATTTTCGAAAAATGTTGGAGATGTTGTATTTATGAAATGTTTTCACTGTATGCTAGTTATACTAGATATATAACAATGTAGGAAGTACTAGTATAATTTAAAAGTTATAAATTGATGGATTGATTCTAGTTTTACTAAACTACTTCCCCTCTTGAATTATATTCTCCAAAAATTGAATGAGCTTCATATTCTTACAGATGATGCTAAATGAATTCTTAGTTCAATGGTAATGATATTTGAAAGAATACATACCTCTGAAAATGATTGTATATAGTTTCAAATGGACAATAAATCAATTAATGAATGAAAAAAGTTTTGTGATTTTCAATATAAGAAATATGAATCAGGTCCTACAAAAATTTAAAGGTACTTTACAATCATTCCAAGGCATAGGTGACTAAATGGAAGTAAGGAAAACTCAATGAAATTGATGTGATACAAAGATACAAGAAATAAATATGGGAAAAATTATCACCTAGAAGGATCTACTATATTAATGAGAATATATCATGAGTTTCATAAATTTTGAAACATAACAAGAATCCTTTTCCTTATTCTATCTATAGATAGTGTGAATCCTTTTGGATTTTTAATGATTCACTCACAATACACAACTGATTATATTGGTAAATTAAAACGTTCCACCATGGTTATCCTTAAAATGAACATAGATTATGTTACATATGCCTATATTAGGACCAAAACAACTAGTCAATGATATTTATTTTTATATGGAACCATTTATTTATGATTTAAAATTATTATAGGATTCAGGTGTTATGTTGTATGATGCTTATAGAAATGAAGATTTCATGTTGAGAGAGATGTTGTAAGGGATGATAAATGAATTTTCTGATTATAAAAATCTATTAGGATATATTATTAATGAAACTAATGGGTTTCCTATTTGTGAAAAAGGTACACAATCAATTAGGTTGAAACATTCATCCATCACTTTTTTCTAGGACATCAATGATTTTTACCCCAGGGACATAATTACCGATCTTCGACTACATTATTCGACGAGAGTTTAGAAGAATGTACAACACCATATCCACTAATTTCTGATAAGGTATTTTAGAAATTCAAATATATAGACAATGATTTGGTAAAAGTTTTCCAAAAAAATACCTTATAAAAATATGTTGGAAAAATAGATCAGTCATTTTTGAATTACCATACAGTAATTGTCTATACGTCAGGAATTTTTGGGATGTTATAGAAGTTGAAAAAATTAATGTGATATATAATTGGAATGTTACTAAATGAACCCAAAAAAACAGAGGATTTAATTAATGCTTGTGTAGACATGATTGACCTGGGAATATGGAATGATTTGGATCTAGTGATGGTTGAAAAATAGAACTTTATTCTCCCATTTTCTTACACTCATTCCATAAAGGGGAGATATTAGTTTTGTAACTTCATGGATTATGTAATGGTTATAAGTGGGTATTAATTGAATATCAAGAATATCATTTTAATGAAAAAATTTACGATAATGTGTATAAAATCACAATACATTCAATTTTTTTCAAAGATATAATTTTTTTATTTAATTTACATTTTTTGAAGAATGTCTACCATACATTAACCAAGCTCATTTTCATTTTCAATTCTATATGCAACAAATTTATAAACATGGTGAAATTTTCTACTATGGAAAATTAAATTATAATCATTTTATGTGAATTGAAACTGTTCCTCCCAAATACATTCTTTGATACAATGGCTCACATGATGGTTCACATACTAATAGTGATTCGACTATGTGGTCCTATACATTATAGATAGATTTACCCCATTTAATAGTATATAATGATTTTGAAAAGGGTATTTCAAAAATATAAGTCTTCTAGAGGGTTTTATTACAATGGGATATATTATTAAGGAAGCTGTTAACTTCTCTACTAACTACCTATTCACTGTGGAAATCATTGGTTTACCAAAATCTCATCACAATGGATGGATTTTTGGTGATTCAATTTATGGAATAGATGTTCTCACAATCACTATTAGATATTCAGAGTAATCCCACATTTACAATTTTCATTATATTTTATAGGTTTCCCAATATGTTGAAACCCATAGTGAAATTCCTTGTCCTTTGAATCTATAGAGGGATGAAAGATGGATATAAAATACACATGGTGAATAGTTTATAGAACTTTTTTGAGACTATATTTGTAATGAGTCAAAAGAAAGTATGGATTCAATTTCAGAATGACTTTAGTGGATGTTTAGAAGACCAATTGTTCATGTATTATCTTATAATAGTTATATAATTAATAGTTATATGTCAATAAAAATGGACATGATGAAGGAAGTACCATGAAAAATAGTGGAGTTACACTTGTGGATGAATCGATGCACGTATCTGGTACCAAGAAAGGAAATCAAATTTATTAGAATATGTCATACTGTGGCTTCCTCCAAAAAAATGTGGGAGTTTTATTATACAAAATTACTAGTGCCATGTTTTTTATAGAAAGTGTTTTAATAATTGGATTTCTATTAAAATAGTTGATTTGGGATTCATGAATGTGGATTTCAATAAGGAAGGGTACATAGACGTACCATTTCCAATTTCATCATAAGATTTACAACTATTTTATGTTCCAGGTCCCAAAAAACAAAAGTGGTTAATTATTCTATTATCAACCAAAATCATTGAAGGGTCATATAAAAATTAAAATGATGATGATCCTTTCATTAAGACGTCACACTCAGTTTTCAACAAACCCATTGTAGGAAGGGTATTTTATTTTAGAGGAGACCAAAAGGAAAGTATTTTGATACTTGATAGAGGGGTCAAAACACTTCCTCATTTTAAAAAAAGAGATCAATAATCATGATATATTTTTTAGTATACATTGCGTTAACTCATATTATTATTATTTTACTACTGCATTAATGTAATATATATTATATTTTTAACAACATCTATAGAAATTGACATTTACATGTTTTAATTCTCCCAATCATGACGAACAACAGTTTTTTCATCATGTTGGTGCTCCCAATGCAGAGGAACAAAAAACATCTGCACATGTCGATTCTAACAATAGAAAAGAATAACATATTGACTATGTTAAACCATAAGAAATTGTCGACGATGATAAAATGATTTCTTTGAAGATAGATAACTTTCGTATTGTGATGGTGTTATATAATATAATTAAGGAGAAACAAAATCATCAAATATGAGGTTGGATGGAATTCACATGGCCATCCTACTAAACCCAACAAGGACATGTTCAATAGTTTCATTGGGATCAACACATATAAGCACTTGTCTATTGATGTAGATTTTTGTAACCATGTTGTGATTGTGATTAAGATACTGATTTAGGAAGAGAAAAGTGTAACATCATGATATCCATTCATTATTTTATAGAATAAAATAATGAATCACTGACTTACCCATCATTTTCCCTTAAGGATGTATCTATAGTTGATGAATCGCAAAATAAATTTGTATTAATGCTTACTTTAAAGGATCACAAAGGACTTTGAAAGATTATAAAAACTCTCCATCTCAAATATAATTAAGGGAAAATAAAACTCCACCCACTGCATATTTGTGCACACATGATAAGCCAATAAGAATGGGATGGATTTATTGGACGTTGTGAGGAGACATATTTTCAGGTACATTTTGGATAATAATACATTGTTTGAGAATATGTGTTTCAATCAAGTTAATTAAGAATTTTTAATTTATGAAATGGTAACTAAGTGATGAAAATAAAAAATGAGTAGCAAAACCAATATACCCTTACTATAAATCAAGGACGGGGTATACTTCACTTTAAAAAAATTGGTCAATATTTTAAATCTACCCCAATAATTTTATGTCACATGAAATAAAAAAATAATTATGTTCCTCTCTTTATATATAGAATGATGAATCCAAATCCAAATCCAAATCCATCTCATTTAATGTTCTATAAAAAAAGACAATTGTAAATTAATATAGGATACAAATAGATGAAAACACACAAAAAGTGTGGGATGTGTGTGTATGTATAACAGAATAAAAAAATCTTTTATATTAAAATTTCAAAATAATTATTATTTACTTTTTTATATTTTTAGTTCGACATAGACATAGAAATCATCATAAACTATATTAGATGGACGACTACTATCGGTGGCCTTGATGTGGCCAGAAAAGTATGGATGTATAAGTGGTGAGGGTTTTGGGGTGACACACTAAACATATTTTTCGAAAATAAAATAATGTCGGGATATATATATAAATATAATTCAAAACATGAAGGAATTATTATATTATCTAGAATAAAAATTTCATTAATATTCCATGTTTTTATAAAATTTCATGGGGGAATAAAAGAGAACAAAGAACTCAATAATAATCATTTAGTGATGATCCCTCTCTCCATCCCCACCTCACAAGATTTGAGGTAATCCATTCCCACCAAATATCTATCTTATATGAGTTAATAAATATTATTATAATTTTTTTATGAAATGTGAATCAGGAAGAAATTGATACCTTTCCTGTACAAATATTCAACATGGTGAATATTAATGTGATTTATATCGATCAACACCCACCCATTACCTTATTGTGAGGTAAACTATGTACAATATCCAAGAAGACACTATGCACAATAGAAAACGTCCAACATGTCATGTAAGAGTGGGGATTAGCATAGTTCATGAGCCGAGCATCGAGCTACCCATTCCACTCAATGATGTAAATATTCATATACTCAAGAAATATATTGGAACATTCATGGAATGTCATTCTGATCTTGTAAACAAACATATCGATAAGGTGGTATTGGTTTCTAATTTATTTTTCATGCTAAGACATTAAGAATTAATGAAAAATTATCTAAACTAATGAATTTTATTACATACAGACAAAGGGAATGGGGTGAAATGAAATGTCGAATCAAAATTATCTAAATGAACAACTAGTCAATTGAAATTATCTTCATAAATCACCTTTACCCCTTGGATTGAATATCTGTATTTACTGAAAGAGAAGGTAGAGAAGGTTCATGAAAATACAATGTTATATAGTGGTAGTAATCACATAGTTGATTTTAAAGAACTACTGTTGGGAGAGTCCATTATATAATTCATTTCTCTTGATAATGTAAATGAAATACACAAGTATGGATGGATTAGAGTCTCAATTGTAAATGTATATTTGAGTTGGGTTTTTATGATTTTTTTCTAATAGCTGTTCTACTATGTAAATTATGAATATGTAGAATTCATATTTTTTTCAAGAATCTATATCAATAATTTTTTGAGGGAAACCCCTATGAACATAAATATGGACTCATTATTCCTCACATCACTTCTAAAAACCAAAAGGACATGGAATCATCAAAAATTGGTGAAATATGGCAAAAAATGGCCACAACATTTGAATGAAAACATACATATAATAGACTCTTCTTATTACAAATGATTAATGGGTAAATCTATACTATTTAAACATATCAAATATATTTTTATTCCTTTTACTAATTATTTCTTTTGGTTTTTTATGAAGCATTTAGTACTCATTGTAGTCAATTTGGATTCTCCAAATATTTATTTCTTGGACTCAGTGCATGGATACCCAAAAAAATGACCACACATGATGATGTTGGTCAATTTTTAATACACTACATTAAATTTTTTAAAACTAAACATCATGTTATATATTTTCTATTATATTTTAAGGATAATTTGTTTATGATATAGAAGTATTTAAATATCATGAAAATAATGGAATGAGGATAGTCCATGCGTACAAGGATCATATAGACTTCTATAAGTGGATAAGTATTAGGGTATATATAATAATATATAAATATAAAAACACATTTCAAAAAAATTACATATTTTTCTGAATGTGTTTATAGTGTCTAAATCAAATCAATGGAAAAGATTGTGGTTATTATGTTTGAAAATTTATGAGACATATCATATATCATCAACACACTAGCATCCCCAGGGAGGTATTTAATAAAAATTACTATTTAATTTACAATATTTATTAATCCTTTGTGTATTTATATTTTTTTAGTACTACCATCATTTTCAAGTTTTTCATATTCATAGGAAGAAAAGGATTTGCTTTGAAATGACTGGTTAGTCTACATAGTGTCAGAATGTACACATATATCATGAATATGTGTATTCTTACTACTTATTTAGTATATTTTACCATTCTTTTACCTACATTTTTGGAAAAAAATTCCATAATTATTATCTAATTCTAATTTTGTTAATTTTCAGAAAGATCCTGAAGAAATGGCTTCATCACCAAGGATGATTCACTCCTATACTATGATCATGATTTCAATAAGGATGATTCACCAATGATGATGCAATTTACTCTTTATTGTCTAATGCATTCAAAAACCCAGGTTATCAAACTAAAATATTATTAGATGACCGAGAAAATTGAGTGCATTGTACGAATGATTGAATCAACCAAAACTCAAATCAGTGCATGGTGTACCCAGTATGACACAAACAATGTGGTTTTATTTTAAAATTGACAGTTCATTAATGTATTGATATATATATATAAAATTAATTTTCTTATATTATTACTATCAAAAAAATTATTTTCATATATAAGTGTATCCTCTTTCAAGATTTGGGGTGGTTTGTTCAAAGTTACCCATGCTCATGTGAGATTGGACTTCATGTCTATAATTGAGATAACAGAAACAAGAAAATGGGTAAATCAGCCACACCTCAATCAGATACACAATGTTTTCAATATAAAATAAAATATATGTTTGTTGTTTATAATTTAAATTTTAGTTAAAAACACACATCACATACTCAAAACTAAGAAAAAAATTATAAAATGTTTTTAAAATTTAATAAAATGATCCGTAAGTCATTTTTGACATGTAGGTATCATCTTCATCATAATAGGACACATGATGTGACTACTATGACTCAAATTGTGTCTTTTTATTTGTAAATGACATTAATTTTAGTAAGAAATGTAAGTGATATAATTGAAACGGATACAACTCTATTAGATTGTTTTTATACTTTAAGAAAACAGTCCATATTTTATTTATGTAATGTATGAATCAATCACACCTTAATATGATGCATGGTGTGACTGATATGATTCAAAGTGCGTGTTTCTAGATTGAAATGACATTTTAGTAAAAAACACAAGTGAAATAATCAAAATGAGAAAACACATTAGGATTATTTTTATACTTTAGAAAAATGATCCATAATTCATTTTCAATATGTATGAATCATCCTCACTACAATATAATGCATGATGTGACCGGTATGAATCAAAGTGTGTCTTTTTATTTAAAATTGACTCTAATTTTACTAAAAATTATAAGTTATATACTCAAACTAGATAAAACACATTCATTTTTTTTAAAGATTAGAAAAAAAATCCATATTTCATTTATTATACATATTAGCTTCACCTCTATCGAATCAACGGTGTGACCAGTCTGACTCCAAGTGTGTATTTTTATTTAAAATGGAGTTTAAATTTACTAAAAAGGAACATGTAACATACTCAAACTAATAAAATACATTCATATTATTTTTATATTTTATTTAAATGATCTATAATTATTTTTTTATGTACAATAATAATGAAAACCCAATCTAATGCATGGTGTGTTATGTATGACTCAAAGTGTCACTTTTTAGTTTAAAATTACCATTTTAGTTCAAAAATTATGTTACTCATTGAAAAGAGAGAATAAAAATTTGATTATGTTAATAATTTATTAAAATAATTAATATATCATTTTTGATGTATAAGAATCAATCTCACATCAAATTGACACATGATGTGACTGGTATGACTCAAAGTGTGTGTATCATGTCTAAAATAATTTTTTTTTAAAAAACACATCTACAATACTAAAAAATTACCAAACACATTCAGATTATTTCTATACTTTAGAAAAATGAAACATATGTCATTTTTGACCTTTAGGAATCAGTCACAACTCAATTTGACACATGTTTTTCCCGTATGACTCTAGGTGTGTATTTATTTTAAATTTTACATTAATCTCTTTAAAAAGAACAAGTTCCACTTTAAAATCATGAAAATGATTTAATATTGTTTTTATACTTTATTAAAATGATTGATAAGTCGGTTTTGAAATTGAGGAATCAACATCACCTCAATCCAATTCCCGGTGTGATCGCTATGACTCTAAGTGTGTCTTTTTATTTGAAATTGACTTTAATTTTAGTAAAATGGACAAGTGACATACTCAATAAAAATGAAAATAGCTGTTAATTATTTTGATATTTAAGAAAATGACCCATATGTCATTTTTTTATAAGAATCACGTGCACCTCAATATGATACACTATGTACCTTGTAGGAATCAAAGTGACCATTATTATTTTAAAATTGACATTTAAGTTCAAAACCTATATCAATCACTTAAAATCAAACAAAAATGATCCATTTGTCTTGATATTTTACTAAAATAACTCATAATTTATTTGTGATGTGTAGGAATCTGTATCACCCCAAACTAATAGATGATGTGACCAGTATAACCCAGAGTGTGTGTTTTTAGTTTAAAAATGAATTTTATAAAAATGAACAAGTAAAATAATCAAAACTGAGAAAACTCATTTGGATTATTTGGATGATTTATGAAAATAATCCATAAGTCATTTATGATTTTAAAGAATCAACCTCACTTCAATTTGATTCACTGTCTGATTGGTATGACTGAAAGTGTTCATTATGAGATTAAATTTGACATTTTAGATCAAAAAATGTGCAACTCGCTGAAAACTAAGGAAATTCACTAAAATTATATTGATAATTTATTAAAATGAATCATATGTCTTTTTTTCCATGTGACAAGATCTCTCACAAAAAACTGACACATGATGAGGCTGGTATGACTAAAAGTGCATGTTTCCAATTTGAAAAGACATTTAGTAAAAAAATAGAAGTGACATACTAAAAAAATGTATATACATATTCATATTGTTTTAATACTTTACAAAAATGATCCATAAATAATTTTTTATATATAGGAATAAACCGAATCTCCATCAAATGTATGGTGTGGCCAAGATGACTCTAACTTTGCCTTTTTATTTAAAATTGATATTAATTTCTGTTAAAAAACAAGTGATATATTCAAAACCGATAAAATGAACATGGATTTTTTTTAAAGGTTGGGGCCAAAGCCTCAATTTATTGTTAAAGTAAAGACCTCTTTTAGACTGGGTAGAGGGTGACCCATTACATAGCCTAAAGGCCCAAAGCCAAGTGGCATGAAAACAAGACTGGAAAGCCTATTTTTTGGCCCAAAGGACTCCTCGTTGAACAGTACTGCTACAGTACCCGCGCTGCTACAGTACCGCCGCCGCTATTGTCCCTGCTACAGTCCCTACGCCGTGACAGTCCACCGCTGCTATAGTGCTGCTATAGTGACCTGCTACAATGCATCTACAGGGCCCCGCTATAGTGACCTGGGAATTCTCCCCTACCCAGATTTGGTCCTCGGTCTTTTGGATGCCAAGAAGGAGCCTGAACAACTATGGTACATGCTCGTTTGCATGAACATGGATTATTTTGATACATTAGTAAATTATCCATAAGTCAATTTTGACATGGAGGAATCAATTGCACCTCAATCTGATGCATGTAGTGACCGATATGACTCTAAGTGGGTCTCTTTATTTTAAATTGACATTAATTTTAATAAAAAGAATAAGTGACAAACTCAAAAATAAGAAAACACATTCATTATTATTTTGAAACTTTTGTAAAATGATCCATATGTCATTTTTGAGATGTTCGAATCAACCAAACCTCAATCTGATGCACAGTGTGACCCGTATGACTCCAAGAATATATTTTTATTCAAAATTGACATTAATTTTAGTAAAATGGACAAGTGACATACTCAAAACAAATAAACACAATAATATTGTTTTGATAATTTACTAAAAGTATCCATATGTCATTATTTATGTGTAGGAATTTTTCTCAACTCAATTTGATACATTGTGTATCCATTACGACTCAAAGTGTCTGTTATGAGTTTAAAATTTTCAGTTTAGTTCATAACACATGTGACTCACTGAAAACTAAGAAAAAACACTCTTATTTTATTTATAATTTATGGAAATGATTCATGAGTCATTTTTAATGTGTTGGAATTATTCTCATGTCAAACAGATACACGATGTGATGGGTATAACCCAAACTGCGTGTTTTCAGTTTGAAATGACATTTTTGTAAAATACACATGTGAAATTATCAAAACTATCCAAATTCATTTGTATTGTTTTGAAAATTTTTGGAAAAAATTCATTAGTCATTTGTGATTTTTAGAAATCATGCTATCCCAAATTCGATGCATGGTGTGGCAGGTATCACACCACGTGTGTATTTTTTAAAATTTATTTTTTAGTAAAGAAGATAAGTGACATACTCAAAACCAAGAAAACACATTCAGATTTTTTTTGATGCCTTAATAAAATGATACATATTTTATTTTTTATGTTTAGGAATTATTTGAAAATCAATTCGATACATGGTGTTCCCGGTATGACATGTAGTCTCTATTATGAGTCTAAAATTGACATTATCGTTTAAAACAACTTTCATTCTCTGAAAACCAAGAAAATTTTATCATATTGTCTTGATACTTTAGTAAAACAATTAATAAGTCATTTTTGATGTGTATGAATTATTCTCATGTACAAATGACATATGATGTTATCTATATGACTCAATGTGCAAGTTTTTACTTTAAAATGTCATTTTAGTAAAAAAGAAAAGTGACGTACTAAAAACTGAGAAAAAATATTTGTATAGTTTTGATGATTTCAGAAAATATTCCATAAGTCATTTGTGTTGTGTAGGAATCCTCCCCCCCTCAATCTGATGCATGATATGACCGATAAGTTTCTTAGTGTGTCCTTTTATTTAAAATTGACATTTTATTAATGTATTCCTTTATATATATGTTTTATTTATTTCATTATATTATTACTAACATAAGAGTTTTTTCTTATATAGGTGGATTCCTCTTCTCTGGTTGGGTTGGTTTTTTCAACAACTGATACCATGGTCAGGTTTTTTTGAGAGGGGGTCACAGGTACCAACGATGATGAAAAAATGTAGTTTTAAAATGTTTTTTGATAGTAATTGATAAATTTAATTATATAATAACATTTTTTAAAATGTATATAGATTTATTTTAATTTGATATGTAAAATTTATTTCAATTAAATTATATATTTTCATACAAGTGTATTTACATATAAGGGTATTTTCTACAGTGTACCATTATTCAAATAGTACTCTACAGAAGTATGTCATTTGTTACTGCTTTTTAGAACTGATTAATCCCCCACCCACATTCCCTATTAGAACTATTTTATAGCTGATAAAGGCCCCCCCTTTAACAAAATTGAGGAAAATGCCTCTTTTTTAGGGCTGTTAAAAGCCTTTTTGTGTACATTTAAAGGGTCAAATTGTGGTAGTGATTCATTTTTTTGTTTAGAAAAGGAATTTGAGTATTTGTGATCAACATAAACTGAATATTTTTTCCTACTGTTTTCTTCATGGTTCCCTATGATCAAGTGTTTTATTATTGAGGAACAACAGGTCGGTGGTTGTCTTCTATAAATGTTGTTTTCAGAGGGAGGACTAGGATCTTGTGTTTGGGATGTTTCACAACCAAATAGGGTGTAGTGTGGTAAAGAGATATAGAACATTTTTCATGCATATGTAGGTTTTCTAGAGATACAATAAATACACATATGTGAGGGGGTTGAGATAATGTAACAACTAGTCATGGGGGCTTCGTGGATTGAGGATGATATTAATTGTGTGTTTTTTAGAGAAGGGATTATTCATCGTGGACTCGTTCTTCGAGGGAAATATAGATGGAGTGATCATTCAAGACATTTTTGAGGCTCAATTAGAGTTTGGAGTATCTAGTTTGGGAGAGACCATATTTTATTTTTGAGTTGGGATCAATGGTCTTTATTCCTGAATTAAATCATTTGGTTGATAATTTTTCATGATTAAGGTCCCTCCTATATAAGGATTGTTTGATAGTTAAAAATTTAGAGGTTTATCAATTTCAATATGTTTCCCATGTGGTGAATTTGGAAGTTGGATTAGTACAGTGGGATACATCATCCAGTTCCTCAAGATGTTGGATTCCATATTTTCTGATGAAGTCACGGATTGGCACAAAATGAATCCCACCTCAGTTTCTATAGTGAGTAATTGGTGACATATTGCCTTGGATAAGCTACTACTATCACCAATTGGTTTTAGGATACAACCATATAAGATCTTTTGTGTTAATCCTAGAAGGACTGGTCTCGGATGAATTAGATCCAAACAAGTGCTATAAGAGTAAGTTTATAATAGTTCTAATGTGATGTGAGTGGAAAAATTATTTCCCATGTGTGGGATGGCTGGATTTTTGGTATTTTCTTTAAAAATGACAAGAAGTTCTATTTTTCTCTATCCAAGATATCCGTATGGGTCCTGGTCAATGGAAGGTATGGAGGGGATGATGTGTGTTAGTGTCGGCTATGGAAAGGCCTCTACTGTGGAAATGGAAAGGTGGATAACATGGTCGAAGACCTTGGTGCAGGTATGATGATGACATTTTGTTATCGAGGCATGTCTCTGGTGTAGAGATTTGGGGCGGTGGTTTGATTGAATGATGTAGTTGGCAGCTTTTGCGATAAATGGGAAGTCGTTGTGAAGACATGTGGTGGGATTATATGACTGGGGTTTAAATTGTCTATTCCATTAATCCAGATGTTGGGGTCTATGTGCTCTTGGGATTGTTTCCTTTAGGAAGTTAAAAATAGGTTTGTGGGTCATGTATTGTAATTTATCTCGACTAGGCCTTTCATACATCCACATAAATAAATTAGTCTTGATAGGGGGTCTACCCCATTAGGTGGGATATGGAATGCCTTTCCATCAGATGTGTGAGGTACGCGTGTGTGTTTGATGTAATTATACCACCAAGACCTAATATATATTTATATATATATGATGGATCAAGTTACATAATGTGGATCCATGGTTGTGCTTTGTATAAAAAGCTTGTTTGATAATAGTGGTTAGGTGGCATGACTCAGAGAAGATAGAAACAAAGGCTCATGTTCAAGATGCTTGGATCTAGTGGATTATTATTGAAGTGGAGGCTTGGTTGTTTGGTATTTCATTTGATGGGAGGATTTTTGGGTGCAAACTCAATCAAACATTTATTTCAATAATGAATGGTGGAAGGCATATAGTTTGGATGTGCTACACACAAATTAGTTTCAGGATAAACACAAAAAAATTACCATATTAGAGGGGGGGGGGGGTTATGTTTGAGTTTAGAAGGGGTTATAACCCCTTCAAAACACATTAGCGGCGGTTATGAGGAACCCCTGCTAATGCTTCCACCTAGTGTTGTTAGAGGTTATTTTGAAGAACATATGGTAAAATCATTGTCAATTTAGTGGAAGATACATTAGAGGTGGTTTAAAGACCCTCTAGTGTTTGATTAATTTTTCTAGAAACTCTTGAATTACAGAAGATTTAACCACCCCGAATATATCAACTCAAATAGAGGTTGTTAAAACTTCCCTAAACATGAATTCTTTAGGGGAGGTTGTGAATGCCGCCCATAAATTTTTTCTCTCTTTTTTAAATAGAATAGAACCCTCTTTTTTCCAATTGTACATTCTCCCCCACCCTCCGTCGGTCCAGTCCACCACCTTCCCTTCTAGTACACCTCCCATGCCTCACCCCACCCTCATGTCCCTCATGTACCCAATGCCTTCTCGCCAGTTTCCCCACCTTCCAGAGTCCATTGTGTGCCCTAAACAACCCCATTCTATTCAAAGCGGGGCCCACGACCTCCCTAGTCCCAATAATAATGTAGGATTTTCCCTTTATAAAAATTCCTCCATGGAGATACGAACACAGTCTCAACCATGTGCTTTAGGACTACCACTATGCTATTTTTGATTTCATGATATTTTATACCCATGAGTATATTTATGTATATATTATTGTTTATTCAAATATATGTTATTTTTATTATATATTCAAATTAATTTAAATATATAACCTATATATACATTAATTTAAATTGATGGATTCTTTTTTTTTCTTATTATTTTTTATATAATATATTTAAAGCTCATTTGTCAATATATATCACATTATATGTTCTTTATATATATATATATATACATTTTTCGACTAATAATATATATATAAATATAAAAATATATTAATATCTATACAGCTAAAAAATATCAATATATATAATATATATAATATATTTATATATATTATTTTCTATATTTATATGTATACACAGTTTTATATTTTCTATATTATATATTTATGTATTACCCAATTTTTTTTACATATATATATATATTATTATTTTTCTACATACACTATCATTATAATATATATATATATATTAAATATTTATATGAATACAAATATATATTATTTATTTTATAAATAAATTTAAATGTATAAATAAATATATATAATATATATATATATATATATATATATAATTTAATATATTAGTATTATATTATATTTAATATACTTTCAATTAATATATTATATTTTTAAAATAAATAAATAAATATATTATTATATTATATATATTCATATAATTTAATTTAATATTCATATAAAGATGAGTTTTTGTATATTTATTTATAAATATATTATACATCGAAAAAATATAAATACTTATATATATATTTATATATATATATATATTATGTATACAAATTTGTATTTAATCTATTAATTTAAATACTTATATGTATAATAATAAAAATTTATATATTTATTTGTAAATTCTTATTTCTATATTTATTTGTATATTTATTTGGGTATAATATATAACATATTTATATATTTATTTTTTTGTATACGTATGTATTCAATATATTAAACATTAATTTATATAATTAAATGAATTTATATTATATATTATGCATTCAAATATATATATTATACAGAAATGAATTTATTATGAATTCAAATATATATATTATACAAAAATGAATTTATTTGTTTCTATATGTATGCATTCAATATATTATATGTATTTATTTGTTTATTTATATTAATGTGTTTGTTAGTAACTAAATAATCCAATATTATTATTATTATTATTATTATTAATTAAATTATAAAAATTACAAGGATTTTATATGATACATTTTTAAATAAATAATTTTTAGGTATATATTTATGTAATATATTTATTCTTTTATAATATAAATATCATTGTATGAGAAATAATTTTATTGAGAAAAATATTAATGCACCATTGCATAATTATATTTATGTATACATATAAATATGATTAAATACAATCATGTAAATTATTTATATAAATATATTTATATAATATGATTATATAATGTATTAAAAAACTTTATATATTGTGTTTTAAATATATATATATATATATGAACTATGGGGTTTGGGAGCTCTCTCCAGTACTCCAATGGCGGGGATAATTCCTTGGTTTTCTAGGGTTCCCCCATCACGATGCAAACTGCCTCATCTATTCGTCACTTCTTTAGAAACAATCATCGGGACGACATTAGTTTGTCTGATGGTTCTCATCGATAGGCATCTGCTTCGGGCTTACCCTGTCATTCGATTTCGGTATTACCTACATCTGGTAGGGAATCAGTTTCGACCAGTCTACGTCGAATTATGGACATCAGATCTGGTCTTCAATCAACTGATCCCATGGCTCTGATCAGGATGTAGTGAGTGGTTGAGATGTGTTGTTCTGCTTCGGGTTTACCACGACATACAGATTTTCTTCGATCTAGTGTGGATGTAAGTCAACTAGCGTTTTCTCGAGCTTGTATTCATAGATCTGTTGCAGATGTTGGGGTCGATTCAAACATGGAAATGTTAATGGATTCTATTTTTTGGAAAATTCCCCCAAAGAGATCAATGGCGCATGTTGAGGGGAATCTCGTTACATTTACTGAGAGGATTGAAATGTGAAAAACATACCTGATTTTGTGACTCGTTTTTCCCAAGGATGAAAATCCATTGATGTTTGATGAATTGATCTCTCAGATTTCTTTTTATGGGGCTTCTCTTTTGGAAGTTTGTCTCCCTTGGAAGAGGTTTTTTTCTCTACATTTGTTCTTCGGATGAGGATATGAATTGTGTGTGGTGCATTGGATTTCTACTTTTAAGGCCAAGTTGGATGCATCTGCATTAGTGGTCAATGGAATTTAATGATTCATAGGTGGGGAACATGTTTTCATAGGTTTGGATCAGTCTTCATAGACTCAACTAGATCCCCTTACACCCAATGATTCTCCATGATATTTGTAAAGAAATTGTGAATCATATTCGACTAGTTAAGGAGACGGAGTAGGTGTGTTTTTTCAACTTCTCTAGGTTGTTGTTGTAGATTGATCTTCACTCCACCATGATTGATATGGATTTTATTTCCACTCCTAGAGAAGATATTTGTATTGATGTTGAGCATGAGAAGAAACCATTGTTTTGTGACATGTGTATGTATGTTGGTCACTTGTCGACTTCTTATTGGAGGAATGCTTCCTGTGAGAAGTGAGAAAAGAATGGGAACCTCTCTTCCTCCTACCGAAGAAAGGTTGATATGATGGGAATAACTTTCTCATAGCCCCCTGATCATATTGGGACTATGTCCAATGGTGATGTGTGGGTTTTAGAAAAAGGAAACTTGAAACCAGGATAGGGGCTTATGGATGTGCAGCCACCTATGGGGAGAGGTAGTGACCCTTCTAATTGGGAGGATATTGTATAGGTATTGGTTGATCAAGAAGTTATGATATAGAAAGATGATCGAACTCGGTAGGAATTGAAGATACCATATCTATTGGGGGTTCTTTAATCTCTAATGTGGAGATTGATTAAGCTGGGATTATTTTGGATCATGATATGTCTAGAATGCCGGGGAGTGGTGTACGTGGAAATAGTTCCCCCATAGAGACAGTTCATGATTATGAGGTGGTGTTGATGACACAATATCTGGGTTCTAATTCAGTTTTTTCAGATTGAAACCTAGAGAGGGAGCATGGCATAGGAGAGTAGGAGCATTTTTATGTTGTTGCTAATTCCGATGATTTGGAGTATCTTGAAGATGATATTCCAGATGAAGCTGACATGGACTTGACCCATGAACAATCCTTGACTTCCTTTGGCAAGAAGGGTAATTATAAGATGGTTTTGGGTACTCATCATCCTTAAAGGATGGGTGCACTGAGTTTCACTGCATTTGATCATGGACAATCCCCTCTACTATTGGAGAGGATATAGCCAGTAAGGGCTTGGAATCAAGTTAAGACATAGTAGTGGGGTTTTCATCCAAAAATTTGAGGATGAGGATGTGGTCGTAATGAGTTGGATGGTGGTCATGACCAAATGTCCACTAGGTTTTCATCTAAAGGGATCACCCTAGAGAAGAAAAAGATTAGGGAGATGTACTGTGTGCTCTTCAATCAATGAAATTCAATGTCAGAGTGGTAATCTGCAGATAATGGTGATGATTATGATCATGATCCTGAGAATGATCCTAATAGGGATGTATAGGTTTCTTTTTTCGATGAGGGCTTGTCCTTATTTGTCCCAGTCCATACTCTTTCCTCCGTCAATTTGATTTTTTGAATAAATTTGTATGGAGTGGGATTGCCTTTCTCCAAAACCTTTTGAGTATGTATATATTTAAATATATTAAGGTCTTTTTAAAAAAAGTGGGGGTTCAATAACCCATCTAATGTCATAAATTATAGGTGGTTCAGAAACACCTCTAATCAAAGTTGTTAATGGAAAGTAATGAATCCCCTATAATTTCATACATTATAGGGGCTTCAAACCCACATATAATTTCTTACATTCTAGGTGGTTCAAATCCCCCTCTAATATAATATATTAGTGACGGTTCATGAACACCCTCTAATTTAATAGAGTAGCTGGGGTAGTGAACCCCCCAATTTCTTTAAAAAACTAACTAAATTATATATATAACCTCTAAAATAAAAAAATATATTATATATATAGCCAATATACCCAACTAAATATTTAATATATATATATATAGCACTTTTATAATATAACCAAACACATAACACCACTAATTATTAAATTAGTAGTTGTTTTGACATGACTGCCTCTAAAATCCAACCTAATATTAAAAAGAGGTAAATAATTTTGAGGGGGTTGTGTACCCCCTCTATATTTGATGATTATTGGGGGTTATTCACAACCCCCTCTAATTTATATAGAAGAAGTGTTTAGAAGGTATTGTACCTAACCCCCTCTAAAACCCCCCCTCCATTCACCTTGTTTATTTGTAGTGAAAACATTACAAGGGTAATGTGTTGGACCTGAGAGGAATTAGTGAGGAGGAATTGGATCATCATAGTAACATGAGAATATCGAATTTAAATGTCCTATGTATTTTAATTTCTTATGTTTTTGTTTTTTTGTAGTGTGGGTACAAAAAAGAACTGATTAATATTATGTTTTCTATGTTTATTTTTTAGAGTAATAGTGTTTGATAAATTTTTAATTATTTATAAGTTCATGGAAATGTTTCTACTCCTTAAAAATTTAATTTAGTGTCATGTGTTATTACTAAAAAATTGATAAAAAGAGTGATGGTTTTTATCGATGATTTTAAAAAATACAAATAAATTGTAAGTTAGTTGGTTCTTTTTTATCATTGATAAACAATGACATTTATTAGCACTTTTTTTACACTCAGAATGGATAACCTACATAATATAGTATTATATATCTAACCATAATTATGATTTATATAATAACACATGTGTATATATTTATATCAATTATATTTTATTTATTTATTCATTTATATTTTTTAATCATTATAAATGTAATTTTAATTACATAAATTTATTATAAAATATATATATGTGAAATATATAAATAAATGTATAAATGAATTAAATAAAATTAATATTTAAAAGATCACATATTTATCTTTCTATTTTATAATTCTTAATATACATATATATATATATATAATTATATGTGTGTGAGTGTGTGTACTATATATATATACTATAAAATATATAGTGTATATTGTATATACAAATAAATATATTATATATTTTAAAAAATACATAAAAATGAATAATAATGAATATATGTAAATTTTGAATACAAAATTATTGTAAATGTTTTTATAATTTATGAAAAAGTAATGTTAATTAAATCCATATTAGGAAAAAAAATTATTTTGTATTATACTTAAATAAATTAGAAAATTGTATATGAAGATATAATGTATTATAAATATAATATACTAATTACATTTATACACACGTTATATAGATATATTAATTTTGTTTGGGTTTATAGATTTTTGATCTCATATCATAAATTATTCATGAATACATTCGTTGAAAATAAGATCAAATTTATTGGGGGAAAAAGAAAAAAAATCTATGAAATGTAAGTGGAAGGATTTATTATGTGCGCATTCCAAGGGTGGGAATCAACATAAATATTTTATCCCTAAATTGTTATAAAATAATAATTTTTAAAGATGTAATGTAATATAAGAGATACTTCACATGAGTGAACAAGACATATTGCGGTCTCTTCCAAGATGACGACACCATTCCAGATTAGTAAAATTCAATGCGGTTGTTTTTTATTATAAAATGGGAATAAATTAATAGAGGCCCACCCACCGAGATAGGAATAAATTCATCTCCGGTTAAGAAGTATTAACTAGAAAATCAAGTCCATATCTAGTCCACTAGAACATGTCATGTTCTAGTGGACAATACAGCCTAGTTCAAACAGCACAACTCGAGACAATTTTTTCTAGACCGGATTATCAACACTACCATTTACCAACTGGAATGGAGGAATTAATAGGTGATGATGGTGGAAAGTCAAAACCCAAAATCTCGCCATCCATCATTTACTCATCCTCCCCAAAACAACCCCATTTCAACCACCCATCCACTTCACACTCATCTTCTCTCCTCCTATATTATTCATTTTCGTTATATGTTTCCATCTAAAAGATTTGGTTAATAAGAAATTTAAATTTTTATTCAACAACCGTAATGAGACCAGGATGTCTATGAAAATAATTATAGACCCATATATGATAAAAAAAATCATATTTGATTTTTTCATATACAGATTGAGATTTTCCAAGTAAATTTGATGGGCCTCTTTTAATAACTCTTGGTATTTTTTATAGCAATAAAATATAGTAAAAAATAAAGCATTGATAAAAAATTTAAAAATTATTAATTTAACACACACACACATATATATACATATAGGTACATAAATATACAATAATATATTAATATATTTACATACATACATATTAATTATATTATTAACATACATATGTAATATCGTATAATTATATGTATGTACATGCATTTTTTCCTTTTGTAGTTATATGTACTCCATAAAATTTACACTAATTAATTTAATGTTTATTTTATTACACACTAAATACAAATTATTTTTTTCAAACTAAAAAATAGATATATGTATTTTTATTATTTACCTCACACTCACATGTATAATTCAATGAAAATTATGATTACAAAGTCTCCCTCGATGGTGAGAGTTTTTCCTAGGTATACCTAGGGTTTGGCTCTTCCTAGGTTCTTCCTGTTAGAGTTGGTTCCATATAACCATCTACTTTGTACTTTATGAAAATCATTATTCATAGTTTTTGAATATTTAAAAACTTCTTATCACATCATGATTTTTCTTCTGCGTAACATAGTGTGTGATAAGGTCCAAAGAGTAGTTGTCACACTAAAAGGTCATAGCAGTTCCCTACTATGATGAGAACAAGAAAGTAGTACGACACCATTCATAAATACATTTTCTATAGCCAGATGATATCATTTGAGAGACACCAATGATACAGGCTATCAAGGGTGGATAATCTTAGGAATTTAGGTCATATTCCCATTATATACACCCTTGGTAATATCCTGAATGTTTTTATGAGACCAAGACCCAATAATTTAAAATCTGCATTTATATGTGTCATTTGATGTTCTTATCTATGAAAATGTATATTGGTCCTTATACATTAATATATATTATTAATGAGTATTATGAGTCATGTACATTGATATATTGATGAAAACTATGGTGACGAATGTTCATGATGAGGTAGGACACATTGGGTACACCATGATTAATATTGCATTAATGAATAATGATAAAAATGTTTTTACCTTTTATTAATTAATAATAATTGATATCTTAGGACCATTGATGGAAATGATATAGCCTAAATAAATCCAATTCCATGGTGTTCTACATGAAGGTTCTAATTTTTTTAAAGTCAAATAAATTGAAATCGAGCACATAGGTTGATGACACCAACATGAAACCTTCTAGATTTGAGATATTTTGATAAAGAGATTATATTTCATGGTATGTGTCCATATGAGGTAACATTTCATCATGAAATTAAATTATTTCTATTTGGGTTCCTTAGTTTTTTTTCTAGATTATACTTTTGGACTTTATGATGCTTCACCTAATGCTATTGAGAAATGGGCCTAGAGGGCCACACACTAAGTGTATCTAGAATCATAGTTAAATAATATATTATTAATTATTATTGAACAGGGTAAAAAATATTAATACCACAAGTGGTTTAATAAATATTCAGGTGTTTTGGATTGAATTTTACCTATCACCAGTTATTTGAGAAAATATAATGAGAGGATATTATTTAATAAACATTTATTTGTGATTTAATTGAATATAATATTTATATAATCATTGGCGAATAATGAATTGATAATTATTTAATAAATAAGAAGACATTATTCATAGTATGATAAATATTATGGAGAATGGAAGACCAAGTTTAATGATCTGGTGAGAATTACTAAATATATTTTTTTATTTGATTGAATAATATTTAATTATAATTTGAATGTTAAGTGCATGTTGAGAAATAATGAAATTATTATTACTATTTGACTTGGGGTTTAACTGGGAATAAATAAATAATTAAGGGAACATGTGAAATTATTTTCCTTTAACTCTAGTAATTTATAAACCCAATTATTTTATTTTCCCATGAGAGGAAATTCATTTCTTTGGTTGTGCAAAAATGATTTGGAGAATTCTCTCAACCCCAAGAGAGATCCATTCTCCAAGAACACTACTGTGATAACCCAAACTTTAATTAATGAAAATTCCTATTAATTTAATTAATTTTCTTATTATGGGTATATAAAATGTGAACTTCATTGGTTTTATGTTTTTGGATTTTAAAATACTACTAATAATTGTGATCTTTGCTAATATATCCATTGAAGAGTGATCACATGATTTGTATAAATATAGGGCTTTAACAAATCCAATTTACTCAGAAAAAGGAAGCGATGAACCAATCCAGAAGAGTTTCCCCATACAAAGCCCATTTATAGGATCTTGGAAAGGAATGGAGTCATTGGGCTTCACTCTTGACAAATACCAAGTCAAGATTGAACATGTTAGGCTTGAGCAGAACTGACTATGAGAGAAGTTGAAGTTAATAGAATTACCACCCAAGTAATGTTATCTGAGCCACCCCAAGAGTCTATCACCAACGTACACCTTAACCTTCGGTATTATGTGGGTGTTATAAGGGGTTATGTAATAGGACCCTAGAACTTTGACTATGTGAATTATTTTTGTATAAAGAATGTGCATTCATTTTATTATTGTTACTTTGTAAATTGTTTTTAAAGCACAAATAATATTTTTAGTTAATATTCAACTAAGAAATATATTTTGATGAATTAATGGATTTTTAATTAAATAATATTTTAATAAATTATTATTACTTTTATTAAATTTCTTTTTATTAAATATGAATAATCGTATAATTTGATGAATGGAATTGTAATTTTAATTATTGTTTAAAAGCTATTTTTGTCAAAAAACATAAATTTTTGATAAATGTCATTTTTTACATTAAAAGTAAAGATTAAAATATTTAGAAAATTATTTAGATAAAATGAATATTATTTTTGGAATCAGGACATCGAAATTATCCAATAGTGAATTTTTCATAATTTTCTAAGACAGTAAAATTTTTGGGTTCAAAATAAATATCATTTAATTATATAATGAGTTTTATTACATCATAATGACAGAATAGTGATGTAATAAAATACTATAAACTCTATGTTCGGCCAATATATTCTTCACCATTAAAATAATGTTACTTTTTATTTGTTTGATTTATTTTACAAAGCTTTAGTGGGCCCTTTAAAACTTATAAAACATTTTGTCTTTTTAAATTGTTTTTCTTGAGAATGTGACTCAAATCCACCTAAGCAAACATATTATTTTAAGAATTTAGGCCATTTTCCTCATAAAATATATTTTTCCACTCCCCTTTTTGAAAAACCATGGGCAGAAACCATGGTCTGGTTTGTGGTTTTGATTAGTTTAATGTGTGGTGTCCCATACCTAAATAATAAAGAATTCCATATCCTTTCCTATATAAACCCACCCAAGTACCCACTTCCTCATCACTCAAATACTTTGGTGTTCATCCATCCTTTTACCTCCTATCTTTATAATCCTCACATGGCCCCCCATGCTCCCATGAATCCTTTATCAAGCCTTTGGAAGGACACTTCCATGTAAGGGATGCATTCTTTTCTAATTTTATCCATGTTTCTTAATAATGATACGCCCTTTTATTTTCAACAATAAAAGTTGGGGTATGATTTTGAACCTCCCTCATAATTTATTCTTTATGTTTTAATGATGGGATACCCCTTTATCTGTTATTAATGCCTTCCATGTACACCCGTTACTATGCCAAAATTCCATAAGGAATTTCTCTCTCCTCGTTTACATTCAAGCAATTCTATTGTATTACGTATCTAAATTCCATTAAATTTGTTGGGAAATGTAACTATATGACCCCCACCCTTATTTTACATTTCATTTAAATATGATGATACACCCCTTCATTCTCATCAACCATTTTTATTAATTCTTACGTCACGCCGTTATGAAGCTGAAATTTCCCTGATTTTCCAAGCCAATGTCATCATGTAGTGAATACCATGCCCATTTCTCTATAAAGGGTATTCACCATTATGAACATTTACTTATTGATTATGAATATTAATGTATGTATTTCATATCCCTTTATCATGGAATAAATGATGATGATTGATTCCATGTTGTATGATTCATGTGGCACACTTGATCATGAAATGAAATGTTTAAGAAGGGTGCGCCCTGATAGCGCTCCAATGCATTGGGTAAAGTATAGTATCCTGATAAATCATGTGCAACGATTTTTGAATCATTCTAATTAAAATGAAATGAGGGGTTACTCGTGATTAATTTTCAATGAGGGTTTACTCATGCCCTATGTGCAATGAGCCTTGGATCATGCTAATTCCATGTTATGTGTTGTTGCCACAATTCAATGTTATGATTATCATGATTTATCATGCCTTTAGGTTCGTGTTTCTCTTGTGATACATTCATATTCCTATTGAATAACTTATAATGTATCCCTCATTTTATCCCATGGTTATGCTCTTACTGGTCTTTATAGCTCACCCTTTTCTTATGCATGTCCTCTGGTTATCCCATGCAACACTAAGTACGATTGAATGTAGTGGTCATGTAAAGAACGTTTTCAATAATGATGTTGTGTGTTTTACGTTCTATGTTGTTATGTAATGTTCCTAATCCCCAAATACAGTATTCCTATAGATCTTCCATGTTTTATAAAGTGATGGTTTTATGTAATAAATCTTGATTAAGTATGTAATAAATAACAGGGTTGTTATAGTTGGTATCAGAGGGTAGGTTTATTTATTTTTTGGGATTAGTATTAGAAAACCCTATTGAAGCCTTAGGTATAAGGCTATGTATAATAAAAACATCCCTATGTTTTAGTGAGTGTTCATTAAGTGGTTTATCATGAAAATTCATCCTTGTCTGGATTCGAGAAGGTAGAGGGGGATCTGGCACAGATGTACCTAGGTGTGAAAACTCTAACAAAGAGTTTCAGGATTGACCCAAGGAATCCTAGTACATGACGACGGGCCTTGCTGCACTCTTGGTTATGACACTCTCGGGGGATATGTGTTGGTAAATTTACAAGATTAGTAAGAACCATTATTAAGAGAATAAAAAAATTATCCAAAAAATATATGTTTGAAAGTAGATCATTAGTAACATATATTGAAGCATATAGATTCATAAGTTAAGGAAACAAAAATAATTTATATGTTATCCCTTTTGACTTTGGACTCCCCTTTATGTGTTTAGTAGTTCAAAGTACTCATCTCTTGTCTATATAAAATAGGGTATAACCAGAATAAAAAATTTAAAGGCAGGGTTATCATTCATAGTTCTACACATTCTTTAATATCCCGAAAGTTTAGTAGAACAATACAAACACCACCACAAATCATGGATGTAAAGATATTGGTGAGTACGGAAAATGGGGAAATCATTGCATCCCATGAATATAATTACTCCCCTATCTTAATAAAGGGATTTAACTTCCTGGTGAACCTATTCATACTCCCTCTTGTGGAATTTGATGCAATTATTGGCATGGATTGGCTTTCCTTATACAGAACTAACGTAATTTTCCGAGATAGTGAAATCACTCTCCAAGTGGAGAATCGACCTCTGATTCTGTATAAGTGTATGGAGGAAGATGAATCTTCTTTATCTCAATCATCTCAAGCATTTATATTACTACCATAAGAGAATGCGTATCTGGATCAGATGATTGAGTCTAAGGAGAGAACAATACTTGAAGATATGCCTATTGTGAGGGAATTCACTGAAGTGTATCCCGAGGAATTTCTCGGTCTTCCTCCTAAAAGAGATGTTTAATTCTTAGTTGATCTTATACCTAGGGCATTGAAAATATCCAAGACTCTATATAGAATGGCTATTTTGGAGCTTGAGGATCTAAAGAAACAACTACAGGAGAATCTGGATAAAGGTTTTACATGCCCATGTGCTTCACCATGGGGTGCATCGGTCCTTTTCATCAAGAATAAGTATTGGTCAATGCGCCTTTTCATGGATTATCGTGATCTAAAAAAAATAACGACAATGAAAAAGTATCCTCTCCCATGAATTGATGACTTTTTCTATCATTTTTGTGGAGAAAAATACTTCTCTATGGTAGATTTTCAGCCAATATATTATCAAGTAAGGGTGAAGAGGGAAGATATCCCCAAGACTGCTTTTCGAACAAGATACGGGCACTGTGAATTCATAGTAATGCCTTTTAGACTCAATAATGCTCTAGAAATCTTCATGGAATTGATCAATAGAGACTTTAATGATTACCTTGAAAAATTTTTTGTAGCCTTTATAGATGATATTCTAATATACTCCAAAACCAAGGAGGATCATTAGGAGAATATAAGAACTGTACTAGTGAACTTGCGAAAGGATAAGCTCTATGAAAAGTACCGAAAGTGTGATTTATGGTGGAAGGAGGTCTCATTCTTGGGCCATATCATCACAAGCAATGGGATATATTTGGATCCCTCTAAGAGAGATGCAATAGAGGGATGGATGAGGCCAACATCGGCAAAAAATATCCATAGCTTATTGGGGTTAACATGATATTATTGAAGATTTGTGAGAAATTTCTCACAATTTTCCAACCCTCTTTCCAAGATAACTCAGAAGTGATTAAAGTTTTATTGGAGTGATGAAATACATGATATATTCAAGGATTTGAAAAGGAGGCTTATCACTACGCCCGTACTCACATTACGCACAAGTGGAGATCTTTTTGTGGTATTCAGTGATGCTTTGAAGAAGGTCATGGGCTGTGTGTTGATGAAAAATGACAATGTCATTGCCTATGCTTCAAGGAAATTCAATGTTCATGAGGAAAATTATCCAAGAAGTGATATAGAGTTGGATACGGTGATCTTCTCTCTAAAAATGTGGTGGCATTATCTCTTTGGGGATAAGTGTGAAATATATAGGAACAAAAAAAGTATCAAGTATATATTCATAGTGAATGACTTGAACATGCGCCAACAAAGAAGGTTAGATCTGATCAATGACTATGACTACAAAATCTATAACCACCCTGGAAAAGTGAAAAAGGTGGAGGATTCTCTAAGTAGAAATGACACAATGATTCTATCATTGATGAAAATTTTAAAGGATCCAATCCTCTTAGATTTGATGAAGATGGACATGGGAATCATAATAAATGGAGAATCATAAACCCTTTCACAAATGATTTCTCAACCGTCTCTTTTGGAAAAGATAATGGATGATCAAAAGGATGATGTGGGAATTCAGAAGAAAGTGGAAGCTATCAAAAAATGGAAAATCCATTGAGTTCAATGATAATGAAGAAGGAATTGTGGGATTTGGGAAAAGGCTATGTGTTCCATCAAGTCCAAAGCTGAAGAAGGAACTTTTGGATGATGCACATAGTTCAAATTTCTCTTTTAACCCAGGAGACAAAAATAAGTATCAAGATCTCCAAGTGAATTATTTTTGGGATAATATGAAGAAGGAGATCACTGAGTATACATCAAAGTGCCCGGTGTGTTAAAAAGTGAAGGAAGAGAGGCAGAAGTCGAAGGGGATGATACAACCATTGACCATACCAATATAGAAATGGGAGAACATAACCATGGGATTTGTCCCTGGACTTCTAAAGACATCCAAAGGCAACAATGTAATCTGGGTTGTTGTGGATCTTCTTACAAAGTCTGCACACTTCATTTCAATTTGGGAGGATTTCTTATTGGATCAATTGGAACAGATATATGTCAAGGAAGTGGTAAGACTGCATGGAGTACCACTATATATTGTATCCAATCGAGATCCAATATTCACCTCTATGTTTTAGAAGAGTGTTCAACATGCTCTGGATACTAAACTAAACTTCTGTATGACCTATCATCCTAAAACCGATGGCCAATCAGAGTGAACTATTCAGACACATGAAGATATGTTAAGATCATACTCTATGGACTTTAATGAAGGGTGGGACTAACAACTTCCACGGGTTGAATTCTGCTACAATAATAGTTTCCACTCGAGCATCTGAATCTCACCTTATGAATCCATGTATGAGAAGATGTGGAGAACACTGGGATGTTGGGAATAATTCTGTGAGCGTAAGATGCTAGGACCAGAAATGGTGAAGAAGGACAAAACCATTCATTAGAATATCATGGAAGCCCAGAGTTGACAGAAGAGTGATATAGATAACCATCGATGACACCTTCAGTTTAATGTTGGAGACATGGTATTTCTACACTCCTTGGAAGAAGGTCATGAGGTTTATAAAGAGAGGGGATTTAAGTAATACAGTCATCGGCCCCTTCGAGATACTTGATAGTGTAGAGGTTGTGGCCAATCGACTAGCACTTCCACCTACCATGTCCAAAGTGCATGATATCTTTCTTCTATCCCTCATAAAAAAGTACATAACAAACCCTTCACATGTACTCTCTTCAGAGGTAGTACAATTATTGGATGATATTTCTTATGAGGAGCAACCAGTGATGATCTTATATTATGGAGAAACAGTTCTATGAAATAATACAATGCCCTTTTTCAATGTGTTGTGGAGAAACCAAAAGTTTGAAGAAGAGATGCGGGAATCAGAGGAAGTGATGAAGCAAAGTTACCCACATCTATTTCAGTGTGGAAAAAGAAAATTTCCAAAGCAAAATTTCATAAGGGGAGAAGATTGTAATGACCCGAACATTCATTAATGAAAATTACTCTTCGTATAATTAAATTTATTATTATAGTTATATAAAATTTGAATATAATTGGTTTTATATTTTTTTGATTTTCAAATATAGTTAGGAATTGGGACCGCTTCTAATATAGAAATTGAACAGTTACCACATGATTAGTATAAATATGGGGCTTTAAAAAATTTGATTTACTCATACAAAGGAAGTGATGACCTCATCTAGTATACTTTCCCCATACGAAGCCCATTTGTTAGAGCTCGTAAAGGAAGTTGGAATCATTGGGATTCTCTCTTGACCAATCCCAATCTAAGCTTCAACATGCTAATCTTGAGCATAAACGACTATAGGAGAAGTGGAAGTTAATATAGATTACCACCCAAGCGATGTTATCTGATCCACCCCAAGAGTCTGTCACCATCGCACACCTTACCCTTCGGTCTTATGAAGGTGTTATAAGGGGTTATCTAACAAGATCCTAGCACTATGACTATATAAAATATTTTTTTTATAAAGAATGTACATACATTTTATTATTCTTACTTTGTAAATTGTTTTTAATGCACAAATAATATTTTTAGTAAATATTCAACTAAGAAATCTGGTTTGATGAATTAAAGGATTTTTTAATTAAATAATATTTTATTAAATTATTATTATTATTAAATTAATTTTTATTAAATATGAATGATCGTATAATTTTATAAATTCAATTGTAATTTTCATTATGGTTTGAAAGCTGTTTTTGTCAAAACAGATGAATATTCGGTAAATGTCAGTTTTTATTTTAAAAGTAAAAATTCATATATTTAGAAAATTATTTAGATAAAATTAATATTATTCTTGGAATCATGACATCGAAATTATCAAACGGTGAATTTTTCATAATTTTCTAAGACATTCAATTTTTTGAGTAAATATTAAATACCGTTTAATTATATAGTGTGTTTTATGACATCATAATGACCCAATAGTGATGTAATAAAATACTATAAACACTATGTTCGGCCAATATATGTTTTAACATTAAAATAATGTTATTTTGGATTTGTTTGATTTATTTTACAAAGCTTTAGTGGACCCTCCATGACTTATAAAACATTTTGTCTTTTTAAATTGTTTTCCTTGAGAGTGTGACTCACCTCCACATAAGCAACCCTATTATTGTAAGAATTTAGGCCATTTTCATCATAAAATATTGTTTTCAACTCCCCATTGGTAAAAACCATGGTAAAAACCATGGGCTGGTTTGTGGTTTTTATTAGTTTAATGTGTGGTGTCCCAAACCAAAATAATAAATAATTCCCTCTCTTTTCCAATATAAACCCACTAGAGATCCCACTTCCTCTTCACTCAAAGCCTTTGGAGTTTGTCCAAATATGTCCTCCTTTATTTATAATCCTCCCATGGTGCCCCATGCTCCCAATAAGCCTCTCTAAAGCCTCTTCCAAGCCTTTGGAAGCACATTTCGAAGTAAGGGATTCAATCTTTTCTCATTTTATCCATGTTTTTTAATAATGTTATGCCCTTTTATTTTCAATTATAAATGTTGGGGTATGATTTTTCACCTCCCCCATACTTCCCTATTTATTTTTTAATGAATGGATAACCCTTTATATTTCATTAATGCCTTCCATGAACACCAGTTACTATGAAGAAATTCCATAAGGAATTTCTATCTCCTCATTTACATTCAAGAAATTATTTTGTATTATGTATCTAAATTCCATAACATTTGTTGGGATAGGTATATATATGACCCCCTTTAATGTAAATTTCATGTAAATATAATGAGACATCCCTTCTATCTCATCAACCATTTTTATGAATCCATACGTCATGCCGTTACGCTGCGGAAATTGAATCGATTTTCCAAGACAATGTCATTGTGTAGTGAATACTATTCCCATTTTTCTATCAAGGGTATTCAACTTTATGCACTTTTACTTATTAATTATAAATCTTCATGTATTTATTCCACATCCCTTTATCTTGGAATAAATGAAGACAATTTATTCCATGTTGTATGATCCATGTGGCACACTTAATCATGAACTGAAATGTTTAAGAGGGGTTCACCCTAATTGCACTCCAATTCATTGGGTAAAGTATAGTATCATGATATGTCACGTGAAATGAGTGTTGACTCATTCTAATTCATGTTAAATGATAGGTTACTCATTATTCATGTGAAATGAGGGTTTAATCTTGCTCCATGTGTAATGAGCCTTGGCTCATGCTAATTCCATGTTAAGTGTTGTTGTCACATTTACATGTTATGATTATCATGATTTATCATGACATTATGTTCAGGTTTTTTGTTGTGCTCCATTGATATGATTATTGACTAAAGTGTATTGTATTACTCATTTTATCTCATGTTTAATCCCTTACTAGTCTTTATAGCTCACCCTTTTCTTAGTCGTGTCCTCAGCTTATCCCATGCAATGCTAGGTACGAGTAAATGTAGTGGTCATGTAAAGGATGTTTCCAATAAATATATTGTGTTTTTTATGTTCTAAGTTGTTATGTAATGTTCTTAATCCCCAAAGATGCTAGACCTCTAGATCTTCCATGTTGTATCAAGTGATGTTTTTATTTAATAAATCATGTTTATGTATGTAATAAAGAGTGGGGTTGTTATAACTCCCATGAACGGAGAGAAATCATTCTCCTCTAGATCAAGGAGAATACTTTGGAAGCAGTTATTAATGCTATCAATGGTAGAGGATGAATCTTCAAGGATATGATGTTCTAGAACCTAGAGATTCCTTTACAAATTTCTAGGGATTGTTGGAACATGTGAGGATCACCACTATAGGAAATCTACACTTGATTCCTACAACGCAACGATGGTTCACCATAGATCGGTTACTAGATCCATCAAAAAAGAAGGATTTACATCATCAAAATTATTATTTAATTAAAGTAACTATGAATAATATGTTATGATCCTGTCTCTTTGGTTTTTGTGTGATTACCTTTTTCTGATTTCATTGATCCAGTTTCATAGATCACGACATTTATCATCATTTAGATCACGGATTGGTGAAAAATCATGAAAAACGAAATGTAAGGTACCACCTATCCCATGCTTCTGTAGCGCCTTGAACCTAAAAGTGGTATTAGAGTGGTCACATAATTATTTATTATAATTTATAGATAGTTAGTGATTTACTCATTTTTTAGTTTAGTTTTTCATTTCATGTTTAATCATTCTTTTAATCTGAATTGTAAGATCTATTTATTCCTCCTTTGTTTCACATAGATATAACAAAAATGATTAATTTATGATTAAAATAAAATATAAGATCTCATCTAGAGGTGCCAATGATTCTGTCCGTATAACACAATAGTACATTTTGTGAAATATGAGTTACACGACGTGTAGTTCTATTCAATGCATCAGGAATTAATTTGAAAATTAATTAAGTTATATTCATTGAAGACACACAAT
The DNA here is from genome assembly GCA_963277665.1 of Viscum album. Taxonomy (NCBI): domain Eukaryota; kingdom Viridiplantae; phylum Streptophyta; class Magnoliopsida; order Santalales; family Viscaceae; genus Viscum; species Viscum album. The sequence goes on from OY728140.1 coordinate 323,863,346, forward strand.
GTAGTTATTACCTCACATATCGCTTTGACTAGGACAGCATGTCGCACAGTCAATTGGAGCATACACCATGTACCCTTGTAGATGGTGTGTAGTCCCTTTTAGTTATAGATGGGCTGTGTATTACCATACTTGGACTACCTGACAAGTGACTATGTTACTCAGATATCACATGACATGTATCCCATTGGACACATGGTTTACTCTAGTTTCTAAGGCACTATTTACATATCAAGTCCCTTGGTGTGTGTCTCATATTGACAGTGAGATCCATACATTCCATTTTCTCACTTGTACATGCCGTATACTTATAAAAAATGTAGATTTAATTTTTATTTATTATACTGGTAAACATGGAGACATTTACTTGCATGCGGTAATAAATATAGGAAACACCATGTGATATGTTTGAATATATATATATATATGTAATTTTAATTAACATCTACGTGATGTTTAGATCTGCATATCATGTATGAGTTGTATTACAAGTTGTTACTATATGTGCATTGAAGCATAACATGTTACCAAAAAATCATGTAATTTGGGAAATAATTTGTGATGTACACGTCATGAAAGTACATGATAAGACGTGAATGCCAAATTTCACAAGAGTAAAATAGTATACGAGTTTAATACCAGATGGGTAGAATTGGATGGCTATTCACCATATTGTCTCCAAGGCACATTTATGTACATAATTAACTTTAAATAAATTTATTTAATTTGAGTAAAATTATAATGGATGAGAATCTCAAGGAAATTTGAATGAGGATTAAGATAAAATAATTGGTTAATTAAAGGAGATAATTAATTAATTTGGGATCTATTTATCTTAAAAATGAGTGATTAATAATTGAATTTCAGTTTTATTAAATGAGTAAATCATTTTATGCATGAGGATGATCATAATCTAGGCCATTCCTTTATATTTGATTGGTTTTATTTAATTTATTATTAAATTAAAATTTTGTTTTATTTTCCATTTATCCTCATATTATAATGGTCATTCATTCCCAAGGATTCATTAATTTAAACCATATTCCCCTCACCTGTGTGTGACTAAAAAATTATGTTACGGATAGAGCTCCCATGATAGTGGATGTGGTTCAAGTTCAAATTCGAGGCGAAACCAATTCAAGTAAATACATTGGTGGAGAGGTGGAAAGCTATAACACAAACCATAATTTGTTCAAAGTCTTTTCAACTTTTTCATCAGTTAGTTTATCACCAGTTACATAAACTATGCATTAGTAATAATCAATATCATACCAATTTATTATTTTATTTCTGTCATGTTTCATGGTTATTTCATTATGGATGTTTTATTTTTGACCACAAAATTAATGAATTGATGATCAAGCAGTATAGAACTAAAATTAATTGTCTTATGCATTAATATTATATAATATGTGGTTAATCACTTATGTAAAAAAGAATTAATATTAAAAATCATGCGATAAATATAATAATAGAAAATTTATGCATCAAGGATAAAATCCTTAAATAATATATATTAATTCAATATAGCCTTCCATTACTTCAGTTAAAATCGAACCATCATTCAATGTTTTTAAAAGTCCAATATTGGGGTGATTTTAGTTGTCATTGAATTATAACATGATGTTTTGGGTGGACATATCATTTTTTACATCAAGGGTTAATGAATACCACATTTTATTTCCAACATGAATGATTTTGTTTTCAAATGATAGTTTTTATTTATCTACAGTTACAAGGAACATAATTTATGTATCATGCCTAGATACAGATGGGTTTATTTTAATGTGTGGGAATAAAAGTTGTTTCTTCTATAAGAAAAACATATGTTATGTGTTAGATCATTTAAATAATGATATTTATATACTAATTTATGAAAACCAAGTGTTGTAAATTTATACCAAATCATTTTCGCACTAGTCATATAACACCAAGATATGGCATCACCATCTTGGACACGAAAATGAGAAGAATTTGACAAAGATCTATCAAGCTAGTAACTTAGAATCTTATGGAATAAAACAAATTGATAGATGTAATTCTTTTTTACAAAAAAATATCCAAACCACCATTTGGTGGACATGGTGAAAGGGTCATATAGATTCTAGTATTGGTGCACACTAATGTTTGCAGACCATTTTCTATAGATGCTAGAGGTGGATACTCTTACTTTATAACATTTTATGATGACTTGAGTAGATATGAATATATCTACATGATGAGGTATATGTATGAATCCATTGATAGATTCAAGTAAATCAAGAATGAAATAGATAATCAATATGGTAATAAGATGTAGAATCATTGATTGGAATGAGGGGATGAATATCTTAACCAAGAGTTCATCAACATTTCTATCAGAGTTTGAGATTCTATCTCAACTCACTCCACCTAACACACCATAGTGGAATGGTGTTAGTGAAATGAGGAACCATTCCTTATTGTTCATGGTATGGTTGATGATGAGTCGGTCATATTATCCATTAACCTTTTAGGGATATAAATTAAAAACTGCATAATACATATTAAACCGAGTTCCAATGAAAGCGGAAAATGGAATTACCATTGTGTTATGGAGTGCAAAGAAACATGTTTTGTCACATAAATATTTATGGGGTTGTGGAAAATTTGTTAAGGACTTTTCAAGAAACAAACTAGGACCTCGGGGTATAATGTGTATCTTTAAAGGGTATCCTAAGGGTAAAAAGTGATACTACATATTGAACCCCTCAAATAAGAAAGTGAATTTCACCAGAAAATCCATATTTATTAAGAGGGAGAATATCTGTAAAAAGGATAGTGGGAGAAAGATTGATGTCAGTGATGTTAATGCTTATGATACACAAAAGTTAGAGAAGGAATAAGTTCCACAGGTCCTTGTGGAAGAATTTGTTCCTAAAACACAAGTACCACATTAGAGTATTAGAGAGGTAATAGAACCAATGAGTTATGGTTTTCTAGTCATCAAAAAAGCAGACCCATTATTGGTTGAAAATTATGAACCTATCTCCTTCAAAGATATTGTATAGATCATAGAACTTGAAAGATGGATAGAATCCCTGAATTTATAAATGGATTCTATGCATCCGAACAATGTTTGGGTTCTAGTCGATGCCCCAGTTGATGTAAAGCCTATTTGATGAAAATGGGTATTCAAGAGAAAAAATGGACATGGAGGGTAATATAAATATCTATAAAATAAGGATCATGTTGAAAGGCTTCAAAAATCAAAGAATTCAGTATGATGATACCTGTTCACATGTTTCCATGTTTATATACATCATAATTCTACTTGTTAAAATATATTACAATGACTATGAGATTTAGAAGATGGATGTCAAAACTGCATTCCAAAATGGGAAACATCATGAAGATGTCTATATGACAAAACCATAAGGTTTTGTGACTCTAGGTGATTCAAAAAGGATTTTCAAGTTGCATACATCCACTTATGGATTGAAGCAACCAATATGGTCTTGGAAAATTCGATTTGATTAATCCATAAAATAATTTCATTTCATTTAGAAATAATGTGAGACGTGTTTTTAGAATACATTTAGTGGGAATGCAGTTGTTATCCTAGTAGTATATGTTGATGATATATTACTTATTTGAAGTGACATATCAGTCTTGCATTCAGTTAAGGACTGGTTAAACAATCGTTTCTCCATGAATGACATTGGTAATGAAACCTACATTGGAGGGTTCAAGATCATTAGTGGTTGATACAAGAGGTTGCTTGGACTAAGTCAATGTACATACATTTACATGATAATTAAGATATATGTAATGGAAAAATACAAGAGGGGATTGGTTCTAGTGTCACATGGATTTCATCTTTTTAAGAAAATGTTTCCTCAGACACAATAGGGGAAAGAGATAATGATTAAGAATCCCAACACTTCTAATATAGGATCAATCATATATGTAATGTTATGTAGTAGTCTTGATGTTTCATATAAACTAATCATGGGAGGAAGATATCAAGAAGATACAAGAGAACAAAATTGGTTAGATTTTAAGGCTATCCATATGTATCTGAGAAGAACTAAGGATATGTTCCTAGTGGTTGGTGTATATGGGGAGCTGTCCATCAGTGGTTATACTTATGATAGTTTACAGAATGATTACCAGAATGTTTGGGGGTAATCCCCTTTTTGAATAATAGAAAAATAAACCAGCTACCCCTTTTGAACTTGGTAAGGGAGCACCCATTACAAGCCCATAGGCCCATAGGAACATAGACTAACAATTCAGTGGCATGAGATCCCATTGTAACCAAACCCATGACAAAATGAAAGACCAAACCAAAACAAAGCCCAATGCTGGGAAATCAGTGGAAAACCAAGTCAAGTACCCAAGCATAACCATGTCGAACAGAGTCATCGACGATGGTCCTTTGCCATACCATTCACCATCCCATTCATCCGTCATAATTTTAAACAAATAAATTAATTTAAAATTGACATTGTACGTAAATTTACCTTAGAGGAAACATGGTGAATACCCATCCGAATCTACCCAACATGTTTTATATTCATATACTGTATCACTCTTGTGAAATATGACATACATGATTTAATTTCTAGGATACCAACTTGTACATCCCAGATGATTACATAAATCACATTATTTTTTCAGCCACATTCTATGTATCAATGCACTTGAGTAACAACAAGTAATATTTTTTAAACCTGATATGTAGTTTAGAACATTACACAAACACTAATTTTATAATCCTGTGTATTTTGGAAAAGTATACATTATGTAGAACTGACTATACAGTATGTACTACCTTCACAATATATCTAAAGTACACATATAAGGACTTAGTGTGCGTGGCGTACATCAGAAATCATAGAGTACATGGTGTGTCTAGTGGGTCTCATGCTATGTTTTCTCCAAGTTACATAGTCACTGGATAGCTGGTTCGTGTATGGGATACATGGTTTTACCCTGACCTGAGTGGGACCACATGTTGTGTCTAGTGTGCCACATGGTGTGTAATCCAAATGGCCATGCACTAGTCATTCCAGTCAACACACGATGAATGAATTAACTACACTGTGTGTCCTTAATGCACACAGCTTGAGTAATTTCAGAATTACTCCTAGTGCGCTGAACACAACTACATTGTGTTTAATCCAGAATACACGACGTGTAGGGAATATTACATGGTGTGTACTATTGTGTTACTTGGATAGAATCATCAGAACATCCTGATGAGATCCCCGATTTAATTTTAATCATAAAATTATATGTTTCTATTATATTTTTGATAAGACGATAGAGGAAGAGAAAATATCAAAACTCATATTACCAGAACAATTATACATGAATTGGAAAACTAAATTATTAAATCGTAAAACATCAATGAATTATTTAAATAATTATAACAAAAAATATGACCTCCCTGATACCACTTGATGAATTTGGGCTTAGTGGAAGCCCAAGATGGGCCATCGCCCAACGTAAATTTTTTCCATAATCAATGATAATTATGGGATCAATATAAAAATGAATGCTAGTATCCATAGAATAAAATCAATGATTTAGACATAGAATAATTTTCCCAGAACCCAAAGAGAGGACCAAAATATTTTTTTATAATTAATGTAATCAAATTAAATAAATACCTCCATGTTTTTCTTTCATCATTGGTATATCTAACCACATATCTGTGGTTTTACTTTGTTGCATTGTATAGATCAAGGATAGATCTCTTCTACTGGTTATCCAAACATGCTTCGTGAATCTACTAACCACACAAAATGAGTCTCTAAGTGCTATCATAGGAGATCCTTTCACTTGTGTCTTCCACCTTTGATCGCCTTGAGAATTGTTTCCAAAGAATCCCCTAATTCGATGGACGATGGATTCTCTCGTTCTTTTCAACGTTCTTTGAGAAAAGTGTGCCCTCAAGGATGGAGAGATTTTTCTCAAAAACTTTGTGCGAAACACAATTTATCTCGATAGTGTTCACTTTCCCTAGGCTAATGAGAAAATAATAACATAATCAAGAAATTAATTCACTAGGTAATAATAAATAATTATCAAAAGTGTCGTTACTTATTTTATTATCCCATGTGAAACCCCATGTCAAATAAAAACAACAATACTATTATTTCCCTAAAATGTGATTAAATTTCATGTTATATTTAATTATTATTTTAATCATATAATATTTAATATTATTTCTCATTGGAACCATTAACCAGTCATCCAATCACCCTCAATATTTACAGGGCCTTGAATGTTAACTATTAAATTATTAAATTAATATAATTGCATTATTCACCGACAAAAAAATATTTGGTCTGCAATATATTCTCTCAAATAATTAGAGATTAAATAAATGTGATCAGGAATACATGAATAATTGTAAACTAAACCCAAGAAAAATATTTATTCAACTTAATAAATAATAAATTATTTAACTGAGATTCTAGATACACTTAGTGTGTGACCCACTATGGCTCTTTCTCAGTGGCATTAGGTGAGCCTAGCTAAAGTCCAAGGTTAGAATCTAGAAACATTACAAGGAACCGATAGATAATGAAGTTAATGATGAAACGACATGTCACCACATGTGAATTATTACCATGTGATATAACCCCTTTATCACAATATCTCTAATCGAACAGGTTGCATGCCAGTGTCATCAACCTATTTTCTCATTATCTTAGTCTTTGACTTTCCATAAATATAAATTACTTAGAGAACACCATGGCCATGGATTTATTTAGGCTATATGATTTACATCAATGGGACTAAGATATTAACTTACATTAATGAATGGGAGGGATAAATCCTTTCTCACATTATTCATTATTGAAAAATTACTTGTGACACACCTAATGTATCCTACCTCACCGCGATAATATGTCATCATAGTTTTCACCAATACATTAATGTTTGTGACTCATAATTTCCATTAATAATAATCTTAATGTCTAAGGTCCATTACAAAAATCCACAAAATGAACATCCAATGACACATATAATGTGGATTTCCTGCTATTGGGTCCTGTTCTCATAATATCATACTGGAATTTACTAGGGGAGTACACAATGAGAAGGTGCCTCAATGACCTATGAGTCTCCACCCTTGATATCCTATATCATTTATGCCCCTTAAAATGATATATTTGGGTCATATAAAATTTATTCATGAATGGTGTCATGACACTTCTGGGTCCTAATCATTGTGGGGAACTACTATGACCATTTAGTGCGACAACTACTCTTGGGACATTATCATATGCTATGCTACATAGATGAAAAATCATGATGCGATAAGGAATTTATAATTATTCAAAATCCATGAATATAAGTTTATCATAATGTATTATGAAGTTGGTTCTAGGGATACAACTCCAACACTATCTTCATGTCCATTCCTGAATCTCCCATGCATGATATTTCCCACTACATCGAAGCATGGAATGTATGGAACACCTTAAACACTCATGTTGTCAACCTACTGGACATGGATTTGAACCTCAGAACACATATCACAATATGGTCTTCCCCCCTCACTAACAAATACCTAGCTTCCCATTGTAGAGTGTCTAGATCATCTGGGTGAGGAGAAAGAACATTCTCTAAAACTAGGTCTCTAATCCATGCACCTTCTGGGTGGAGAATGCATCGCACTGCTTATCAGTGTGGAACCACAGTGAGCATATACTCGATGAACAATGATATACCTTGATCTTTATACATGGAGACCCCCACCCCCCAATTATTGGAACCCAGAAATTTAATATTGATGCATCACTTTCAAAAAAAATCACAGGTTTCAGTGACATCACTCATGACTCTCAATGGATGATCATCGCGGTTTTTCATTATTGTTTATTGGTTCCACTCTTACCTATGGCCGCAAAATCTCAAGAAATTATTTTTTAAATGGAATTATCTTTAGAACAAGGGTGGGGGTAGATTACTTTCGAAATACATTGCACACCATCGTTCTTCTTATCTCTACTTTGGAGGCTGGACTATAGACTATTGGCCTCCTTTTATCACACATCTAGTCACTCCAGCTCGGTTTATTGGCGTGCCCCTTCTTTATTACCAACAGGGAGGGTAATATGGAAGCTCATAATATAGATACTCGAAGTCTATCGAATGACACAGTTGTATGGATGGAATGTTTTACCTAGTTGGTTATCTTCTCTTATTTTACAAGATTTTCATTCTCTTAGTATCTGAGTAACACCTTTTTCCTTAAAAAATCAATGAATTTTTTTTATATAATAAAAATTATTGGATGTTTAGATACATACGTATATGTATGTGTTATATATATGTGTACGTCCATACACACAAATTAATTTATATATATATATATATTTACACATATACCTTTTCACATACAAATTTAAATTTTCATATGCATACATACTGAAATACACATATTTAAACATAAGTACATATGTAAAAGTATTTAAAACTAAGTACATTAATATGAATAATTCTAGACACATATATGATATTTTTTAAAATTTTTATTTTTTCATTTATAGATACAAATTTTTCCAATAAATTGACAATATATTTTTTAAACACTTACTTATTATTTTTCTATACAAGCAAAATACATTAAAAATTACATACAGATAAATTGTTTAGAAAATTTCTAAGTATACGTATGTGTATATATATATATATATTCCAGTATATACATATATATGTATATACATATATACATATATTAATATAATTACATATAAACATATTATTATAATTATCTAAAAATATACCTATCTATAAGAAATTTAAAATATAGGTATGTACATGCATCCACTCATGGAAATATAAAATTATTTATGGATGTAATTTTTTACAAGTATATATAAATAGATATATATAAATACTTACATAAATATATCACATAAATATATGTGTATATATAAACATATATAAAATTATTCATACACCAAATTTTTTTTAAAAGAAATATAGAATGTATTTTCTATGTATACACATTATGTATTGGTTATTTTTTTATACCAACATGTCAAGAAATATATCTAAAAATTACTAATCACATGTGAACACACAAGCTCATACCAACATATATATAAAATTCAATGAATATGTATATATAAAATGTATTCTTACATAATTACGTACAAACAATGTAACTATATATATATGTATATTAAGTGTTGTAAGTAGTATACAAAAAATAATGTTTAAAATACACTTATGAATATTTATATTTTTATGTACTTTTAAAGATGTATAATTTTATATGATTAGGCACATATATTTATATGTTTTCATGTTCATATCTATGTGTATGTATTTTCATGTAAACCTATTCAGATGCATGTAAGCACATGTATTAAAATATCCATATATATACTTATATTTGTATAATCCTATACAAATTATTGATTGATAACATATATAAAAACAAATGAATATATATACACAAAAACATACTTACATTCACGCATGCATATTCAAATTAATATATTTAGATTTAAACAATATACAAACATATATACATACAAATTACTATAGCTACATAGATACATAATTAAAAACATATCATTATGTATAAATACGTACAAACATATGTATACGAATCAATATTAGTATATGTACATGCATATATACTATTATATAGTGAGGTATATACAAAAATATTAATGTAATTATTTACATGAATACAAATTTATAAATGTAATTATTTACATGAATACAAATTTATTAATGTAATTATTTAGAACTACAAATGAACACATTAAAAAAACACGTAAATTAACAAATTCATACATCTATATAACTATAAATAAATCTCCACTAGGAAATATCTCATTAGAGATTCATACTACAAATCTCTACCGTGAAATATGGGTGATTTGTAATACAAATCTATATCTGGAAATATCCAATGGGAGATTGAGAGTGCCAATCCACACTTGGAAATTTCGACTATGATATTTATACATTTCTATATTTATATATTAAATTTGTTAATATTTACATTAATATATACATATATATATATATATTCATGCATGTGGGTACTTATATTTATTTGTATGTATGTTTTTATGAATGTGTTTTTATACAGTTATATATTTTTATGTATGTATGTATATAAGATTATGTGTATACTCATATATATTTTTAAAAAATTACATTAATATATATGAATTCATGAAAGAATGTATATACAAATATTTATATGTATGTATGATTGTATGCATATGTATGTATGTGTGTATGATTATATTAAAGCACATGTCTGTGCACACATTAAAATATTCCTACAAATATATGTTGTCGTATATACATATATGTGTATGTCTGTGAGAGAAAATGCATGAACTTATATCTGTTGGTAATTATGGTAATTATAATTACATATCATGGAAATAATATACATTTATGTTCTTTTATTAATATAGATTTATGTGTTTTTGTACAAATATACTTATAAATATTTATATTTGTATATACATATATATAAGTATAATTGTAAATAATTACACACATATATATATGTATTTATGTTTATAACTATGTGTATATTTGTACATATTATAATATTTAGATGAATATATGTACATGTATTAAAATATCATAATAAATACTTGTATTTGTATATACCTTTAAAAATTATTGATCACACACATATATAAAAACCAATGAATATATATATCTATACAAATACATACATACATACATACATACATAAATTTTAATATTTTTATATATAAATAGATATATACATATATACATTAAATTTAATATATCCATATACATACATAGATAAATACATATTTTTATGTATAAGTATATTGGTATATACATATATGAATCTTTATAAATATAAGTAAATAAATATATATTATTTAAAGTATATGCTAATAAAAATAATGTAATTATTCATCTATATATGTACATGCATGCATGTGTACATACATATTTATACATGAATATAAACCTATAAATATTTTTCAGGATATTTTAATACATGTACATACATGCATCTAAATATTTTTATATAGACACACACACACACACACATATATATATATATTAGTAATAATTACATACAAAAACAAGTGTATACATACATGAATGAATTTATATATTTTAATGTACTATGGGTGATTCGTATGGAAAATCTTAGATTGAAAATTATGAGGATAAATCTCCAAAGATAAATTTGTATTTCCAATGCCGTATGTAGTATGAAATAATATAAATTCAATATAATTTATCACATATTGGTCTAGAAGTATTAATATTGTTGTAACGATCACATTGGTGGGGACTGATTAAAATTTTGATACCATTTGAAAATAATATATTAGATCAATGAATATGGGTGAATGAAAAAATGAATGTGTGATACATAATATAAATTCATGTTAGCCAAAACATGGAGTATTCAGGTAATTAAAATAATTAAAATAATTAAAATTTAAAAAAAAAATGGTGGGATAGAGGAGATCCCACCACCTTTTTATCTCCGTGACCATCCAACGCCCAAACATCATCCAATAATTGAGGGGATGAAAATATGTAATTCAGCATGAATTGTTACGCAGGGATGGGTTGCCTTGTTCCACTAGGCATTATCCCATCATATCATTTTTTGTTAAATCGTATGGAATTGTTTTACGTAAATACCTCCACCCCATTAAAAACATCAACACAAACATTTCTTAAATATGATAATATTTTTCCCAGTAGTGGGATAAGATATATGTGTTGCCCAAAACCAGACACCCAAACAACATTATCACATGGTCTAATATGTTTATTTATGTACATTTTTATAATAAATCTATATAAGAGGTTAAATATATAATTAATTAATTAAATTTTAAATACATTATATATTATTATAAAATTTTCTAATTTATTTTAATAAATTATAAAATAATTTTATAGCTTAATATAGATTTATTTATTCACTATCACATATTTGAAATTATATAGTGCTACCACTTATCACTGCTAAAAAATAATGTGGTGATAATGGTGTACTTTTATCAGCACTATGAAGACGTTGATAAACCGTGATTTTATCGTTGCTAAAAAAGAGATGATAAAAGAAATTCTTGATCAACGTTTCTTTATCATTGTTAAAGTGTACATCAATCATTGATTTTTATAGCATAGTTAAAAGTATATCTTTTATCAGTTCTAGAATTATTGTTTTTAGAATTGATAAAATGTATATTTTCTAAAAAAATATATAATTAAAAATAATATATTAATATATAAATATATTTATATTGATATAAATATGACAGATTTTATAAACTATGATTTATATAACACGAAATATGTTATCAAACTTAATATATAAGATTTTTTAGGAAAATGGAATATAAAATAATTAAAAATAATAATAATTAAAAATATCATTATTATTATTGAGTAATAGTTATTTAACAAGAATTTAAAGAGTTGAAAATTAAATAAATGAATAAACGATCTAAAATAGGTTAAAAACATTGCTTGAAATTCATACGACCATAAATTATGATCAGGTAATCAATTTATGCTCTACCACATATCTAATCGAATCTTGCAAAATGTTCTACACCGTAGTGATCAGGAAAACACCAATCATCATTTTTCTCAGGTCAAAAGGCCTAAAAGGCAACCAAAATTAAGTTTTGTTCAGGGTACCCCCATTATTAAAATTTGATGTAATTTCATCATTCTTTAATGGAGTCTCAAAACCACAGACCCAGGTAAGGGATGCACAGACTTTTATCAGGGCTAGGTATAAAGCACTGATAAAAGTCGCACATTTTTCAATGCTAAAAAAATAACTTATAATGGTTTATCCTGATCATAACTTTTTTTAGAGATGATATAGGATATATTTGTCATTAGTATTCATAGTGCTGATAAATGTTTTTCATAAAAAATACTATTAATATATAAAAAAAATTATTATATATATATATATATAAATATTGGTCATTTATATAAATTAATTAAAAATGTGTTTTTATAATTAATATATATATTTTAATAATTCAAATGTATATATATAATGTTTTTAAGAAATCTTTATATGATTATAAATAAATATATTTATTTATAAAATTGTGAATTTAATTTTTTTTAAAAAAAATTAATATGTTTATTATATTTGTAATTATAATAATTAAAATAAATATATATTTAAATAAATAGAGATCTCTAATGAATTTTGTCAATAAATTTATATAATGATGACATTCATGGACATGATTGATATTATATGATCATAAATTAATTTGTGGGCATGAGTGTGGGTTGTTATGTTCCAAATATTATGATTGACAATACAATGATGACACATGAATATGTAATGTATTCATGACTCATAAATGTTCATTTATACATTAATAGCCTTATTAATCATGTTTTCCATACATATGTGATGACTCCATTTTTATAATCTATATATGATTAGGTATGATTCATTCATGTTATACTCATTAATTTTTTATGTTCCCTTCAATAATTATAAAATTACAATAAATATATTTCTCCATTTATAATTATAAAATTTTAATTATATATAAATACTTTTTTAATATATTTATATCTTATTATAATCGTAACTATGTATATATATTTAAATAATTTTAAAATTATAATAAATAAATTCAATTTTAGTTTATAGATATATTTATAAATATATAAAAATATGTATAAATAATATTATTATATAGTTACAAATATATATATATATATATATTTAATTAATTAAAATATTATAATTAAAATATTTAATATATTTTATATGTATGTATATTTATGCATTATTAAATATATAGTTATAAATATATTTTTAATTATATACAATTATTTATAAATATATTTATTTATAATTATGATTATAATTACAAATAAATATAAATATAAATATATTTACATAATTAAATAATTACAATAAATATATTTATTATATTTATAATTTTATAATTATATATAAATATATAAATATAGTTATAAATATATATTCAAATATTTAAAAATATATACAAGTATTTATAATTATAATTATAAAATATTTATATATATTTGTTTAATTATTTTAATAATTATAAAATAATAATAATTATATATTTATTATATATAATTATAAAATTTTAAACATAAAAAATATATTTATTATAATTTTATAATTATAAAAAAGTGTTTATTTATTGAAAGTTATATGTATAAAATGATAAATATAATAAAGATATTTATTATAATTCTATAATTATTGAAATATATATATACATATACATTTATACATATAACTGTAAATAAATAAATATTTATTTATAATTATAAAATTATAGTAAATATATTTATTATATATATATTTTTATAATGATATATAATAATATAAATATTTATAAATAATTATACCGTTGGTGGTGGGGTGGTAAGGGTTTGAGGGTGTGAGGGGCTCGTCATGGGGTAAAGTCCCCGGGACTGCGATTTACTATAGTTTTCTTCATTTTGTTGTGTTCCACGGTGGCAGATACAACATACCTAGTAGATACAAATATTTATAAATATATTGATTATATTTATAATTATAAATCAATATATATTTATGATATATATAATTTTATAAATATATATAATAATATAAATAAATTATTAACATTAGATCTCTATCATCACTATAATTTTAGAACTGATAAAGACATGTTTTATCAGTGCTTTTTTAGTGCTGATAATAGCTTATTTTATCAGAACATACAATTTTAGCATTGATAAAAACCTTTCATGTTATTATAAATAGATCCCTATCAAAACTTTTCCACCGCTCGTGCCAAAAGCTTTCATAGAACTAGAACTCTACTACCTCTACAGCTACCTCTGCTTCAATTACCACCACCGTTGGCTTGGCTGCTGCTTCTGCCATCCCTTCACAGTCGCTGCCCCCGCCACCAAACCCTTCTACCATCGCCACCAAATCCTCCACTGCAGCATCCACTACTGCTCCTCCACTATAGCTGTCCGAACCACTGGACCCTACTATTTCTACCCGACCTCCAAATCTATAGTATGATATCCTGTTTGTACTTTTTTTTAGTCGCACATCACCTGCTTGGAATTCACTTTTTCTTGACAAACTGAACACCCATCCTTTTTTATCTTCGTGCATCTTAGATATCATTCTCTTATCATCACTTTATCACCACCCTAGATTCAATCTATCGATTCTGATGGATGCCCATTGGTTATAGGTGGTAAGTCCTTCTACTATACTTGGATATTTTCATACATTCTTCTCCCAATGATCCACTACAATGTTGAATTTTTTGTTTGAAGTTTGAGTTGCTCTACATTTTATGATACTCATGTGTAGTGTGGTTTGATGAGTTATTTGTGGGGAGACAATATTATTTTTTGGGAGGCAATTATATGGTTGGTATATGGTCGATATATGATGTGGTGATGTGATATCACATTAAAAATTCCATTTAATAATATTAAATTAAAAATAAATCCATCCAATACATTGGTTTCTAATTCTCATTTATATAAACTCTGTTTTAAATATTTTTCTAAATCAATTATTTTGATATATTAATGATTTGATTATGAAATGTTTTTAATAGAGATTGTTTTTCTAAAATACTTATAAAATTAGTATTCTTTGAAATTCTTATTTAAAATGGGTGTTTTGGTGTTTTAGTTTCTCTATTTTTCTCCATGAGGATTCTTAATTATTTTAGGAAATAATTTTTTTGTGAAATCATAAAGACATTGAATTTTCTAAATATAGTTATTGACTATTTCCATTTTTTTCTATTTTCTATGTAATTATTTATAATTTTTTTCTAGTATTGTCTTTTTTAGGGGAAATAAATTTAATATTTTTTAAAATCGATTTATTATTTACCTATGTGTAGATTTCTTTATGTCCACAATGAATGATAAAGGTTGAACATACAACACTTAATTGAAAAAAAATTATTTTTTGATTTTTCCTTTCTACATTAAGAAGAAAACATCTTTGGCCATGCAACATGGTTTTGTGATAATTATAATGTGAAAATATTATACCATTAATAAATATTATGTACCATTATTGTTATGTGGTTTATGAGACAAGAGGGTTTACGTTTTTCAAGAACCCATGTAGTGATGAAAAAACTAGTTACTAATGTTTAAATGGATTAGGATGGCCTAATAAAACTAAATATAAAATTCCATTATTGAAAATAATTTAAAATATAATTTAAAATATACATTATTATGAATCGGTGTATTTTATGTAGTTTATTATAGTATATCGTATTATACTAATATAATTTAATGAAAATTTATGTTAAATATTTATTCTATTAATGTATGATTCATCCATTCAATTATATACTTTTATACAGTTTAAATTATATCATATTTAAATACATAGTTTAAGTATAACTTTTTTAATTATTTATAATTTTATAGTTTTTAATATTTATAGATTAATATACAATTATAGTCTTATTTATAATAAATTATGATACTTTTTTACTTCCATAAATATTACTTATATATATTATAATTTTAAACCATTATAATTTTTTAAAACTATATACTTCTATAATTTATGTATACTTTTATAACATACATGCACTTTTATATAGTATTATAAAAATAGTAGAACACTTTTTTCAATCCTCATGATTCATCACACTCACTCAAATACCATGTTGAAATGATATAGCTCGGGCCACCATAACCCAAAATAGGAAACATCAGCCTTCACTTAACACTATATTCACATTCTACATAATATAGATTGGTAATAACACCATGATAAGGGCATGTCACTAACTCCATGCAACCCATAGGATATCCATCATGACCTCACCCCTGCTAAAGTTGAAATACTATTTAACCACATCATAACTCCTAAACCTACAATTCATCTAAAATCACCTGTATGGTTTAAATTAGGGGATTACTATACAACTATATCTTCTCTCTAGTTTGGTGTTAGCATCTAAGGGGATGAGTCTTAGGCAACAAAATGAAATATCAAATATCATTCAAATGTTAGTTTTTCTTTATTTAAAGGACCCATTTTGTGTATTTGTTTTATTAAATATTAATATTACAAAATAAAATTTGATGGATATGAATACTGAATGGATGGATTCCAATCCTATCAAAAAAAATTATGAAGATGGAGTGAAAGAGTGCTTCATTATTTTCAATAGATCACACATATAACCCTTCTAAAATTCGTTTTTCTGTGCTTACATTGTTGTTATTCATGAATAATTAGTCTATAGGAGTTTGAAGAACACTTTATCTATCATGTAATGGATCAAATTTATAAATGATGGAATATACATGGGGAAAAAGAATATGGATAGTGACTGGGATAACACTGCATTTTGTGGATAATATAAAATGATGAAATGTGTGGACAATGAAGAAGACTGTATTCATGATGTGTTTACAAGTGTGAATAATGAAGAAGAAGGTATTGAGAGAATGACAATTGAAGTTGAAGATTAAATTTGTGATTGTCTGAAAATATTTTAGAAGTTAAAGAGTTGTGAAAAGATCCCATTGTATGTTGTTTGCACTAATTATATATTATTGTAAGCCTTACTAAAACTGTATTATTTGAAAACATGAAATGTATGGAGTGATTACCGTTTTACTCAAATAATTTATCTCTTGAATGATATGATTACAGATGATAGTGAGTTCTCTACCTGAACATATGATGTTAAACAAATTCTATGCTCAATGGGTATGACCTTTGATAGATAAATACCAATAAAAATGATTGTATACTATTTCACAAGGACCAAAAATCACTTAAAGAATTCCAAAACTATGTTGTTTTTCAATACATGAAAGATGAATTAGGTCCTACAATAGTTTTATGGTGCATTCCAATCATTCCAACTTTTAGGCACCTATAGGGAAGTGAGGGGAGAGAAATGCAATTGAAGGGGAATGAAAATAAAAGAAATAAATATGGGGAACTTCATCTCCCGAAAGACTCTCATTAGTAGAATAAAATAAATCCTATGTATCATGAATTTGGAAATGATCCAATAAGCCTTCATCATGAATTATTTACAGATGGAGTGAATCCTTTTGGGTTTCAAGGAAGCACTCATAGTTCATGGACAATTATGTTGGTAAATTAAAATTTTCCACCATGGTTACACATGAAACAAAAATAGAAGATGTTATCTCTACTTATATTAGGACCAAGACATTTGGGTAATGATATTGATATTTATTTGGATCCATTAATCGAGGATTTGATATTATTGTGGGATTCAAGTGTTATGTTGTATGATGATTTTAGGAATGAATATTTCTTGATGAGAGAAATGATGTATGGGATGATAAATTATATTCCTACTTATGGTAATGTTCTAGGATATAGAATTAAAGGATCCCAAGGGTGACCCATTTGCAAACAGGGTATACAATCAATTAGGTTGAAACATTCATCGAAGACTGTGTTTCTAGGACATCACTAATTTCTACCCCGATGAGATAAGTACAGATATTAGTTGACATCATTTAAAGGATGTTCAAAATAATGTAAAACAACATCTCCCGTAAATTAACCAATAAAAAAAAGTAGTAAATTAATGCTAGGTTGGACATGGTTGACATAGGAATACCGAAAGAGTTGTCATTAGTGACGGGTGAGAAATAAACATTTCTTCTATGAGCTATATACACTCTTTCATGACATGAGAGATAGCAATTTTGAAACTTCTTGAATTACGTAAAGGTTCTATAGGGGTATTAATTGAATATTATGAATATCTTGAATATCATTTCATTGAATTATTTAACGTTATATGGTTTGAAATCACATGAACATCATTTTTTGATAAATGATCATATTCCTCGAGATTTATATTGCATTTTTTTGAAGAATGCCTATTATATATAAAAAAGTTCTTTTTCTTTATCAAAGAAATATGTGGCAAAGGTATAAGCCTAGTGATATTGATGACAACAGAAAGAGAAATTACAGTCAAATTATGTGAATTGGAAATGTTATTCCCTCTATATTTCATTTATATGATGGGTCACCTAATGTTTCACTTGTTGAGAGACACACTACTAGAAATTTGGGCTATATCTAAGGTTTGAAACTGTGGTTATAGGCCCAAAAACCATGGCAATAGTTTATAAACATGGTTTGATAAAGCATGGATAATATTGTCATGGATATAGGGAAAAAACTATAGCAATGGTTTCAAACCATGGATATATCCCCATATCCATGGTTTTCAAATTGTGGTAGTTTTCTGAGTCATGAAATACCAATATTCATGGTTGAAACCAATGCTATACAAATATTTCCAAGGACTGAAATCATGGCTATTATCTCCAAAATCCTCAACAAATGCTACTGTAATCAGCAATACATTCACCATGGCTGCTACATTCCACTGCAAAACTTCATTCACCACGTTGCTGCTACACACATGCTTCGGCACTCACACTACTGCTGCACACATGTTTCATGTACACTGCACTCACGTTGTAGCACTCAGAAAACTGGATTCCACACTACTGCATTTACCATGAATTAACCTAAAAATATACAATGCTACATTCACCTGAAAAAAACTCCATGCTGCATTCACCAATCTATATGAAACCAATGGCAAAGGAATTACAACATGGGATAAAATACATTAATAATATTCCCCTATATCAAATAAATAAAATAATAATGCTTAATAAATAAAAACTATACCAATGATGGTAGATGAACCCTTTTCCCTATCAAATGAAACTTTGTCCAAGGTGTATACCTTGCTTACATCAGATCTAGGTACCTGACTTATAGATCCTTGTATTACATGAGGAACTGACCCTTAGGTTCCTATAATAGTTTATTCCCCTAATATTCTTAGACATCTCCATATCCATACCTTCTAGCTATAATATTACCATCTATTTGAGTTCCCCCAACCAAGATCTCAAAGCAATCATATACAATAATGTTCTACCTAAACCTAGCTGAGACATCAACAAATATATTAACAAGACATTACCTAGACTACCACATGTATGGAACTACTTTAGTAGTCTCATATATGTTCTATTGAAACTAAAAAACCTCTAAAATTGATAGCATATATAATGAACACATCCTATGAAAGGAGTTAAAGAACCCCTATTCTAGAAAGGAACTCATCGTATGAAAGGTGTTGAAGAACCGCTATACTAGAAAAACTGTCTCTCACTACCCTATCATATCTCATCCAACCTAATTATCCTTATAATGGAAGAGGAGTTGAAAATAACACTAGAAACTCCACCACACGACCTCTGGAAAATAAGAAGAAAGTCTACTACACTATCCTCCATGAGGCCCTTCTCAATAGTGAGATCCATGTGAACCACATCCATGTAAGAAGCTCGGATTAACATCCTGACCTACTAATTCACCTTTTTTAAGGACTAATCCACATTATTTGGTCATTATAGGCCTCTTTTCCCTCTTGTGATAGGGAATGGTGTTCGAACTATTCAATGTGAGAAGTATAGTCAATAACGAACATCACCCCTTATTGTAGCTCCATGGACAAATTTTCACAATTTATCTTTAGAATCATAGGGAAGAACTTATCACTAAATAGATCCCTGAAAATAATTTATAATAGAACCTCATACCTCCTGGAATATAATATCACACTCAACTACCTCCAGGAATGTACCTGATGCATATAGGCCTCTTGCTTCCCCTACTAGACATTGAGTGTATCTACTTTCTTCAACACCCCTATATTGATCTCAAACTAATCCATAGAATCTTTAGGACAATCCACACCCTAGAAATTTAAAGGGTGGTGTAGCTGGAAATCCCAACTTATGTATACCATTATTGTATATCCACATTGAGAACCTCAACCTCCCACTAGTATATGAAAAATACCCTTGGTTGGAGGGGATCCTCTGTATGAACCACATGGAAAACATTAAGATCATTTTAAACCCCAAACATGGACATATGTAGGTAAATTATAAGCATTCCATAACATAATAACATCCTCCATATCATCCCTATGCAATAACATGAGACATTATAGTGGTGGAATTTCTAAAATAAGAAAAAATGACTAAGAAAATCCTTGAACAACATATATCTTAACAAAATGTAATCAAACACTAGGAATAAGAACACACTATCAACTGATGGCCTAAGCCTGCACCACTAGTGCTTTCAGATTAGTCAAAATCATATAAAAGAGAATTATAACATTCCTAGGATAAATTAATTAGATGTGACCAATAATTTATTTGTGAAAGAATAGAATATATTATTTTACAATTTAATTAATTTAAAGAAATTTCAATAATATTCAATCAATAATATATAATGTCACCATACATGCCTATCCATGATGCATGAATAACCATTTTTGTAAGTGTTAGTGTCTTAGATGTGAACATCTCGTACAGCCTTGTAATGCCTCGAAAATCCCATAGGTCGGCAGCCATGAGACTCCCCATGTATTGGATCCTTACGGTTTCCTTACTATGTATCCAAACCCTCATCCTTGCCAAATTCTCCATGATGGTGGTACCATCCATGCATGTACAGAAATGGCCCAATCTACCAAATAAAAAGAATAGAAACCAAAAATAATTAACAGAATGTGAACAAGTAAAAGAAAAAATCATGTTTAGAGACCTACCCCAAAATAAATGGTGATTGATGCAAACGTCCACTTGCATGGACCCCGAGAGAAGTAGCATTAGTTTTTTGATATAGGTGGATATGGGCTGAGAGATAAGAGGTGGGATGGGATACAGTGTAGAAGTAAAAGAAACAAGTCCACACCTAGATACCACCAAAAAAAGATGAGTATCCAATGTCATTTTTTCTACATGAGAAACAATCAGTCGCATTAATATGAAACAATGATAGGGAAATAAAATAATATAAAACTGTGAAAAAAAGAGTTCAATGGGATCCCTATGTGTGAATCGATTGATTATATACTAATATATAGAGATTAAATAAGATAAGATTATGGAATCTTGTTAAGTTGTTGTAGGACCAGTCATTGGGAATGTATCCATGATTCTATACAGACCATTATATGAATTTTTATAGACTATTAGATTCCTTTAATTCATGGGAGACATAATATTTGTGAAAATATAATACATGATGGGTGGATAATTTTTTATCTTCACATATAATGCATATGTTTCCAAAATATAAAAAACATAACAATTCAGTGTCATTCAAGGTAATATTTTTTATAGAATATTTTTACAAAATTATAGTAGGTTTCCTCCAAGATAAAGTCCCCACCCATTCCCAACTCAATCTTTTATGAATGAAACGTCAAATCCTATATATGTTCTTGAATGAAATCCAATGCTTTAAAACTTATCAATGCCTCTATGTTCACCCTCCAAAAGTAACACACACCCATCCCCCACCCAGACCTGCACCCCCCCCCCCACCTGCACCCCCACAACCACCAACATGCCCCCACCTTCACTACCCCACACCGGCACCCCCATTCCCCCCCCCTGCACACTCCCCTGCACCCCACCCCCACCTATAGATCATATTTTCTATATATAAACCCTACATTACGAAGACCTATATTCCAATGTACATGTGTTAGATTTTCGTAGAGACCCATTTTTTAACAAATGTACACAACTTGATTCCTAATTTTATAGAATACATAGAAACATCTATAGATCCTAATCATGGACCTGATCTCAAATTCCCATCCATTCCAATTCCCCTCTATATTTATTCATGTCAAGTCTATTTCGTGAGTCTTAGGTCAGGATGTTTCAACCATATTTTAATATGTCTTATTAATATAAATTTTTTCTACCTTAAGTATCCAAATTACCAGAAAACGTTCATATTTGTTGTTAATGATCCAATATAATCAATTAGGACACCATTTTTATGGTTAAAGGACATGCACTACATATACATCCCACATAAACCCATCCAAAGGAATTCATTATTCTAGATAAATGAATCTTCTAACTCCATACACCGTTAACAATATTATAGTGGAACCCACCATTGAAATGTGTATAG
The DNA here is from genome assembly GCA_963277665.1 of Viscum album. Classification (NCBI taxonomy): domain Eukaryota; kingdom Viridiplantae; phylum Streptophyta; class Magnoliopsida; order Santalales; family Viscaceae; genus Viscum; species Viscum album. Next base: position 323,886,408 of record OY728140.1, read on the forward strand.
CATTATTCATTGGTATACCAATTCAATGATACATTAATGGACCAATCATTCAAATGTGGTCAATGGTTGACCTAGCCAATCAATTTCTAAAGAACTATACCCCTTAATTTAGATAATACAATATCTTATTTACATATCTAATTATCCCATTGTTTAATGATGTGGAGATGTTTCTAGCTCTCTATCCTCCTTCAAGTATAGAAAATTTACCCCCTTTATTCCTTTTCTCATTCACACTAAAATCATTAGGATAATCATCATCACAAAATGAATAACCTCCTCCCTTATTTACACATACATTGGTCCAAGACCAATGACATAAAATTTTGTGCCCATGTACCCTATGTTTGTAATTCCAACATATCCCCAATTCACATTAGATTATTTATAGCCTTATAAATGTGTATATAACCCCACCTTTGATATGTGCTATGTGACCTAAAACCCCAAACAACTCTCCCGGTAAAAGATGTACAATATTGAACTCTATTAATTCTATAATATGGCCATTATGACTTTATACTATGCCAATATCCCCCTATAAAGTCACTTATACCATCATTGGATTTTACAACTAGTGTTGAGTAACTTCTCCCCATTTTTGGAGAGACAAATCCTCATTTTCATCAATGTTATAGGGCCTTAAAAATTATCTATGGTCTTGTCAAAGTTTTATGACCTTAAACATTGGAAACCATTGTTCATACTAGTATAACACTAAACTATATAAGAATATCCACTAATTTTGGTATCTTATTCTGCTATTAGGATCATTATTCACATTTGTTTATTTTTCCCTTCATGTAATATGAGAAAACTAATAATTTGGTGAAAGATATACTACTCTTAACTGTAGTTTATTTTTGTTAAAAATCAATATGACCTTAAATTTAAGATACGTTTTGGAGAATGTGTTATGAAATTAAGTATAATCCATCTTTAATAACAAATTTATGAACCTAAAATCCAAAAAACCAACAATGATATAGATTATGAAATCTCAAAACACCAATATAAAGTGACATTAAACTTTCATAGTTGAAAACCCACAAAGAGAAGCTAGAGAAAAAGTAGAGCCTCCACTTCAGTGTCCTCCCTCTCATGGATTATGAATAAGTTAGTGCATAAAATGAATGAAATAGGCACATAAATTTTCAATTTGAAAAACTATATTTTTAAATCTAGAGAAAATAAAATTCATCACTTATTAATACCTTCCCTTTCTTTTCTTAGGAAAAATATAAGGTGTGAACAAAAATACAATGCTTGTAAGGACTAATAGTTGGCCCCAAAAAACGGTAATCTATATTTTCTAAGTCTATAGATCTAGTTAAATATTATATAATTTATTTATTCCTCACATATATTGAATCAAATGATATTCATAAATCATTGATAATGTAATTTGAAGGTAATCAAACCCTTTATGAACAATAAATAATTCCCATAAAACCCCATTTTGATTTGATTATATTGAGTTACTCATTCAATCATATCCAAATGTATTAACCTTATCATATGGTGATCGAACATGAACTATAAATCTATCTATCCTATTACATCCCATGAAATCAAGTCTAGAAAGAAATCAAACCAATTATATCCTTTATCTAAAGTGTTACCCTTTTCCTATGGTGATGTCGATGCATTTTAAATTTATCCCACATATACCCATCTAGGATCACATTACTTAAAAGATAATGGATCAATAAAACCATTCGTCATTGACATTAGTAAAAAGAGAACCATTTTTATGTTTATATTTATTCAATTATTCTGTTTCTACTCTTTGTACACTTCTAAAATTTATCAAGATATGATATTAGAGATGGGAAAAATCAACACCCTTTAAGGGAAAATAAATTTTCTATTAGTTAAACACAAATACTAAGGAATATCAATATCATGGAGAATATCCCTAGTTTTTAATAGAATATGGGGTGACTATAATGTATTGGAATTATAATATATTAATATTTGAATTACTTCCAAAGATAAATTCTTAATCACTTTTTGTCATCAAAATATTAACAAAGTCCAACCAACTACACATCCTCATCCTCTTCATCAAGACCCATTTTTTCTACCCTAGAAACATATTTTTTCCTTATTTGACTCCTTATTTATATTTTATTAGTCCTACACTACCATATTATCCATATCCATTTCATAGTGAAGATGATCTAGTAGGGTTGTCACTTTATATGTTTTATGTTATTCCTATGCTTCCACCATCTAATAGTGAGATTCATTGTAAAGAGGTACACTCAAAATTTTTTAGAAGAGTGTTATATACTTTTCCATTGAATGGTCATATTGAAGTAAAATTTCTCACTCCCATGCATCAATTGCGTTCTTCACATAGTCCTTTAACATGAATTAATCAATCTTCCATATCTTATGGTGATGAAAATGTGTTATAGATTATTGATTTGGTCACTAATATTATTGATAGGGGGAATCATTAATCAACATCTAGATTGTCCTATATAACATTTTCTATAAAATTTATTTAAATTTAGAGGAATATATTTCTACATCAATGGATATCATAGGGAATGGATCATACTATAGAACTATATCACTTAAATAAGACCATATTTTAGTACTCCTCGAGTAAGCTAGTGCTTGGGAAGTCCTTTCCCCTATGATTTCTAGTGATTGAGATGTTCGATTAGTATATTCTTGGTCCTTAATTATTTATGATGGTTATATTTCAGTCGAGGTTAGAAGTATATTTCCATCAAAAAATATATAGATTAAAGTAGAATAGTATCAATAATTTCTTTCTCTTTTACGAGTTTTAACTTCTCTCACCACCGCGGGTTCATATTCTATTCTGGATATAAGGTCTTCTGGAAGTGACCCCTATGGAGGATATTTGAGAGCCACATATTGTCATAAAATAAAAAAGCATTCTAGTGGATATATAGTCCAATATATAAATATTATACTTGATATACTCTAGTTAATGTCTAGTAGGGCTAACCATGTGAAATAAAATGGGAATTGATTACCATGATTAAGAAAGGGTATATATTTCAACCACATAAAAGCATCATAATGAAATTAAATCATATAAAATCATTAAAAGTTCAGTGAAGAATGATTCTAGATGTTGGAATTGGCTCCAAAATCTAACATGTGATAATTTTATCATCCTAATTGGATTTCCATATCAGTTGACATGTTTATATCCAGGCTTAGCTCTTACCTATCTATAGAATCCTCCCAACTGCATCCCCACTTCCCACTTCCCCATACCCCCACCTGTAACCCCACTACCCCCTTCAAACCCACAGCTACACCTGCACATCCCCCTACACACCCCCACCTACACCCCCCCCCCCCCCCCACATAAATCCCCACTACCCCCGAACCCCCCCGCCCCCACCTGCACCCCCACTGCCCCCTATCATGCACCCCCATTCCACCCATCCCCCTGCACCCCCACTCCCACCGGCACTCCCACTGCCAACTACCCCCCAACCTACACTCCCCCCACTTTCACCCCCACTGCCCCTACACCAGCCCCCCCCCCCCACTATAATGGACCCACCCCACCCCACCCCTTAGTTGTTTAACATATGATTGGTGATCTACATGATTATTGATAGTTTAGTCCATAAAAGCATCCATTTGATCTTGGGTACACTGCTTGAGATTTATTCCATGAGATTTCATGCCTTGGGAGAGGATATTTAGGTAGCCAAACTTAAGGTACAACTACATAATCGTTGAGTGTGTATACTAGTCCACACATTATTATGGGATCAATGTTCTATAGAAACAAATGTATTCACATTCATCCTATAATAGTAGAGATAGTATGATTAACAAACATTTTTTAAGGAGAAATTAATTTATAGAAGTCAATATTAACCAATGATATAATCAATAGTTTTCCCCCACTTTGTCATATTTTTTTGTGAAGTATATAAGAAAAAACCACACAATACATTAACCACTAAATTCTAATCTAAGGAGCATGTATGTCAACATGTTGATACACCAGAAACACTAATGGGTTTAGTCTTGAAAACTCTATATTGGGGTAACTCACCTTACAATAGTTTTTTAATAGATCACTATATTCTAAGGTTCTCCCCCTTAATATTTCTTTTTTTGGATCACTAATCCTATAAAGTGGTTAAAAAATGGCACATAGGACATACCAATAATGTATCTCTACTTATATAGATAATGTGACAAATATAGGATGGGTTCCATTAAATCTCAACTCGATCCTTTAGAATCTTTCAATAAATATCACCACGGAAAAATATTATTCTTTCCATAAGAGATCATGAAAACTCCTTCTATTTTGGAATATTATTTAAGATATATGAAGACATATTCTTCTACTTTTTAGGTGTAAATTTAGAATAACTTTACTTTGATAGATATAAAAATTATCCTTCTTTTTACCTTTTGAAATTTCATTAATGGGTTCCAAACCTTCATCTCTTATTTCAATCATATCATGTAGAATTCCTCTCCTTATTGAGATTATAATATATAATATCTCTAGGTATCTCTATTATCTATATTTTAATTTTACATAGTAGATCACTATATATCTTGACTTCCATTTTTATTTCCAGATTCAAATTGATATCTAAATGTAACATTCATCTTATACCCATTCAATATCTAAAATTGATTCATCATTAAGTAAATCATTACCTTTGAAACTCAGTTGGGTCTTTGTAATTCAATCAATAAAAATGAATAAGTTATAGAGGTTACAATCCATGAAAAAGTACTCATAATTTCTAGTTTTCAAAAACCATAAACTACAAAAGTACATTCTTCCTAACACCACATCATGGTGTAGTGAATCCATAGAAAAAAACCCTTCTAAAGGCTCGACATCATATCCACTAGTCATATTTTATTCCATCTTAGAACACACTATGTGTAATACATTCATAAAAACTCCATCTAAATTTTTATTTTAATAATTCTACCATAGTGATTAAAATAATCATAGAGGGCTTCCTGTTTCACACAAGAATTATACTAGATTACAAAGTTATGTGAGGAGATTATAGGAAGTCACAGAAATGATCTCCCTCGTGGTGATGACCTAACTCTAATTCCACAGAGCCGTGCCCCCCCCCTCTCGATCGTAGGGGGAGTTTTGTGATCACACTATCATGGGTGGTGTAGTTCATTATTTATGTTCGTCAATTCTGATTATCTTTCTTATTTGATTAAGATTCATATCTCTCCAAAAGTCCCTGACCTCTTCTAGGGAGTGCCTCAACCCTTTCTTTCCCCGTCGGAGCTCAAGAAGGCCACAGATCTATGAAATTTCACCATGGTGGATCTCTTTCGACTTCATCATCCTTCGTTTTATGAGGTTGATCAGTTTGTTTTCAATTATTTGGATATTAAAGAGTGAAAAGTTGTTGGTTTAATTTATTGGAGGAACATGATGATTCAGTTTGAGTCAAAATCTGATTTGATTACCGGCTGGTCCAGAGCCCCTCCAATATGCAATGGAGATCCTTTTTATCTGTTTTGAAGGATTCTTAATTTCTACAAATAGCATGATCCCTCGACGATGGAGACATGGGAGAGTCTCCCATATATTCTTCGAGGGGGACTAGGCCCGACCGATTTGGGGTATCTTCAGCGAACTTATAGGATCCTCCTTCATTGCGTCGAGCATCGATTCCTTTGTGAAGAGATGGTTTCAGGGGGTGGATGATTCCAGTAAGGAATAGAGGGTGAGATCCATCATTTTCAACAATGGTTGTTGGTGTGTATGGCAAGTGAGGAACTGGGCCAGGTTCAAGGGGCTCACTTCTACAGGGAGATCTATTACCGCTAGAGTATGATGTATAATAATCGATTTGTGTGGTACTGATGATGTCGAGAAGTGGACCCCTCCCTTGGCAGGCTATTTGTGCATCAAAACGTGGATTAGCGATCATCCACCAGGAAATATGGGCACTGGGTTCGGTGGTGTCCTCCTGAATTTTGCTTCAAATTTAACGTCGATGGTTATTGCGCGCTGGGTGAGATGCGTGGTGGAGGCGTGGTATAAGATCCTAGGGGCAGTGTGGCCATGGCCATTTCCGCGCATTACGATATTGGAATTCTATGCAGGCGGAGGTGAAGGCAGTTCTCATAGGTATCAATATTTGTAGATAGTGGGCGTTGACATCTCCCAAGTTGAGAGTGATTTTATGGTCATTCATGAAGCCTTTCATGGTAAATGTATCATCCCCTGGTCTATTTGAAACACTATTTGGAGATGCAAGCTCTCTTGGATAGTAGCACCAGAATCACTCACACGTGGAGGGAGGGAAACAATGTGGTGGACCAATTGGCCGCTATGGACACCCCTGGTAGCATGGTCAGTTTTCATACTCACATCTCTCGTTTTAAACCTGAGATGGTGAACTTGATTCAGGGTGATACCCTTGGTCTCCATTACATCATGCCCCCTAGAAACTGGTCATTTATCTCTCTGTGTAAATTCCTTTGTATAAAAATGGTACTGTTGGATGGATCATCAAATGGAGGAGGTATGTCATCCCATTTTCCATTGATTTATGATGATATTGATGTTGTGAGGATGCCTGTGAATTGGGTTTGTATCATGGGTTGGAAGGAGTTTCAGTGGAAGCAGGATGTCATATTTGAATTGTGGATGCTCTATTGTGTTATCTGTGGTCAATTTGGCCATGAGGAATTGGTATGTAATATCAAAGGCTTGACTGGGGTTTCACAGGGGGCGATGAAGATGGGTAATGATAGATGTAGTGATTTGGTTTCGTCTTTGATACTATTGAGTGATTTGCCTCAGAATATTCTGCCAAGACGTGATATTATGGAAGATCCTCAAGATCTGGGAGTGTGTGTAGAAGTGATTTTTATTGTACATGCAGTGGTTGAGGAGAAACCTCAGGCAACTATGGTGCATGTGGTGGAGTAGTTTGGTAATGTAGGGGTAAAACCACATGGGAATGCTCTAAAGGAGGTGCAATAGAGGCCTCCATATCCTAGGGCTAGGCTGGGTTTTCATTATCCAAAGTGTTATCTTGGAATTGAGAAGGCACTTCCAGTGGAAAATACTGTGGAAAACTATTCCCCGCATCCAGATATTATGATTGAGGAGAACTTGGACTCTATTGTATATTGGGATGGTGCAATCTTGGGGGTTTTAGATGTTTGTGCTGAAGAGTTTAAAGGGAGGGTTGATAGTGATAGAGGTGTGATGTCACAATTTCAACTGGTAACCACTTTCAAGAATTGGAGCATGAGAAGAACTCTCATGTAGAGGAGGATAATCAAATTAATTATGGTGTCAGCATGCAGCTTGATTTTCCTTATCGTGATTCTGTAACAGGAGAATGTGTAATGAAGAAGGGGGTACATGATTGTCATGAGTTTGTGGAACACCCACACGATTTAGAAATGATTAATACTAAAAGTCAATTTCAATAGGAAAGGGGAGTTAATGATGGTTAATAATAGGTGAATATCCATGGAAAATGGGGGATATCTATGATAGTGATAAGGAAAATGATAGTAGAACTGTCATGCCTTCCTATAGTGACATTGTTCAGGGTGGGAAGAAGAAGGTGTATGAGAATGAGAAACTATGACTGCCCCACCACTAAAAAGGATGAGGAAAGTCTATTCCTATATACTAAATCAAGTTTCTACCCAGTCATCTATCAGGAAGGAAGGCGGGGTAGTCTCTGGTTTGAAAAAGGATACACAATATTATAAGTATTTTCTATCATTGGAAAAGTTTAATCATAGAAGGAAGTATGCCATGATTCTGAAGCACTGTGAAAGCTCAGAGTTGCAATCATCTACTGTGGAGGAAGCTATCCATTATGGATATGGTGACGGGTATGATTTTTATGATATGTAGTTATCTTTTCTAGCTTATATTACTTTCTTGTTGTACTTTTCTTTTAATTTAATAAATGGTCAGAGGTTGTCCTCTGATCGAGATTTTCTGGTACCACACTGAGTGAAATGGTGTGGTGCTCCCTATTTTGACTTTGGGATATTTCAAGATAACCACTCTTCCACCATGATATCTACGACCCCCATGTTTGGATTTATCATTTGACACAAATAATCATTCATCTAAAAAACCATCCACTATGGCATGGTGAAAAATAATCACCCATTATTGATTTACATGATCCTTACATAACTCCCTACATAAATACATTTATGCATGTAAGATATTTACCTTTACATAGGTTTCCTTACTGATGAAACATGCATAGGTTTTATGATACCTTTATAAATTAAAACATTTCACTTTATATAGCCATGGAAATTTACAAGTATCCTTTACATAGCCATATGATTACATTCATATATGTTTTTTGGATGTGATGTAGCCACTACTTTGGTGTTGATCTCTTCATTAGTTCTCATGGATGAATTTCCAAGTTAAAACACCAATGAAAACACCCAATGAAACAATATTACATCCATTTATAAATTCAAAAATAACCAGTATAGAGTAATCATGTCATATTCTATGTCATGGTGAAGGTCTCTTTAACATATTTTCTTATATCCATCTCTAGATTGATCTCTAATGAACTTCAACCATCATGGATCATTCCATGAACTCGTCTAAGATCTAAATATGAATAAACCACCAAATAGAGGTACCTTTTATTCATGTAAATATCCAGATTAACAATTCCTCAATAAATTTCATTTATCATCAAATCCAACATCAATGAAAACTAAGCTCCATTATTAACTATACTATAAGTATCACAAGTGGACTTTCTTCTCTTTGAATCCAATAACTCCAATCACAAAAAACTGTCACATATTACGTATCATACTTGTATTTTCAATAAATCCATTCACCAAAAACCGTCACATAATACATCTTAAACATGTGTTGTCAACAAAGAACCTCTATCCATCTATCCCATGTATTATCAAAGAATACAATAGAAACTCATATAATATAACCACTTAATCCTTGTTAACAATATAATAACTTCTTCCTCCCCCTTTAGAAATGAAATCCAAAGGGCAGACTGTCCCCTAAATCATGGTTAAAGCCCCCCAATGTGTGGGTTTCATAGGGAGAAAATTTCCATCTTGAACCAGGTTCACATTCCACATTTTTATTCATAATACAAGAGGGTTTCCATTTTATAATGGACTCACCCATTGGAAATAATTTCCTTGCACCATATTTTCTACCCCATTTGAAAATATAAGAGGGTATCCTCATGGGATCCCACTCCCACTTTGAGGGTATCTTTTTGAAATATATCCATTTTTACAAAACATGTGATCTTTTAGCTTCAACAACTTATTGATAAACCAAATTCATTATATAAAAACTGTTTACAATTTATGGTTAGATTGTAAAAAATCATAATATTACTTTAAGAAAACCCCATGAAATCTATATAAACTGAAAGAAATATAGTAAGTTAATTTACCAAATAGAATTTTTTCTATTAAAAAATTATTTAATAATACTGATTTGGGGATAAGGTTAGGAAACAAGAGTCAAAGTTAACATCCAAAATGGTTTCTATGTAACTCATTGATACCAATTAGACTACAGTAGTTTGATATTTCTACTTTCAAAACACATCATGTGATATCAATCATAATCTCATTCCAAACAGTTAGTTAATAAACATTAAATACGAGAAGGTGAAATAAACCACTTGAGAAATCAATTTATACCACTCGTGAGAAAAAACCTTCTAATACCACTTGATCTATATTTATTCACAGGCTTCTTTATTAACATATGGGGCTTATAAACCTTTTAAATTACATCATGATCTCCTATTAGGCCTTTAGAACTTGAAACCAATAATACATAATTTTTTTGGGGAAACAACTTTTTGAGAATAACTCCCCATAAATAGAATTATTAAGTATCCTAAAAAGTTATTAACTAATACCAAATGTCACAAAATATAAAAAAAATAAGTTTGAAATTCATTTAGGAAGCTAATTCCAATCTTTCATATTTCATTATTTGTCATATTCCACTAAACTCCTTGACATTATTCAAAACATTTTATCTACGATCAACTTGATATTAAATATGTGCATCGATTCAATCCATGTGCATACATGTTTTCTAGATCAGGATCCATTTTCATCTGATACAGTGAGAAAGTGTCACCATATAATTTACCATCATGTATGATACCAAACAGGGGATAAAATAATTCAAATTAATCTTTCTACATACACTTTATTCATCTTAAAATCAAATTTTCCTTCACATGATATATATATATATATGTTATTTTATAGAAATATTTCTCTATGGACCATATGTCCCCTAAATTTTGAACTTCTTAAATCAATTTAAAAACTAATTAAACATATGGAAAGAGGGGTACCTTCAACATGATTATACCCATCTATAATGAAGAAAATCTGCATTAATAAAAACTATAAAGCATAAATCAAATAAATATTTGAAGAAATATAACAATTTTTATTCAAATAAAACCCATGGGATAAGTAGTGAGATGTTGAGGATCACATAAAATATTGGTAGACTATAGAAAGATTATACCATGAGTCAAGGAGGAGGGTAACCCAATGGTGGAGGTGGAGGGAGAGATAAAGTCGAAGAAACGACAAAGCCCTGTCGGAGGTGGAGGAACGCAGGGAGTCGAGGTGGTTGTGTAGGAGGCACATCAGAGGGGGAGGTAGGGAGGCCTCCTTGGAGAAGTTTTGGTGGGGAGTTGGCATGAATTCATTGTCAGAGGATGATCTTTCTAAGGAGGGTGGCCAAATTGGAGGAGTATAATGGAGGTAGATTTGGTGGAACCTCTGGGTGATGATAGTGACAGGGAGTATGGAAGAAAGTAATGGACGGGGGGATCACGAGTGGGTGGGGAAGAATGAGGGTGGGGATTGTGAGTGAATAAGAGAAATGGGGTAATGATATGGGAATATTATGATCCATGGACATATCTAAACCTATAGCCATAGTTTTTTTAAATCCTGGATATAAAAGTTTCGTCATATCCTTAATTTTTACTAGTGAGATTGGACTCTATGTTATTTTACACTATATATGGATGTACCCCATTGAACGATATATGATAATTTTGATAGGGAATTACCAAAATCAAAGTCGTCAATAGGTTTTTATTTTGGAGTGATATGTTGTTGAGTAATACATTAAATTATGCACCGATTACCCATCTAGTGTAGAAAGAATTAGTATAACAAAATCTCATAACAATGGGTGGCTTTTAGGTGATTGAATTCCTAAAAGAGGAATTGTCTGAATCAATATTTTTGATTAGGAGAAGACCCAAAATTTTGTTTTGAATAAAATTTTAGAGCTTACCAATATTTTCAAACCCAAAATGAAATTACTATGCATTTGAATTAATCAAGGGCTGAAATATGGATGTCAAATACACATAATCAATAGTTTATATGATGGTTTTGGGACCATATTTTTAAGGAGTCAAATGAAAATATGGATTCAATTTCAGAACATCTTTGATGGCTAGCCAGAGGACCAAGTTTTTATGTATTATCTTACAATGGTTATGCAATTAATGGTTATAAGTTCTATAAAAATGAACATGATAACGATGGTACTATAAAAATAGTGGAGTTACATTGGAGGATGAAGAGATGCATGTTTCTGTTTCTAAGGAATGAAATCTAATTTATGTGAATATGTCACACTTGGGAATTATCAGAAAAATATGGGAGTTGGATTATTCAACATTCCAAGTGATTATTTTTCAATGAAAGTGGTTCTATAATAAGATTTCATTTAAAATATATTCATTGGGATTCATGAAAGTGGATTTTAGTAAAGAATGGTACAAAGAATAACCACTTATAATGGAATCACAGGTAGTTCAAGTACTTATGGTTCTAGATCCCAGAAAGCAAAAGTGGTTAATTGTTTTGTTATCAACCAAAACAACTAAAGCATCAGATGAAAATTAAAATAAGGATGACCCTTTCAATGGTATTTTTCATTCGTTTCATCATGGTACCAATGTAGATGAGGTTTTGTATTGCATCAGAGACCATAATAAAGGGATTTGGATACTCGATGGATGGGTCAAATCCATTCAGCCTAAAAAAAGAGAGTTCAATAATCAGGTTATATATTTTTTTGTAATATAAATTTTGTTACTTCATGTTATTGTCTATTTATTGCTACATTTATGTAATATAAATTAAATTTTGAACCACATATATAGATAATGAATTCTACATGTGCTGGTGCTCCCAATCCTGAGGAACAATAAGTCTCTTAAACTATAGTTACTCCCAGTGTAGAGGAATAATTAAATTATGCATGTGCTTGTGCTCCGAATCCTTAGCAACAACATGTTTATCAACCTACACTTGCTTATAGTGTAGAGGTAAAATGTTCTTCTACACATGATGATAATACTGATTCAGAAGGACAACATATTTATGATGTTGAATATGAGAAAATGTTAGTATATGAAGGAAAAGTGACACAGGAAAAATAGTAGCACCATAGTGTAAAAGTGGTATAAATAACCATTAAAAAGAAAAAAAGGAATTAAATTTGAGTTTATATGAAATGCACTGGGCCATCATGTTAACACCAATGTGGGCATGATCAATAGTTACATTTGACTCATCACTCTATAACAGATTCAAATTGATGTAGATTCTTGTCACAATTTTTTGCCCATGCTTAAGACACTTATATGAGAACATAATATGAGAACCTTATGATATCATTTCATTATTTTACTAAAAATAAATATTATGAAACATTGACTTACTCTTCATCATTGTTTGTAGATTGCATTTATATTAGACTAATCTCACAAGAAATTTGTATTAAAGATTTATATAAATATTTATAGAGGCATTCATACAATTATAATTTGATTTAATTTTAAATATGCTCAAGGTAAAATAAAACTTCACCCACAGCTCATGTATTCACACATGATAACCCAAGAAGCTTGGGATGCATTTATCGGCCATCATGTGGAGGTGTATTTTTAGGTACATTGTTACTAGTAATAAATTGTTTGAAAATATGTGCACTCATCACATTGATTGAGAATTGATTATTTACGAAGGAACAAATGCGTGATAAATATAATGAACAACCAACAAAAACAACAAACCCTTATCGTAAAGTAAGGATGATGTATGCTTCGCTTTAAATTTTTTTTTTATGTATTTTAAATCTACCATAATATTTTTATATGACATGAAAAAACAACATAATTATATTCCATTGTTTATATGATGATCTATGAATAAAAATAAAAATTCAGTTCTATCCCACCCCATTTTCTATGGAAAGAGGCACGTGTAAATAATGATGTGATACAAATGTTTGAAATCACACAAAAAGTGTGGGAAACATGTACAATAATGACATAATATAAATTTTCTTTACATTAAATCACTATTACATATAATGATTACTTATTATCCTATATTTTCCATTTAACACAGTCACATGAATCATCAACACATATATTAGATGAACACCTGCTATCAGGGGCCTTTATGCAGCCACAATAGTATGATAGCTTTAGAGGCGTAGGTTTGGAGTTGACACCACGAGCATTTTTTGAGATAAAAAACAAACGGAGGATAAATATAAAGAAATGGAAGAGATAAAATCATGATCATCTTCCCTTGATGAAAATATTCATTGGCATATTGAGTTTTTAGAAACTATTATTGGGGGAATCAAAGGGAAGAAACGAATCAAGAAAAACCATTATATGAAGATCTTGCCCCCACCCCCACTAGATTTGAGTTGAGCCATTCCCCTCAAAGAGTTGTCTTAGTTGAAGTAATCAATATTTTAATAATTTTTTATCTGAAATGTGAATCAGACAGACACTGATTACTTTCCAATACTAATATTGTATTAGGTGGGAATTAATGTGATTTATATCTCCCAACACCCACTAATCACCTTGAAGAGATGGCTATAGTGTTCAATATCCCAGATGACAAGCTATACAATATACCACTTCTAAAAGGACACATGAGAGTGGTGATTTTAATATCACATGATCTAAGCATCAAGATACCATTTCCAATTGATGACCAAGATATTCATATGCTTAACCATGTTGTTGGAAGAACGTTTTATGGCTGTATGATCTCGTTAAAAAATATGTCGACATGGAGGTATTCATTTCAAATTTATTTTTCACGCTAAAACATTCAAAAGTTACGAAAACAATTATGAACCGATTCATGTTATTACAAAATGAATACGTAAAGGTGGGGAAACAAAAGGTTGAATCAAAACCATATAAAGGATCAACCAACTAATCAAAAATAGCTTATGAAAGAACCATTACCCCACCCATTCAATATCCATATTTACTAATATTGATAGTTCATATGGATACAAAGTTACAAAATGGTAGTAGTCACATAGTTTATTTTGAAGAAAAAATGTATGGAGATTAAGGTAGTGAATACATTTCTTATGAGAATATAATTAAATTCCACAATTATTAATGTCTAGGAGCCTCATTTGAAAATATATATATGAGATATGTTTTGATGAGTTGATTTTCCAAAAGATGATATATAATGTTTATTATGACTATATACATTTCAATTTTTTAAGGTGTATATATCAATACCAATTGAAGGTATTTCTCAATAAAATGTTTTTGGACTCATTAGTCCTCGTGATACCTCTAATAAACAAACAAAAATAGAATCCATAAAAATATAAGAAATAATGACAGACTTGGCCAAATCATTAGAAAGAAAAATTACATATAACATACACTTCTTAATACCAATGACATAGGGGGAAAATTCAAAAATTTAATCATATAAAATATATTTTCGTTTCATTCATTACATATTCTTTTTTTGTTTTTAGGAAACATTGGATTCTCCTTTTAGTTAATTTTAATACTCCAAAGATTAATTTCCCAGATTCACTGTATGGATACCCAACAAACTAACAACACATGAGGACATTTGTGAATATGTAATACACAACATCCAATGTTTTAGAACTAAAATTAAAATTATATATTTTATATTATGTTTTTATGAGAAATGTATCATGATTTGGTGGTATATAAATATCTTAAAAATCAAGGCATGAGGACAGGAATTGCACACAAGGAACCTTGAAAGTTCTAAAACTTGACAATTAAATGGGTATATATAATTGGAATTCACTATCCAAACACTTATAAGAACAATTTAATTTATTTTAAATTTTTATGAATATTCAAAAACAAACAAATGGAAATGATTGTGGTTATTATGTTTGTAATTTTATGAAAGAGGTCATATTCCATCAACAAACTAAAATCCCCAATAATTTATTTTTGATATTAATTACTATTTCATTTAAAATAATTATTAATCCTTCGTGTATTTATATTTTTCAAATATTACTATGAATTTTAAAAATAATAATATTCACAAGAAAATATATATTTTATTATAAGAGAATGGGAAGTATATTTTATTGTAGAGTGTAATCAAATAACATGAAGATGTGACCTCCAAAGAAGTAATCTGTTGTTTCATATTTATGGTAAATTTATTTATTTTTAGTATTAATAACATATAGATTTTTTTTATTATATAGGTTGATTCCATTGTATGATTTGGGGTGGTTTGTTCGAAGATACTATTGGTCATGATAGATTGGACTTCAAGGCTACAACAGAGATAACCAAAACAAAGAAATTGGTCCAGAATGTATACAACCACAATGAAAAATTGAATTCCTAGTAATTATTAAATTAAAATTTTCATCATTTTATCTTCTATTTGTATGTTATTTTCCATATAATTTTTATCTAATACTTTTTTAGTTGTTTTGATAGATCATTTGGAAAGTAATATTTTTCTTTCAACTATCTACAACAAACCACAATAGAGATAAAAAATTCCTTTCTACCTATGTTAAAACTCTTTTCATTTCTATTCTTTATAGAACATCTGAAACTACATATTGAGTCGATGGTCTTAGCTGAGAAACCTTCCTTTTTTCATAAACCTAAATAAAGGAGGTATTTATTATACCCATTTTGGTGACTTCTAGTGATATAATGGGTAGAAGATCTTCCTCTATACTTCTAGTTTTCAACAACAAGAAAGGTGTTTCAACTAAGAACATCGAATCAATTTGTATTATTGTAATTTTGAAAAACAATGAAAATTGGTAATCATGATGAAATTGAAATATTTTTTTTGAGATATTAGGATGTGTAGGAAATGGTAGCACCTCAATATGACAGACATTGTGACCGATATGACTCCAGGTGGGTCTTTTTATATAAAAACAATATTAATTTTAGTAAAATATAAAATGACATACTCAAAAAAAAAACAAAAACATTCATATTGTGTTGATACTTTAATAAAATGATCCATAAGTTGGTTATGATGTATAGGAATCATCCACACATCAATTTGATGCACGATGTGACCATCTTGACTTAAAATGTATGTTATTAGTTTAAAATCAATATTTTAGTTAATAACATGTGACTCAATGAAAACATATAATATATACTCATATTTTATTGAAAATTTAAGACATAAATTCCAAAATCATTTTTGATGTGTTGGAATTGGTCTCATATATACCCAAAACATGATGTGACCTGTAAAATTAAAATTTCCTATTTCCAGTTTAAAATGAAATTTTAGTAAAAAATTAAAATGGTGTACTAAAAACCAAGAAAAAATATTCAAAAATATTTTTTAATCATTATGAAAATGATCCAAAAGTCATTTATGATGTGTAGGAATCACACACACCTCAATCCAATACATGGTGTGACCAGAATGACTCCAAGTGCATCTTTTTATTTAAAATTGACATCAATTTTAGTATAAAGGAAAATTGACCTACTCAAAACCAATTAAACACATTCAAATAAATTTGATACTTTAGGATAATGATTCATAACTCATATGAGATGTGTAGGAATAAGTGTCACCTGAATCTAATGCATGATGTGACTGGTATGACACCCAGTGCAACTTTTTTTAAATTAAAATCGACTTCAATTTTAGTATAAAAAATTAATGACCTATTCAACACTCAGAAAGTGAATTAAGTTTTTTTTATACTTTAGATAAATTATCCATATGTAATTTGAGTTGTGTAGGAATATTCCTCACCTCAATCTGGTGCATGTTATGTCCATTATGACTCAAAGTGCGTCTTTTTATTTATAATTTTCATCAATTCTAGTAAAAATGAAAACTAGCATACTAAAAACCAAAAAATGCATTCATATTGTTTAGATACATTAGAAAAATGATCCCTATGTCATTTGTAATGTGTAAGAATCAATATAACCTCAATCTGAAAGATGGTGTGACCAATATAACTCTATGTGTGGATTTTTATTATAAATTTACATTAATTTTATCAAAAAAAAACATGTTAAATACTGAAAACAAAGAAAACACATTTGTATTGTTTAAATACTTTAGGAAAATGATCAATGAGTCATTTAGGACATGTAGGAAAGAACACACATCAATCTGTTAAAATGTATGACCGATATAACTCTAAGTGTGTCTTTTTTTAAAACAATTGACATTAATTTTTGTGAAAAGTACAATTGACCTACTCAAAACTAAGAAAATGCATTTTGATTGTTTTTATTATTTAATAAAATTATCCATAATCCATTTGAGACATGTAGTAATCAAAATCACCTCAATTAAACACATAGTGTGACTGGTATGACTCCAAGTGAGATTTTTTATTTAATATTGACTTCAATTTTTGTAAAAAGGATGAATTACCTACTCAAAACCAAGAAAATGAATCAAAAATGTTTTGATACTTTAGGATAATGATCCATAAGTCATTTTTGACATGTAGGATTCATTCTAATCTCAATATGATGCACGATGTGACCAATATGAATCCAAGTAAGTCTTTTTATTTTAAAATGAAATTAATTCTCACAAAACGAAAAAGTGATGTATAGAAAACCAAGAAAACTCAATCAGATTGTTTTTATACATTAGTAAAAATATCAATGAGTCATTATTGATGTGTATGAATCACCCAAAATTCAATATGATTCATGGTGTGACCATTATTAATTTAAGTGCATCTTTTTATTTAAAATTAACATCAATATTAGTAAAAAGGATAACTAACCAAATCAAAACTAAGAAAACACATTCTTATTGTTGTGATACTTTAGGGAAAAAATTTATATGTAATTTGAGACATGAAAGAATCACTCTTTCCTCAATCTGATGAATGTTGTGACTCGTATGACTCAAAGTGTGTCTTTTAATTTAAAATTGACAAAACTTTTAGTATAAAGGACAACTGACCTATAAAAAACTAAGAAAATGCATTAGGATTATTCTGATATATCATGAAAATGATCCATAAGTCATTTATGACTTTTAGAAATCAACCAATCCTCAATCCGATGCATGGTGTGTTTATTATTTTAAATTGTCGTTAATTTTTGAAAAAGGAAAAAGTGATGTATTGAAAACCAAGAAAACACATTCATATTATTTTGATAAATAGAGAAAATGATACATGGGTCATTCGTGATGTATATGAGTCACCCTTACCTTAATACAATTCATGGTGTGACCAGTATGACTCTATGTGGATCTTTTTATTTAAATTTGACATCAATTTTAGTAAAAAGGACAACTAGACTACTCAAATCTAAGAAAACCCATTCCGATTTTTTTGATAATTTATCGAAATGATACATAAGTCATTTTAGATGATTAGAAATTAGTCGCACCTAAATTAGATGAATAGTGAGACTGGTATGACTCAATGTGGGACTTTTTTATTAAAATTTATTTTTAATTTTAGTAAAAAAACCAATGTATTACTCAAAACCTTGAAAATTCATTCATATTGTTGTGATACTTTAGGAAAATGATCCATAATTCATTTGGGAGGTGTAGGAATCAACCACATCTCAAACCGATACACAATGTGACAAATATGGCTCAAGGTGTGTCTTTATTTAAAATTGACATTAACTTCATTAGAGAGAACAGTTGACACACTCAAAACTGAGAAAAAAAATTTGAATTATTTTTATACTTTACGAAATAATCCCTATCTCATTTTTGAAGTATTGGAATCAACCTCACCTCAATACAATGAAAAATGGGACTAGTATA
This sequence comes from Viscum album, assembly GCA_963277665.1. Lineage (NCBI taxonomy): Eukaryota > Viridiplantae > Streptophyta > Magnoliopsida > Santalales > Viscaceae > Viscum > Viscum album. The sequence goes on from OY728140.1 coordinate 323,905,575, forward strand.
ACTCCATATGTGTCTTTTTATTTAAAGCTATTATTTTTTTAATGAATACTTTCATATTAATTTTTAATTTATTTCTCTATAATGTTACTAACGTAATATTTATTTTCATATAGAGGTGGATTCTTTATCTCAGGTTGAGGTTATTTTTTTCAGCAATTGATACCATGGGTTTTCCTCTTTGAGAGGGGATCATAGGTACCAAAGATGATGAAACATCAATATATTTAATTCTTTATGGATATTAATTGTAAATGTAATTATACATAACATTATTTTAACTGTATATTTTAGTGTTTTATTGTATTCATGATGTAAACATTATTTCAATTAAATTATATATTTTTTGTATAGGTTACAGGTTGTTGTAGTGTTCTATTATATAAATTACAAACTATAGAAGGTGGGGAAATTTTCAGAACCTTTTTGAGCACTGATAAAGGCCCCCATCTTAAGTGCCACTGAAACTGCTGATAATAGGAACCCCTTTAACAATGTAGATATTAACAGTGCTTTGTAGTGGTGTTGAAGGCCTTTTTGCGCACTGTTAACAGACATATCTACATTAGTGTCTTTTTATATATTTTTTGATGATGAATCAGTTTATTCTAATGGATTAACCTCATATGGATATTATGAAGTTCAAATTTTATCGTTTTTTATTTTGATGTTATTTATAATTAAATATATAAATACATAAAGACATTTTTATATATTCACACATAAAAATTAAATTTTATAAATAAATATGTCAACATATTTACATATAAAATATCTATTTATATAAATAAACCATAACTTAATAAAATATAATATCCATGTTATTTGAAATAAAAATTTATTAATATTTATATACCTATACAATTAATGTATATTATATATATATATATGTATATATATAGTTCTGTGTGTGTATTGAAAAATATATATAATTATCTATATATTCTAATATATGAATATAAATATAAATTTATAATATATGTATATAAATATAAATATGTATAATTCTATTTATAGATAGACACACCCACACACAAAGATAGATATATATGCATGTTTGTATGTATGTATGTATTTATTTATAAAAACACACCCAAATCATATTTTACATATGTATTTAAAAATAATTATATATATATATGGATAAAAAGGAAACAAAATAAATATAAATTAATATATATATTATAAAAAATCGATAAAAACAATATATATGAGTTGTAATTGTCCAGATCCATGAGGGGGATGTCTCATGTTTGAATCTAAATGGAGAACGGGGAGTGGCGATAAAAAGTAGGTGACCTAGCATTATCAAATTGTGGGGGTGGGGATTTGAGTGCTGATATTGAGATGGTGGTCTAGATGAGAACTATTAAAAGGAGGGTGGGTGATAAAAATTTACAAAAAAAAATTATTTTTAAAATTGTATTTTTTTAGCTTCCATTAGCAATTTTTAGCGTTGATAAAAAGGGCCATTATTAGTTCCCTTTTAGAATAGATAAAATTCCCATAATTTAATGGAGGTTAGATTATCATATCATTTCAAGGGGTGATAAAATTTATTTCTAGCAATGATAAGAGGGAGTCTTTTAGCATTGATAGGGGGTACCTCTGAATTTGTAATTTACAAAAAAATTTTCTTTTCATTTTTTTGACTTTTAACAACCTTTTTTAGCACTAATAAAAGAGCCATTATCAGCATGTTTCTAGTGATGATAAAATCATACCCTCTATTAACAGAGATTAAATTATTAGTAATTTTATAGCACCGATGAAAAAAATTTCTAGCATTAAGAAAAGCGAAATTTTATAGTGATTTTTATTTTTCATAAATTATGAAAATAAAACTAATAAAAATTTTATATTCTAAATTAATTTATATTTTTAAATATAATATTTATATGTATTTTTAAAATTATATAATATATTTATTTACATATACTATATATTTATATATTTTACAATATAGATATATAATACTCATATGTATAATTATAAATATACATGTAAATTATGAATTATATAATATGAAAATAAATATAGGTTCATTTATATATGAATAATATTTAATGCATTTATAAATTTATTTATATTTTTTTAACATTGGAGTCTATGTATCCTTTTATGGAAACAAAATATCTCCTTTTTGGTCAGAGGAGACCCATTACACGGTTCCTAGGCATAGTGGGTATTAAATCCCATTACATGGCCCTAAAGGCCCACATTTTTATCCCAAAGGCCCCCTGTTGAATTATACCACTACAGTTATTGGGCTACTACCATACCAACTATAGTGCATCCATTATTAATGTTATGACTACATTTCCCACTATCACTATAGTGTCACTGGTAATATAGTCCCACTAGTACTACAATTCTGTTACTATTACGCTATAGTCCTTCTACACTACTGCTACAATACTGCTGTGGTCCCCCAGTCTCAATGAGTTTTGAACCCCCATCCTTGATGAAGTATTATGAGTTTCTTACCACTAATCCAAACACCAACTAAAAATGCGTATATGTTACACACAAATCCAAACGGGGGCCTTGACCAAGCCCAGAGCGCAACGCATGTCCCCAGTTAGTCAATGGATTTGAATCCACCTATGCATAATAGGTATAGTATCTGAGTCTGGTGGGATTAATGCCTGCCCAAGTTCCCACTAAGAGCGAGGGTCATAAATAGTCGGTACCACTCAATTAACTCCCAATGTCCTTATTATATATTTCATATACCTGTATTTTATATTATATTTATATGGTTATAATTACATTTTAATCATAAAAAATATAAATTAATAAATAACTATATATAAATGATATATATATATATTTATATGTGTTATTATATATTTCATATTAATGTGTGTATATATATATATATTATATTATATTATGGTAGTTATCCTATACGAGTGTTAAAAAAAGAGACGATAAATGACATCATTTATCAAGGCAAAAAACTGTAGACTAGGCATATCCTTTATCAAATATTTTTAAAATCACTGATCAAGGGTATCACTATTTTTCTCAATTTTACATTAGTAACCCATGGAGCAACCATACATTTTTAAAGAGTGTATAACTTTTCTTATACATAAAAAAACATTTAAAAACTATCAAAAAATTATATTTTTTTTAAAAATTTTATCAACAATAAAAAAAGAACTGATAAGGGGATCCTTTATCAGCACTTTTTTAGTTCTCATAAAGGGGGGATTTATCAGTTTTTTTGCACTGCAAAATGAGGCCTTTATCAGCACTAAAAATAAATTATTTCTTTATATATGATAGATCCAATTTGTATCGCTTTTAAAAGAAATATCTATAATAGTGACATAATGAACCACTATGTATCCACATATTCCAAACTATGCCCTTATTATTATTCTTAAACTCGTTTAGTGATGTTCCACACATATCAAACTTGGAAAAATATAACCTGGCATTGATACCACTTTTTTGTATCCCATTCTTCTTAGCACAATAATTCCAAGAACAACACATAAACCCCTCTCTAGTATCATCCTAAAATTAATTGGTGATAGAATTAATAGACCATTCAAGCATATAAGTCAATAATAAATCATTATGAAAAAAGATGTGGGATTATGTTTTCATCCAACAAAAACAAAATAGGGAAATCCAATGTCCAAAATCATGAGGCACATGATGATGCATCCCCCCATACCAAGCTATCAACTGCCAAATTCACAACATGAGAAAATATATTGAAAATGATAAAACTCAAAATGATGGAATAGAGAGAAATCCTTTTATAGGAGGTACCTTATTATTTCAAGAATCTACATCAAATTATTTAATTCATGAATAAACACCATCGATCCCAACTCCAAAATCGCCATTGGTTTTTCCCAAACTAGATGTGACACCCTCGTGAAACTGTGTTGTTCTTTTGGTTTTATTACATGAATTAGAGGCATGGGTTGTCTTTCCCTAGAGTCTTGGTTTGGAACATGGAATTTTTTGATGTTTTCCTCCTATGAATGTTTAACTTTCATTGTTAGAGGGAAATAGTGCAACCACCCTTCACGAGGAGAAATTTTAGTTCATTTGGAACAGTTTGTAGTTTTCCAGCATGAGCAGTGCATAGTTAACTCCAATTTTCATGTCCCTTAGGAGAAACCATACAAGGTAAACGGTGTGCCCGAGTTGTGGTTCATGACTTGTGCATGGTTTGGTAAACCATGTATAAACCCTGTGGTTGGAACTCTAGTTTCTAAAAGAGATATTTTTATGGCTTACACATGGTTTGTTAAACTGTGTAATCCACCCCAAAATGCGGTACGAGGCATGAGGTGGTTCTAGACTAAGGCACATAGTTTGGGAAATTGTAAAGCCTCTAAAAAGTAACCACACAAAAAAATTATTTTGGAGGTAGTGGCTCCACAATTGTTGTCATATGATTTACATAACCATGTGGTCGTGCATTATGAGTTTCCCATGTGTTTTAATTTTCGGCTGATCCCAAAATTCCCCTCCCAAATTAAGATGGATTTTACACCACTTATCCCCTAAATGAGTTGGCCAAATTTTAGGTTCCCTTGGAGGTGTTACACATTCCATCCCTAGATTCTTTCCCTTCTAACTGTATTTTACAAGATGTTTGAGATGAATTTGTCCTCTATTTTCCTCCCCCTTACATATCCCCCTTTTTTCTATTGGATTTGGCTCCCCCTATAAACCTTAACTATCACCTAGCTTGATTTTATTGTTTTTGGTGGATTTATTCATTTGGATTATTGTGTCTAGGAGTTATAGATACTGTTTCTTTTACCATGGATGTGGTCGCCATGAAATGTTACTTGTTTCAGAACATTTCAGCTAGTTTTCCACTTCTTTAAGGTATGTGTTACTATGAAATTGTTTTATTTTGTAATTATAGGAATTTTTTTTATTTATAAATTCTATTTTAATTAATGTGTATCTATACGTGGCATCCTTATGATGATTTGAAACCATTCCAATGATTTTAATGCATGGAATAATTGGTTTTACTAGTGAATTCCCTGATTTATTATTTAAAATAGAATTTTCTATCATGATAAGATTCTTGTTAAATGTGTTATGGATTTTTGAAATGGTTTTCCTTAGATGAAATGGGTTCTATACATGTTTTGGTTTTCGATGAGAGAAAACAAGGTTCAAAAATGCAATTTGGTTTTATGTTGAGATTTTGACAGCCAAATAGTTTAAAATAGTGGTGTGTTAGTGTATTTTAAATGGTGATTTGAAATTTGTGTCTGGTTTTCCACTTTTGAAATGAAATTGAGGATTTTTTTAAATAGTTTTATGGGAAATAGTGGTCATTTTAAACTTGTTTTGGTTTTTATATAGAAAAGTCTTTTTCCAAGTGCAAGACAAATAATTTGGGGCTTATTTTAAATTAATATACAATATTTTTTAATGTTTTCAATGTTAATTCCCATATAAGTAATTATTTATAATAAAATGGGAAAATGTAAACGTTGAATTGAAAATTCAATGAAAATGGTTTGAAATAAATAAAAATGATTGTTTTATGAATTGATAAAATATTACAATATGTTTTTGATCTAACACTTTAGTGTTTCCATTACTAAATATTTTCCCACGGCCTGACCAGGGCCCTAACATGGGGTCACACACCATTTAGCTAGCTGCTCAATAAGGATAGCTGGTCATGTAGCCTGCCAGGAGAGCACTCTTGAGTTGAAAGCACACAAGTGATGAATCCTCTTGAATATGTGGCTCGTGGGTGGTGAACCCATTAGGGAGTAGAGGTGGGACGAAGCTTGCATGGGCCATGTGTGTCATGGACATGTGTGTGTGTGTTTGTTTTTGTAGAATGTTGGATCCAACAATCAAAATAGGTGGTTTGGGTGTGGTTCACGCTCCTTGTGTTATATGGTGACACAAAACCATGTCTCGTTTTGATGCAAGACACAATTTTTCTGGTTACTGTTCACCCATACTCAATTCCATCATTCTCCACCTTGGAAATGCTACCTTCAACTCACCACTTCCAGTTTTGAATGCTAGAAGATGACATGGTCACCCCTAGTAATTAACTAACTTGATCTTCTTCACTATGCTAAGGGATTCCACCACTATGGATGCCTTCAGGTCCCTCAACCGACTCCCCTGAAGGCTCATCTGGCCACTAGTAAAGTAGGATGAGAAGAAGGATACTCCACTGTCTCCTCCATATAGGCACCATTTCAATGTCTCACTTCCACATCCACATCCCTTGAATTTCATAGTTCCACCATTCCAAACAAGGCTCCACCATCCTCATTTATTGTCATCTCTTTCCACCTTCAATCTTAGCCAACAACCATCCCTGTTTCACCATGAGACCCCCATGGATTGACACCATTACCTCAAGATCGATCTATATCACCATTGGAGAAGCAAAATACCACCCCTTGATACCATGAACCACTTTTAGTGACTCAAATGATCACCATGAGGCCATTTTGAGCCTCACCTCACCACTGTTAATGTTGGATGAGAAGAAGGTGAGGCCACCACCATCAAAACTCCACTACTCACTATTTCAATATCCATTAAGTACTCCACATACCTCCATGAAATCCATCCTACCCTAATTCCATGTACATAATATCATTTCACCCTGAAGCTGTCATGTTCTACACTATGCCAGCATATAATTATCCCACACCAAATCTTAAAACACCTGATATCTTTAGTTGTTTCAAATTTCAATCATCCCATGTGTCATGGATAATTATATGAAGAGAAATTCATATTATTTGAATAGGCGGTGGAAAGGAATCCCATGCTTCTTATATGAAAGTACACCCACTGCCAAAAGAGTTAGGACCTAAAGAGGGATTCCACAGGGGAGGTCAAACTTCTACTTGCCTATTTTCTTTATAGTTTCCTTTTATTTTATTTCCATTTCAGTTTTAGTTTATTGTTCATGTAACTATATTAAATTTCCTTTTACTAAATTAATCATACATGCGTTTTTACAATTCAAGTGTCATCCACCCTCATCATTCTTCTCATACCCCTCCCCCTACTTATTATTATTATTATTTTTATAAAATTATTATTTATATTTTATTTTCCTTATTTATTTTCTTATTTTATATTCTCTCTCTATATCACTCTCTCTATATATTCTTATTCTTCCATTTTAATTATTTTATTCTACTTCATTATTCTGAATTTTTCTAATTTATATTTTTCTTCTTTATCTTATTTCTATCAATCAATATTACCTCTTACTCTTGATAATGGAAGGCTGAACCGAGGCCTATCCTACGGGAGGTCAATGTGTTCTTGAATTCTTTATTAATTTTTATTTTATGATTTTGGTAGATATGGGTAGTATGCATGGGTGTGGAAAATGTCACCCATTACATGGAACTCAATATATTTCTATACTTTTGTTTAATATCATTTACATTTCTTCATTGGGTATCTTTTTACATGATAATGTTGAGATAATCAATGGAAGAAATTACATCGATAGAGTTGGGTATTAGAAGATGGAACACCCTCGACTAATGTGTGTTAACAACCTCTATTATAGGGGAAGGTGGAATTTTTACTTCTTAGGCATTCAAAGATTCCACACTTTCTAAATAAAATTAATGGTGATTCATCAAGTGATTTCCGGTTTGGATTATCAAAATACAATCAAAAAAATAAAAGAGAATAACTATTAAACCCAAAACTGAACCCAAAATGAAGTTATTTCATCCTTAACTCATATTTTTTAGCATTTAATGTTAGTTAAATTTAAATTCTCTTATTTTTCTGTTATTTTTAAATCTTAGAAAAATAAAAAACCAATAACCAAAATGATTTATCATTGTTTTTATAAAATAAAAAAATTAAAAATTATTTTATCTGAAAGAGAATATATATGTGAACATACTAAGAATATACTTAAGTTAGATGACTTTGGTCAGCTATTGTGTTGTACTAGGAAAAATAATTTTCTATTCTCACGCCCAATGATGAGCATGCACCATAGGGCAGCTCTAAATCATTTGAATGGAATGTGATATTTATTTTCACATCTTAAAAATGATTGAAATGGTGTCTTTTGAAATGTGTGATGAAAATAAATGAATTTTTTCATGTTTGGGATTTTCAAATAAAAGAACCCTTGAGTAAGTGTGACTTTGAAATTTTTTAAATTCTTGGGTTTTTTCTATTGTTTTGAAAATTATATTTGGAATGTAATTTATTAAATGTGAATGGTATTGGAATTCCATGATGTGTTTTGGTGTTAATGAGCCATTTGTATCTTTGGTTTAAAATGATTTACATAAAATGAACCCCTTGATTTCCCCTTGCATGTAAACCCTTTATGTGGGACTGTGATCACTATGTGATTCTTGTTATTCCATGCATGTGGAAATGTAATTATTATGCCTTGTGTGAATGTTATGTGTTTCGGGATTTTCATCACTGGTTGTTAGGGTTGAGTGTAGTTATAGTTATTCCTTATGGATATAATTTACATGTTTTCACTATACATCGCTTCCATTATTGGTCATGGGATTTCGGGTACTAAGAGAGATATATATCTTTGTTTCCGACACTTTTATGCTGGAGCGTGCATGCGTGTCCGTCACGCATGGGAGGATGCATGACTTGTTGCCCCGCATTCCCGCTTTCCAAAGGTGGCCAACATCTGTTCCTTATTCAGGGATGTCTGCTCCTTGAACGAAACCAGGATGATGGGATGTAGGTTCTTCCTTGCGTGGATTCCTCCTCGAAGCTCGTCACCTAGTCCGGGTCTCCCTCATAGATTTATGACGGGTTCGTGAAGCTTGTTCCTGGCGCTATATTTGCATGGACGCCAGTTAATTACGCTGCTTCCGTCGAGATGCTCCAAGGGGTCTTGTCGGGGCAGCACCTTTCGGTGAGAAGAATGGTCACGTTGGGGTGTCGTTGGCATGTCTTGGCGCTGGGGATTGGCATGTCTATCTTTTGTCCCTTATCACAGGGCTTCTCGAGGGCGCGGAAGCCCGAGGCATCCCACATCGAACGCGGGGAATGCATACCATCTGATGTTTTCCTCAGCTTCCCATGTTTAACACGGGGTATGCCACAAGTTTAACGTCTTGCGGAGACTGATCAAACTGATCGAAAAACTAAGAGTGGATCAGATTGAAGGACCCCCTAGGGGGGACACCGATGATGGGGCCATCACATGGGAAGCTTCTCGGATACTATGGAGTGGGATGGGGTGGCATGTTCTCACCAGGATCTGGCGGCCCGGGTAAGGATCAGGATGGATGATGGAGTGACGGGATTGAACCTCATGGATGCTTCCTACGTATCCCCATGGCAGGGAATCAGAATCCGTGTAGTTCGGTGATACGGTGGGATACTTGAAAAGGCGACCTGTGAGAATGGACGCATGGATTGGATCCTGGAAGAAGTAAGATCTTCGAGCTAGGGCATGAGCTTCCCAAGGCACGTGGGCTTGAGGGGGGAAGTCAGGATGAGATGTGGGTGTGAGGAATAGGGCTTATGATCTGAGACGACCCAAGAGGGGGAATACAGTTTAACATCATGCGGGAAGAGATATAGTTTAACGTCATGCAGGACGAGGGCATACAGTTTAACGTCCTGCGGGATGAGGGATCTGGGGATTACGCTCTGAGGCGGCCCTGAGTGGATATGGGGGCTTACGCTCTGAGGTGGACCTGAGTGGATATGGGGGCTTACGCTCTAAGGCGGCCCATGGTGTTCAGGGAACCGACGTGAAGAGGGTGGAACGACCGGGTGGTGGGCCTGAACCTTGTGGAAGCTTCCTACATACCATGCGTTAGCACTGATCAAAGTCCACGTAGTTTGCTGGCATGGGGATTATGCTCTGAGGAGGCCCATAAGAGGATTTCATGGTTGATGCACACTCTAAGACCTGGTGAGTCATGCTCAGTGTGAGAAACAAGAGGCAGCAGGGACCAGACGATCACATCGCGAAGGGTGCATTTGTGAAAAAGCTGAATGGGGCTTACGCATTTAGCGGCCTGAAGAGGAAATCGGGGCTTACGCGTGGCTAGACGCCCTGGGTGATGGGGATTACTACAGGGTGGAGGCCTGTGGTTTGACAAAGCACAGTGGGAAAGGGACTCCACTGTCCTTGGCATGGGAATGTACGAAGGTGCATGGGTGAAACCTTCCGTAAGAGAGGCTAGGGTCTTACGCTCTGAGGTAGCCCTTCCCCCATGGACAAAATCCACTCTGACAAGGAGGATCTCATTCCATGCAAGTAATATTCTATTTTTGTGGAGACGAGAGGCGTAAAAAATGTCCGAGATGGGGGGACCCTGCGTGCGAAGCACAGGGTCGGACAATAGTTTAACGTCATGTGTTAAGGACGAGGTGATTAGCAGTTTAACGTCCTGCAGCTTGGACGAGGTGGGATCACACCACACTCCTATGGCTTACATGACCAAGGCCCTCTACCCCTTGTGCGAGTGAAGGCATCGACAAGGTTGTAGTGAAGGGGGGCTATAGGGAGAACCATTGAGGGGTCCACGTTAGCGTGGCTATGCGAAGAATCAATAGTCGTTAGCGTGCCTATGCTGAGAAGCATAAGGCAAAGCAACGCAATGGGAAACACCGCCCAAGGGACCTTGAGGTTACTTCGTACGAACCTAGAAGGCCGCATGGGAAAAAAACGCATGGCGCGCATGATTGGAAGGGGAGACATCAGGTGCTGGCACGGAAAGTCGGCCAAGGGGTGTCAAGGTAAAGGGGTCCTGGGTGTTGCACGCAAAAGAAAGGTTTGCGCGAAAAACACCGAGATGGCGCGCAATAGGGCGAGAGGATTGCGCGGATATGTGATTGCACGCAAGGTATTGCATGCATATAAGGGGATTGCACTAAAGGGGAAATGATCGCTCGCAAGACAAGTACCCGAAGGAGGAGGCAAATTCACTTAAGCCTGGGGAGTTGCACGCAAAGGCGAACCTCGGGGCAAGGTTGTGCGAAAAGGTGGAATACATGGAAGTCATATTGCGTGCAGGGGGAGTCGAATTGCGCGCATGGTAGCCGATTCTAATTACAAAACCACCAAACCGTCAGAGGGCACCTTCTATTTATAGGCATCTGCCGGCAAGGAATCCAGGCAGAGTGTGAAAATTTCCGCGACGGGAACCGTCGACGCGCAAAGCTTCACCGCGCGGAACCGGGACACACAAAATTGTGCGCACCATCGGCTCGATTACGCAAATCCCGGGAATTCTTCGCGCGCACATCTTTATTTCGCACAGGCCCTCCTTTATTTCGCGCACCACTTCCCGGGCCTCCGTACTGGGCCTCTGATTCCGAATATGACTTCGCTTAGCCATTTCGAAACTTCCTCTAGGAGTTACAGACTTTTTTTGGCATCTACAAATGCCCCCCCCCCACTCAGAATTGGATCGATGAGAGGTTGCAATGGTCAGATTCTGAGGGAAACGCCGAAATGCCGGAGTAGGGACAGTCCTAGGTGCTTAGCGCGCAAACAGCCCACGTGGCACGCAAAACGACGGATCGGCGCAGAATTTGCTTTCCGCACGGCATAGAACCCTAGACTCGCATATAAAAAGGGGCGCCGGGTCCCAAATCCATACCCCAGCATTTCCGCGCGATAGGCTTATAGCTCTTGTGCGCGAAATTGCTCCCACGGCTGCGCGTAAAAATGCTCTGGCATCGCGGAATTCCTTCAGAATTTCGGCTGTCCTTGCGCGCCAACTCGGGATATTCCACACTTCACACACTGATTGCATGCCCATCTCCCGGATTTCGTGACCCCACTTCATATTTCACGCAACACACTCCGATTCCACGCACTGCATTCCGGTTTCTTGCAACTCCTGAAATATTCGAGATGGCCGGAAACCGAGTTGATCAGGGGGAAGCCGCCACTTGTAGGACCGAAATGGCGCCGAACGAGGAGGTTTATGGCACCAAGGTGACCATTTCCAAAAACCTGAACCTGTTCAATCTTCTGACTCCATCCCAGAAGACGTATCCCCTGTCTGACAACCTCCTGCTCGGGAATTTTGGCATTCTGGAGGAGGTGCCCCTACCGGGTTTCGAGGTGGACACACCGCGGTCATGGGTGACCCGAGAGGATGAGCTTCCTCACTACAAAATCCCCAACAATGACCGTCCTTCCAGGGAAACTAGAAATATGGATGTATATGTCCTGAACCCGAGGACGAGTACCATTACCGGGGATGAGCCTGTCGTAGAGAATTCTCTGGCCCTCTACGCGAGCACGTTCTGTCATAGTGACATGGATGACCCGAAGGGCTGGATGAAGGATTGGGACCTGCGGTCTGGGGGTAACTTCACCAGCGAGTGGGCCTGGGCATTCTGGGTTCGCCATACCTGCGACCAGTTCAGGGTTGAACTGCAGTATATTGGCCTGTTCGAGGCGGTATGGACGTCGTAGTTCCACTTCCACCATCAACCTGATCTTGGGCTGGAGCTATTCACCCGGTGGTCTCATGATACCAATACATTCAACCTTCATTATGGGGAAGTTGGCATCAGTCTCTGGGACGTTCACTACATCGGAGGCTTCCCATTGGAGGGCTACCAATAAAACGAGTTCATTCATCCAAAGAACACCTGGGAAGACAGGTCACGGACCCCCATGCTGACGTGGCACATGCTGGAGCTAGCCTTGGAGAGGCTGGGGTTTAAGGACTTCTGGTAGGACATTGCCTACAAGGGCTAGTTTAGCCTATTCCTTGAGAAGGATCCAGCTATCAAGATGTCGGGACGGGGTAAACGGTGCTCAACTGTAGCTCAGAGGATCAGGGATGGGTCATATTAGAGGACCCTGGAGGCAGTCCAATACCAATCATGGGGCTATCGCGTCATCGAGGCCCAGGACACGAACGTCCGGTACGCCGGGTTCCTTGCCGCCTTCCTGAGCGGGTGGCTCCTGGCGGTGCGGGACGCGAGGATGGGCGTCCGTCTGGCAACACTGGTGATATCGGGTACCATGACCGCCACCAAATGGTTCAACTTGGTCATCCCCATACTGTCCAAGCTGTACGCCATCATGGGGCGCATCTCACAAGGGGGGTCGCCTCTGAGAGTATGTGGCCCCTTCCGGATCATCCATAGCTGGGTGGTGGCTCACCTCGGCGGGTACACTTTCCCAAATGCCATCCGTCCTCCGGGAAATGGCATGTGACCGTCCTTGTTGAACATCGCAGGGGTGGGGCCGATGACACTCAATGAGGAGGGCGTGAGAATCCGCATCGGCAACCACAAAAACTTCCACTTCAGCCCTTTCCCCACCCTGGTCGGCCAGATGGTGGACAATGGGAAAGGCTCTCTTGAACATCAGGAATATTTCGAGAGCATTTGAGGCGGGGTGCTCATGGCTCGGATCGACGGGAAGGTGATCTGCGAGCCTTACGTGCCATCCCGATTCGCCAGGCAGTCCGGGTGCCTCCAAAGAATGCTGAAGAAGGTATTCACAAATGTCTAGCAGGAGGAGAATCCCAGCGTTCTTCTCTAGATGTGGTTGATGTTTACCACTTTCTGCTCTAGCGACATCATTACTCTTCCTCCCAACGAGGTTGATGCTGGCCCAGCAACCGAGTATGTCGAACACTGGACCATCGCGTACCCTGAGGGGCTTTTATGAATGTTAGTACGGAAACTCGAGTTTACTCGCGAGGAAACCGGCCAATGGGGGATAAGGGAAGGTGCTGCTGGAAGGGGGGAACCAGGGGTGCATCAGGCTGCGAGGCCTGCACAGTCTGGGACTTCAGCAGCGGGAACATCACACAGCGCTGCTGTGACCTCATTGCTCGTGGGGGGGGGGTCACATGAGGAGGCCAGGGAACTGCCCGGGAAGCAAATAAGATACCTGCTCTATCCTTTGCAAGATACAATTTTCCCGGCACTGCGGTTAGCCTGGATGACCCTACGGAAGTCACTGAGCGTTGAAGTCGTCTGGCAGATGATCATGAAAAACGGGATCCAGCTGCCAGAGGTCGGGCTCGTTCGAGTTACCGACTGGGTAAATTTCCATCAGCGACATGCTCATCTGACGGAAATGGACACATACGCCTTCCAAAGGGGTCGGCATGCGGAGTCACCTTTCCTAGTAAAAGTGATGCTCGGCTAGGAGCATGATCTGGAAGTGATGCTGCTGGGAGAAGGCGACAGTGACGAGGAGTCGGTGGGGGAGGAGGAGACCGGAGAAGACGAAGGCGAAGGGGAAGATGAAGAAGAAGGAGAAATCGAATATGAGGGGTCACAAGGGGTGACCTACCAATGGAGTCTCCGAGAGAGCGGCGAGATTGTCAGCTCTGATCTTGACATAACTGAGATACTCGAGGTTTGTCTCTATCTTCATTCATTTTCCTTCTCCATCCATTCTCCTTTCCAATTTTTAAACCATCTCTCTGCCTCACTCAGGAGTGGATAAGTGTTGGACGGGCGTCCCCACTAGAGGAGGGAGGATAGGAATCGGTTGGACATGATGGGGATCCGACACCCATTGTTGAATTAACAAGCGCAGAGGGGTCTCCCATCATGGTGGCTCCTACAGGGGCCGGAACACTGGTGACTGACGCTATGGACTCATGTAAGTCTCACGATTTAAAATTGGAGCTTGTTATCAAAAGAACCCAACTAATTAGTGTGCGCCTTGTGCAATGATCTCAACATTGGAGGATCGTTAGGCTGCGGAGCCCAGGCCATCCATGATCGGACTAGTAGCGGACATACCACCTCATTCAGAACATGCTCCCTACACTGAGTCAACCCTGCAAATTGGTGAGAAGGGGCAGAGGGCATCTATGGCACTATTCTTTAGGTGAGGCTGAAGGCTGACAGAGGCATCATCGCTGCTGGGACTAGAGAGGAAGGTCGCGCGGATGTCGAGGATCCTACTCCTCACGAAGACATCCCTGAGGAAGATCCTGCTACCGATCTGCTGGCTGCCTTCCCTACATACTGAACCACTGACCTTGAGGAGGTAGATGACTCAGACTCAGAGGCAGTCGAGGAGGGTCAGATGACATAGTACAAAGGGTGGAAGTGTATCCAGCGCTTTCTCAGACAACCCCATTCGGATTGGCTGAGGCGGATGGGATCACTCCAGACCTGGCTACGCTTCCTATGCACCAGAGGGGCTGACACTCAGCACCTTCATCTGACGGTCTGTGATTACATGGCTGAGAAGATACGCGAGAGCAGCCGGTGCACCGACATTGCCAGATGTCTTGAAAGATCGGTGAGTTCCCGAGCATTGCTGAGGGCGGAGCATGAGGTCCGGCACCTCGAAAGGCTGGCGGCAGAAAAGGAGGCCTTCATTGCAACATGCTTTGAGCTTCTGGAGCAACTGATGACCCAGTTGGTTGACATGCATGAACAACTGATGGAGGCGATTCACCAGATGGCCATACTTCGAACCGAGTGGGCGCAGGCACAAGCTAGGATTGGCGAGCTACGCTCTGCGACAGCTGATGAGGAGAGAATCTTCAAGGAGGTAGAAGCGGTCCTGGAGGCTACCAGCAAAAGGGTAGAAGCGCTGGAAAGGTTGATTCAGCACACTGATCCTTAAGGGCTTTGTTTTGGCCATCTCATGAACCTCTTTCTTGTACTGCTCACCATCTCAATTTAATATATAGCCAAATCCATTCATCTGTACTCTTGGTTTAATATGCTCAACCATAATTTTGAAATGAATAACAACCCATCACTAAGCTCTTGTGGTTCGCACCCAATGCGAGAAGCAAACGATACTCGTGTTATCCTCTCTTCCAACAATGGGGCATTGACCAAGCCTCAGGCATCCGAAATTGGACCTGGATTTCTGAGGAGAAGTCCTCAGACCAATTGATATATCACATTCTCAATGTGTTCTGATAGACGAGTGGGGCAATTCCAGGGGTATTGAAATCCATCCAAACATTGGGAGGTGGAAAGGAAAGGTGATTCACGCTACCCGAATTCGGAACACTGTGGGGCATGATGATGGAGTATAACCGTTAACCGTGACGTAAACGTAGCATTCATATCGTGTTGTCCTAGAGTGGGAACAATAAATGAGGGCTGACCGCTGACCATGTTCGCAACACGGGGCCTAACTCAAATATCACTGGTCAGTTTCCTGGAACGATGGCCCAGGACAGCAGGCAAACTATAGGTCTATCATCCATATTGCTAAAATAGGCCGACCAAAGGTCTATCATCCATATTGTGGCAGTAGGCAGACCAAATTCTATCATCCATACTGTTAGGGGGTCCCGTCAAACAGGACCAGTCCTTTAGAATGTTGGCCCAGGACAGTAGGTAGACTGTAGGTCTATCATCCATACTATTAGGGGGTCCCATCAGACATGATAGAGAATGAGGATCCGAATAAAGGGGCACACAAAGCATGGAAGGTGGAGTGGTGGTTTGTTCAAACAAAGTCCAACACTCCCAAAATTGCGCCATCGTGGCGGAGGCACATTAGGCGGACATACCAACCTGGTCACAGGTCATTCCAATTTTCAGGAAGGACCTCTTTGGTGGGAGAACTTCTGCTTCCCATTATTAAAATGGGGCATCCCGAACATATTCGGGGTGGATGTCACGATTACACCACTTCCCATGAAGTGAGGCCGAGGGGCCGACAATAAGGGGGGACGGGGTTTGGTAATCCTTGGTGCTGGACCCAAGACGAAATGTTCGGGCATTCCTACGTATCTCATTAGGATGAGAATCAAGCCACACGTAGTTATAGAAGCACAGTTTAACACCATGTTGGATGAAATACAGTTTAACGTCATGTGGGATGGGGGACTCATCTCATATGGGGATAGGCACGACACGGCGAGTAACCCGACGTGAATGAGGACATAATCCTACACCACACTGTACAATCCTACAAGAGAGACCATGTCGTGGAAATCCAAGAAAAAGATCTTAGTTTTAGGTCTTAGAACACAGACCAAATGAGAAGGCGAATGGGAGACACATGGTAAAGTGGCTTCAAAACCCAACATCAGTGTGGGGGAAAAGACCTTCTTACCATGTGCTCCTGGGGACACATTTAGGCCGAGAGACCGAACACAAAAATTTAGGCTGGTCCTGTGGGGAAGTTCCCAGGCACTCCTACATATCTCATAAGGATAAGAATCAAGCCATACACAGTTCTTTAAAGGAATCATGGCGTGATATGGTTCCTACGCAAAGGACAAAGGAGTCGTGTGGGTCTAGCCCTCGCACTAAAATAAGCGGCACTTGATATATCTTATTTGTTCTTGAAGGTTAATGGTTTTTCTTTTGTGGTGAGACTGGCCTAGGGTAGAAATTCCTGGCATCTCCACAATAATCAAGCCATAACAGGCATTGTCAAGCGGCATGGTAATCGAACAATACATGGCGTGATGTCCCCCATGGGGAGGTCATCACAATGCGGTGCCATTTTTCATCGTGCGACCAGGACGATATCATCACAGTTTAAGGTCTCATGGTAGGACAAACAGCACAGTTTAAGATCATATGGTTTGGACCAACAGAACAGTTTAAGGTCATATGGTTTGGACCAACACCACAGTTTAAGGTCGTATGGTTTGGACCAACACCACAGTTTAAGGTCGTATGGTTTGGAACAACAGCACAGTTTAAGGTCGTATAGTTTGGACCAACACCACAGTTTAACGTCGTTTGGTTTGGACCAACAACACAGTTTAAGGTCGTATGGTTTGGACCAACAAAACTGTTTAAGGTTGTATGGTTTGGACCAACAGCACAGTTTAAGATCCTATGGTTTGGACCAACAACACAGTTTAAGGTCATATGGTTTGGACCAACAACACAGTTTAAGGTCATATGGTTTGGACCAACAACACAGTTTAAGGTCCTATGGTTTGGACCAACAACACAGTTTGAGGTCATATGGTTTGGACCAACAGCACGGTCGTATGGTTTGGACCAACAACACAGTTTAAGGTCGTAAGGCTTGGACAAAGAGGAACACGCATGATGAGATAAAGAATACCTGATGCAGGTGAGGGCGTAATCCCATACCATCACCCCGCGCAGTTCTGAGAGAGGAACCTCGGGCAAAAGGGGCTTATGAGGGTTCAACAAATAGGGGGGAAGGAGATGCTATCTCCCAGGTAGGCTGGGCCAGAAATTCAATGTCTGGGCGACTCTTCATTCCCTATATGGGTGAGGGTCAAGCTACACGCAACCTGTAAAGAAGAAACCCAATCACATACTCTATAGCTCAGATCATGGGAGCCCCGAGAGACACCGTTATGCTGCTCAGTCTGTTTGATGTGTGGGGGTGTACTGAGGGTTAGTACAAGGAGTGTCGAGATTCCACCTTGACACGGTGGGGGCGAAACACAATGTGAATCATGCAAACAACATTCATGGCCCGAGGAAGCCGGCGTGACGAATGAGGATTACTGCTAACCACGTTCGCAACACATCATCATGTCGCGTTAGCCTAGAAGTAGGAGCTAACAAAGGATTATCAACTACTGACCACATTCGCAACACGATATTTTTATAAATTTGTCACCCAAAACCCTCGGGGGGGTTGGCCCGTGACAGTAGGAGAGCCCATAGGCTTTGTATCCAGGCCGTTCTTGGGGGTCCCTCTGGGTGTGAAGGATGGTGGGGCCTGAATGAAGGGGAACACGAAGCCTGAAAATTAGATGAAAACTTGTCTAAGTCAAATATGACACTCCAGGTCCTAGACCAGAGTACCCTAAACACATTAGCAGACCACTGGAAAGGGTCGAATGGCTCAATCTAAGAGCGGCCAAAAGATGGGATATTCCCAAGGGAAGGGTGGGCCAAAAGACCGAGGCAACCGGGAAATCATGGGATCTCTAAAGAGACGAGGTTGGACCTTAAATCTAAGTGTTAATGCGGTCCTAAGTATCCCATAAAGATGGGAATCAATCCACACATAGTTTAAGAGACGCAGTTTAACGTCATGTTGGACGGAATACAGATCTTAGTTTTAGGTCGTAGAACTCGGACCAAGAAGCCGAGATGTAGGGAAATGTGGAGTTTAAGGTAATTCTGGACCAGGTGCATTCTAAGGTCACGCGGGACTGGGTGAAGTTTAAGGTCATGCGGGACCGGGTGCAGTTTAAGGTCATGCGGGACCATAGGAGGCTTAGTCAATGTACTACTTGAGGAACCTGGCATTGGTGGGAGGAGTTATGTGATAACCATCTATAGTCACCAGGGAATATGCGCCATTGGGATAGACCTTATGGACAATAAATGGACCCTCCCATTTAGGCTCCAACTTGGGTGGTTTCCTACCGGGAATCATTGGGGCTCTGAGAGCCAGCACCCGGTCACCTTGTAGGAAGGAGCGGAGGCAAACCTTCTTATTGAAAGCTCGAGCCATCCTGCTCTGATGCCTTTCCATGTTATGTAATGTGTGAATCCTACTTTCATCCAGCCCTTCCAATTCAGCTAGATGGATTTCAGCAACTCTATTTGGTGCTTGCTGGTCGTAGACCGCCATGCATAATGAGTGAAACTGGATCTCGATGGGCAGGACAGCCTTAACTCCGTATACCTGGGAATACGGAGTCACCTTGGTGGAGTTACGAGTCGTCATCCTATAGGCCCAGAGGGTGTTGGGGAGCTTGTTCGGCCAACTTTTCTTGTTATGACCAACCATATTTTGTAGAATGTTGGAGAGGGTTTTGTTAAACGCCTCAATCTGTCCATTCGCATGCGCATGGTAGTGGGAGGTGTGGTTATAGAGAATGTTGTACTTAGAATACAACATCTTCAGCTCAGCTGCTCGGAAGTTAGTTCCGGTATCCGTGACGATAGCGTGAGGTACTCAAAACCGATAGATGATATTGTAGATCACGAATTCAGTGATAGAATAGGCCTTGACTTCCCTGAGCAGGATTGCCTCCGCCCACATCGAGAAGAAATCCGTAGCGGTTAAGATGAACCGGCACTGGCGGGTCGTCACCGGCGGGTAAGGCCCTATGACATCCAACCCCCAGACTGAAAAGGACAAAGAATACTTGGTAGTATGGAGAGGCTCTGGTGGTCGATGCACAATGTTATCATGAACATGGAACGAATGACTCCTCTTGGCATACTCAATGCAGTCGTAGATCATGGAGGGCTAGAAGTATCCCATCCTCTGAATCTGGTGGGACAACTTTAACTGGGCCTGGTGAGTGCCACAGGAACCAACGTGCACTTCTTCCATGACCTGTGGGATCTATACTCCATGAAGAAAACGGAGTAGAACACCATCCAATCTGTGCCTATAAAGGAGCTGATCAAGGCTGGGGCCGCTTTGAAGGGTGAACTGTGGCGCACGACGTCAGATTTGTTCTTGCTCGGCTCGGTCTAGTGGAAGATTGTCGTGCTGGAGATATTCAGCCAAGGGCGTCCTCCAGTCAGGAACACTCTCGATTACCGTGCCTGAAGCCCCCAGGGATCCTGTCATAGGGGCACTATAAGTGAGATGGTTCACCCGCGGGCCACAATCACCCTTTGGAATAATAGGAGTAATGACTCTCTGGTGTGCCACATGGATGATTAGGTCATCCTGTTTGGGCTCTGCAAGTGATGCGGCCAGGCTGGCCAAAGCATCTGCTCGACTATTCTGTGACTGGGGAATGTGAACAACCTCTGTCTGGGAGGGGAACTTAGCCATTAGACGGAGGGTGCACTCCAGCAATGGCACGAGTTCTACCTTTCTGACAGCATAGTCACCATTGACCAGCTTGTTGACTAGCTTGGAGTCCCCTTTTACATACATATGGTGTATGTCAAACTCAAGAGATAACTCGAGGCCAGTAATGAGGGCATGATACTCTACCTCATTGTTGGTGCAGCCTTCTAACAACAGGAATGAATATGGACGAACGACTTGCTCCATGGTTATGAAGATGATACCCAGTCCCACTCTGTTAAGCCTCGGATCATTGAGCCTTCTACCGGTGGGGCTCTGAGGGCCCCCTCCAAAGTGCATCTTCCAGCATGGTATGGCATGATCGACTGAGAGGATTGACTCATCAAGAAAGGCTAGATCCAGTGGCTAGTCCGCGGAGGTTGGGTGGGAAGCTAAGAAGTCTGCCAATGCCTTTCCTTTGACAGCCTTCTGAGGTACGAACCTGATGTTGAACTTATAGAGGAGCACCGCCCAGTACGCCAATCATCTGGTCAAAATAGGTCTGTTTAGGATGTATTTGAATGGGTCTACCCGAGAGACCAGGTCTACCTTGTGGTTCTTCAAGTAGTACTGCAATTTCTGTATGGAAAATATGAGCACCAGGCAGCTCTTCTCGATGGGAGAATATTTAATTTCCATGTCGAGGAGCATGCGGATGAAGTAGTAGAGGCTATTCTCTATTCCCTCATTGTTCTTATGGGAGAGAAGTGCGCCGAGGGATCGCTCTAGGGCGGTCACGTAAAGGACCAACGACTTTCCGAAAATATGTGGCATCAAGACCGGAGGTTGAAGATGATACTGCTTGATTTCATCAAAAGCGATCTGACACTCTTCATCCCATTCATAGGTCACGACCTTCTTCATGAGCTGGGAAAGGGGCTTACACTTGCCTGCCAGATTCGTGATGAATTTTCATATATAGGCTAAGTTTCCTTGAAGGCCTCTCAGCTCCCGAATATTACCCAGGGGAGGCATCTGACTGATGGATTTGATCTTCTCTGGGTCGATCTCGATGCCTCGATACCTAATGATGATGCCAAGAAACTTTCTGGAGGTGACCCCAAAGGCACACTTCAACGGGTTCATCTTCATGTGGAGAGAACAGAGGAATAAGAACACTTTATCAAGGTCTTTGAGATGGTCCTAGCATTGATGAGAATTAACCACCAGGTCATCCACATAACACTCCACCAGAGTCCTGAGAATCAGCTTGAATATGTGGTACATTTCCCGTTGATAGGTGGCACATGAATTCTTTAAGCCAAAGGGCATAACCTAATAGCATAAAGTACCATGGAGGGGCCTGAAGGCAGTGAACTCTTCATCTTAGGGGGCCATCCGGATCTGTTTGTACCCGGAGTACCCATCCATAAAGGAGAGGGCTTGGAAACTGACCGTGGCATCGATCAACAACTCTTTCACGGGACGGGGAAAATCATCTTTCGGATAGTGGTGATTGAGATTGCGAAAGTCGATACAGACCCTGATCTGCCTGTTCTTCTTCCGGACTGGCACAATGTTGGCTATCCACCTGGGGTACTGGACATCCTTGATGAAATTTTCCTTGATGAGCTTATCTACTTCGGCCTCAACCATGGCACCGTGAGAGGGGTGCATCTTTCTGGGAGGCTGCTTGAACCCGTGATGGTCTGCTGGAAGGCCAAGGCGGTGGATGACTACTTGGGGATCTAGTCCTGGAATCTCGTCATAACTACCGTCGAACACATCATGATGTTGTCTGAGGAAGTCTATGTACGGTTGGCGTTCCTCGGGGGGCATAGTGGCGCTGACCAATGTGGGTCTCGGGTCCGCCTCGCTACCGAGGTTCACCTGCACTAACTCGTTGACCGTGGTGGGGATGCCCTCCTAAAAAGTAGGAGGATCATCTTCCATGTCCACCTCTTTGATTGTGGAAGGATCATCCATGGGGGGAGCCATTTCCGGGATGCCAGACCCTGATGGGAAGCTGGTGCTGGCTGGGGCAGCATAGGTCGTCACGTCAGGGGACCCATGTACTGCAGAGACCATGGTGACAAAGGCGGTTGATCCAATCCCATCTGGCCTTCGGCCCAAGGGGCCATGCTTTATTACATCAAAGCAGTAGTGGCGCATTGGCTTGAGCCGATCGATTCCAGCCCGGTGAAACAGACACGTATGACATACTGTCGTTGCCATGATCCCAACATCCCGACATCGTACAGGGGTAGGAGGCTCAGGGATCACCTGAGCCAGGATGGTGTAAGAGTACGAGTTGATTTCCCGCCGTCGCTTGGACCTGGAAATATGCCTTCCACTAATACCCGAAACAACAAAGCACTGCCCCATGTCGGGGGTCGTGGCCTCCGACAAATGGATTGGGAAGACATATGCATCGTCCAAACCTGCCTAGGGACCACTCACGATAGTGGCAACCTCAACCTCACCTACCAGGATCTGCTTTTCCTTGCTCTTGTAATAGTCAGCGTCTAGAGAACGGGATTCACAAGAGGCAAAAGGAGACGCATCTCCTTGGAGAACGCCCAATTGACCCTTAAGGGAGTATTTGGGGCACTGGTGATACGATGACGGGACCGTTGCATGAAGGTGGAGCCATGGCCTACCCATAAACGCGTAGTAGGCGGTGTCCTGAGAGACAACCATGGATTCAGTATTGGAAATTAGGCCGCTGAACTGGGTCTTCAGACGAATCTTTCCAAGTGGAGTTTTCTCAGTTATGTCATACCCCAGGATCCCTTGGTCGGAGGGAGTTAAATCATCCTCAGACAACCCCAGTTTCCGCAGTGTCTGAGTTGGGATTAGGTTAATCCCGGATCCCATGTCAACAAGGTAGTGGTGGACTTCCATGCCATTGAACGTGATGGTGATTTACTGTGGGTGAATGTTCCCATGTATGGGAAGGTCATCATCTTCACCAGAAAACGAGATAACCACCTGACATTCAGTGTCCTCAATTATGTCGGTGTGGAAGGCTTCTACGGCCGCCACCTCTGTCTCAAACTGGAGGGGGCTCCTTAGAGCCTCGGTGACCGCCTCACGCATTTCAGACGAAAGGTGGAGGGCCTCAAGGATAGAAAGCCTTGTCGGGATGCTGGATAGGTGTTTGGAACATCATACTTTCAAGCCAAACGCATGCTTCTGCTTACAGGCGGCCGCTCTGCGATTGGAGGCATGACGGGCCCTTCCGGCGGGACCAGTGACTGACTGGTACTAGGCACATCTCGTTGTTCACTAGTCGAAGCCCAGGAGGTGGATGTTGCGTTAGAACCAGAAGGCTGTAGTCGGCTGCTGGAAGGGTAGGTCTGGTTTCGACACAAACGTGGGGTCCCGCCTGATCCAGCAACACAAACGGTGGTGGAGACGAACCTGTCGACACCGGGTGAGGGGGCCGCGTGCGCTGATCCCTGTATCAGGCCTGCTGCCTGGTCTCAGTAGCATGCACGCCCTGACTGGAGGTGATGACTGCCGTGCCCCGATGATTCATGTTGCCCCGGATCTGCCGACATTGGCGATGGATGGGTACATTGGGGAGGTCCACATGGCGTTCCTCGTCATTGGGAGTCAAAAAGGGATTTACCAACTCTACGGTGTTGACCGAAGCGCACCCCGGGATTTCACTGGAGGAGTCATCCACTACCAGATAGAGTCTCGGAGGGATGCCTATATCTGGGGGCATAAAATCACCAAGCATGCGGGAAGATGAAGACACCGTCATGGCGTGTTCTTTCTTCTTACGTCGCCGCTTACTCTTCTGGGAAGAGGTAGGCTTGGACGACGACGCCAAAGCGGCGCTCAAAGATTCTGAGGGCTCTAGTTGACTCAGGCGGGCACAGATGATGCCATGGGCATGAGAAACCATCCTACATGCCATCCAGTTGTTATACATCTGGGACCCACAGTCGGAAACCTGCTTCAACTCATCCTCGTTACCACTGCTGCCATCTGGTCTCACGAAGACACTTGCCACCTGCACCGGGGCTGGGAACAATTTGACTATGTTATTTTCAATCTGGTCTTGGAGCCAGTCCTTGAACTCATAGCATCGCTGGATGGTGTGTCCCAGGATCCGGTGATAAGGGAAGTAGTTAGGTTGATCAGTGGGACATGCCTCTTCTGGCTTCCCGCACTCAGGCAGCCGCACGATCCTCTGCACCAAGGTTCTACGGAAATAACCGGGGACATGGGCCTCGTCAAACAAGTAAGTCCGATTCCATTTTTCAGGAAAGGGGACATGTGGAGGCTGACCATAACCAAGGGCTGGAGGAGCCTGATTATCTCGCCTAGGTGGTGGCGGTGCGTCACAGGGAGGCGCCTGCAGATTTTGAGGCGGTCGCTGCTGGGCCGGAGGCTGTGCCCATGGGGGTGGACCCCTATGGGGCTACTGAGCTGGCCTTACTGGTAGTAACTCTAGCTGTCTGGGGGCCTCTATCTGGGCCACAACAGCGGGCTCGACTATGGTGGCTCTCCTTGTAGGGATTACAGGAGGCAGCGGGCGTGCCTGACAGGCCTGTTGCAGGGCTTCTTTGAGGCGATGAGCCTTTTCTGAGAAATCCCAGAACCCTCCAGGGAAATTCTGAGTGATCAGAGAAGGAACCAGATCTGCCTTGACTTTCACTATACACATTGTCAGTAATTTCTCTTGAGCTAGTGGAATGTCAAAGGAGTACGTGAGCCCCTTCTACTGGGTGACAAAATCCGTGACCCGCTCCTCGGGCCTTTGTTTCCACCTGAAGAGGACTGCATTGTTCGTCTTCTGGGATGTGGAACTGAACTAGTAGAGGAATTTTCGGTGAAGGTCCTCCCATCTAGTCACAGATAAAACAGGGATCTGGCTGTACCAGACGAAGGATGGTCCTTCTAGTGTCTGAACGAAGCAACAGAGCTTGGCATCCTCCTGCTCCGCCGGAGTCCCTTGCATAGGCCCTCACCTCGAGTTGAAGTGGGCCAGGTGTTGTAGCGGGTCTCCGGTCCTGTTAAAGGGGGAGAATTTGGGGTTCCCAAATCCCGGAGGGGCCGACATATCATCCACCCATGCTGGGTATGGCTTGTCGTCCGGTGGGATTTCCACCTGCTGAGTCTCCAGGGCCTCCAAGCGGGCGATCAGTACTTCCATCAGATCGTTCATACGTGGATTCCTATCCTGATGGGGATCTCTAACCACAAGCACATTGCTGGGCACTCCAATCCGGTAGTCAAGCTCAGTAGCTCGTGGGGCGGCTGACAGAGCGACTCTTGGGGCAGCGGGAGGAAACCGAGCATGGTCCCCCAGGTGATCTCGCCGCTCGGGAGGGTTCAGCGAGCGTATCGTACCATCTTGGCATGGGATCTAGCATCTCCCCTGTCGGAGAACGTGACATGGTCGCGGTTGCCCGGGGGAATCTCGACAAGGGGTAGGTGCTCCTTCCCCTACTATCCTGGCCTAGGATTACCGTAGTCAGGCTGCCACTCTGCAATGTGTTCGGCCAAGAACTCATCAACCAGCCTCTTTTTCTCAGAAAGTTGTTGGTGTAGCATGGCCTTCTCGGAGTCTTCCTCTGCCTTCTGCACCGAGGCAGATGGGTCAGCGAGCCTGACAGCCCCGACATGCTCTTTACCCTTGCCGATGTTTCGGCTCAGTGTCAGTGCCTCAGTGGGTGTGGGGAGACCTAGGAGGCTCCTCTGGTGGTGAGTAATCCTCCCAGATAGGTCTAGTGGAGGCTTGTCCTCAAGGGGTGAGTCCCCATCAAGGAGCTCCACACCGTTTCCATCATCTAAAAGGTCATCCATGTTGACCACCACTTCCTTTGAAGACATTCCCTCAGGGCCGCCCGGTGAATCATGCTATCGGCAGATCGCACAGAAAAGAAGGGAAGCATACATCCCCCATCTGCGGACGTGCATGTGGGGGGTGGCTTCCCCAATAACCTTGTGGAGTACTTGAAAACTCTGAACGCATTGTTTCTGAAGGTCCCTACAGTGGCCAGGAGACTCGGGGTGCCGAACCGCAGGGAGCGCTGCCGGGTCGACCCGACAACACTGCTCACTGATATCCTCGAGAGGTGATTGACTCCCGGGATAAGGCTCTAGCTGATGGTGAATACGGGAATGGGTCACCCGAAAAGTCTGGAAGAAACATTCAAATTCTCACGAGGTGAGTGACTTTGGCATATCAAAATTCGATCCTGTGACAGGCCAAAACTTCTCGGGGAAGTGGCCCGGTGTGAGGACGGTCCAGAAGCTCCATGACTCAGGTTCGGGGTCCAGACCTTGCTGCCCCAGCTTATCAAACGAGACTAGCTGGGGAGCTACCAACGACGCCGAGGCAGGTCGTCGGGCCGGTGGGATGGCCGGTGGGATGGCCTGTGGGGAATACGAAGAACAGGCCGATTGGCCGCCGATCCCTGAGTCATCATCCAAGGGTTTCAGTAACCTGGCTTCCAAGTCGCGATAGGATGGGCCAGCGAATGGGCCTCCTGTCACAACGTTGGTGCTCTGCGAGGGTGTGTAACCTTGCGACTCTTCCTTCGGTCCCTAGAAACGTTCCCCACCCTCCTTGACTGAGGTAGAAGGTTCTTCCGGGGAGGCCAGTGATAACTGCAGGATTGACCCCTAGGAGAACGCCAAGTCCTCATCCTCTTGGATATACCTTCGGAGGGAGGAAGGAATCATACATATCTCGCTTTTGGGGAGTACGAGACTGACACGCCGTGTCCCCATCCCTGACCTAGACTCAAAGGGTTGGGGGGTAGGTTCCACCGTCGATTCATACTCCCCCTCAGAGTCTGAGAAGCGGACTAGTCTAATTTCAGTCCAAACTCCCCTGACATTCCTCCTACGGTGACGATGCCCCGTCTTCCTGCCCCTGGGTGGCTCCTCAGGGTAAGGATGATTTCCATCAAGGAGTCCTTTGGCTACAATAGTGCTGGGGCAGAGGGGACTGAAGGCAGGGGTGTGGGAAGCACCGGGACAGATGTCAAAAGGGACATGGGGAGGACCTCCATGTGAGTGAGCGACTGGATACGCAATGGATCCATACTCGCGGCCAGCAGTAGGGGGAGTGACCTTATACCCAGTGCGGTGGGCAGTGGAAGGAGTCATACCCGGACCGTAGCTGTCGCGATGAATCCTTCGGCTTTCTAGATCAGTGGCATAGAATGAGCCTTCATGGTGGGTGGCACTACCGCAGATTGGTCCGCAGTGGCCATTTCCTGTGCCCGTGACCGGGAGAGTCGACCCAAACTTCTTGTAGGGCGGTCGGGGCTTCGATCCTAGTCGGGCATGTGACTGCCCCTGCTCAACGTGTGCGGGGATCTGGTAGCAGGATTCAGCAGCAGCTTGGTGCACAGTGGTTGCTGACGTTGGTGCCCCAGGACAGGCGTTCTCTTCCGCTCTCACCCGACGCTGGCGTCGGGTCAGATGGGTTGGAGCCGATGGTGCGGGCACAAAGATTTCCTGGTCCTTGGCATGGTGTAACACCCGAGATTTTTATGAGTAATATTTTGTTTTTTATATATCATCAAAGGAATATTTCACTACATACTATCTTGGCTTACTTTACACGCAATTTCGACCTTCCTCGATAGCTTGCGTCGTACGCAATACCGAGTTTCACCAAACAACGATATGCTATTAAAATATAATTAAAACTAGCCGTTATGAATAGTAATAACAACTTTTTGAAATTTTTTTAAATTTTATTTTTTAAAATGGACTTCATTTTTGGATTCGGAATACCGAAATTAGCCTGGGGTGAAATTTTGGTATTTTTCTGAAAACTTTCAATTTTTGATGAATAGTGAAACCACTAAGTGGTAGGTTAAAAAACTGAATTTTGCATAAAACTTAATTTTACCGCTTCTGTGAATGGAATTTCGAAAATCCGACAGACATGGTTAATATCAAGGACTAAAATGTGGTTCAATGAGATGAAAATAATTTTTGGTGAATAGTAACTTTTTACTTTTTTTCACCACGGTTAATAGTAAATAGGGTAACTAAGGGAAAATATGATATTACTATTACCCTAACACATGTCCTAATTCTATTGGATAAGTGTAATTCGACCAAAAACAATCTTATGAATATAATATGACCATTTAGGTCCACTTGGATTAGATTATGACATTTAATATTATTTTATTTAATGAATAGTTAAAATAGTTAAAATCAAAGTTTAATAACTAAAACATTTTTAATATGGGGTTATACATAAGATAAATTCGACTATAAATATTCATTAGAAATCTAAAAATATTTCCTACATAATGGTATTTTATTAGTAATTTTTAGACATTAAATAAGTTAATTTATTTATGACACAATGATGATGCAGTAATTATCTTATTAATGAAATATTGACATAATTAATGTTATAAACACCAAAATAAATGTAATTTGAGACTTTTTATGAATTACACTAATTTTTTAGGTTACTATGATATATTAGTGTTGATTTAATCAACTTGTTTCGAACATATAATCCTGTTATGACTTTCACAAAAATCATATATCAAATAGTGTCAAAATTGACACAAAATAGTTTTTGAATCAAATATTATATTACTAATTGTTATTATATTCTTAAAAATCTAAGGTTCGGCCAAATGACTTAGATAATGATATATATATTAATAATAAACAATTTGGGGTTCGTTTGGCATGTTATAGTAAGTGTATTAACCATATAGTGAATGAAAACAAAAAGACACGGTAAAAGTTAAATTATTTAACTTAGAGTTAAATCTAATTGATAAGGTTAAAATAATACCCTAAACTTCTCTAAATATTATTGGTTTATAGGATTTCGACCCTTCCCCACTTTAGCTTCGAAATAAGACCCTTTGGAACCATTATAAACCGATTTTGACTTTAATAAAAAATAATATTTTGAGATATTCCTAAGGTGCCCCTCTCCTCCCTTATAAAAGGGCACCTCCTCCCCCTCCTCCTCACACCAATTTGAGCACTCAAGCTCGGCCAACCCCTGCCATGTTCTCCTCTCCACTTCCCTAGAATAATCCTAGAGGTCCTGGTCTTCTTAAAAGACCAATCTTATTTCCCTAAGTGGAGGATTCAAAGAAGCGTTCCAAAGAAGAGGTAATATCCATTACCGATCTTTTCAATTTCGTTCTTCTTCATCTTCTTCTTCTTTAGTTGTTTCATGATAAAGTAATAACATCAGTATTAATTACATAATGATATGTTATTATAAATATGAATCAACCCTAATTCACCTTCTATCCATCCTATGGAAAAATGAAATCACCGCGCGTGCGTACGTACGGAATACTGTCTCCACGCCGTGGTGTAATATATTTTCCACCATCACTTTACAAGGATGGGTATAATGGTGTAATGAGTAACTATTTATGATTATTATAAAGTAATATTGATACTGAAATAATATATATATATACTCCAATACAATTCCACGATCATAGGAACGATATCATCACTCGTGCGTACGTACGAAATACCGCCTCCATAATGTGAAGCGACTCGTTCTACATGATCATCATTACATAATAATTATATAAATGAATTGAATGAATAAATATGATATATGTTACACTAATACCATTCTGGATATAAGGTATCTATAACCTTAAAATAAGAATAAGAATTTATTCGACAAAACACCCATAAGAAAAAAAGGCAATAAAAACCCGAGTAACAAGTAACAATGAAATATTACTAACAAGATGCTAAGAATATGACCATATATGATATCATATCAATATGTATGATTCTGGAATAAGTCAATAACATTATTTAAACCATTATACAGGAGCTTCGGACACGTACAAAGAAAATCGGACCTTAGGTAAGGAAAATATCACAATCTCATTTTTATCCGAGATTGTTTATTCGTAAGTATTTACTGGGGTGTATTTTATCATCCACATCCATGTTTAATCAATATGTAATATTATTTACATCCACCTACAATTGTTTTAATCCATTTTTACCCTTCAGTGAGTTTATTAGTAATATGTATGAAAGGAATCTTTCGTCGTTTTTCGTACGAGGTACTTTTTTGACTTTTCCGAAAAAGTACGAAGAATGTTTTTTTAACTTATACGGCATGAATGGATTCATAAAACATTATTTCCAAGAAGCTTACTTTTCAAGTATTCAAGTTTATTTTTAATCAACTTCTTTTAGTTTAAAATTGTATGACATATTAAGAAAGAAAAAGAGTTTTTGAAGTAGAAAGGATATTTTCCTCAAGAATGGAGTTCAAGTATTTTATCAAAATTATTTTCCATCTAAGATAATAAAAGGGTTCTTTTTTTTATCCCTATTAATACATGGATTTGATTATGTTGTGATGGAAATATTTTTATGAATTCCTTTATCTTATATGAATTGTTTTATGATGTCATGTTGTTTAAGAATCCCATTTTTATTACATGGGTTACGCTATGATGTATGGTTTATGATTATGTGGAACACATAAGAAAATATTCATTATAAGATGGGTGGGACCTATATCTCCCTCCAATGCATTGGGTAATGATTTTATATCTCATGAGATAGACATGGCTGGAACGGTAGGTTATACCAGTTCAGTGAAATAGGACTGGAACGAGGGTGACTCGGTTCAGAAAGGGACTTTGTCCACTAAGATAGTCTTGGCAATGAGTCATGACTAACAAGAAATGATTTTACATGATTATGTGTGCATGCCACAAAGTTTCAAGTTTTATGTTATGATTATGGGGATCTCATTTTCACTTCTATGATTTGTTCCATGTTAAGATATTATGATCTCTTTTGCAGGTTATTATTTTCAAAATGATATGATATGATTTTTATTTCCTTTATTTGCCCTTGCTGAGCATTTGAGCTCACCCTTTTATGTTTTCTTTTCCCCAGGTCAGAAAGATGGATATTAAGTAGAATATGCTAAAAGGGACCCTAGATATGATGAAATAAATGGGAGACACTGTAGAAGATTTATGAACCAGTTGTTTATGTTTCCCAGTTTCTAAAGACACTATACCTATACGGTCCTTTGTGGTTTTGTCATATGTTGTAATATGTGTGCTTCAATTTTGAAGTATTAACAATTTATGTAAAGTATGGGTCGTTATAGTTGGTATCAGAGGCAAAGGAGGTAGGAATGTATCCGATCCTTGGGAACTCTCACATGTGCGCATTGGACGAAGCATGGCTCTCCGCCCAAGGGCTTGATGAGGAAATGGCTGCCACTGGGGATGGTGGTGTGTCCTGCCCAGGGGGTGTAGCCGCCCATGGAGTGCCCTGATAGGTATCAATTATAGTCCACTCGATGTAATTCCAGACCGCTATAGTTGGTATCAGAGGAAAGGTATAGTCAACCTTTGGAAACTAGGATGTGAAAGTCTTAGTAAGAACCCTAAGGATATGTCTAAGCATAGAACACAATCTTAGTGTTTTAGAAATGGCCCTGAATACCCTAGGATAAAACCTTAAGTGTGAAATTTTATCCTTGATTATGTGGTTTTCCTATTATAATTAGTGTTGCTCACACTATTCTTCTTGGTTTTAGTCAATGGCTGGAACTCGAAGGAACCGTGTTAATGCGGAATGCGATGGGAAATGCAATGATTGTCCCCCTGAGCAACCAAACGATATGGGAGCTGGAATGCAAAATCTTGTAGCCATGCTCACACAAATTTCTCAAGCTATAAATCATGCAGGACTTCCAAACGAGAAAAGTAAGGAGCAACATTCTGTTGAATCCTTCATGAGGCAGCGTCCACCTTCATTCAGCGGGTCTACTGATCCATTAGTTGCTGAACAATGGATTACTACTACTGAAAAGATATTTTCAGTTCCTCAATGTTCTGAACATGATAATGTCATCCTAGAAGTGTATCATTTGGAAGGAGATGCTGATCAATGGTGGAATCTTATTAAGAATACGAGGCAAAGGGATGAAATTGAGTCTATGGAATGGGACGAGTTCAAGAACTTATTTTTCAATAAGTACTTCCCTCGTATTTTCCGAACAAAGATAGAGGAAGAGTTTCTTGAACTGAAGCAGAGGGATGATGAATCTGTTGGTACCTATGAAAAATATTTTACAAGACTTGCAAGGTACGCTTCTGGTATTATTATCCAACCTGAGAGTAAGATCGATCGATTCTTTAGTGGCTTAAAACCAAGTCTTCGAAGGGCGTTAGCCATAAGGGACTTCAATAGCTACGAGGAAATCGTTCGATGTGCTCTCAAAGTCGAGATGGAGATTGGAGTAACCCATCAGTCACATGGGTTTGATAAGAAGAGGAAGATGGAATTCAAATGAAAATCTAAAGAGCACACTGAAAAGAAGATGAGCTTTCCCTTATGCTCAAAGTGTGGAAAGAAACATGGAGGTAGTTGTCTTAAAGGGACAAGTAAATGTTTCAAATGTGGAAAGGAAGGTCATCGGGCATTTGAATGCCGCGATAATGGGAAGAAGATGTCTAAGGATGCATACAAAGGAAGGGATACACAGAATGAACCTACTACACTTCAATGTTTCAAGTGCAAGGAGATAGGGAATTATGCCAATCAATGCCCAAATCCAAGGGTTGATGATGATGGTCGACATCAACAAAATCTTAAGGCTAAAGACAAAGGAAAGTCGCATGCAATTTCTATCAGCGATGTGTAGTACGATAACGGAGTGGTGAAAGGTACACTTACTATCCACTCTAAAGTAGCAAATGTTTTATTTGATTCTGGATCCACCCACTCTTTTATTTCTGAAAAATTTTCTAAGGGTATCATTGTACTACCTCAACAATTAGATGTTGAGTTAGCTGTGACAACACCTAATTGCACAACAGTCGCATCAAAAGTTTATAATTCTTCTCTGATCGAAGTTTGTGGGAAAGTGCTTCCTGCAAATCTTGTGATCCTTCCTTTAGTGGAATTTGATGTGATTCTTGGCATGGATTGGATTTCTCTACATGGAGCTCATATCAATTTCTAAAGAAGGGAAGTCACATTTCATATTCCAGATCAATCTACGATCGTCTATCAATGCAAGGATGAACATAACCTTCCAGTGGAAATTCCTTCCATCTTATGGGTCTTTATACCACTAAATGAAGGTTATTTATCTCAAATGGTTGGTGAGAAACTTACGATTAAGAATATTCCCATTTTATGGGAGTTTGATGATTTCTTTCCGGAGGAATTACCATGTCTTCCACCAAATCGTGAAGTTGAGTTTTCAATAGAACTCGTACCGGGCGCTTTGCCAATTTCAAAGACACCTTATAGAATGGCCCCAATTGAGTTGCATGAATTGAAGAAGAAACTCCAAGAGAATCTTGATAAGGGATTCATACGCCCTAGTGCATCACCTTGGGGAGCACCTGTTCTATTTGTTAAGAAGAAAGATGGATCAATGAGACTCTTCATTGATTATCGAGAACTTAACAAGATCACTATCAAGAACAAATATCCTCTCCCACGCATTGATGACTTATTTGATCAACTACGCGGAGCTCAATACTTTTCCAAGATTGATCTTCGTTCAGGGTATCATCAATTAAGGGTCAAAAGGGAGGATATACCATAGACGGATTTCCGTACAAGGTATGGACACTATGAATTTATAGTGATGCCATTTGGTCTTACTAATGCCCCTGCTATCTTCATGGATCTAATGAATAGAGTCTTTAGAGACTATCTTGATCAATTTGTGGTAGTCTTTATAGACGATATTCTTTTCTATTCAAATAGCAAGAAAGAGCATGAAGATCACTTGAGAATTATATTGAAGACCCTGAGAAAGGAGAAGATTTATGCCAAATTTACCAAGTGTGAATTTTGGCTTCAAAAAGTTTCATTTTTGGGTCACATAATCTCAAAAGAGGGGATATCTGTGGATCCAGCAAAAACAGAGGTTATCGAAAGATGGTCAAGACCAACAACAGTAACTGAGATCCGAAGTTTTCTTGGTTTGGCTGGATATTATCGACGTTTTGTAAAGGATTTTTCACAATTATCTAATCCACTCACCAAGTTGACTCGGAAAGGAGTTAAGTTTGTCTGGAAGGAAGAATGTGGAGAGAATTTCAAGGAGTTGAAAAGAAGGTTATCCAGTGCACATGTGCTCACACTACCTGTAGTGGAGAAAGGTTTGAGATATACAGTGATGTATCCAAGAATGGATTGGGGTGTGTTCTTATGCAAAATGATATGGTGATAGCTTATGCCTCACGAAAATTGAAAATCCATGAGCAAAATTACCCAACACATGATTTGGAGTTGGCTGCGGTAATCTTTGCATTAAAGATTTGGAGGCATTACCTTTATGGTGAAAGGTGTGATATTTATACTGATCATAAAAGTTTAAAGTATATTTTCACACAAAAGGAGTTGAATATGCGTCAAAGAAGATGGTTGGAGCTGATTAAGGATTACGACTGCTCAATCCATTACCACCCTGGGAAAGCAAACAAGGTGGCAGATGCATTAAGTCGACAAGACCATGCTAGTTTATCCATGATGAGGATCACAAAAGATCCAATATTTATGGATTTACAAAGGATGGTTCTTCGAATTATAATGGAAGAGGAAAAATCTTATCTTTCTCAAATGAATGTTCAACCATCTAAACATGTGAAGATTAAAGAGGCACAGAAAGATGATGTAGAGTTACAAAAGAAGGTGAGAAATGTTCCTGAATTCAACCTTGATTGTGATGGGATAATAAAGTTCAGGAATCGGGTTTGTGTTCCTCCCATCCCCGAATTAAAGAAGGAGCTGCTGGATGAGGATCATAGTTCATCATTCTCTATTCATCCTGGAAGCACGAAGATGTATAGGGACCTGAAAGAGTACTTCTGGTGGGATGGCATGAAAAGAGATGTTACTGAATATGTCTCTCGATGCTTGGTTTGTCAACAAGTTAAAGCTGAGAGACAAAAGTCTAAGGGGATGTTACAACCATTACCCATACCCGAATGGAAATGGGAAAACATCACTATGGACTTTGTCACAGGACTTCCTAAAACATCCAAAGGCAATAATGCTATTTGGGTCACAGTTGATCGTCTTACTAAGTCTGCACACTTCATTGCTATTAGAGAGGATTTCTCTCTAGATCAGCTTGCCAGGATATATGTAAAGGAAGTGGTAAGATTGCATGGAGTACCACTTTCAATTATATCTGATCGGGATCCGAGATTTACCTCGAAGTTCTGGCGAAGTCTTCAGCATACTCTGGATACAGAGTTGAGTTTCAGCATTGCTTATCATCCTCAGACAGATGGTCAGTCTGAGAGAACAATTCAAACCCTAGAAGATATGTTGAGAGCTTTCTCTATGGATTTCAAAGGAGGTTGGGATCGACACCTACCTTTGTTGGAATTTTCTTATAATAATAGCTTTCACTCCAGTATTCAGATGGATCCTTATGAAGCTCTCTATGGAAAGAAAAGCAGGACTCCAACTTGCTGGGATGAAGTTGGGGAAAGAAAGCTGTTAGGACCTGATCTCGTTGATGAAATGGCAGAAAAGGTTAGATCTATTCAACAACACATAAGAGCAGCTCACAGTCGACAGAAAAGTTATGCCGACAACCGAAGAAAAGACCTAGAGTTTGAAGAGGGTGATAAAGTGTTCTTACGAATATCTCCCTGGAAGAGGGTTATGAGATTTGGAAAGAAGGGGAAGTTGAGCCCTAGATATATCGGTCCTTTCGAAATACTGGATCGTGTTGGGAAGGTAGCTTACCGATTGGCGCTTCCACCGAATCTCTCTCAAGTTCACGATGTGTTCCATGTATCTCTCTTGAGAAAGTACATACCTGATCCTTCACATGTACTCAGCTCAGAAGTTGTACCGCTGGAGCAAGATCTTTCTTATGAAGAACAACCGATAGAGATTCTGGATCGTAGCGAAAAAGTCCTATGAAACAAGACCACTCGATTGGTGAAAGTTTTATGGAGGAACCACCAACTTGAAGAAGCTACATGGGAGCTTGAGGATATGATGAGGGAGAAGTATCCTCATCTGTTTGTTACAAAGTGAAGAATTTCGAGGGCGAAATTCTTTTTAAGGGGGGTAGAATGTAACACCCGAGATTTTTATGAGTAATATTTTGTTTTTTATATATCATCAAAGGAATATTTCACTACATACTAGTTTGGATTACTTTACACGCAATCGCGACCTTCCTTGATAGCTTGCGTCGTACGCAATACCGAGTTTCACCAAACAACGATATGCTATTAAAATATTATTAAAACTAGCCGTTATGAATAGTAATAACCACTTTTTGAAATTTTATAAATTTTATTTTTTAAAATGGAATTCATTTTTGGATTCGGAATACCGAAATTAGCCTAGGGTGAAATTTTGGTATTTTTCTGAAAACTTTCAATTTTTGATGAATAGTGAAACCACTAAGTGGTAGGTTAAAAAACTAAATTTTGCATAAAACATAATTTTACCACTTCTGTGAATGGAATTTCGAAAATCAGACAGACACGGTTAATATAAAGGACTAAAATGTGGTTCAATGAGATGAAAATAATTTTTGGTGAATAGTAACTTTTTTCTTTTTTTTACCACGGTTAATAGTAAATAGGGTAACTAAGGGTAAATATGATATTACTATTACCCTAACACATGTCCTAATTCTATTGGATAAGTGTAATTCGACCAAAAACAACCTTATGAATATAATATGACCATTTAGGTCCACTTGGATTAGATTATGACATTTAATATTATTTTATTTAATGAATAGTTAAAATAGTTAAAATCAATGTTTAATAACTAAATCATTTTTAATATGGGGTTATACATAAGATAAATTCGACTATAAATATTCATTAGAAATCTAAAAAGATTTCCCACATAATGGTATTTTATTTGTAATTTTTAGACATTAAATAAGTTAATTTATTTATGACACAATGATGATGCAGTAATTATCTTATTAATGAAATATTGACATAATTGATGTTATAAACACCAAAATAAATGTAATTTGAGACTTTTTATGAATTCCACTAAATTTATAGGTTACTATGATATATTAGTGTTGATTTAATCAACTTGGTTCGAACATATAATCCTGTTATGACTTTCACAAAAATCATATATCAAATAGTGTCAAAATTGACACAAAATAGTTTTTAAATCAAATATTATATTACTAATTGTTATTTTCTTCCTAAAAATCTAAGGTTCGGCCAACTGACTTAGATAAGGATATATATATTAATAATAAACAATTTGGGGTTCGTTTGGCATGTTATAGTAAGTTTATTAACCATATATTGAATGAAAACAAAAAGACACGGTAAAAGTTAAATTATTTAACTTAAAGAGTTAAATCTAATTGATAAGGTTAAAAGAATACCCTAAACTTGTTTAAATCTTATTGGTTGATAGGATTTCGACCCTTCCCCACTTTAGCTTCGAAATAAGACCCTTTGGAACCATTATAAACCGATTTTGACTTTAATATAAAATAATATTTTGAGATATTCCTAAGGTGCCCCTCTCCTCCCTTATAAAAGGGAACCTCCTCCCCCTCCTCCTCACACCAATTTGAGCACTCAAGCTCGGCCAACCCCTGCCATTTTCTCCTCTACACTTCCCTAGAATAATCCTAGAGGTCCTGGTCTTCTTCAAAGACCAATCTTAGTTCCCTAAGTGGAGGATTCAAAGAAGCGTTCCAAAGAAGAGGTAATATCCATTACCGATCTTTTCAATTTCTTTCTTCTTCAACTTCTTCTTCTTTAGTTGTTTCATGATAAAGTAATAACATCAGTATTAATTACATACTGATATGTTATTATAAATATGAAACAACCCTAATTCACCTTCTATCCATCCTATGGAAAAATGAAATCACCGCGCGTGCGTACGTACGGAATACCATCTCCACGCCGTGGTGTAATCTATTTTCCACCATCACTTTACAAGGATGGGTATAATGGTGTAATGAGTAACTATTTATGATTATAATAAAGTAATATTGATACTGAAATAATATATATATATACTCCAATACAATTCCACGATCATAGGAACGATATCATCACTCGTGCGTACGTACGGAATACCGTCTCCACGACGTGAAGCGACTCGTTCTACATGATCATCATTACATAATAATTATATAAATGAATTGAATGAATAAATATGATATATGTCACACTAATACCATTCTGGATATAAGGTATCTATAACCTTAAAAGAAGAATACGAATTTATTCGGCTAAACACGCATAAGAACAAAAGGCAATAAAAACCCGAGTAACAAGTAACAATGAAATATTACTAACAAGATGCTAAGAATATGACCATATATGATATCATATCAATATGTATGATTCTCGAATAAGTCAATAACATTATTTAAACCATTATACAGGAGCTTCGGACACGTACAAAGCAAATCAGACCTAAGGTAAGGAAAATATCACAATCTCATTTTTATCCGAGATTGTTTATTCGTAAGTATTTACTGGGGTGTATTTTATCATCCACATCCATGTTTCATCAATATGTAATATTATTTACATCCACATACAATTGTTTAAATCCATTTTTACCCTTCGGTGAGTTTTTAGTAATATGTATGAAAGGAATCTTTTGTCGTTTTTCGTACGAGGTACTTTTTTTACTTTTCCGACAAAAGTACGAAGAATGTTTTTTTAACTTATACGGCATGAATGGATTCTTAAAACATTATTTCCAAGAAGCTTCCTTTACAAGTATTCAAGTTTATATTTAATCAACTTCTTTTAGTTTAAAATTGTATGACATGTTAAGAAAGGAAAAGTGTTTTTGAAGTAGAATGGATATTTTCCTCAAGATTGGAGTTCAAGTATTTTATCAA
Organism: Viscum album; assembly: GCA_963277665.1. Lineage (NCBI taxonomy): Eukaryota > Viridiplantae > Streptophyta > Magnoliopsida > Santalales > Viscaceae > Viscum > Viscum album. The sequence continues at coordinate 323,945,081 of OY728140.1, forward strand.
AATTATTTTCCATCTAAGATAATAAAAGGGTTCTGTTTTTATCCCTATTATTACATGGATTTGATTATGTTGTGATGGAAATATTTTTATGAATTACTTTATCTTATATGAATTGTTTTATGATGTCATGTTGTTTAAGAATCCCATTTTTATTACATGGGTTACGCTATGATGTATGGTTTATGATTATGTGGAACACATAAGAAACGATTCATTATAAGATGGGTGGGACCTATATCTCCCTCCAATGCATTGGGTAAAGATTTTATATCTCATGAGATAGACATGGCTGGAACGGTAGGTTATACCGGTTCAGTGAAACAGGACTGGAACGAGGGTGACTCGGTTCAGAAAGGGACTTTGTCCACTAAGATAGTCTTGGAAATGAGTCATGACTAATAAGAAATGATTTTCCATGATTATGTGTGCATTCCACAAAGTATCATGTTTTATGTTATGATAATGGGGATCTCATTTTCACTTCTATGATTTGTTCCATGTTAAGATATTATGATCTCTTTTGCAGGTTATGATTTTCAAAAAGATATGATATGATTTTTATTTCCTTTATTTGCCCTTGCTGAGCATTTGAGCTCACCCTTTTATGTTTTCTTTTCCCCAGGTCAGAAAGATGGATATTAAGTAGAATATGCAAAAAGGGGCCCTAGATATGATGAAATAAATGGAAGACACTGTAGAAGATTTATGAACCAGTTGTTTATGTTTCCTAGTTTCTAAAGACACTATACCTATACGGTCCTTTGTGGTTTGGTCATATGTTGTAATAAGTGTGCTTCAATTTTGAAATATTAACAATGTATGTAAAGTATGGGTCGTTATACCTGGGGAGCCGGGTGATGACATCGACGCAGCCTGTCAGTGGTTCTTTCCGTTAACCCCTGGGCCGAGTCTCTGATCGTGTGGACCCAGACATCCCCCACCTCATTGGTGTAGGGGACGGATGGGTCAAGGTGCTCCAGGGATAGGCTCCCGAAGCAGTTGAACGTCAGAGTGTGGAGAGGCGGCTCCCGACACGGCCCCCGGGGGTGGCGATGATAGTGAGGCGCAACCACCTCTATATCCAAACGGGCCATGCCCCTGGTGGGGATGATCCCTTCCTCATCGTACCTATGATCCAGGTCATTTATCACCATTCTATGGATGATTTCGGACGGGGAGAGGGGGAGAGAGCGCTCGACAGTCATGGCAATCGGAGACGGAGTGACTGTGGAAAAGGCGGGACCGTGCGGGGTAGCCACATCGGTATTGACCCTGCCCCTGTGCCGGTGGGCAGGTGGTGATCGAGCTCCGGATACAGTGATCTAATTCCTAGAAGCAGGGAGAAGAACCCATTAGTACTAACAGGAAAAGAAATTGACAACCAATATCCAAACGTCATTCCGTCTTCTGTGGTCGGCGAGAGGGATCCACGCTGACAACGTCACAGAACGGAGTGCGCAACATCCTAATTGCCTCAACCCCTGGCGAGTTTCATGTCCCGGTGATAGGTACCCAGACCTGGTGACATGCTAATATTCTGACACCCTGAATGCTACTCGTCTCCATATTGAGGAGAAGTGCTTCACGACGGGTTCACCATTTTCTATTTCCGACACTTTTACGCCGGGGCGCACACGCGTGTCCATCATGCATGGGAGGATGTGAGGCTTGTTTCCCTGCATTCCCACTTTCCAAAGGTGGGCAGTATCCATTCCTTATTCAGGGAGATCAGCTCCTTGATCGAAACCGGGATGATGGGATGTTGGTTCTTATTTTCGTGGATTCCTCCTCGGAGCTCGTCACCTAGTCCGGGTCTCCCACATAGATTTAAGATGGGTGCGTGAAGCTCGTTCCCGACGCCATATCTGCATGGACTCTAGTTAATTACGCTGCTTCCGTCGAGATGCTCCAAAGGGTCTTGTCGGGGAAGAAACCATCTTTGAGGAGAATGGTCACATTGGGGTGTCGTTGGAATGTCTTGATGCTGAGGATTGGAATGTCTTTCTTCTGTCCCTTATCACAGGGCTTCTCGTGGGCACAAAAGCCCAAGGAATACCACATCGAACGCGGGGAATGCATATCATCTGAGGTTTTCCTCAGATTCCCATGTTTAACACGGGGTATGCCGTGAGTTTAACGTCTTGCAGAGACAGATCGGACTGATCGAAACACTGAGAGTGGATCAGATTGAAGGACCCCCTAGGGGGGACACCGATGTTGGGGCTAGCACGTGGGCGGCTTCCCGGATACTATGGAGTGGGATGGGGTGGCATGATATCACCGGTATTTGGCATCCCGGGTAAGGATTAGGATGGATTATGGAGTGAAGGGATTGAACCTCGTGGCGTATTTTTACGTATCCCCATGGAAGAGAATCAAAGTCCACATAGTTTGGTGATATGGTGGGACACCTGAAAAGGTGACCTGTGAGAATGGACACATGGATTGGAGCCTGGAGGAAGTAATATCTCCAGTCTAGGGAATGAGCTTCCCAAGGCACGTCGGCTTGAGGGGGGAAGTCAGGATGAGACGTGGGTGTGAGGCATGGGGATTATGCTCTGAGACGGCCCAAGTGGTGGAATATAGTTTAATGTCATGCGGGACAAGATACAGTTTAACGTCATGCGGGACGAGGGCATACAGTTTAACATCATGCAGGACAAGGGATCTGGGGCTTACGTTCTGAGGAGGACCTGAGTAGATATGGGGGCTTACACTCTGAGGCGGCCTATGGTGGTCGGGGAACTGACGTGAAGAGGTCGGAACGATCTGGTGGTGGGATTGAACCTCATGGAGGCTTCCTACGTACCATGCGTTAGCACAGATCAAAGTCCACGTAGTTCGCTGGCATGGGGCATATGCTCTGATGCGGCCCATAGGAGGATGTCATGGTCGATGCGCACTCTAAGACCACGTGAGTCATGCTCGGTGTGAGAAACAAGAGGCAGTAGGGACCAAATGATCACATCGCGAAGGGTGAGTCCGTGAGAAGCTGAATGGGGACTACACGTTGAGCGGCCTGAAGAGGAAACAGGGGGTTACGCGTGGCTAGCATCCCTGGGTGTCAGGGCTTACTCCAGGGTGGAGGCCCGTGGTGCGACAAAGCATAGTGGGAAAGGGACTCCACTAGCCTTGGCAGGGGGAAGTACGGAGGAGCATGGGTGCAACCTTCCGTAAGAGAGGCTAGAGGCTTACACTATGAGGCAGCCCATCCCTCGTGGACAAACGCCACTCCAACAAGGAGGATCTCATTCCATGCGAGGAAGATTCCATTCATGTGGAGACGAGAGGTGTAAACAATGTCTGAGCTGGGGGGACCCTGCGTGCGAAGCACGGGGTCGGACCACAGTTTAATGTCATGTGTTAAGAACGAGGTGCTTAGCAGTTTAACGTCCTGCAGCTTGGATGAGGTGGGTTCGCTCCACACCCCTAGGGCTTAAATGCCCAATTCCCTCTACCCCTTGTGGGAGGGAAGGCATCGGCAAGGCCTTAGTGAAGGGGGGCCATAGGGAGAACTATTAAGGGGTCCATGTTAGCGTGGCTATGTGAAGAAACAATAGTCATTAGCGTGCCTATGAGGAGAAGCATAAGGCAAAGAAACGCAACGGGAAACACCGCCTACGAGACCTTGAGGTTGCTTTATATGAGCCCGAAAGGCCCCACGGGAAAACAACGCATGGCGCGCATGCTCGGTAGGGGAGACATCAGGTGTCGTCACGGAAAGGCGGCCAAGGGGAGTCAAGGTAATGGGGTCATGGGTGTTTCATGCAAAAGGAAGGTTTATGCGAAAAACACCGGGATGGCATGCAATAGGGAAAGAGGATTACGCGGATAGGTGATTGTGCGCAAGGTATTGCGCGCATAGATGGGGATTGTGCACAAGGGGAAATGATCGCGCACATGGGAAGTACCCAGAGGAGGAGGCAAATTCACTTAAGCCAGTGGAGTTGCTTGGAAAGGTAAACCTCAAGGCAAGGTTGCGCAAAAAGAGGGATTACCTGGAAGTCATATTGCGCGTGGGAGGAGTCGAATTGTGAGCATGAGAGCCGATCCGAATTCCAAAACCCCTAAACCATCAGGGATCACCTTCTATTTATAAGCATTAGCAGGCGAAGAATCTAGGAGGAACACAAAAGTTTCCGTGACGGGAACCGTCGGCACGCAAAGCATCACCACACGGAACCAGGGCGCGCAAAATTGCGCGCACCATCGGCTCGATTACGCGAATCCCGGGAATGCTTCGTGCGCACA